>BROG01000080.1:1052500-1721745 GCA_030159075.1 Atrina japonica
GAAAATTAAAATGAAATGTAAAAATAAGATCTCTCTCTCTCTCTCTCTCTCTCTCTCTCTCTCTCTCTCTCTCTCTCTCTCTCTCTCTCTCTCTCTCTCTCTCTCTCTCTCTCTCTCTCTCTCTCTCTCTCTCTCTCTCTCTCTCATTTAAGAGCTATGGTAGATAAATGTCAAATATTTTGCATTATTTATTGCCAGTAAACTTAAAATCTGTGTTGTGAAATTGACTTTACATGAAAACAACTTACGAATGTAGAGGTATGTTTTGCATCCAAAAGGTGATTCTGAGAATGAATTTAAGCTAAAATAAAGCAAAAATATTGAAGCTGCGCAATCGGCCTTCATCAAATTCATCAAATTCTTTATTATTTTGGATAATTCTCATTCTCAGAGTATAAATCGTAATGTTTCCCTGAAGGATTATATATGTATATATATATATATATATATATATATATATATATATATATATATATATATATATATATATATATATATATATATATATATATATATATATATATATATATATATATATATATATATAATTTAAATGTCACAGTAATGTAGTAACAATAATAACGACGTTAACGCGAATCAACATAGCAATACAGTTAACGTTTCTTGTTTGATAGCATTTGTTATTATATACACGTGGTACGCAAAATGGATTTTGCATGTTCACAATCGAGTTCAAATTGTTCGGATATATCGCACACTTATCTAAAATCCGTAGTCTAGAGATAGGACAGTATCTAAAATGATCTGTAATTACTGTCGACATGTCAAATATATATCCGAACAACTTTCTTTAAGTATTTAAAGATATGTGATTATTTCAGTTTCGATAATTAAGATACGGAAATTTGTTAATGCGTCTCGGAGAAATACCAACATTACCGGACAAGGGAGTAGAATGAATGTCTACCAATGTAATTGGTTTCTAGCTTTTATTTTGGCTATTTAGAATTTAGACGTTTGTCTGCGTTCTGAATATTTTACATGATTTCTGACCTGTATGTTTTTCAGGAGTACAGATTTCGTTACGGCACTGAGATTAACGCCAATAACAATTGTTGCCATATTTTAATGTTTTACGGCATACTTATTATAACAATGTTTCAGCTATATGTTTGTAATCAGTTTTCAGCGGTGGAGGAGAAAGCCTACTTACAATGTACCCGGGAAAAGATCACCGACCTACCGGAAGTAAACTGAAAACTCTCTCAGAAATTCAGCTCATGTTCCAGCGGCGCTCGAACCTGTGCTGAAAAGAGGTTAGTGACTCTAAGGCTTAAAGTGCGATGCTCCTATTACTTGGCCTCGGAGACCATCAATAAAAACCCATCAATAAACAAATAAATAAATAATGAATAAATAAACTCACAGATATTATTAATTCTCCAAAGGTTCCAATTGATGAATATTTTTAAAAAAGGTTCCCAAGGTTTCCCTTGATAAATATCCAAAGGAGAACAAAATGACACATTTCTGGTGTGACCTGCTTTTGACTGGTTAAGGGTTTGGTTAGTTTCAAATTCCAGCGAAATGGCCATTTTTCTCAAATATTTTACAAAATACAAAAACTTATTTCACCACATTTTATTAGAAATGTACCATTACTTTTAAAGTCAGAATCTGATCTATGATTTTATCCTATGTCACCTGTATAATTTATATTTGTGGAGATCTGATTTGAAGTCTGAAAAGTCTACTTTTTTGGTTTAAGGGAAAAATAAAACAACAAATTCTTGGTATTGCACCTCTGTAAATATCGCTTTTCTATGGATAATACACCAGATAATAATGCATGTAACATTTGTGACGGATGTAACATGCTAACAGGGGGCGCTGACTCCTTCAGGACACCTGGTCCCATCCCGTTTTGGATTGGTAAATATTATAAACATAATACCAAATAATAGTTCTTCTTGTTGAGATCATTTGTACATCCGACTTTAAATGGACTATGAGTTTCGATTATCCTTTGGTACGTCTTCATTTTTACATGAAACAAGACATGGACGTCAAGAGACACCACACCATTGCCTTCGAATCCTTCCTAAAGAGAGCTTAGAATTGGCATGTTCCAGTAGCATGGGTTAGAAAATTACAGCAGTGACGTCACAAACCACTCAAATATAACCCAAAATGGTGGAAAATAAGTGAAAATTTGTTTTGAGAATTTCTTGAAATGTTTTAAGTAATTTATCCAGAAACTAATGAATGGAAGTAAACGTATTTTGTTTTTGGGTAATATTTTAGTGGAGATGTAAACATTTTTTTCTTCAAAAGTTGTGACATCACCGTAATTAAGGTAAACATAATGTACGAGACAAACAGAATACAAAATATTTTTTTTTTCTGCTTATATTTTATAACTGTAAACGTGAAGTATTTTTAAGTACAAGTGCACTTATTTGTAACACTTATCTGCAGAACTACCGAACTCCCGGTATATTAAAGTGTTGTAGTCAAGTAGCGATGCAAGCCTTGCGAGAGAACTGATTCACAAGATACCACACTATTAATGTATTAGAAAAGCAAAAGAGACAGAAAGGCGTAAATACGGGTTAATACAATAAACTGTTGACAATACTCCAAGGAAATGACCAAACTGTGCCTGAATGAGATTCCTCCGAAGGCGACTGAGGAATTTTGGTAACCATGAACGCTGAATAAACAAATATTAATCCTGACACGCATATTGCTATGAAGAGAAAAAAAGTAATATAGTCGTTAGAAAATTTGTGAGTGTATATAAAAGTGAATCTGTTCGAATGTTTAGGTTTGTATATGAACGTGGATATGTTCGTATGAGTTTTAAGTGAACTTGTTCGTATGATGTTTTAAAAACGCGAATCTGTTAGTTTAAAAGGGTTTGTACAATAACGTGAATTTGTTCGTATGAATGTCGTAAGTAAATCTTTTCGAATGATGAAGTTTTTTAATAGAATCTGTTCGTATGTGTTTTTGAATGTTCAAGTTATAGTTTTACAAAAGCGTCCAAAATAAATAAATCTTTTCGAATGAGTTTTTATTTCAGTGAAATAAATCCTTTGAAATGAATGTATCTTATCCCATGGCTGCCGTGTAATATTAACCAGTTGCTTAAAAGCATACGCATTATCCGTTCAACATATTGGCAGTTGAAGATATGTGGTTGAAATGTCTTTAGTTTGATGTGATTAACTTTCTAGCTCGAAATATTAACTAGTAACGTCGTAATGAGGCCCCATTTCAAATGCTAAAACAAATTACAGTTTGCAGTCGACATATCCCTATTGAAGTCAAATGACAATAACTTTGAAGAAATTTTTGTATTCTCAAACATTCTTGTTTAATTTTAGATTTTAGATTAAAATTCCCAGTTTAAAAGGCACCGGTCTCATTATTCCCCCAAAAGTATGTAAAATCCTTGCATTTGTCTTACTGTCAGGTTTGTCCGCATCATCAAAGTATTTCAAATCCCAGACCAATTGTACATCTCAACACCTAGCTAGGATTTCAAAGTAGCACTTGGTTTGTATTGCATATATATATTTAGACAGAACAAAAGACATATGAGTGATTTGTTTCTGATTTTAGATGTAACTATAAGTTAAATTCAGCTTATAGGAACATTTCGTGTGTTTACCAAAAATAATTATTTGGATATTTCTATTAGTATTAGTACTCTTGGTCGTGAGGTCGTGAGTTCGAATCCAACCAGCGGCAGGTCGTATCCTGCCCTTCCGATGAGACAGTAAAAATCGAGGTCCCGTGTCACAGTAGGTGTCGGCACGTTAAAGAACCCTCACTGCTCAATGGCCGTAAGTGCCGAGCATAGGTCAAAATTTGAAGCCCTTTACCGGCATTTGGTGACGTCTCCATATGAGTGAAAGATTCTTGAGTGGGACGTTAAACAACAATAAACCAACAAAAATCTACTTTTACTACATGTACCTGATATACAATAACAAATAAGAGCTATGCTATTTACAGGCATAAAAATCATATATTCCTATATATTTTATGAAAATATGGTCAGATCCAGTGTGGTATTCATATACAAATACATGTAGTAAGGTTGTGTTCATCAATTGCAATTAAAAAAAATGTCAAACTTGGGTTTCTCAAACAATTTTCACAAAATATATATTATAAATTATAGGAATTTAAGAATTTCCATCCCTATGTATATCTCTTTTTGTTTATTATTGTATATCAATCTAAGTAGTAAAAAGGAAATGCCCCTTTAAATGTAATACATAACGCAGTCATGAAAAATACTGTTACACACCGAGAGTCGTAGTAGTCGCTCAGTGTGTTTCTTTAGAAAGCATCTGTACCAAACTGTCGGTAATGAATGAAAATTATACCCAGAGACCGGAAGTGCTTCCAAGTCGCAGACGAACAAGTCCTTAGTAATTAGATGAACAAGAATCCCCTGCATTTACACTATTATGACATGTAAATACTTGTATAGAAAAATAAGCAACAGAAGTCACATGAAACGTTAATTACCATTTGTTTGTGTAATGTGTTCGCCAGATTTATAAATAAATGTGGGCACGCGAATCCCTCTCCAAGTGTGTGTTATATTGGGAGTTCATGTAACATAGAAAAATAGAAATGTGATCAGATACACATCGCAAACGATTTGTTTTGGACTGTTGTTTTATACATTGTTGTTCCAAACAAATTCTTAAAATTTATAACACCTGAAAAAATGGATATCTTGTCATTGAGGTTCATTTTTCTCATCAATAATGTAAAATGATTTATCATGAAGTGATGTGCTGAGTTTATTATGTACTTGTGTATATGAAAAGACGACTGGTACTAGATGAGAGGAGTTATTTTATTTGATGAAGGTAGAGGTTTGATCGTTGGGGTTTTGTGAAGTTTAGCTTGTATGTTCCTTCCGAGCACCTGATCCAATCCCATTTGGGATCTGCAATTGTTCTTCGTCTTGAGAACGTTGGTATATATCATTTGTCGTATTCTAATGGACTTGGATATTTTTTCAATGTTTTTTACAATGTTTTGGAGGTAGTTCGTAGACGTTTTTTCAGCAGTTTGTAATTTAGTTGATTTGTATTTCAATCTTTTGGTGGTCTCAGATATGTGGTTATGGAGCAGTTTTAATTGGTTTTTTGTCGGTCGGTAAAAAGCTGGATAGACTTGTTGGTTTCTACTATCGGTGTGGTGATGTTAAGGTTATCGGCTGTCTCAGTAGTTCGGTAATACTTAGTTTTTTTTTGTTTTGGTTTTTTTCATTTGTTTTTTTTTTTTGTTTTTTTGTTTTTTTTTGTTTTTATTTTTTTTGGGGGGTTTTGGTTTGTTTGTTTGTTTGTTTTTTGTTTGTTTGTTTTTTTTTTTTTTTTTACAACAGTTCAATAGTGCTTAGCTTGTTAGTATTTCACAACATTTTGGTAGTGGTTAGTAAGCTCAATTTACGGTCGGTATAATGACCTTGTTTGCAATTCCAGTGTTTTACTCAGTGCAATATTGAGGTGCTTGTTTACCAGCTGTTGTTGAGTCGTTTTTACCGAATATGACGAGGATTCATTCTTCGATTTTTTCGTTTGAATTTAATCGACACATCGCATTTCTGCGAAAGTTAGTCGAATTTCTTGACGTTACAATGCATTTTCAATGTTTGTCCGCGCCTAAATGTCAAGGTCAATTGTGGACTCAGTGCGTTGATGACCGGTCGACAGAATATGCTTGGTCTTCCTTGACACCTAATTCCATCTCTGGATTTTCAGACGTCCACATCGCATTTTTGCGAAAATTAGTCGAATTTCTTGACGTTACAATGCATTTTCAATGTTTGTCCGCGCCTAAATGTCAAGGTCAATTGTGGACTCAGTGCGTTGATGACCGGTCGACAGAATATGTTTGGTCCTCCTTGACACCTGATTCCATCTCTGGATTTTCAGACGTCCATGTATGTCCAATTCCATCTGATTTGTATATAGTCTCATGGACATTCTTTCGATTAATACTTTGGTGTCTGTGATTTTTATTCCGTTGATCAATTTCATTACTGGTATCAGTACCTACAATAGAGTAGAATACATATTTTCCATACATGCTGTCTAGGGATGTCTCGTTGAATACTTGTGTTTTTTTATGTTTCTTAATTTATTTTTTATATCCAGTTGATTCAAAGTTTTCATACGGCTAAACCTACTTGATCAATTTGGGAATGCATTCTAATATATTTGAAGTTTAACCTAATTTGGTAATTACGAACCTCTTACACAAATGTTCTCAACAGCAAATGAAATATGTCTCTAGATACACCGCGTAATGTTGCGATGATTGAAACAACCCCTGAGATACCAGTTTCAGTATCCAACGTTTTGTTTTATCATGTCATGGTACGACAATTTTATTTCTTCAGTTATTGTAAATTCTTTTTTTTATATAATGCGAGAAATGGCTAACGGATATTTGCTTTGTATACCATAGTATAATCTTTACAAGCAGGTTTGCTTGTAGAATATTCTATAAGAAGTAATATTTTTCCCATATCTTTGGAATCATCATATATGCACTGCTGATTTTAGAGGATCTAATCACATGTAAAACATATCGTATATCGACCAAACAATATATATATATATATATATATATATATATATATTATATATATATATATATATATATATATATATATATATATATATATATATATATATATATATATATATATATATATATATATATGTTTATATAGATATATATATATATATATATATATATATATATACTTATATATATATATATATATATATATATATATATTGTTGTAACAACGCAAGGGACATAACTCATACTTCTATGTGTGTAGGTGTTTGTATGTGTGTCTCTGATGAGTGGCTTCACATCTCTCTTTCTCTATCCTCTGACTCTCTCTCTCTCTCTCTCTCTCTCTCTCTCTCTCTCTCTCTCTCTCTCTCTCTTGAGAGAGATGTATATAGATATAAATGATATTTTGCTGTATCTGAATCATGTTGTCTAATGATTCAAAAGTACAAAAGGTTTGGAAACCAGTTGATTGATAGTTAGCAAAAATTACATAAAACTGGAGTTTATTTATTTATTACTCCTGAACATTTTCAACCCTAAAGACCATAATAGACTGATCCTAAACAAAAGAAAAAAGCATATCATGTAGATATTTAGGGGTGAAAAGGTTATATTTCTTGTTCTTGTATAAAAGAACTGTGAACAAACATGTAATTACTTAGTATAATAATACTAATGGTTAAACGAACATTGTTAAGATAAAATGAGTAATCCAGCATACAAGCCTACCTGAATATGTAATAATACAAAAAAATGTCAGATACCAAAGTAAAAGCTGAATGCACATGCGCATGGTGTTTGTGCACTTAAAATGTTAAATTTTGGATCGTTTTGTTCAGGGAGGTGATGATATTCTCATTAAAGTGGAAACATAATAAGGATATATATAATACGAAACCGATTTTCAATGTCCAGTTATATGAAGAAAAGTGAGTTTTTACAATTTACACAAACTTCCTCGACTTACATGATAACTTATCGATAATTTTTGTAATTTCATATTCTTATTATCATATACATTTGAACTTGTATATAACGCCCTCCTTTGGGACACAAGAAAACCGGTCTTTATAGGGAGGTGTTCATTATATAGAGGTCGATTTGTACACAAATTGTACCAACGGGGACAGCAAAAACCGGTCTTTGTTACCAGGTGGTCTTCATACACAGGTGATCACTAAAGCAGGTTTTACTGTAGGTTATCGGTTTTACGGCCTAGCGACAAATGAAACCATTAGAGTTGATCATGGTCGCTTGAGGTGTTTTAGTGGCAGAAAGTGCGTAACTCAAGCAAGGATGTTAACGGTTCGAATCCGGGCCACGTCTTCATATTAAAGATAGTGATTGTAGCTTTATCAAGCGTTCGACAAAAGTGTAAAAACAAGCATCTTTCACAGTTTAAACTTTTTAACATTAAAATATGCTTCATGGTAGATGAACCGCTAACTGCATTTGCATTTTATATCCAGGAAATTAAACTGTGAAAGTTATTCGTATGATGTAAAACAAAATTATTTTACAGCTTCAAAATAGTTGAAGACTTTTTTTCTTTTGACATCATAATTCATTTTAAGACATGGGAATTGTGTTCATTTGTATGAATGAGATTCCTATCCAGAATTTATTTACGATGCGTCACTGTACGCCTATTTATACGGAAGAATGACAAGATGTAACTCTTTTGTTTAGGAGGTTAGAACACATGTTTATGTGCAAATTGGAACAGGGCGTAATGATTGGACTCGACAGGTGTAAAATATTAGTCGCCAGTTTTGCGACAAAAAAAAAAAAAAAACCCACGAAGGAACAACATGCAATTTGAACTTCAACTACTCATCACTGAAGTCCAACAAATGTCTTTAGAAGTTGTGTTCTGTGTTTCATCTTTGGTCATAATGAATGTATTGTCAGTAGAAAAATCCGTCAAAATCCGTAGCACCGAATTTAAGGCATAGTTCGCTTTCGCTAAGACTTACAGAGTAAAGCTGTACTGTACAGTAGACGTGGAGTTGACAAACTTATACGTCAACGTCACATTCCTCTTTTCTGTCGGAGACCCCCGTGGCTTTGTGGTTAGAACATCACACATTAAACCATGAAGTCTGTCGCCTTTCATTTGTGACCACCTGCCTATAAGCATTACCATTACATGAAGAGCGTATGTAGCAATACTTTTATTCCGATCCTAAATTAAAAGCAGCGTTTCAATCATGAACCCCAGTGGTCAAATTTATACTCGTTTAAATCAATAGATAGTATGGTCTCAATTTAGGGGTGAACACGTTAATATTGCATGTGAATAATTGTAAAAATTGGATTTTAAATATTATAAACATAATACCAAAGTTACAATGCTCAAGAATCATACGTTCCTGAAATATATAGAAGTAGACTTTACCATCCTCTGAAATGGGCGAGTTCATATGTGTCTACAGGGGTCGATGAATTAATGTATAACTGTATAAGACAGATCTGAACTGACTCCACTGTACATATAAATTAAATTTATTAAAGGCGGATAAAACAGATCTAAAATTTATGTGAACTAGTAAAATTCATTCACTTCAATGAAAGTTTTCCCTCATGTTTATATCAGAATGATTTGCTAGTTTCCCAAATCCGTAATAGTGAAATGAATCGAAATTTTCATTATCATTCTCGAAATGTCAATCATTCCGTAAACAGATGACAGAATTGGACTATTTTTTACTAAATTTTATCTCTTGTTTGAATTTAATCTTCTCATTAGCAAACTACAGCTGACAAATTTATTCCAAAAATTTTCGATGAAAAGCCAGTATAAACAAAACTTTGTGACACATTTATTTACATTTTGTAAAGACCGCCGTGGATTGAAAGATCAAATTTTCAAACCTGTATCAAACGGTGATATAGTAGATTTCTGTACGAGTCTCATTTTTTGGAAGGGTAAATTCTTTGATGAAAGCGATATATTTTGCTTGATAACGAGAAGTACATATTAACATGTTGGAGGTATTTGCATCAGAACGAGGCTACAAAAGATTCTACAAGAAAAGAAGAAACAAAAAACGATTGCTGAAAGCGCACGTGTTGTAAAGAATGGAGAAAACGAAAATAAATTGCTTTATGCGTGTTATGAAAACATTTGTACAACATATAGTGTTTTATGATGCACTTAAAACAAGACTTTAATTAGATTAGCATGGAGCAATAATACTGAAGTTATATCAATTGTTTCAGCATAGTAAATATTTAATATTTTTAGATGGGATATAAATTTCTTACTGGAATTTTACGCCACATTCTACAGGTTTTTCTTTTTCATTTAGACATGGTAGTTAGTGTGAAGGAGAACCCCCGATTATAATGCGTTCGGTTACAATTTAAATCTTATGGTGGGTATAATGACCTTGTTTTCAATTACAATGTTTCACTAAATGATATTTTGGATTGCTTGTTTGGTAATGGTACTTGGTTTTCCTTACCTATGTAATTGGAGTTCATTCCTCTATTATTTTATTTGAATTTATCTGTGGACTCGCGGCGGGTGTAGCCGGTCGGCAGGGGGTGTTTACTTCTCCGTGGCACCTAATCCCATCTTTGTATTTTCAGAAGTCCGTATGTATATATATATATATATATATATATATATACATATATATATATATGAAAAACACTAAAACCAACATAACTATATATCCATGAGTGTCGGATCTAAGCAAATAGATACAAGTCATGAACTGAATCATATATATATATATATATATATATATATATATATATATATATATATATATATATATATATATATATATATATATATATATATATATATATATAATGACCAATGACATGAACAAAAGTGAAGTAAAATTTTCGGGGCGAACTGTCCCTTCCTTAGGACTAAAAGCTTAAAATAACGTAGATAACACACACTCACACACATATATTTATCTTGTAGATTGTGAGCTTCATTTAGTACTTCTCTTTCATTCGTCATATATTGCCACTTAAGTCACTGATCTTCTGTGTATCCGAGTGGTTAGAGCTCTCACTTCTGATCAGCGTACTGGAACCTAAGCTGACAGGGGATGTTTACTCCTCCATGGCACCTGATCCCACCTCTTGGTTTCCAGAGGTCCGTGTTTGTCCATTTTTACCGGATTTGTATCTATGTCCTGGACATTCTATTGATTTATACTTTGGTATCTGAGATTTTTATATTGTGAGACAATGTGCTAGTTTACATGCTGAAGGCCGGTGGTCTCTTCCCGGGTACATTGTAACCAGGTTCTCTCCATCTTCCCGGGTACATTGTAACCGGGTTCTCTCCTCCATCATTAAAAACAAGTGGCCGCCACCATATGACTAGAAAATTGTTGAGTGTGGCGTAAAACAAAATTCAAATTCAAATCGCAAACTTTTATTTTACTCAAGTGAACTATACGACAGGCAATATAAAAATTAATTTCGTCATCATTTTTTTTTCTCAGTCAGAACATCTCTTTCTGTTACCTGTATCAAAACGTTTACAATTCAGACCTTATCGTTTTGTTTATTTAGAAAAGGATATAATATCTAGGGTGTCGAGTTTGACGAAATAGTGTTAATGAGCTTGTGTATGGACAGAATACCGGCTAATTACATATTTTTGTCTGACAACGTTTGACCATGACTGCCTGCTTTGATATCATGAGATATAAAATAAGATTGATAGCATTTTGACGAAGCTTCAATTATATTTCAGATGTTGAATTGATAGGAGTCGAAAGGCTAAAAGCAAATTTGGAGTGTATTCATTTCAAGAGTTGATTATGATAAGAACTTTCGCTTTGATTCCGTGTTTCATGACATTATATTTGTTGCTTAGTATTTCAGAATTTTAAAAGTTTGGCAAAGATGTTTTGTGATGTTTGTCGCTTACATTACATTTCAATCTTGAATATCTCTGTAAACTCCTATTTTATCCTAAACATCAAAACATGTTGATGAAACAAACGGTGTAATGACTAAGATTTCAAGGAAGATATAATGGACGCAAAATCGGAAACACTGAATATGAGAAATGACGTTATTTGTGGTACATGATTTTTAAATAGAAACGTTGAAGATAAGTTTCACAAATCTTTTTATCAAACATTTATTGTTTTCATTTCATGTATGTATGATACACCAAATTCACATAAATTAGTAAAACCAAAATTTTCGGAGTTAAACATAGTTTGTCTACAGTTATTGCAAATTATTTAGAAAGTTTGGGTTTAGCTGGAGAAAAACTAAGATAAAGTAAACAAAAAAAGCCGAATTTAACTAATTAATGTTATTTTAACGTGTATGTATGTAAATTCGTTATAAGTGCCTCCATGGTATGCCTTATGCATGTATCTTAATTCATTACAAGTGCCTCCATGGTAATCCGTATGTATATATCTTAATCCATTATAAGTGCCTCTATGGTATGCCTTATGTATGTATCTCAATTTATTTTAAGTGTAACCATAGTATGCCTTATGTATGTATCTTAGTTCGTTATAAGTGCCTCCATGGTTTGCCTTATGTATGTATCTTAAGTCGATATAAGTGTCTCCATGGCATGCCCTATGTATGTATCTTAATTCGTTATAAGTGACTCTATGGTAATCCTTATGTATATATCTTAATTAGTTATAAGTGTCTCCGTGGTATGTCTTATGTATATATCTTAATTCGTTGTCAGTGCCTCCATGGTATGTCTTATATATGTATCTCAATTCGTATGTAAGTGCCTCCATGGTATGCCTTTATATCTTAATTCGTTATAAGTGTCTCCATGGTATGTCTTATGTATATATTTTAAATCGTTGTAATTGCCTCCAATGCATGCCTTATGTATGTATCTTAATTCGTTATAAGTGTCTCCTTGGTATTCCTTATGTTTGTATCTCAATTCGTTATAAGTGTCAAAATGGTATGCCTTATGTATATATCTTAATTCGTTGTGAGCGCCTCCATGGTATGCCTTTTATATGTATCTTAATTCATTATGAGTGTCTCCATGGTATGCCGTATGTATATATTTTAATTCGTTGTAAGTGCATCTAATGCATGCCTTATGTATATATCTTAATTCGTTGTAAGTGCCTCCAATGTATGCCTTATGTATGTATCTTAATTCGTTATAAGTGTGTCCTTGGTATTCCTTATGTTTGTATCTCAATTCGTTATAAGAGCATCCATGGTATGCTTTATGTAAGTATCTCAATTTGTTATGTGCCTTCATGGTATGCCTTATTAATGTAACTTAATTCGTTATAAATGTCTCTATGGTATGTATGTATTTCAATTTATTATAAGTGTCCCATGGTATGCCTTATGTATGTATCTTAATTCGTGATACGTGCCTCCATGGTATGTCTTATGTATGTATTATAATACGTTATAAATGTCTACATGGTATGCCTTATGTTTTTATCTCAATTCGTTATACGTGCCTCCATGGTATGCCTTATGTATCTTAATTCTTTATAAGTGCCTCCATGGTGTGCCTTATGCATGTATCTTAATTCGTTATAAGTGCCTCCATAGTATGGCTTATGTATATATCAGAATTCGTTATAAGTGCCTCCATGGTATGCCTTATGTAAGTATCTTAGTTCTTTATAAGTGCCTCCAAGGTATGCCTTATGCATGTATCTTAATTCGTTATAAGTGCCTCCATAGTATGGCTTATGTATATATCAGGATTCGTTATAAGTGCCTCCATGGTATGCATTCCTGTTAATAGATAGTTATTTTTTTTTTAGTTTGTCAGTTTCTGAACTTGTTCGCTATATAAGCGCATATACAAGTATTAAGTTACATATATATTAAAAATTGTTAGTACTATTTGATTCTATATTTACTATGACAAATGGACTCACGCCCGGTGTGACCAGTCAAGAGAGGGATGCTTACCATGTCACCTGATCCCACGTCTGGATTTCCAGAGGTTCATGTTTGTCCAATGTTCACCAGATTTTAAGATGAGGTAAACAATGCTATGGCTGCGACCAGGAGACTCGGGCCTCTGCAGGTAAGGTCGTAAACGTTTGATCCACTGAACATAAAAGAAGTCTGAAGAATACGTTGTCCAAACGTCATGGGGAGTAGATTCATTTTCACCCTCAGAGAAACAGACATATGACAGTAATCATTAAGTGCTTATATTTTGTTATTCTCTACCGTTCAGTTTCGTCTGTTGGATAAGATTTGAAAATCATAGTCAAAGTTAAAAATAGTGATTGTGGCGAGAATTTATTATATTTCCCACCTATTTCATTTAGGTTTGACTGTGGATTAGCGACAGGCGCGGCCGGTCATCACAACAGGGGATGCTTACTCCTCCATGACACCTGATTCCAACTCGGGATTTCCAGAGCATGTTTGTCCAATATTCACCAGATTTGTATATTGTGCTTTAGGTATCCTGAAGATTTATATTTTGCTGTCTGTGATTTTTATATTTCAGCATTTTGATTAAAATGTTATATAAAATCGTAGTCAGTGTTGTGTTTGTTTGTTTGGGTTTTTTCTTTCTTTTTTGAACTCTTAAATTCTGAAAACTCTGTTAACGTGTAGACACATAATGATGTCCTCGTCTGAACTCAAAAAACTTAAAGTACAGAAACTACAATGTCGTTTGTTCTTTATCACCGAACGATGTGGCATGCAGCAGGTTTTTTTTCACAAAAGGAAATAAATGACGTTTCATTTAGATTAAGCAAAGACACCTACAATTGACATGATTCATAATTTCGCCCCTGTTCCTCTTTTTTTGCATAATATATATTTGTAAAAAAGAAAGAAAGAAACAAAAAACCTTGCCAGGTAAGAAAGTGTGAAGAACCATTGACTGACGTAGATATTCAAATGAGAATGTTTTTGTTATAAAATCTCATGTCGGATAGAAACGACAGGTAACATTTACACGAGCGTGGCCTAGATAAAAAAAGTTCAGTCCACACATGTACACGTGCCTTTTCCTGTAAATCCTGTACTTTATGTTCGTTGATTTTTTTAATTTTTGACATTTATTCGAGGAATTAGCCTTTTTGTCGAAATGGAAACAGACAGTTGTTGTTCTATCACAAAACGATCAACATAAACAAGTGATTGACACGTGTCATTCGAATGAAATGGTAAACATGACACATTAAAGAAATACCACCGCATTGATACAAGTCTATAGCACAGGTCAAAATGTATGTAACTTTAATTGTTTTATCCATAATCAAATTGTGTTGGGTGGCTTAAAGTAGGGTTTAAAATAATAATAATAATAATAATAATAATAATAATAATAATAATAATAATAATAATAATAATAATAATGAAACAGTAATAGCAAACAAGGTCATTATACTGACGGTAAGCTTTGCGGAACCTTAACTTAAAACGCGATTTTCGAATCCCTGTGTCAATGATTTTTCAGTAAGTAGTTTACCTCTGTATATGAAATGTTCATAAGTTGAACACGCCCTGGCATATCGGATCATTTGCGAGATACAAACACCATATGCAGATGGTTGTGGGATATTACTACTTACGTGTAGGAAATTAATCATGAGAAACAATTCTATGACAATTATGTTCGTACAGGGGGCATTCACATCTCTACCGATGTTTCTTATTATATATCAAACGGGAGGTCAAAAATTAAGATTGTTACAAATTAAGACGATAGTTTCATTTGAGCAAAACTAAGTAAAATTTTCGCTCCCAATTATTATTATTATTATTATTATTATTATTATTATTATTATTATTATTATTATTGTTATTTTCGCCCTTCGATAAGAGGGCCAATTTAAAAAGAATGCGAAATGTTCCACCTAAATTATTGAAGCACGGACATACATAGAGAAAGGTGATTTAGGGCGAATTTCAGACGAGGAGAATATTCTGTCATACAGGGGTGAAAATAAACAGGGGCGAAAATGTCAAAGTATACAGTATTTCAAGGTGTGTTTAAATGTTATGCCCCAGAATTGTATTAATAGAAACTATGTCTGCACACGAGGAAAAATCGAAATGTGTTTAAGTTTGAGAATATTACTCAACTTCGGCTAATGTTGAAATCAGATTGACTGAGAAGGCCAATTTATTAATATTCTCAGAATTAAGAATTATTCAAACTTTTAAGCGAATCGTGAAATCCAATCGGCTGAGCCTGCCAAGTTTAGTATTTTCTCAGACTTAAGAATATTTCAGCTTTTGGGTCCGGCTCTTGCATTTTAAGTATCAAAATTACATGGTAATATGATGATCAAATTTGCCTAATCAATTTAATTAGTATGACGATAATTTCAATGCCAAATGAAATTACTAATATATATCACAAAACAAGATAAATGGCTCATAACCCTCATCAAATACATCATTTTGAAAACTATGTACGAACATCCAACCTCGTCTGAGATATCAAGCATGAATTTAAAATGATTTCCCGTCTGAATATTATCATCGCTTTTATTACAACATCTAAAAGTACAACCTGTAGAACGGAAATTAACATCGAGCAACGTTTAATTGATGTTTTTGACATTGCAGTGTATTCTATGACTTTTAATCAAAATTCAATTATCCCCTAAACTTCATTGATTCTGTGTACATTAACCTTGAGCGGGAGTACCTGAGACGAAGGCAAAATTTAAAATAAAAAGGAAAATAAAAGTAGTTCCGTAAGATGGCACTTTCAACAGATTAATAAATAGCTTCAACTTCTTTTACACGGAATATTATACTGTTTTAGCATGCCATTGGATACAAAGGTGTATCATTTAAAACAAATAATTGGTATAACTTCTCCGTGAGAATCACAGAACGCATCAAAGGTAGCCCAGTAGTGATAACGCATCATTGAATCATCCGGATTCTTCATTTGACTCGATTTTACCCGTTGCACTCCGAAGTGACTTCCGTTCTAACGGGATGAAAATGGTGGCGACGAAATTGGAAACCTGCCGAGAGTATTGTTTGATGTGATGCACGTGCCATAGGTGAGTCAAAGACAGGAAATAACTCAAGACAATCACAAATTACATTCTCGTGTACATTCAGTAGCTCGGCAAATTAGCTTCCGGTAACTGTAGTATTGAAATCGGGTTTCTATGCAAATTGAGAGAGGTAGAATAAATCAGAAAAGAATAAAATTATAGAAACTGATAACTAGACAAGCCTGATAACATCATCTTGGCATAATGATGTATCTCAAAAGAGAATGTAATCGTTTCATCAATGACTTGAACAGGCACGTGCTTTTTAATTATCAACCGCTTTTTCCCAGGCTGTGGAAAGTTCACACAATATTGACTACATAACATTATTCGGAGTGAACGATGTGTATAAACGTATGATTTGTGCATTATTAGGTATCGTGAATGACGAAAATAACAAGTCAGATATCTATTTGATATTATTATTTTTGTCTAATTTGTAGTTTTAATACAAAGAGGAGAAATATTTTTTTTGTGTTTGTGGCAATATTAAAATATATTTTTATTAATAATTGATAAGCAAATACTATATTATTGCACAATAGCGAGAAAAGTAATGGGGCATAATTGCTTCATTTAACCGAGACGATTTGACTCACTGATTACATATTCTTGTGAAATCAATGTACATTTGTACTGGTTTATTTCATAAAAAACCAACTTTTTAATAAAACTGTTACATCCATTGTATTACGAACCGTGACAAAACATTATATGGAGGACTTCTAAACCTAAGACTATTGTATAGATATACCAGAATATGGATCGCTTAACCCTGTCACCCCTGAATATATTAATGGTATACTCTTTTCTATTGTTTAAGACCGGTCTATTATGGTCTGTAGGTTGAAAGGGTTAAGGTCTAGTGGTAGAACGTTCGACTTGAACGCAGAAGGTTTCTGGTTCGATTCATGTTCATTCATTAAGCGTTCTACATACGAAGCGAAAGTCAAAAGTCTTTCGGATAAGACCTTGAACGGAGGTCCCGTTGTCCGGACAGGCATGACTCGAAAAAGGGTCTTAAATACATTAGTGTCAGTCCATAGCACAGATCAAAATTTGTGGTACTTTAAGACCTTGAACGGGGGTCCCGTTGTCCGGACAGGAATGACTCATAAAAGGGCCTTTAATGCATTAGTGTCAGTCCATAGCACAGATCAAACTTTGTGGTACTTCACATAAAGTTTTGTTGCATCTCCATTTGATTGAAAGATTATTGGCGGGGATGTGACAGAACAAACAAACTAACCAAAACATACCTAGATCTTTATGAACAATTATTTACATATGTATTTCACATCTCAAGTTTACGCCCGGATAATTGAAAAAAAGTAATCACCATAATATAATTTTTGACAGAATCTTTTAGATAATGCTCGATTTTTTTTCGTTTTAAGTTTTAATTGATTTGCCATTTAATCAAATACATGTGCAATTATAAAACTTTAGAAGAGTTTTAGTGCTTTTTGAATTGTCGGAATATTATGTCTGTGAGTTATCAATTATAAATTAAATACATTTTTCATTTTGTGAAAACGTCCATATATATTTATCCAAAATTGAACACAAACAACAAATTGTAAACATGACTTTTCAGTATGTTAAACAGTTTTTCACTTCTCGATATATACGTCTCTTTTGTCAGGTTTTGAATTATGCATTATTTACGCTTTGTTATAGTCCGTTTTGTATATAGTTTAAAATAATTTTACCATTAATATTCAAATTTGGAAACTCCCCCTAGATATAGTCTAATTCGTTTTATTATCATTCCGTTTTTATAAATATAAATATTTAATAGACACGACCTGAATTATATATACATATACATATATATATATATATATATATATATATATATATATATATATATATATATATATATATATATATATATATATTTCGCAAACATCTTGCTTTAATTATGGTTTAGACATACATGTATTAAACCTGCTGTGTTCTGAATACTAATTTTATGTCATCAAAGTATTTATATCTTCAAAATGTGGTAAAAATGAATTAAATACTTTGGTTATTTGTATTCGAGCAAAGCTATTTCGAAAATAAAATGTTGACCTCAATGCCAGAAGATATATAAACGCACTACCCTGAGACTGATTGAAAGTGTTTGCTATATTAGGATGGTTCGTTAAAGACGACTCCCGACGTTGAGGATGGTTCGTTAAAGACGACTCCCGACGTTGTCATCTGTTCATATCTCTCGCTCTACATTGTTTTTATTACAGATGGAGAATAAAATTCTGTTACCGGTACATATCACCTAATACTTTCCCTACTGCATTTGAAATGATCATGCGTTGAGCAGACACAGTAACTCCCGACACAGAAGCCAGTATACATCTTTATGTGTTTGGCAGGTATTGTATGACTTCTGTATTTGAATATGAAAATCGCAGATACATTTGTACCAGGAGACAGATATAAAAATATAGAGGTGGGATCAGATGCCATAGAGGAGTAAGCATCCCAGTGCTGACCGGTCATACCCGCCGCGAGTCCATAGTCAAACCCAAATGAAACAAGTTAGTAACAAATCCTCGTCACAACTGATAAAAGCAAATGAACTATTTCCCTGTATTACATTGTATCAATGTATTGTGTAAATCAAGTGCATCTGTAATGTAGATATATGTCATTATGTAGAACACAATGTATAAAACTTTATTGTTATCATTGTGATTGTTTATATTTTGTGAAATCTTGAAAATCAATCGCAATTGTGTCATCTCGTAAACATCTATGTATGAATTCATACGTAGACCGACTGGAGTCGTGAATATTCAAATGGTGAATATTCAAATAGCGAACTGCATATTTTAAACTTAATGAAATAGTCCTTAATCCTTTGATGACGAAACATCAAATATTTGAATCAATAAACTTTTTGTGGTTATATCTGAAAGAAATATTTTAAATAATTGATCTGAATTATATCAACCTGTTTTTGTTCACAGTAAATATTCCTATTGCATATGTATTTTGAGTTTCATCATCAACAACATCATCATTATCATCTTGATCGTCGTCATCATCATAATCATTTTCCTTCACATTTTTTTCATCATCAAAGGCACACAACACTATCGATAAAAAGTGATGTAAAAATAGTCCGTAGGGATATACAAAGATTTGAAACAACTTTAAATTTATGTCCCGATTTTGTACACATTACGCCAAAACCAATTCATATTCATGAAAACCATCTATGTATAAACGAACAACAAAAATTAGACCTATGTTACGGAAAACACGTGTCTTCTGTGATTTGTTTATTTATAGATGTTGTTATTGTTGTTATCGTTGTTGGTTGTTGTTAAACTACCATAGTCTTCGGTATGACGCAGTATTGGGGGATCCAACCTTGGACCTTCTGCTTACGAATCGTGCGCTCTACCACCGACACATATTCAATATTATTACAATTCTCTCTCTCTCTCTGTCTCTCTCTCTGTCTCTCTCTGTCTCTCTCTCTGTCTCTCTCTCTCTCTTTCTCTCTCTCTGTCTCTCTCTCTCTCTGTGTCTCTCTCTCTCTCTCTCTCTCTCTCTCTCTCTCTGTGTCTCTCTCTCTCTCTCTCTCTCTCTCTCTCTCTCTCTCTCTCTCTCTCTCTCTCTCTCTCTCTCTCTCTCTCTCTCTCTCTCTCTCACTCTCTCTCATATCATATCATAATATATACACCAAGTGTGGATTTCATAAGGTGTTTGCAAAACTGTTGTATGTTTGGAAAGTATTTGCTCAAAACGAAAATAGCAGTACTGTTGAAACAAAGGACAATTTTAAAAGAATATTAGCTGTGTTTACCCCAAATAATTATTTCAATTTTTTTCTACTGTTGTTCTACTTGTACATGATGTAAGAGCTATTCACGGTCATATTAATTCTTACATTCCTATATATTTTGTGAAAATAACGTCATGTCCAGTGTGGTATTCATTAAACAAATAGTAAGGCTGAGTTAATCACTTGCAATTGGAAAAGTGCCAAATCTGGATTTCTCAAGCAATTTCTAAAAATATATAGGAATTTAAGAATTTTTATGCCTGTGTATATCTATTTTTGTGAAGGAACACTCTGATTCCAGTAACAAGTACACTGAAGACGATATTATCAAGATGCTGGGGTTTCTGGTAGACAATATGTTCGTGGTTTTTGCGGGAAAAGTTTTCCAACAAATTGTCGGCATTCCAATGGGTACCAACTGTGCATCTCTCTTGGCCGACATCTTTTTATATTCATATGAAGCGGAATTTATACAGTATCTGCTCTCCAAATGAAACAAACAGTCTCGGTTCAATTTTAGTTACAGGTATATTGACGGTGTCCTGTCCATATATAATTCAAAATATTGGAATTACCTCGGGGAGATATATCCCGTTGAACTACAGATCATTGAGATGACAGAGAGCAACACATCTGCTTCTTACCTAGATTTACTCCTATCAATTGGAAAATACGGTCAATTTCACACATCCCTCTATGAAAAACGATACAATTTAAATTTCCATATCACGAACTTCCCATTTTTAAGTAGTAATATTCCATATCCTGCCTATGGCGTTCTCATTTCACTACTTATATGTTATGCCAGGGAATGCTCTTCTTATGAATGTTTTATTCTGAGAGCGAAACGACTCGCCAATAAACTACATACACATGGTTACGTTTGAACGCTTGACGCTTGAAACCGTCGTTTAAGAAGTTTTATGGTCTATACGGGGATCTTGTTAAATATTATGAAGTCCCTCTCTCAATGATATTAGATAGTATTCTGGAGCAAGACCACAAACAGTGACTCCCTTTTTTCCAATCGTGCTTTTCACCGAACTTGACCTTTTTCACCAATCTTAACATTTTTACCGAATTTGACCCGTTCATTGTTCTAGAAAGGTTTCCATGGAACATTTGTGACGGGTGTGGCATGCCAGCAGAAGCCGCTGACTCCTTCCGGACACCTGGTCTTATCTTGTTTGGGATTCGGAATTGTTCTTCATGTTGAGACCGTTTGGACATCTAATTCGTCGTGTTCTAATGGACTCCCGTTTCGATTAATAATTGTTACTTCTTCATTTTAACTTGTTATTGTATATTAATCTAAGTAGTTAAATTAGGACAGAAAAACAGCTCACGTTTCTTTAGGGTACTTGTACTTTTAAATATTCCCGTGTCAATAATTTAAACATCGGACATTTTTCAACAAATGAAAAACTTCCAAAGGGTACATTTTCAAAGACAAAGAAAATCATCAGCGATTTCAACATGCAAACCCAACATGTAACGCCAATTTAACATAGCTTGTACTCTAAAGAATATAGTTGATTCTTAACACATGTTTCAATGTATTGAATGTTGATATTCAAATGACATGCTTGAAATATTGCATGTGCATTATACGGCAGTAATAAGAGAACCGTAGAATGGAATTGCTTTTAAAATCAGCCACGCGATTGAGTTCTATGTATGCAATTTGAAACTTCTTTGTTCCACATTGAATAATTGGATTGCGTTAATACGCGGAATAAATTCTACAAATGTTTTGAATTACATCTGAGATGATTGTTTTACCGTTAATCATAGCGACACATATAATTACTGATTTAGAATTGATAAGTAGGCTATTTTTGTAATTAATATGCAAATGTATACATAATTTTCTTCGAAAATTGTATTCAGAAAAAACGTACAGATTCTTATTATGAAGACCGCTTGATCGGGTATAGTGGTAGAGCGATCGGCACGCAGGCGGAAGGTACCGGGTTCGATTCCCGGCACCGGTTCATACCGAGGTTCTTTCGGATGAGACTTAAAACTGGGGTCCTGTGTCACAGAAAGCGTAGTACGTAAAATAAAAATATCACTGCTTTGGCGTTAGTCCATAGCACAGGCCAAAATTTGTAGCACTTTTTACATTTTTTTATCCTTGGTTCGTTATATAATGAACGTATATCAAAACTTCATGACATAATATTTCGTCATTTGAAGATATAATGAAATGCAATGATACATATTGTTTTTGAAAAATCAACAAACAAATCAATTGCATCATGATTGCAGAATTTGTATAATCATATTGAGCTCTTTTTAAATATTCCCCCTTTTCGACAGGTGATGCTTACTCCTCCGTGGCATCTGATTCCACATCTGGATTTCCAAAGGTCCGTGTTTGTACAATATTCACAAGATTTTTATATTAGTCCTGGATATCCTGAAGATTTAAACTTTGGTTCTTGAGATCTTTTTATTTTGCAAAAGTATAGCTTTGGTATCATGTTTTTAATATTTATAATCATTTGGTCGTGGCCACTGCTGGTGGACCGTTTGAGTCCCGAGGGTATACATAAACCCAGTACCTAATATTTCGGTACCAGCTGATTATTTGATACTTAAATTATTAATTCGAATGGATAGCATCGTTTAAATTATAAATTATTCAAAAGCTAAGATAGTCATCATTTCACAGTTTTTGGGGTTTCTTTTTTTTAAATGAATATATTTATGTTATTTTATCATATTGTATCGAATCACTTTTGTTTCGAAACTCTACATGTATTTCAAATAGGAGCTCAACTATTGAATTCTAACTGACACAAATATTAACTTTAAAACTACAACTTTGGGATATTTATAATATTGATTAAAAATACAAAATAATATAAAGCAACGAACATGGATAACTTTTTGTCAGCAGTAATACATGTAAACATGTATATTATAAACATAATACAAATGTATTATTCTAAAAATTAATAAAGTAAGACCTAAGACGAGCGTTTTTTCATCAAGAGTTCATCATTTGAACTCGAATTTAAAAGGAATGAGAAATTTCAAAACAAAAGAGGTAACACACAAGGACAAACACTAAACCGAAACGTATAGCCTAATCCGTCCAAGAGTAGTCACTGGAATTTTTTTTATTTATTAATTATTATTATTATTTTCTTTTGTAATAGTGTTTTACGCCACATTCCACAATATAATAGTTTTAAAATGGCGGCCAGTTTTTAATGGTGGAGGAGAGAACCCGGTTACAACTGTAATCGGGAAGAGACCACCGGCCTTCCGCAAATAAACTGACAAACATTCTCAACAAAATTAACTTAGAGTGGGGGCTCGAACCTACGCTGACCAGAAATGAGGACTGACGGTTCAAAACGTGATGTTCTTACCAATCAACACGGAGTTTAAAACATTAAGTACTGTGTTAACCATACTAAATACTAAGTATACAATAATCAATCAATTGAATTTAATGTGAACGTTCCGCAAATCTTACGGTCGGTATAATAGTCTTGTTTGCGACTACTCTGTTTCACTAAGTGAAATGTTGAGTTGCCTTTTCGTTGGCGGTTGTTGAGACGTCTGTACCAATTGTGACGAGGATACACTCCGCACTTGTTTCATTGGACTTGACTGCGGACTCACGGCGGGTATGACCGGTAGACAGGGGATGCTTACTCCTCCATGGCACCTGATCCCACCTCTTGGTTTCCAGAGGTCCGTGTTTTTCCATTATTACCGGATTTGTATCTATGTCCTGGACATTCTATTGATTTATACTTTGGTATCTGAAATTTTTATATTGGTACCGATATACCAAACACTGGGTTTATATATACCCTCTGGACCCCAAATGTCCTACATCAGTGGCAACAACCTAGAGGTAGTAAATAATATATACATAACGCATGCCATAGCCACATTTTTTCAGAATGAAAAGCTCAAGACGATAGTTTCTGTCAATTAACATCAGATCTATATTTGGTTAAATTCATGGTCCTTATAACATATGCGAAAAGAAAATGCAATAATTATTTGTTAACTAATCATAATTAAAAAAAAAAACTTTTAGCGAACTGAGAAAGAAGAAAAAGAAAGTCCGTCATGATCAATTGTATACTAATTCTGAGGCTATCCCTACCCGCCGTTGCTAAGAGTAATCTGATTTGCAGACGACATCCAGTCAAAAGCAGAGTAATACTTCTATTTCCATTTTCCATGGTAATTTCGGGGGAGAATCGGATTTGATTGTGTGTACTTACATGACGTTTAGGATAACAATGATAGATACGACTACACACTGTCTGATTCTTTCTTGTTTTGGAATAAATTCATTTACAATTGGTAGACTATAAGTTGTTCGCTGGGATATTAATCAACTTAAACGTCCTTCTACACCCTTTTGGCAGGCGACAGTTATTTGCCAAAGATTATTCGGCGAGCTGACTGGCTTACTATAAAGGTCATGTACATTCGATACGACTTTGATTGTAAGAATTTTAGTGTGTGTGTGAAAATAAGGTGGGGTATTCCAGCAGTTTGTATGACTTTCAAAAGGCTGTGTTTTTATTCTGTCTCTCATCACTGTTAGTTAGTTTAAATATTTAAACACATACACATAATCGTCCTTCCTGAACGTATATTTTAGTTCTTTGCGGTCTCTACACTTCACCATTGCGCCTATATATATATATATATGTATGGAATTTTGTTATGTAAAAAATCGGATAAGTCTTATTCCGGGTATGTCAAAGTTGAACAATCAGTCCCGATTTTTATGGATAAAAATGTGTTACTTCAAATCTCGGTTTCTCGAATTCTGCATATCTCGAAGTAAGGCCATTATACATTATAATTTTTTATCTGTTTAGCGTCCGCTGACAGATTGGTTTTGATATCATAAAACAGATCACAGATCTAGGGGAAATATGGAACATAGCCCTCAAATGAACAGTTAATCATGAACAGTTACTAAATTAAAATTTAATTTTCGTCAATGTGGAAACTATTATTTCATAGGTTATTTATATGTACGTGCAAAAGATATGATTTTTATAGGTTTAATTTTGTTCTTTCTTTGTTAACACATCAGGAAAATACCTTTAAATGTTTATGTTGCATTTGTTCTCCCAAAAGGTCTTGTTTTTTCTGTCGTTTTGGGTTTTTTCTGATAGAAAAATAAGTTTTTGATTTTAGGTCGTACGCCAAACACACAAAAAATATTGAAATGGGCGAATTGAGACGTCCCTGTGAATAACGAGATAACGAGATCTCACATCTTTGGAATTTTTCTACTAAGTTTTTGCAATGTAAATCCTAGGATTCTCAGAATTGTTAATAAACAAATGACTTTGTCGTAACACATTATGTTACTTTTAATTATAAAATCATAGGTCGGACCTTTGTCTGAATACAGTAGAACCTCCTTATAATGCCCTCGTTTCATTTGTCACTTCGCTTTATGCCACAGTTTTTTAAAGTCCACTTTTCCAATTGTCCCTATAATTTCAGGTTTCCGTTAACCTATCGCCAGATCCCTTTATAATGCCAAATGTCGGCTGAAGGAATGATAGTAGTATAACGAGGTTTCATTGTACTCTAAATTTTTGTCCCCAAGTGGACCAAGGCTAAAACAAATTCTTTTTTATAGAAAAGATGAATCCTTACCTACCTTAATAAAAAGACGATTGAAGCTTAACTTGAGTAAACATCTTATTTTCTCTACATATTTAATACATAACCACCTATTCAAAACAGGCATATTACAAAGTCATTTCCTATTCAATTTTAATTGCAGTTTTCAATATTACTCCTCTATGTTTTAAAGTATCTGTTAGTCATTTATTATCAGTTTTCTATGTTTTGTTTTTAAAGCACTGATGAGCTCTGCAGGATATTAAATTACAATGCATCTTTTAATACGAGATGTGTAGATAGGGAATTGTGACATACAGAATGCAATGTTGTGTTAAAATTCCCGAAAAAGTATATTGAAAAGAGAGAAAGGAACCTATGAAGGTAATACGCAATGAAAGTGTAAGACATTCGTATAATTTTATATAAGGTTATTTAGAAATGACTTTAAATGAATGATTTGAAAATGTGTGGGTTAATATGAAACAAAAGGAAAACAAAAGTTGAGGTGTCACGGTGTGTGTGTGTGTGAGTTCCAGTTATTTTGTTCTTTGTTTCTTGTCGTAATATGCAATGTATTTTACGTAAAAATCGTATAATACTTATTTATTTATTATCTATTTTGATAACAAAATATTCTGTTTACAATTTTTCCGTTTTTTTAATTAGAGAGTATCATATTAAATTGATGTTTGTATGGAAATAATTCTGTATTTGTCTTTTACAAATGTCATCGATGCTGCCACCTGAAAGATTGTTTTAAATGTCAATCACTTTCTGTACAACACGTGTACGTCTCGAATGTGTTAGAGATTTTAAAACAAGAAATAAATAAAGCTGATATTTTAAGAGGATTTTCTGAAGAAATAAACCCTTCATTGGTGCTTGTTTGACACTTCGGACTCCTTCGCGAGCCGACAAGTGTATGTCATTAGCTTTTAAGAAGACCAAGATCTCCTAATGGATTTGACCACGTGACAAAAGCGCGTGTATTTAATTTGATTGTGTATGCATACGACACATATCTAGATTGATGACAATATTAAGATGCGACTTAAACGACTGTTTAGAAACATAAAATCCCAGGTGCCCGAAGATAAGCTGCCAAAAGCCTAAGAGCTTTTATGTAATTTTTCTTTCCATAAAACGAAGCAGTATTTTAGGTAAGTCTGGTTGATGTATTGAAGATTAGTGAGTGAACAATTATTCTGTTAAATTCTGACAATAAATGTCCTTGCTTTCACTTACTTAGATGATTTTTTCTGCGTTTATCATAACGAAAACAAGCAAAATATTATAGTTTATCGTGTGATGAAAGGTAATTACAAGTAAGTGCTTAGCTCTTACATGGGCTTAAAATATTAAAACGCTACCATAATTATTCATTTCGTTTTTGACCTCTTTTCATTGTGATTTAAGTCAAATGAAGACGAACAAATTCGAAATATTCGGACGAAAAATATGTGAGATCTTAAGCGCCCCCTCTCTCTCTCTCTCTCTGTCTCTCTCTCTCTCTCCAAAATTTAGGAAGGAAAAGATAATATCTCTAGTGTTACTTTCTCTCTGTCTGTCTCTCTCAGGCGCGCATGCGCGCGTTTGTGTGTCAATTCCTAACACAATCTGGACGATATCCCATCTTCAAGTTCTTAATGCAGTAACGTTTATATATTTCAATACGTTACTTTTCAACTCCCGTTGTTCTTATGATTAATATTGTTTTGTTTGACCGGTAGTTGAGTATGACATTAATCTTCTTAGTTCATTCAATTGGCATACTTTTTCTAATTTTAAATATTTATACATCACCATATGATAACTGATTTTAATTGCTTTTCTGTATTCACAGAATTGATATTCAGCATGTGCTAGTAAATAATGGGAAAAAAAGACCCCATTTTGTAGATAATTCGTTTGATAAGCCTTTTTTCACAAAACTTGTGGGTTGCCCTAGAAACTCACTTGGATGCAACATATTAAAGAACACCAGATTAAATGATCTGTAATTAATTATTTATCAATGTTTTTGTCTATCTATTATAGCAGTTAATATGACACGTGTCGGTTTAGATTCTTATCTCGTCATTGTCACTGATGGGATTTTGCGTCGAACTATAAATTTCAGCTTTTATGTTTCATTTCTGTTCTGCTGTTGTCATGATGCCCATTTTAAATATTTCTGTATTTTTCTGTATTCTGTTCACCACTGACGATAGAAACTTATATATAAACCCAGTTATGGGGCCTCCGTGGCCGAGTGTTTAGAGCATTGCGCTTTAAAACATAAGGCCACTCACCTCTGGTTCGAATCCCGCTAGGGTCATTTCGAATTAAGTGGGAAAGTTTGCCAGTTTTCTTCCGGAAGGTCGGTGGTCTTTACACGGGTAACCGGGGTTTCTCCTCCACCAATAAAAACTGGACGCCATCATATGACTGAAAGATTGTTGAGTATGGCGTAAAACAAAAAATCAAATCAAAATTAAAAATAGAAACTTAACAGGTTAATCAGCTTCATATCAGTTAACAGTTCTATTTTTCTTTTACACCTCATTCCATGTTATCTTAAACGGAATGGGGAATACATTTAAATTATTTTTGGCCTTATATGATACCTCTTTCTGTTTCGGAACTCTACATCTATTTTGAATCCGAAGTCCTATTGACAGAAACGATCGTCGGTCTTGAACATGCGTTTTGGCCTCAACTTTGCAAAACTATAGCTTTGCTATTATGCTTATAATATTTAAAGTACTGGCAAATTATACAGGTGAAAATAGTCCCTTGTTAGAACTGTAACGGGGCTTTTATCTTGGGAGGTTTCTGTGGAAATCAAGGATACGTGTTTTCCAGATATTCTCGCCTATTAGGATGATCCGACTTTAGTCCCTTGTGATAAGAAGTAAGAAGAAAATTTACTACTCAGCTTGTCGGGGATATACTATTCCCTTCCATTGTATAAGCAATACAGCAAAGTGAGAACTTTTGGTGAAAATAATGCCCCTTGTTAGAATGTTAGAACGTTTACGGGGGCTTTTATGGGGAGGTCGCACGGACATCAAGGATTTCTGTTTTCCAAATAGATGCAATCTAAACCCACTTTGAGGGAGGGTTGTCGAAATCTCAATCCGAGTGCACAAAAATTGTGTTTGACTTCTTTTTTTTCTCACACGTTAAAACACTATAAACGAGCGACTGCATCCATCTTTGGTTCAAACAAATGACAAAAATATGCTAACAAAGAAGTTTCAACACTTCTACATTAAGTTCGCTGACAAATCGGTCTCAACAGAGAGAAACTATCCTCCATCACGATGATCGAACTTTAATATCTTGTGATAAAACCTAAGGAGGGCATTTAATTTGTTAATCCATCTGTCAGGATGTAATATTTCATTTCACTGTATTTGCACTACAGTGACGTGATACATATCTAAGTTTCTAAATGGATATTATTTGATCTTTTAGACAGGACATGTTGCAGTCTTGTCGTCTGCTTTGCATTCTTTTTATATATATTTCAGACATTGTCTTAAACTTATCAATGTTTTTATTTTTGTATCATTTGGTTTGGATTTCGAAGTACGTAACTCGATATTCAACATACGCTTGACCGTTGGCTTAAAGCAATTAATTCAAATTAGACCAGTTGTTTGTTATGATAGGCACTAATAATTGAGGATCATTAATAACTTTCAAACAGTAATGGCGGAAGATGATTTGATTATTAATTCAATCTTAATATCTTTTATTTTGAAATTGTGGAATATGACGGATATTTCAGATTACTAATAGCACATATGGCGTTTGATGAAGTAATCAGCAAATAAAACCAAAAGAGATAAGTGCTGCTACCATTAAGTGGCATTTATACGCCATGAATCTGAACGGAATGAGGCCCACTCTTTTGTTTAATAATGGTTGCACTAAAAACAGTACTTCACTATTGAACAGATTTTAACAACCGGAAGTTTAACGAATGTAAGTTGCTTTATAGATAAGTCTAGATTGTTGGCGTCTAGAAATGTTAGTGGTATGATATTGTAACACAAATAAAAGCTTTGCATTAAAAGATAGCGTTGAACTGTAGAAGTTTTTATCAGATCTTCATGAAATTTTCTTTATTATTTTTCCATCAATAGTATCATACATTGTCTCTCTATCTCACGAAAAATACCAGTCATTTCTGTTTTACAGTTTGAATCATAAACGCACAGGGGAGATGTCTTCGATGCCACGTGACTATAAAACCAATGCAGAAAATTTTAAAATCATATAGATATGTCTAAGAATCTAAAATGTTTATTTATTTAGCAAAGATAAGTTTACGTAAAATAAACATTTGATCTTACTAACGACGTTCCTTCAATAGAGTTGAAATTTTATTAAACCCCATATAAGCAAAGATACATAGCAGGATCCAGTTAATGTTCTACCAAATCTTTATCTTTATTCCTTACCAAGATATTGACAGCCGTTAAGGAGAAACTTCAACAATACTGTTGCTTATTCCAGAAGCGGTGTAAATCAGATATGGATACCTAAAAATTCTAAACAGCTTTTAGAAAATTTGAAAGCACACAATTTTTCTCGAATTCACAGTATCAAAACTTATGACTTCTCTGCTCTTTACACAACTATCCCAGATAAAAAATTAAAAGAAAGACTTTTTAGCATTATAGACAACTGTTTTTTCACTAAAGGTGGTACCCGAAAATTTAAATATCTAGTGATTGGCTATCAGGATACTTATTTCGTCTAACACCACTCTGATTCTACACATAAATACACTGAAGTTGATATAAAAAACATGCTGGAATTTCTAATAGACAATATATTTGTAATGTTCGGAGACGTGGTCTTTCAACAAACTGTCGGCATTTCATATGGGAACCAATTGTGCACCTTTAGCAGGACACAGAAAACAGAACACACAAATAAAATAGGATTTTACACTTTTACTGAAATATTTTTTTTCTATATATGAGTACTCTTCAAAATTACTTTTGTAGTAAGGAAAAGATTCTACATGTAAAATTTCATTAAAATTCTAAGATGTAATCTAATGCTCTTATCTAAGCGATATGCATTAATTTTCTTGAACTTTATCTAAATTCCAGTTCCACAGACTTCGTACCCTTGATTTTGGGGATTAAATCACGACAACCTATTGGCTGTTTTTATATTGATATTATTATTTTATCATTATAATTATTATTATTATTATAATTATTATTATTATTATTATTATTATTATTATTTTATTATTATTATTATTTTATTATTATTCTTATTATTGTTATTATTATTATTATTATTATTATTATTATTATTATTATTATTATTATTATTATTGTTGTTGTTGTTGTTGTTGTTATTATTATTATAATTATTATTATTATTATTATTATTATTATTATTATTATTATTATCCATAACTCTGAGTCATATTTAACGGTTCTTTGATCTGCAGTGTAAACAACTGGAAACTTTTCTTCTAGTTTCCAATGCTTTATTGCATCTCTATATTTATATTGATCTTTTATCCTGGTAATTTTTACTATGTGTACAATTTGATAATATCTTAAATTTATCCAGTTATGAAAAAATATCTAGTACTTCTAATCTATGACTTGTCGACAAGTCCTGGGAAATTCGTCATTTAACTCTATTATTAGAGGTGTTATCACTGTATACATGTTCACCAAGTCAATATAAAGTAATTTTAATTACTTTTACATGAAAACACGATTCTTTGCATTCATTTACGCGACACAAAATATGCAGGTATCATGATGTTAATTGCAATTTGGAAATCCAATTTTAACAACGTTGAGAAACCAATATGCTAAAGTCCGTAGAAACGATTCAAGGTTATTTGGATAGACTTTGAAGTGCTCATTGCCTTATTACATGAAAATAATTTCTTTCCAAACCACTCGCTCAATACAAAAACATTCGGAAAAGCGCAATAGCTCAATTAAACGATTTTCTAATTTACGAGTAAAACAGACAATTCATTTGGAAAATAGCCAGTCAACAAATAATGGTAGTAAGGATCAAGTGTTATTTATGAATACAAAATTACATCAAGATCAATAATCGAACGCGTCCCTCGTGTAATGAACATCCTACAGCTCTAGAAATAGACTTCGATGTATAACTTTGATAAGAACGATCGACGGAGAATCCTCAAAGACGTAAAAGTCAATACAGCAGGTGGTATGATAGTAATATGATAATTTAAGACCCTGAAACCGATTTGAACTTGACATTTCTGGTGTGTCATTTGTTCTATGTGCAATCTTGAATGGATATATATATATATATATATATATATATATATATATATATATATATATATATATATATATATATATATATATATATATATATATATATATATATATATATACGGTACTGGTATGCGGTTATTAATTTACACAAAAAACTCTTCATCGCGTTTTTAGTGTAAATAACCACCACACGTAAATTTCCACGTTTATAGTATATTAAAATGACTAACGGCACGGGCAAAAATATAGTTATTTGGCCCATGTCGAGTCATTTTAGTAGTATATATATGCACATGTATAATTATACATATACATAATTTAACATCCCGCCGAGAATGTTTCACTTATATGGAGGGCTCACCAGATTCAGGTAATGTGACACAAAATTTGACCTGCGCTATGGACTGACGCCGATGCAGTGGGTTTTCTTTTACTTGGCACGACTGCTGTGTCACAGTCTCATCCTTAATAACCTATTTATTTTTTTACAAACTCCTCTGAAAAATTAAAAAAAGATTCAACACTATAAGACTATTCATAATGTTCCAATGGGGATATCAAAATAAAGGGACCACTTGCGGTGGTCTAGAGGTGGTCCCGAGTTCGATTGCCGGACCGGGTCAAACAAAATACTTTTAAAAATGGCAGTAACTGTTCCTTCGCCAAACGCTCGGCATACGAAGTGAAAGTCACGAGTCTTTCGGATTAGACTGAAAACTGAGGTCACGTGTCGCAGAAGGCGTGGCACGTAAAAGAACCCTCACTGCAATGGCGTCAGTTCATAGCACAGGCCAAAATTTGTAGAACTTCACCTAAAGCCAGTCTCAATGTAAGTGAAAAATTATTTACGGGATGTATAACAACAAACAAAAATCAGAAAAGTTGTAATTTAAAAGAATGAGGAATGTGGCTTGAAAATGATAAATGTTTTACCCTACATTTATTCTCTAAAAACAAAATGGTTACAAAGAATTTTAAATAACCAGGACAATTGGTTAGATCTATTACAGACTAAAGTAGACAGCAACGTAAGTTTTGGATAGATGTTCCCAGGCTTGTCATGACGATAATTTTGTCATAAATTGTCCATTGCGGTTTAACAGTAAGATAAAAATATACAAAAATATGTTTTATTTGGAGAACGGTTTCAGGTAGAATTAATGAGAATGGTACAACAATAGGAAAAATGTTTTCATTATTTGTAAGAATTCAGGGAAAAGTTCCTGATTCGTTTAAACTTTCCTCAAAACAATGGGCTAATATCGGCGGTAAAAACAATGTTAAAAACTTTCCTGACCAAAATGTTTAAACGCTAGTATCACCACAGCTCATAATTCATTCCAATTTTTAAAAAATATCAAAAGAAATGATGAAGTAAATCAAAATGGAACAATATTTTAGAAATTATTTTTAGAAAAATTACTGAGTACGGCATAAAATACTATTCATATTCTTATACATACCTATTACTGAAAATCCAGAGGTGGGATCAGGTGTCACAGAGGAGTGAGAATCCACTGTCGACCGGTCATACCTGCCGTGAGTCCACGGTTAATTTAAGATGAAATAATTGAGAAATGAAATAATACTCGTCATAATCAGCTAAGACGATCATTTTGATATTTTATACATAAAACGTAACCGGCCTGGCTCAGTCGGTAGTGCGCTCGACTCTTGATCATGAGGTCATGAGTTCGAGTCCACCCGGCGGCAGGTTGGTTTCCTGTCCTTCGGATGAGACAGTGAAAATCGAGGTGTCGTCCGTAAGTGCCGAGCATAGGCCAAACTTTGAAGCCCTTCACCGGCATTTGGTGACATCTTCATATTAGTAAAAGTTCTTGAGTGGGACAATAAACAAACAAATACACAGAACGACAAAAAATTGTACCACTGACGACGACGACGACTTACTAGGACGATTTTAATGAACTCAATTAATATGTTGATTACATGTGCAATCAGATGTATTGATGGTCCCTTTTAGAGCAAAGTGACTATTATTGGTAATCGATGAATATTCGTGAGAAAAGAGTTATTAAATCTTGAAAAATTGAGCATCAAGGTTGAAAGCGCTTTGAAATGTCAATTCAAATGAAGGTCACATTTTTCAATATCAAAATGCAATATCTTTCAGTGTCACCTTACAATATGCCGTGAAAAACAGGATACAATGAAAAGCATCGTTGAATTGGTAACCACACTTTCGGGGTCTATTTATGTTACAATCCAGCCATGAAATTAAGGACGAATTTCTTGATAGAAAATTTGTTCATTTTTTTTTTTTTTTTTTTTTTTTTTGGTGCTTTTTTTCATGTTTTGAAACTAGTTTCGTTACGTTTGAAGTTATGCACAAATGACATATTTGCAATTTCAAAATCAGAAATTGCTGTGTACTTCCGCTTAACCAAGGTTTAATGTATATTTCGTTGACTTTTACAGTATCTCAAACACGATCTAATTTTCATTAAAACATAGTTTCAAAACTTTATTAATATGATTAAACAAAAGTGCCACAGCAAGTTATTTCTCTGTCTCACTACTGATGTGTCTTAATTGCCATCTTTGCATGCTTTTGAACTGCATGTAAACCACTGACACCACCTCCAGAGGTAGTTTGGTTGGTTTCCCGATCTAGTGTAAAACTGTTGAGATAAATGAGTAAACCGAAACTGGTTTCAAACCAATTTTGTGCAATAATATAAACAATCTCAGATACCAAAGCATAAATCTTTAGGATGTCCAGAATACAGATACAAATCTGGTAAAAATGGACAAACACGGACCTCTGGAAACCAAGAGGTGTGATCTGGTCCCATGGAGGAGTAAGCATTCCCTGTTTCCTGTCTACCGGTGACACTTGCCGTGAGTTCACAGTCAAATCCAAATGAAATACACGAGGAACGAATCCCCAGCACAATTGGTACAGACGTCTCAACAACCGCCAACGAACAGGCAACTCAACATTTCACTTAGTGAAACAGAATAATCGCAAATAAGACTATTGTACCGACCATAATATTTGCGGAACGTTGATATCAAACGCAGTTTTCGATATCTCTTTGTCAATATTTTGTCACTGAGTATTTTACATCTGTATATGAAATATTCATATGTTGAACACGCCCTAGCATATTAGATCATTTGTGAAATATAAACTCCATATGCGGATGACTGTGGGATATTACTACTTAAATGTGGAAAATAAACGTTCGTAAAGCCGAAATCGTCGCGTTTGTCGTACGCTTAGTTATTAATTTCCCGTCTGTAAAATAAATGATAGGGTTACCAAATTATCTATAAACTAGAACCAGTTTATAGACAATGAATCCATCATGAGATTGTGTACAAGCTTTAAATTGCTCTTGCTCAGCAGTGAATCAATATTTTTCAGTCAAAATTTTATCTAATTTTTGCAATGTTATTTGTAAATGTGAGCAGGAAAAATAATCTTCCTAGTATTATCTTATCAAAGATGTCAGGCAATTTTCTAAAATAATTATTTTAATTATAAGTGAGCCTATTTTTATCTATAAACTCTTGAAATCAGAGTATACTGTAAATTCGGAATTTTTCGTGGGACTTAATTTTCGCGATACAAAGTTCTATAATCATTCGCGAGATAATTTCGCGATTTCGAATGCCCAATGCGTCATATTATTTTCATATTTCATTACTCGATTTTATTTTCGCGAGCTAGAGCTCTCGCTAAATTACGCAAAAACCGGATTTACAGTATTGTATGTTGTATATGTTGCCTGTTCGATTGTGGTTATTGAATCGTCATTAACGATTGTGCTGAGGATTCATTTCTCAACTATTTAATTTTAATTTAACTCTGGACTCACGTCGGGTGTGACCGTTCGACATGGTATGCTTACTCCTCCATGACACCTGATCCTACTTCTGATTTTCACGGTGTCCGTGTGTGTCTAAATTTTTGCCTGATTTGTATATTGTGAACCTTCATTCGGGTATCTGTTATTTTTATAATTCTATAGCAGGGTACCCAAATATTGAGAAGCATCAGTTCCGATTCCAACAATAACTAGTCAATTTGTTTACAGTGGAAACTCACCGAGACTGCTGAAAAACATATTACTGTAATTAATTTAGCCATTATTGACATTTTTTTCTTTTTGTAAATAGCTTTCCTATATAACGCCACATGCAACCATTTTAATCATAAGCTGGCGGCCAATTTCAAGGTAAGTTAGAATTAACTTGTTTACTGACATACGACCCTTTTCTATCGACAATGCTTCTTTCACGACAAAAAGAAATACATCTTGAAATGTTCTAAATATGTTGGAGATAAAACACTGGACAAAAGACGGGACGCAATGGAGTTGAATGATGGAGGAACTATTGAGATCACCGGGAATAAGAGAAATCTTGAAATGGTTTGTCACACCTTTGCTTCTCAAAGAGTATTTCATCTGAAAATCCAAAGCATACATCGGAGATAAAAATATTCTATTCTCTTACTCTCGTTTGTTTTTCATTGTCTGTCAATCAATGGTGTTTTGACGTGTGATGAATGGTTGTTGCTTCACTATTGAAATACCACATATAGATAGCTATTGTCCCGACTAATTTCAAGCAGTTGCAAAAAAATCCTTAATAAAACAGTGTTTAGTCCGTAACACCATTTTATCATTGTAGGTAAGGAAAGAGAATTGAGTATTTGTTCCGGGTAAAACAAACAGATGGCAGAATTCGCAAAAATCAGCATTTAAAATCCAAGCATTGCCGAGTTTCCTGTAAACGGAAGTAAGCGTTCGTTTCACATCGATTTTGAGCATCGGGATCGTGTCAGTACTTGGGTATAAACAAACATATAGATCAATCTATACATTTTCCAGCTTTTGACACGTGCTATATACTTCAAATCGTCGGATGTTTTATCGAGTGCTAAAATATTGGTGATTTTGCCATCACGTACTTAACCCAATTGTACCCGTTCTTCATTGATAATTATTGACAAACCATCAATGAGTTATCTGCTACTAGTGTGTAGTACATATATCTCGAATTTCATTCTCAGATATTTTTGTAGTTTTCAGTGGTTACTATATGTATAATGATGAAAATTTTAAAACCACTTAAGTAACACCTAAATTTTTCAGATGACTTTGAAATAGTTATTTTAGTATTATTTTTAAGGTCTATTTTGCTATAAACCGAAGGTATCAATATATTTAGAATGAATTGGCTTATTTTAGAGAGCAGAACAGTGGATAGAAATTATTCAAACAAAAGAGTGGGACCTCAATTCACGATTTAATATCCTATACCTTATGATACTCGATTTACAGGACGACCAAAATCAACTCGTGTGTTACTATCAAAAATCTGCTCATGCTACCTAACGTATTGGTGCATGTAACATTCTTACAGGCATACGATCTGTCGAAATGGATTTTTGTTTGTATTTAAAGTTTCAAATATTCGACACCTTATACAAATCAAATGTTTTTGTAAATCCCGAGTTCAAAAAAATGTTATTATAATATCGTATTTATGAAAAAGAAATCAAATGTGAATAATGGGCGAGTAAACGTGTATTCTTACAAGGATAATTGGGATATCAAATGTCGGCATATTTCATTCATTTTAGACAATATATGAATGAAAATGATAAAATATTTTCTAGGGCAATATATCTTTTTTAGCCGTTTAATCAAAGTTTTTGCCTGGTCGCGAGATAACTTAAGTTTTGAACATATTAAAGGCATACAGGTAATCAAAATGACACATGTATGTCTTTAATATGTCCAGAACTTAATGATTCTACAAAATGATGTACCTATAATGGAAATATTTGAATTTCTCTTATAACTTGATGTTTTCTATGATGTGTTCAATGTATCCGTTTTATAGAAAATCGTAAAAAATTAAAATTTCTTTGGCCTCCTAGATTTATCCATCTCACTAAATGATATGTTGAGTTGCCCATTCGAAAGCTGTTGTTGAGTCGTCTGTACCGATTGGGACGAAGATTTGGTAAACACTTATTTCATTTGAATTTGACTGTGGATCAGCGGCAGATGTGACTGGTCAACAGGGAATCCTTACTCCTCTGTGGCACCTGGTCACACTTCTGGATCTAAAGAGGTCCATATTTGTCCAATTTTCACCAGATTTGTGTATGCATTCTGGGCATCCTATTGAGACAGTAAAACTCGTGGTCCCGTGTCACAGTAGGTGTTGGCATGTTAAAGAACCCTCACTGCTCGATGGCCGTAAGTGCTGAGCATAGGCCAAAATTTGAAGCCCTTCACCGGCATTTAGTGACGTCTCCATATGAGTGGGACGTTAAACAACAATAAAAAACAAACAAACAGATCATCCTAAAGATCTATACATCGATATCCGAGATTTTTATATCATACTCGTGACTAAAGTGCCAAACCATACAAAAACACTAAATTAGATGGAAAACGAAGACGTAATTTTGCATATGAAATACAATTTCGACGGGAAAATCAATAACAAATTTTTGAGTTATTTTACCGAGTTTTATTTTCAAAAGATAATTTAAATAAACGTCAGTCAGACCTTATTCACAACATGAATAATTCATATAATCTACATTTATTCGCAAACAACAAAAGTTTATGAAAATGTAAAAAAAAGATCGTATAACAAGTTTCTATACAAACAAAAGCGTTGGTCCTTCAAATAAAAAGTAAAAAAGTTTATATAATAAAAAGACATTGTGCAATGCAATTTCAAGCTGAAAAGCATTTTTTTCCACGTTAGATGGGATGTATCATCTGATCTTTGTGTGTGGTTTTCTTCATTTCGAGAATGAAAATAAATAATGTAATACATGTTCTCAGGAGAAAAGGAGAGATATAAATATCGAAATGAATGCGTTTAGTATTAACAGTTTCTTTGCAAAATGCACGGCATAAAAGAGATGAAAACAATTATTGTATGATTAAAACAGTAACGTGTCTAGATGTACATGACACGTTACTGAGCCTTAAAGGCATACGGCCATAACATAGATCTCCATGCATGTTACACTAGCAATAACTGCTGAAACAAACACTGAAAAATGATATCACAGAATGTCCATAATGTCAACCTTCCAAACCCAACACATGACAACATGAAATAGATATACTGATAAAAGTGAGATAACAGTACAGGAATATCACGTGCCCGGTATTAAATCTTTTTCAAAATTTCAGAGACACAAGATGATTAGTATTCTTCCCAATAACCAATTGTACAATAGATCATATTCAAAAGTGACAAAAAGCATAAAGCACATAACGGTCAGACAGTGCAATAGATACAAAAACAAAATAAATAAAGCCAGCCACCAAACAAAAACAACAAGTGTTTTGTATTAATTTAGTATATTGTATACTTGGTTATTTTCGCCCTTTTACGACAGAAAACATATTCACTCCGTCTTAAATTCGCCCTTGATTACTATAGTCTTATGGATAGCATGTATGTCAATAATTCAATTATTTAGGCGAAAATTAAACGGGAGCGAAAATTTCCAGGTGCACAGTATTTAGCTATTGTGTATCAAAATGTAGGCATAACGAGTAGAAAACTCCAAAAGCCTATATATATATATATATATATATATATATATATATATATATATATATATATATATATATATATACACATATATATATATTTATTTCACAAAACGAGGATATATGGATAGCCTAGATGCTGGACCAGGTGTATGGGAAGCTTGAGCAGACACTGTTAAGTTGCCACACCCACTTTGAGTCATGAAGCTTAGTTTTCAATCTTAAGCATGGAATACACATACCTCACGTATCACTATCAATATTCTAATATTAATGGTGAATTGTTGAATACTACTCCCTGGAAATTATATTTATACACAATATATTAGGTTCATGAAAATCACATCTAAATAAATATCAACAATACATTCACAATTATAAATGAAATATTAAATAAAATACAACAAAAACCAATACAGTAAAACCCTGTAAACCTTTGCACAGAGACAATTTCAAAACTAAGATTATATGTTGACAAAACTTTGTATAAAAACATGTCTTGCATATTTAAACTTTGGATCAAATCTGTAATTAGTAAGTGACTTTCATGAAAACAGTATAATATTTCAGGTTGACCTGCTCATGCTCAAGTTTAAAACAACATTTACTTGGACAAGAAAAAAGAAAAACACAATAGAAAAATGAAAAAGACAGAAAAAAACCTGCATGTGGTATACTGTAAAAAAAACCAATATCAATACTGAATAGTTCACCTCCTTTTGTTTCTTGGGTGATAAAATAAATATCTAACTTTGTTTCTCAGCTATGTAATACAGAATAGCTTGACATGATTCAGTTACATCAACAGATTCGTAACTTTGTTCCCATCATAGTATAAACCTATTGACAGCTTATACTGGTGTGTTTCTTTGTAAATATTGATACTGAAAATTCTTCTGATGTTTATTAACACTGATTCGTCAAGTGAATCTCATTTCGTGTGAGAATTCTGATAAACAACCCCAAATATATCGGTCATTCACAAACTGTAACTGGTCATATCAGATATATTTACATTTATCTATGAAGGACAATATTTACTCTGAAGACAAATATTTTAATTGTCAATAAATCGATTTCAGGTACAAAAAGGACTTTGCGATTTCACTAGTATAATCCATGACATATTCAGTTTACAAAAGCCTCAAACTTCACCAATTTCAAACTTAGCGAAACAATAATTTCTGGTGAAGAAATGTATGGAGTGCAACCTTTATTATTAATTCATCACCAACAAATGTGAGATAACTTTCTATGTATGGATTTTTCCTGTCCCCCAATCGTACATACGAGTCGTACTGGAACCCAAGTTGATTCTAAAAACAGTTTGCCCGAGTAATTGTGGAAGGCTGGTGGTCTTTTCTGGGCCCACTGCAACTAGGTTCTCTCCTCCACCACTAGAAACTGACCGTCGCCAAATAACTGGAATATTGTGGAGTGTGGAGTAAAACCCTATACAAAATCCAAACAATTCAAACCAATAATGTTTTCCTGCATGGGTACGATAGAAAATCTTATTGAACACAATTTACATGGAAGGTAACTGTGTTATATACCTCGCTAGGAACGACAACAGGGTCAACATATGACACAACATATATAGTCAATCCCATGTAAAAAATAATATCCTAAGTTAACAGGAAACAAATGCCGCGTGGTGAAAAGAATTATGACTAGTTAACATTATCTAAAATGAAATCTGATCAATTTACATACGTACAAATTCTATATAGTTATACATATTATGAATATATCAAAACCCAAGATTTACGACAAAAATATAGGATCTAAAATGTCCACCATTATATCAAATGGGCAATAAATTACAACTTTAACACGTAATAAACACAATCATTTCCCTTTGATAATTCTCTCACATCTGCGGTTCGATCAGATTAAGACTTTATTGGGGTATATCTTGATCTAGTTATCGTAACAATTCATGAAACATTGAATCAGTCAACAGATTCACTCAACAAAAGATCTGCTCATCAGGAATTTCTGCACTCCATCTAGGCTTGAAGTAATTATGAAAATTGTTTAAAGGGGGATCTAAAAACTTATGGCAGCTGTATCTCAAATGCAAATTCTATTCTGTTTACCTGGCAAATAAGTAATCATATCATTTATGGCATCTGAATATAACTTAATAAAATTTGGTGAAAAAAATAAATATTTTTCATATACCCTAAAGTTTATCAGTATGGTCATCTTATTTTATATCTCATCTTCTAGATAAAGATGTAATCATCGTCGCATTTGAGTCGAACATCTTTTAATTCAGTCGGGGAAAGTTCATATCTTTTGAAATACCGTAAGATATCGTAAGTCTGCGATCTTATCAATCAGATACATAAATTTATCTTTAATGGGGCAATGTAATTTGTCACAATTACACTTCATAAAGAAATGAAGATATTTGAACATTTCCGTCTATCTACAGGATCTTGAAATCAAAATTACACTGTGAATTTTGAAAAGATAGGGAGCCTCAAAGTTAAATAAAACAATTAAAAACCAGTTTTAAAAGTTTACAAATGTATATATCCTTTAAAAACCAGACAAATGTCTGATGGAGGATGTGATTTCGTTCAGAACATAAAAGCGTAATTTTTTGCATCAAAAAGATAGTGCGATAAACAGATAGAGTGATAAACAGATAGAGCGATAAACAGCAATAAGCAGATATAATTTAGATGTTGAAATAGGCGCGTCACAGTCAATTCATTATACTTATATGGGTTTGCATACCTAAATCACCAAACATGCCAAATACCTGTTCAAAATGCATATACAAAAAAAATCATCCAATTTCCTATTTTCAGGTCTCTTCCTATATCGATAATATTCTTCTATCCTGTCATTGATTAGATATTTTATGCATTCATATTGAAAATATTACCGTAAATCACAAATCATAACAAAAACAAGAGATGTCAGATACAACAGAACTCGTCAGTAGAAGCACTGCATCAGACATACTGAAATTTTGACGAAGAGGTATCTAGGACTGTAAATATTCATTCTTGTAAAATGTCTTTAACTCATCAACCCCTGACAAACAATGGACTCTTTTGTAAATCAATTACATTGACCAGTCCAAATATGTCTTTACAGGTGAGCGAGACAATAACTATTAATAGAGTAAAGACCCTCACTTGAGAGTGAACCTCGGTAATCAAACCACTTTCAGTCAGTCAGTTAAGTGGTCTGAGAAGTGAGACTCCATTGGAGTGACTGTCCCAGGACCGATAAGTCTGTAGAGAATTGTTAGTGGTCTATGTCTTCACAAAGAAAGAAGTTAATACACACACAAATTTATTTATATATCTATTATATAGATAGATAATATGGGTTGGCGCCTAACTCTTACTTTAACTAAGGTTTTTTTTCATATCAAAGGTCTTTTACAACAAAGATTGCGGCAAAGTCTGTAAACATTTATGTCTTCTGATTATGGAAGAATATATGATTTCTTTTTCTAGTCGCAGCATGGTATTACATGCAACATGATGATTCTAGTAGAAAGACACTTTCAACTTGAAAAGAGTGCAGTTTAAGTCAATATGATGGGGAAATTAACAAGGCCAAAAAGACATTACAATGCATATTTCAAACAGCAATGGCAAACAAGAGCTTTAATACCGTTAGATGATAATACAACAAATACTAGGTAAACAGAAACAGATCAGTACATAGGTAAACAGTCATGTTCAAAGACAATATTGATCTTTGCACTTAATTGACTTTTTGTAAATGATATGTAGACTCAACTACAATATGAGATTCACTGTAGAGGCAAATACAGTCATTAAAGAGCCATACACATTATGGTTGGTTTGACAAGTCAACTGAGTTTGCTTACCACTCCATGTACTTTTAAAGAGGTTGATGTCTTTTGATCAGTTATGTTGTATATTGTCTTAAGATTTTTCTTCAAATAAGACTTTGCGATTTAAACATTTTCAGACCATATATATATATATATATATATATATATATATATATATATATATATATATATATATATATATATATAAATTATCTTTATGCACCATTTTCTATACAAGAATATTCAAACAACATATGAAACATGTAACAAGGGAACAGATAAGGACTCTTTTGTAAGGAGAGGGACTCTAGGAAAGGTAAACTTTATTTTTTTCAAATACAAACTGCAACCAAGTCTATGTTTCTGATTTGACAAACATAACCAAATGTATCCATTCCGAATCATCCAGGTCAATACATTCGAGCTGAGCAGATTAACATTATTCCAATTCACATTAACATACATTATAAACCTTTTGCACTTTACTGGGGAAAAAAGCCCTCAACATTTAAGGTAAAACTTTTATCTGGAAGATAAGGGATGGAGAGATATGATTTTAGTCTTTTTGTGTGTTTCAGAAACTTGGAAATGGAGATTCCATTAGGATAAAGTTTCCTCATCAAGATAGGAAGACCACTTACACACAAGATATATGATAAACCCTGTACAATGAAGAATATAGCCTTCGTTTCTTTATATATTGAATGTCATCAGCTGACTAGAAAATGGGATATACATAAGAAACCAAAAACGCTTATTGCTGTAATCTACAGATAGATGTTGATAGCAAACATACAGTGTACTACAAAATATTGTCAAATCTAGCTTTTCTATTTCAGAAAATATATACTCAACACAATGACATGACGACATGCTAGCCATTTTGTTTCTATGTTTGAGTTTAAGAGAGGATAGCGACTTATAAACTTATAAGTCAGTATCCTCTCATTAAACATGTTTATACAGAAAAACCTGTCTTGAGAGACCCCTCTCATAACTGACCACCTTGTCTACTTAGACCACATTTTGAAAACACACTCTTGTGGATAAGACATATTTTGGAGATAGCATCTGTCCTGTAGGACTGACTACATTCAGTTGCAAATGGGATGTTCTCTCAAGACAGGTTCCACTACAGTTAGTAGTAAACTACAGTTGGATCTTGCTATGTCAAAATTGGATTAGTCGAAATTCCGGTTATGTCAAATTCGAACAGCTGGTCCAGATTATTTTCCTATATATCTATACTACTTTTATTCTGGATATCTAAAAAATTTTATCTCAAAATTTTGCTTATCTCAAAGTATTTTTCTGGTCCAAAAGATTGAAATATTACAGAAAAGTCACTTGTTATCTCGAGTTACAATCTGCAATTGAAAGTTTACATTTTGTATGCAAAAATCATCATTAAAATTATTTGTTGAATTGCAAAATATGGGACAATCAACTTCTGCTAACGAGCCAAGATGAAAGTGTAATTAAAAATTGCTTAAATCCAATTTTAATTAAGTAGAACCCTGAGTAGGTCTATTCCTTGTCCATTAAGAATAGAAAATATGTGAATTGAAAATTTTGGTTATCTCGAATTACGGATATTTCGAAGTAAACGGGGTGGTCCCGTTAATTTCGAGATAGCGAGATTCCACTGTATTTTTACTTACAGCAAAGACGAGGGGCCCCTGAAGCCAGGTGTTTTCAAAATCACTCTGTAAACTATGGTGTATCTCACATTAATCTGTTTGATTCTAAACTTAATATATGGAAAGTTTGTCATGATCACTTACAAAAGGATTATGATCTTATTGAAGATTGACCTTTGAGACAACAGAAAGTACAATTTCTAAGAAAACAAACCATAATCTCCAGTACATCAATTGCTGAGCTGCCAGCATTTAAATTCAAGAAATAGCAAAGGTCATGTAGATAGGGAAAAGTACCAGGCTGTGAGTTTGTAGAATCTTACTCGAAATGAAACTAAACTGGATTCACAACTGAACATCTATGACTAGATTTTAATTCTGATAATATTTATGGTGTATTGAATTTTCTTACCATTCTAAGAAATAATAAAATAATAAAAATACATAAAAAACAGAAATAAAATACACAATTTTGTAATTAATCACAAGTGCTTTGTCACTGCTGTCAAATTTGTATTTACACTAAATACAAATAATCTACTAAAATCAGCAATTATCATATTTATCTTCAGTCAGTGCGTCTTACCGGAAAGTTAAAACCATATTACATGGTTTGTAAAAAAAAAAAATAATATTCTTTAAATTCAAAAATAAACTTTATATAATCCTGGGATGATACAAGATGTGTTTTATATAATTCTCACCACCGCATATCAAACAGAAGTCATGGCCGCTATGGGTATACTTTGCATATATAACACATATATATAACATCGATCATAACACCTAAACCAAAACCATTACACCTAAACCTTGTGTAATCATCTTGAAATTTTTGTTCTCATGTTTTTCTTTTCTTCCTAAGTGGCATAATCTCTTTTACCTATTTCAGTTTGCCTTTTACAGTCACGTTTCTCTGCCATATTGTTTGAAACAAATTATCCTGACTAGGATATTTACCTCTGATCAAGTATATGCTTTCAGTGTATTCTGAATGATTCTATTGGTAGCTCAGAAATCTATGGAAATTTAAGCCGCTGAACAGACCTGCACTTAAATTACTAACTTCAATAGATTTTGTGAATTGCAGAAAATTGAGAATAATGGAATGATCAGGACCTGGATCAGTTTTTCAACCAAAAGATATAGGACATAATTTCAGTGAAAAAAAATGTCAAGAAGACAGGATTATGCCAATTTGGAGGATGGACAACTCTCCAAATAATCAAAATAATGTTGTAATTATTTTGTCAGCAAACAGGTAATACAAAATGTAATCATTTTTTATTTTTATTATTTCATAGTAGTGTTTTACACCGCATTCAACAATTTTTAGTTATTTATAGGGTGGCAGCCAGTTTCTAATTGTGGAGGAGAGAACCCGGGGCCCATTCTATGAAAGGTCATAAGTCCTAAATCCTAACTTTTAGTCCTAACTACCATGGCAACGCATTGCTGATTGGTCAATTCCATGACAATTAGGATTAAGATTTAGGACTTTCAACCTTTCGTAAAACCGGCCATGGTTACAATGTAACTGGGAAGAAAAACACCTGCCTTCCGCAAAGAAACTGGCAAACCTTCTCACAAAAATCAGCGAAGATTCCAGGAGGGCTCAAACTCTACACCATCAAAAATCGAGATTCCATAGTTCAAAGTGCGATACCCTAACCACTCAGCCATTAATCATCTTTTAATCTAGATAAATAAAATGACTTTGTTATATGTGAAGCAAGGGGATCTAGCATCCCCTCTCCTGTATGGCTGCGAGAAATGTCATAGTCACAATTCTTAACTCATCAAACCCTGAAAAACAATGGAGTCTTCTGTAAATCAATGACTTAGAGCAGTCCAAATTGTCTTTAGGGGTGAATGAGTTAAAAACTGTGAGGGAGCCCACACTAAAGAAGTGTAAATTAATATCGCGTTAAGAATTACACAAATAAAGTATGCATGGCCTTCATTCAGATTATTTTGCAATGACCAGGAGAAAATATGTAGAATAAATGCTTATAATTTAGTTTCAAGAACAATAAGCTAAATATAAGACCAGCTGTTTGTTTATGATAACTTAAATTTAAACAGACACATATTAATTGCATCATTTGTGACAACCTCAATCAACAATTGATGGATGTGTAATGGGGTGTGACTAATTAGCATTCAGTTTATTGAGAATTGATCAAAATGTTTTCTCTCATTTTAACCAGTGAAATCACTGGAAATTCATTCATTTGAATCATATCAATTTCCACAAATGATTTTCTGAAGAAAAAAAATTGGAACTTAAAACTATCAAATTTTGTTGATTTTTGAAAAATTACAAATTTCTAGTCTGATATTGTTTATCGCATACTTTTGAACATCACTGTATGGATAAATAGTACAATTGGGATGTTCAATATGAGTTTACACTTTTACACAGCTTTTTGAAGTATACAATGCATAATTTAAGCAACTTATTAGGTTTTACTGTTAATATCATTGCTTTAATCTTTTTAGATGATGAAGATTACGTAGCTCTTAAATAGAAGGTACATCTACAATAAAAAAAAAGATAAAAGCCATGCTACAGACTAAAATCTACATATGCTAATCTCACAGGATAATTCAGAATCATATATATCACTGATACAGATAAAGATTATCATTTTTATTTCTTAAGATCAACATCTTGAAACCAAGTCCATCACATTTCAAATGCATTTGCATCATTAAAAAGGTTTAGCAGTCTTTTTTTCTGCTTGTTGTTATTAGCCAAAATTCTGCAAAGTCAGCATATTTTCTCCCCCCCCCCCCCCCCCACACACACAAACAAAAGATGACATACTTTAAACAAGGCAAAACTATCTAAGAACATTAGACCCGATGTGTACTTTTGTTACAAACACATTCACCCCTAAAGACACATTTGGACTAGTCCATGTTATTGATATTAAACAGAGCCCATTATTGTTCAGGTGTGATGTACAAATCCTAGTCTTGATGTATTTTATGATGTAAATGAACTTGCAGTTAGATTTTGTGTGTTTCAAAACATAAAAGAATTCAAGGCGTGACCCTCACAGCATCCTCCACACCATGCCCTCTCTCTCCGTTATACACACCAGGGTTGCACACAGAAGTCACTGCAGTATCATAACACCTGATTAGCACATTATGTGCACCAATCTGTTACACAGAAAATGAAAATTCTGTATCCCTGGAAATTTTCGCCCCCGGTTATTTCCGCCTTCTTATGACATAAAACATATTCCCCACATCTGAACTTTGCCCTAAATCACCATAAGTATCATGGACGACATACAGGTGTGTGCTTCAATGTTTAGCTTGAAAATTTTGATCTTATTTTAAGTTTGCCTTCTCATGGAAGGGCAAAAATTGAACGGGAGTGAAAGTTTCCAGGTATACAGTATTCTTCTCTGAATCTTAGTCTTGTACAACGAAAATGAAATTGGTAAAATATTATACACTGGCTCATCCACCTCTGAAAAACAATGGACTCTTCTGTAAATCAATGATTTAGGCCGTCCAAATGTGTCTTTAGGGATGAATGAGTTAACCATGTAATACCCTTATCATACTTTCTAGAAATAAAAATGCTTTAGATTGGGTTTAATCAAGTTCACATCACATCACATAAAGCAGTTACTGACATATCATGTCTGTTCATCCCTCGTCAAATTAAAAATACCACCAATTTCATCATAGACACCTTAAAACAAAATTAATGATGTAAAACTTATATTTTAACATTAGACTTCAAAATCTGTTTCAAAACTAAAAACAAAAAACAAAAAACAAAAAAAAAACACAACAACAACACGATACCAAACCCGTTCACCCCCCCAAGTAACTTAATGGTATGATCCTTTCTGTTGTATTGGACCAGTCTAATATAATCTGTGGGGTTGGAAGGGTTCAACCAACATAAAATTGACAAAAATAAATTGACAGACATTTTATAAACATCTGTATGTAAGACACTTATCAACACAACCAGTAAAATACACAAGTTAATGGTGACTCTTATAGCAGACGACACAACGTAAATCTGTTGCTAAGAAATCTTAAAGTATTCTTGAGCAGCAGTCCACTGTTCCTGAGGAAACCTTGTACTCAGCAACATTCTGTGTTCACCAGTATCTTTCAGTTTTTCCTTTTCTGAAAAGTAAAAGAGAGTGATGCATTTATCTTCAGGAATGTTTTAAATTCTTCTATATATTTAGTAACAAAATTATCTCTTTGTGGTATCCATTGTATACAAGGTCAAAATTCGATGCCTGGTATGGTACTATTTGAATGATTATATTTTAGGACAGATAGGTATGTCGCATGTACAGACATAAAGTTTTCAGGGACCAAATCAAAGATGTACAATTTCAGTTCAGGTGAGCTAAAAATTTGTAATGGTAGAGTTTTCAACTCACAAGCCAAAGGTCCCAGGTTTGATTTGCAGTACCAGGTCTTATCAAAGGCTAATGGTAGTGGCTATTAAAAATGGTAATGACTGTTGCTTGGCCATGTCCTCGGTATACAGAGTGAAAGTCAATGGCTTTTCAGATGAGATTTAAAATGAAGGTCCAGAGTCACGACAGGCATTGCATGTAAAGGAGCAGTCAATTCACCAAAATCAGTCTATAGCATAGGTCAGACTTTGTGACACTTTACCAAAAGCTGATGATACAGTAAAACCGGCTTTAGTGATAAAAACCACCTGGTCATTAGGACTGTATTTTGCTTTCCCTAATGGTACCATTTGTGTACAAATCAACCTCTATATAAAGACCACCTACCTATAAAGACTGGTTTTATTGTGTCCCTAAGGGGATCTTTATATACAGGTTTCACTGTATATTGTTTGTTTGTTTATTGTTGTTTAACGTCCCACTCGAGAATATTTCACTCATATGGAGACGTCAAAATGCCGGTGAAGGGCTTCAAATTTTGGCCTATGCTCGGCACTTACGGCCATTGAGCAGTAGGGTTCTTTAACGTGCCAACACCTACTGTGACACGGGACCTCCAGCTTTTACTGTCTCATCCAAAAGACAGGAAACCAACCTGTCGCCGGCGGGACTCGAACTCATGACCTAACGATCCAGAGTCGAGCGCGCTACCGACTGAGCCAGGCCGGCTCTTCACTGTATATCTATATGAGTGAAAAATTCTGGTGGTGGGAGGTAAAACTACAATAAAGCAAAGATGATACAAGATAATGAAGATAACTGGCCTGTGGGGAGAGGGAGGGGAGGGGCGAATTGGAAAAGTTGAAAATAATTCAGAAGTCCACACAACACACACTGTCACCAACAATATACGACACTTAATTCTGTATGGTCAATCAGTGACTCAAACTACTGAAAAATAAACATTACTTGATTCTCAGACAATTGCTTCGAGAAATTGTTGAAGAAATAAAAAATGGTTGAATGATTTTTCACGGGTAAAGTGAAATAAAATCATACCTTTCTTTGATGCTTGTTTTGTCTGTTGTGCTTCCAGCAGTTTTTCCTATGGAAAAATAAAACAAAACTAATTTAAAACGAAAAAAAAAAGTGAATGAGAAAATGTCTGAAAAACAAATAATTGAATGTGTAAGAGAGAGGGAGGGTAACAGTACACACCAGTAAATAAATTTATGAAATTTTACTACAGTACAGTAACTCGTTCATCCCTAAATACAGATTTGGACTGGTCTACATCAATGAAATTTAAAAGAAGAGTCCATTGTATTTCATGGATAGGTAAGTTAACATGTAAATATGTACATGCATGAAATAATTACAAGAAATGATACACAAAGAAAACACATACAGTAAAACCTGCTTTAGCGACCACCTGTGTATAAAGACCACCTCATCACAAACATCGTTTTTTGCTGTCCCCAATAGTAACATTTGTGTAAAATTAACCTCTATATAAAGACCACCTTCCTATAAAGACTGGTTTTCTTGTGTCCCTAAGGAGGTCGTTATACACAAGTTTCACTGTATACATAAATAACCATTCTTAAACAATCAATGAACCCCAAATGACCCTAATTTCCAATTAAAAGAGGGGATTTGACTCTTTAATAAATATTTCCAGGGAAAACCGTGCTTCATATAGAGGCCAATGGCACCAGAATTTCCATTTTATTGCATGAATCGGTGATGTGTCATATTTTGGCAGGTACATATTACAAGCTTGCTCTGGTTATAAGCACCTAAACATCTGTTTTAAAATTAACCATTCTCAAGTAGGTACGAAAGGCAACGATCTCTACACCCTGCTTATTAATCACAGAGTGAGGAAAAACTTAGAGTTTTTGTAATTCTACGACCATTTTCTCATGTACGTACATGGAACCATTAAAATTGTTTTGAATCTCAAACACAGAAATTACCATACAATAATGCTTTATAAACTAATCACCTACAAGGCAAAACATAATAACAATGTCAAACTTGGAAAAATACTTCATATGATGGGGAGAGTGATTGACGAAAACATGTAAATAGGAAATTTAATCATCACTTTTTATTATCATAGCGATGATAATAAATGAAGTATTAGGATTTTTGGAGAGGGGAGTTAATTAGTATCGCTGTATGATGCGGCAACCTCCTTTATGACATATGAAATAAATCATATGTTTGTACAGATCGTAGCGGTCTTCTCACGACATTTCAAGTGGCTCATGAGAGGGTCTTTATTAAAACTCATCAATAAATTACTCAGACTACAAGACACTTGACTGACGATTATTGCAAGGTGCTGGTGAAAGTCTATTATCATCTAACTTCTAATGAATATTACCCGGTAGTGGGATTCAGTACAGAGATGTGGACGAGAGTTGATGTTATGAAAGAGATTATCAAATACATTGTCAATTGCATCTCCTGTTTTAAAATTATTGCCATTACACATAAGCAAATACTAATGGCAATTATGAGTAAACATGTCCTTGTATACAGGTCAAGAGAGAGAGAGAGAAAGAGAGAGAGAAAGAGAGAGAGAGAGAGAGAGAGAGAGAGAGAGAGAGAGAGAGAGAGACAGAGAGAGACAGAGAGAGACAGAGAGAGAGAGAGATAAAGACAGAGACAGACAGAGAGAGACAGAGAGAGAGAGAGACAGAGACAGACAGAGAGACAGAGAGAGAGAGAGAGAGAGAGAGAGAGAGAGACAGACAGACAGAGAGACAGACAGAGAGAGAGAGAGAGAGAGAGAGAGAGAGAGAGAGAGAGAGAGAGAGAGAGAGAGAGACAGAGAGAGAGAGAGAGAGAGTCAGGGAGACAGACAGACACAGAGAGACACAGACAGAGAGAGAGAGAGAGAGAGAGAGAGAGAGAGAGAGAGAGAGAGAGAGAGAGAGAGACAGAGAGAGAGAGAGAGATAGAGAGAGAGAGAAAGAAACAGAGACAGAAACAGCGAGATAGAAACAGAGAGACTGACAGAGATTCAGACAGAGAGACAGATACAGACAAAGTGACATAGACAGTGAGAGCAAGGAGAAAGAGAAAAAGACAGACAGACAGACAGATAGACGGACAGAGACAGAGAGAGAGATAACTTAATATAACAATTGGAATGTTGGTAGACAGATCTCTATTGGATTTCCTACAGTGTTTCAGGCCTTGAGTAGATTGACAACAACTGGTTGAAGAATGTTTGTAGATATATATATAAAAACATTTTTCTACTACAAAATGAAAAATAAACTAACACATGTAACAATTGTTTTGTGATTGTTTGTTTACAAAACATGCACACAAATGTTAAACATAAAAAACAAGTCTTCAAAGTCGGAATTTGACTAACAATTGTCTTGTGGTTGTTTGTAATTATATTTGATATGTATCACTAATTTAAAACAGAAACATACGTCTTCAATACACATAAAGTAGACAAATTTTTTTTTTTTTTATAATATCGGTGGATATTATGTAAAACACTTATTGTTACCTCTATGAAGTTAGACAGGAGAACACAGCTGAGCTCTTGTTCTAATATTTCTCTGTTTGATTGATTATTGTAACAGCAGGCTATCAAAGTTGGAAACAAGACATGAGTGAGGCGAGGGTCGCTGAAATACTGGAATGGTAAGGAACACAATTGCTGCAGTATTGTCGGAGACTGACCGGACTGAATGACAACCTGTAATTAGAAATATTACATGTATAATCTAATAAAGTCATTAAAGTATTATACTATACAATAATTGACTTTTGATGAGGTTGGCACCTTGATTTGTCAACCCCCAAAGAAGTGATATTCACCCAGGCCAACGGCTGAGGTGAATATCACTTTTCCTAGGGTTGATAAATCAAGATGTCAACCAATACCAAAAGTCAACAATTGTTTTATTGTATGATATATTTTATCTGACTAATTTATATTAATGAAATATGAAAAGGAACAATTATGTCAGACACCTTCCTTTAGAAATCACACTGGTTTAAAAAAAAAACACAAAAAAACGGTCTGAAACAACAGAAACCATGACATCATTCCTACTATGATGTCACATGTATTAGTTGTTGGATTGTAAGATCAACATACAAAGTGATTTTGAGGTTGATATAATGATTGAACAAGAACAGAAGTCTATAATAAGCCAATCAGCAACTAGAGAATAAGACAGTCATGTAATTAACTTGGATATCAATGATAAACCGTATAAGGAGAAATTTGAGTGAGTATTCAACTTTGGCATTATCAGTGAGGTTGTTGAAATCGCTAAAATTGAATATCGCTAACAAATCATTCCTCATCATAGGTAAGCTAAAATTACTTCTCGCTAAAATTATATACATGTATTTACCATATTTTGTAGGACAAAAATGCTAAATTTTCATCTGGCTAAAATTTCCACTTATACGGTATATAAATATATCGTTGTTTTCATTAAAGTATTGCGTAACTAATAAATATTACAAACATAATACCAAAGTTATAGTTTTGCAAAAAAGAATCAAAACAAATGCTAAACAGAATAGTTTCTGTACATAAGACTTCATCAGTTGAACTGGAATTGAAAATAGATGTAGAGTTCCGAAACCAAAAGTGGTACCATACAAGGCCATTATTAAATCACTTATCTATGTCTTAACCAAATAGTTAATCTGTTATATGATATGACTTAACTATAGTTAACCATATAGTTAATCTGTTATATAATGACTTAACTATACTTAACCATATAGGTAATCTGTTATATAACATAATTTATCACTTAAGCATACAATGCAATGTATTTCAAGAACACCAAAGATATGAAATGAATGAAAACGAATTACCCAAGCATTGTACTTTTGTACTTATTCACTTTAGGTCATTTAACCCTTTGACCCCTGAATATCTGATTGGTATGGTCATTTCTATTGTTTAAGATCTATCTATTATGCTCTGTAGGGTTGTAAGGGTTAAAGATGATCGAGCAAAAAAAAACCTTCGCTTAAAATGTTGAATTCCATTAATTTAACTGAAAAAACACTAACACTGTACACAATCTTTTAAAAAAATAATGGGAATCCCTTTCGGAATAATTTTATTTAATTTCTATTTTTATTTTTTCACATCTATTTATTTTTATTTGAGGGAAAAAATCCACAGGAAAACCTTGACAGATCATAGTCTTTAATGTTTTATATCTCATTCATGTAGTATCATTTCTATTAATAAAAACCAAAACAAAAAACAAAAACAAAACAAAAAAACCACAGGCAACTAATCAAAAGTACAAAAACATGAAACACAAAACACAAGAGAACAAAACAGATATATATCAAGGATAAAATAACTGAAATCCTGTTTTCCATCTTTTCATGTTCTTCAATCACCGACACTTTTCATCCAATACTATTAAACACCTCCGAAAAGACAATATCTTAATACACTCAAAGTAAAACATAATCCCAAAACAATGGGTGCTCTTTTAATCATACGGAGCACTAAAATAAGACAGGTACCCCATGGGACACTTAAACAGACTTTGTGAATATCTTGTATTCAGATCGTTTTTTGAATTGATAGCATTTGTACTAGCAGCTACGAGCATTAAGATGATTAAATGTTTTGGATCACAGGTTCTTTATTCCCAAACCGGCTTTTTCCGTCATACTTTAATACCAGCATATTGTTACTTGACGGCAGTCGACCTGCTTTATGTGGTCTGACAATATTTTTACAGTGTGTCTCTCATTTTGGTATCAAGAGATAATCATGTCTAATATGCAAATTTGATAGGTTATCTGAAAAGACTCGGAATTCTATTGCAACCAAATCTACACATTTATCATTTGTCTTTTTGTTTTTACTTTCTAGAGTTTTTTGTTGTTTGTTTGTAGGTTTGTTTGTGGTTTATTTTGTTCGCACTTTTTTTTTAATCTACAAAATGAAATGTTAATCCGATCAAAATAAATTAACGTATAATTTTCATCTGTTGATTATTTTTTATTATTATTTTTTTTTTCGTTGATGGCTTTACGCCACACTCAACAATTTTTTAATCATATGGTGGTGGCCAGTTTTAGTCGTGGAGGAGAGAACTCAGTTACAATGAACTCGGGAGGAGACCATCGGCCTTCCGTAAGTAAACTGATAAACTCACAAAAAATCAGTGTAGGTTCCAGCGTTACTCGAACCTGAGCTGACAAGACGTGAGAGACTTCATGGTTTAAGGCGTTATGCTCTCACCACTCGACTACAGACAGGTCCCAATAATTTTTTATACAAAGATATAAAGGATAGCTACATATTTTTGATGACTACATATCCAGTCATATTTACAGCCATTACCAAAAGTGTACAGACATGATATTTTTTTCACTATATATTTCATATAAAACCACATTTTTTAAAAAAAAAATATTGTGAAGTCATTTCTTATTGCATTTGAATAAAATTTTCAAATTTTAAACAGAGAATGTTTTCATGTTTCATTGCTTATTTTGATGTTATTTTTAATTTGAAATTTGAAAAATTTGACAATTTAAACACAAAGTAAAAATTAGATATCACAATTTTACTTATCCAAATAGAAAATTTTTATCACAAAAAAATTAAACTTCTGTTTAAATAGATATATCTTTTAATATCTAATTCTGAAAATTAAATTCAAAATACATAATGCAACTGTATTTAATTCTTTGTTTAACAGTGAAAATTCTATTGAAATGCAATAAGAAATGACTTCATGATATCTTTATATATGAAATATATATCTAAATTTTTTTACATGAAATGTATATAAAAAAATGATAATGTCTGTAAACTTTTGGCAAGTGGCTGTAGTTATCAAGATAATTACAATCATTTAAGACCTACTGGACATTTACCAAGATAATATAAGACTTTGTCCTATCATTTAAATCTCATTTTTACAACACTTTGATGATTTTTATTTTTTGGAATTGACCAATATTGAGACAAAAATATTTGAAATTTAAAATACTCATTTATGTAACGGATATACATAGCACAATTTGTTGGACACAAGAACCGATTATCTCTTACCATTGGTTGACATCATCTGACGGAGTTCATCCGGGACAAATTCATTTTTTACAAATAATACAACCACGTTGTTATTGTCATCCATGTTTTGAAATTAATGAATTATGGAACAAGAAACAGACCAGAAGTTTTGATAAGAAAATTCAGAATACGAAAGGGATAATCAACTACAGAAAATCCCAATTGATTATCCACATCTCAGTGCCAAGCAAATCCATTTCAGAAATTTTCCGATTATCAGAACATCACTAAATATAGATACGTTAACATAAAGTCCTATAATTCCATATGAGATTTATAAAGAACTTTAAGGGGGCATAAGATGTACCTCTTTTTCAAAAATTTTTCCTTTTTTACTACATGTACTTAGTTTGATATACATGAACAAAAAACATCAAGTACAAGTAGTAAAAGTAGAAAAAAAGGGCCTATGGGCCACATTGCTCACCTGAACTGGGTTGGTATCTTGCAAATATGGGAATCTCAAATTTACAAATTTCTTTCAGGAAAGCATTTGTCTATCTAATTACATGTAAAACCTTTTAAATGAATGCATCATGATGAATAAATGAGGATAAAATCAAAGAAATCATACAAAAACGATTGAAAATGACAATGTGTAAAAAGACATCAAAAAAATTATTTTCCGATTTCTACGAAATTAACAAACTTTATTTAAATACCTATGTAGATCACTCAGATACAATTAGTTTTTCAATCCATGCACCGGTTCTGGAAGAGAAGATTTCTAAAGAGAGGTACCTACTGGGTATCTTTTGCCCCACCCTGGATCCACCCCCTAGGCCGATCTGGCCAAAATGAACAAATTTGGTAGAGGATCTTAAGTACTTACTTTCTATCAAGTTTCATCAAAATTTCTTCAAAAGTTTTGGAGAAGAAGTCAAAAATGTGGAAAATTACCCCCCCCCCCCCTCCCTTTCGTTTTTGCAGTCTTAAAAAATTAATAAAAAATTCAAAAAATAAAATTTCAGTAAAATTCTTTCAGGAAAGCATTTATCTACCATACCACAGGAATATCACATAAAATGAATGCATCATAATGAATAAAAGGGGAGAAAATGAAAGAAATCATACAAAAATGAATGAAAATTACAAAGTCTAAAAAGACATCAAAAACACGTCAAAAATTCATTTTTCGATTTCAAAGAACTACACAAAGTTGAATCATACATCTATGTAGATCACTCAGATACATTTAGTTTTTCAATTCATGCAGCGGTTCTGGAGGAGCAGATTTTTAAAAAGGGGTACCCCCTGGGCCTCTTTTGCCCCATCCTGGATCCACACCTGGGCCGATCTGCTCGAAATGAACAAACTTGGTAGAAGACCTTGAGTACCAGATGACGGACAAACGGCAATCTGAAAAGCTCACTTGAAATTTTGTTCAGGTGAGCTACATTTTTGTATAAATGAAATATGTTTACTTTTGGTATACACAGCTAATACTAGGAAATCATAAAATCACTTAGATGGTATTAGCACTTTTTCACCTGTGTCTTAACTTCAAATGGAGTTTTTAAAACAGCACAATCAATGAAATTTATTTCAGTTAGCAAAAGCATATTTAATGTGACAGAAAAAATGATAAATAAAATTTTACGAAATTCGGTGAGAGAGCGCCCCTAAGGTCAGAAGTAGACACTTTAACATTTTTGCACTTGAATATAAAAAAGTTGTAAGTAACAATTTACTTATGACATAAATAAGACACATTTGCATAACGGCACTTAAACTTTCAAATTTATAAACTTGTAAAAATTATATTGACAGTTTAAGATTAACAGCGGAAGTCAGTGATGTATGTCTGTACACTTGCTTACGTTCAAAATACCCAATTTTGTGTAAACATAAATATAAACCAAAAACCCCCAAAATACCATAAAATGCAATAAGTGTACGTATGATGATGACAATAATAAAAATAATGATAATAAAATTAATTATATTGACAACTTTAACAGAATTAACAATAATTACAGTAATAATAATAATAAGAGCACTAACAATAATATTTCAATGAAATAATCAAAGGGCAATAACTCTGTAAACAAGGGAGCGCGGGTTACGAAATGCAAACTCGCTCGAGATATTACCATAGTAAACCTTTAAATCAAGTTTCGTGAAATTCCATTGAGAACAACTTTTAAGAGCGCTGACAATAATATTTCAATGAAATAAACAAAGGGCAATAACTATATAAATAAGGGAGCGCGGGTTACGAAATGCAAACTTATGCGATATATTACCATAGTAAACCCTTGTATCAAGTTTCGTGAAATTCAGATGAAATAAACTTATTAGAGTGCTGACAAGAAAGTTTAACATACGTACGTACGAGAATAATATTACATGTATATCCCCTCCAAACTTCAATTGAGAGGGGATAATTATAAAAATAATAATAATAAATATTAATAATAACAATAATAATAATACTAATAATACAATTATATGATAAAAGTTAGTTATGATAATAATATAATACTAATCTAATTCGGAAAAATATTAATGAAATTAAGAGAGAAAATGGCAGATACCTGGTTTTCTGGATTCAGAATGGTGAAATATCCAACACATAATATAACTTCGTGTAGGAGTTCCTCGGATGTGTGGTGTCCACAGTACCACATTAGATAGCTGGCGATATGGCGGAATTCTAGTGACATACCCTCTTCACCGAGCGTTTTCTGTAAAACAAAGCAGGGAAAATATGATATGTTTTGTATATATCTGCATGTAAACTCATTGTATCACTTACATGAAAAGTCTGTACTTAACAAATAGTGGTGTAACAATATATTGATACAACGATAAATTGTGATTTTAATTCTGCTGATATATCGATACGAAAAAAAAAAATATGGAGTTATGCAGGTTCCTGTATTAGTATTTCAGTGTCTCATGTTGTCGCCTACGCTATATCAATGAATTATCTCTTTTGCCAAGTTACCAATGTACAAGATGTAATGAATAATTAGTAGTCATACATTCCCATTATATGTGTTTCACACTACTGTTTCCAATATTACACTGAATATTCCTAACAATATGATATATTGTGATACATGGTGATACGCTTTTCATTTATTGTGATATCGTGATACACTTTTGACACATGATACACAGCCCTAATAATAAACATAGTGATCAGTTTCCAGTATCAAATACTTATAGATAGCCATTGTGGCTCCATGGTAGAGTGCTGGTTTCGCAACTGGAGAGCCTAGGTGGAGGTGGCTGGCTTTTCCCGTACTTCAGATGAGTAAAAACCAGGGCCCATGTCATAGTAGGTGTAGGTGTCTGCACATTAAAGAACCCTCACTGCTCAATAGCCAAAAGTGCCCAACATAGGCCAACATTTAACGCCCCTCACCAGCAGTTGGTGATGTCTCCATATTAGTGAAAGATTTTTGAGTGGGACGTAAAACAACAATACAACAACAACAACAACAACAACATCAAATACTTGTACAGTGGTACCTGACACACCGTACCTGCCTTGAGAGGCCACCTTTTCTGTCACTGAGATGTGGTTCTAAAGACAGGCGGTCTCCCCTGAGAGGACTGATGTACAGAATTACTTTACTAGATGGTTCTCAAAATGTGGTCTCGAAAGACAGGTGGTTTTTCACGACTGTGGTCTCTCAAAACAGATTCAGTTTGGTAGGTGTATAAGAAAAACAAATTCAAAATCACTATTCTTGAAACTGAGCATGAACATTTTTTTAGAAATATGAAAATGGGAAAAGAAACAGAGCGATAGAAATACTTCACACACTTCCTTTGTGGTTAAGAAATCTCACGGTTTATTTAAAGGGATTGACTTGAGGTGTTAAAAGAATACCCACTGCTTTAGGTAAAGACATGAAACAGATATATATAACTGTACTTGAATATACTACACCCTTCGACTATAAAACTGAAATATTTTTGAATAAGGAAGAAAATTATTCAAACTGAAATTGACTGTCTAATGATTCATACAGATTTCATTTTGGTATAATGATGTTGATCCTACAATGTCATGTCAAGTTATGATGATAATCAATATCCTATAATTATAGATTAAGACCCGTGGTTGATTCCAAATGGATTATTTATAAAATATTACACTTTGACAGTAACTGTCCCAAACTTCCATATGACGGTAATAATTGGAGGTTATTCCTGCACTTAACTCGTGTTATTATCCAAAATTATACATTACATATGACAAGGAAATCCCGCAGTAATGAATACCGAAATAAATGAATAGCGACTGCCATGCTAGCAGATGTCAGTACGACACTTTATCATGGCAGAGAAATAAGCTATTTAAAAATTATCCTTGGTGTACACGTGTAGCGGACATTATATGTATCTATACCACCACATCATAGTACAGCGGTACCTCTACAGAAAAACCAATGTCTTGAAAGACCACCAGTTTCTTCTGAGACCACATTTTGAAAACCATTCAGTTAAATATCTCTGTAAATAAAACCTCTTTTGAGAGACCACCTGTCTTGTAAGACCACATTTCAGTGGCAGATGGGGCAGTCCCTCAAGACAGGTTTCACTGTATTACATACTTATAATACAGCAGAACCTGTCTTGAAAGTTCACCTGTCGTTTGAGACCAAATTTTGAAAACCATTCAGTAAAATATACTTGTTAATGTGACATTGACAAAAGGGGCTGACACTTCTCTTTGACTAGATGTTAAAGGCATATTATCTCTAAACATGCTCAATGTCTCAATGTCAATATTTGTTTGGTTTTATATGTGGTAAAATCAAAAGTTTTTAGTATTGTTTTAAACATTTTTCAAAAACATCAACATTTTTCTGCATTTTGAGATCTAAACACATGAAATTAATTTTCACTGAATTCTTGTGCAGAACAACAAAAATTTCATTTAAATGCAAGATAATATTTTAACAAGTTTTTGTCAGGATTTAAAATTTGAATAAGACATAACTAGTATATTTTTATCTTTACAATTATAAATAATCTAACATACTCATTAGGCACTTCAGCCAATCATCATATGTGGACAAATTTATTTGATTTAAGTTGAAATTTTCAAATAAATTTTACCACAGCGGCATGTGCCTCGACTTTTAGCAACATAAACAAATCTAAGACTCCACTAACACTACAGCATCAATTACAAATCCGATTCTGTAATACTTGAAGTACATACACATGTTTAAATGCCCTTCACATTAACAGCTTAACCTCTTGTAATAGATCATTCTGTCAAGAACTAGGGTATAATACATCAAAACATAGTTTTTTCCCCCTTCTAAATCTTAAATGTTGATTTTGCACATTAGCGATAAAGTTTATGTAAGTTAAAAACAAAGAGCAGCATCAACCAAGTTTAAAAAAAAAAAATGATTTAATGTTTGTCACTCTATCTTCAAGTTGTCCGAAAAAATGGTGACAGAATGACAAGATTATATTATATTATACACAAGAGGTCCATGGGGCCTTAAGGCATTCACTTGGCAAATTATATACAGAAGAGGCCCAAGGGTCCTTCAGGCAATCACCTGGCAAATTACATACATATGAGATCCAAGGGTATTTCTGTCACTCACCTGGCTAATCATATACAGGTGAGGTCTATGGTACCTTAAGGCACTCACCTGGCTAATCATATACAGGGGAGGTGTATGGGACCTTAAGGCACTCACCTGGCAAATCATATACAGGGGAGGTCTATGGGACCTTAAGGCACTCACCTGGCTAATCATATACAGGAGAGGTCTATGGTACCTTAAGGCACTCACCTGGCTAATCATATACAGGTGAGGTCTATGGGACCTTAAGGCACTCACCTGGCTAATCATATACAGGTGAGGTCTATGGGACCTTAAGGCACTCACCTGGCAAATCATATACAGGAGAGGCCCATGGGACCTTAAGGCACTCACTTGGCAAATCATATACAGGAGAGACCCATGGGACCTTAAGGCACTCACTTGGCAAATCATATACAGGAGAGGCCCATGGGACCTTAAGGCACTCACTTGGCAAATCATATACAGGAGAGGCCCATGGGACCTTAAGGCACTCACTTGGCAAATCATATACAGGAGAGGCCCATGGGACCAGTCTATCATGATCTGTAGGATTGAGATAATCAAGACACTCATCTGGTAAATTTGGTCAACATTACAACAATATCTTGCTTTATTTCTTTTCATCCATATCAATATGAAATATTGATACTGAAATCTGAACAGCTGTTTTAGAGACAGTGTTCATACCAGTTTATAACACAATTATAATTGTTAAGAACCTTCTGATAGATACATGTATACATGACTGGGATGGTTCTATAGGTAATAAAAGTGACCAAATACATGAACAGGATGGTTCAATAGGTAATAAATGAAATTAAATATATGAACAGGATGGTTCTATAGGTAACAGAAGAGACCAAATACATGAACAGGATAGTACAATAGGTTGATCTTCCTAAACTTATGTCCCCCATCAAGAAAGATGATTCTGTAGATACTAGAGGTGACCATACATGTGGTCCCAAAATCAAGATACATTTGAAACATAAAAGAGCCCTCACTTGACTAAGGGCTCATAGCTGGTATCTCTATATCAGTGAAAAATGATACTTGGGTAGCCGTCAAACCACAGAAAACAATAGTGTCTACATTCAACATCTGTTGTCATCAAATTCACATAACTTGGCAGGTCGGAGTAACCATTCAATTATCATACAGATGATTCTACTCATTTTTTCAGTTATGACAAGTTTCACACTTCGGGGGAAGGTGTAGAGTGTTTTATTCCTCAATGGATACTCGTAGTTATGGTGACTTTTAGGAACATTGTCCACAAGAGGGTTTATATATACAAGTTTCACTGTACTCTTACCAGTGTAATTTTAATTTCGTTGTGCTTTATTACCTAACATTTCAACTCATCCAGGTCAAGGAAGAGTTTACGAGACTCCACCCCGTCAGGTCAAAATGAATTTTACTGTATAACTGTATCTCTCCAATACATTCATCCCTTAATATCCTGAATTCAGTGTCTATTACTGATTGAAAGAGTTCATATTTAGAGGTTATTTGGTAAAAGGACCCTTTGACCCCTAATGATCAAGTCTAAGACACATTCAGATCAATAATAATGACAGTTTTATATTAGCCTATTCCACTGAGAGGGTTAATCAACCCATCTCTGTTTATGATAATACGCTGTACAGACTAGATACACAATTAGTCTTCTAAATATCATGAATGCTCTCTTTCTTTCTTTTGAATGGTGTTTTACGCCACACTCAACAATTTTTCAGTTACAGTGAAACTTGTATATAAAGATCGACTTAGGGACACAACAAAACCAGTCATTATACTGGGAGGTGGTCTTTACATAGAGGTTGATTTGTAAACAAATGGCACTACTGGGGACAGCAAAAAAAACAGTCTTTATGACAAGGTGGTCTTTATACACAGGTGGTTGCTAAAGAAGGTTTTATTGTATATGATGGCGGCCAATTTTTAATGGTGGAGGAGATATCCTGGGAAAAGACCAGCAGCCTTCCGCAAGTAAACTGGCAAATTTTCTCACAACAATCAGCTTAGGTTCCAGTGGGGCTCAAACCTGCACTGACCAGAAGTGAGAGGCTTCATGATTTAAAGTGCGATGCTCTAACCACTCGGCCAGGTAGGCCCCTATCATGAATACTGCCAAAAATACTGAAAAATATATATTCATGACTACATACTGCAAACCTGGTGAATTTCGCCCCTGGTAATTTTTGCCCTTTTACGAAAAACATATTCAAACCATCTTAAATTCACCCCGAATCACCAGAGTCTCATGTATGGCACATTTATGTCCATGCCTCAAGTATTTAGTTTGAATATGTCACTTTTATCTTAAATTTTTCCCTCTCATCTAGGGGCGAAAATGGCATAAATTAAATGAGAGCAAAAATCTCAAGGTAAACAGCGTACTATTTGATTCATATTTGGATATCTATCTACACGCTTATTTTTCTTTTATTCTTTAAATCACACTTTGAGTTCTCAGAAAAGTGTGTGAATATCAAATTGTCAAAGGTCTGATAACATATGTTTGTGAGAAAATTTTGACCTTACTTTCCGAAAGAGTAATTTTTAACTAAAAATTCTCCATAACTCATTGACCCCTGAAACCACATTTAGACTAATCCATTTATATTGATGGAAGAGTCCACTGTCAGAATTCAGGGGTGTATGAGTCAAAAAACAAATTTTATAATAGTTGTACTTGCAATAAAAACTCAATTACCCCTATTTTGTGAAAGTGGACCAGACTATTAATTGATATTGGCGAGTCTAAATTTTATTTTAGGGGTTAACGAGTAAACCTATCCATGTTGAACATTGATGGCAAAAAGAGTTGGTCGTGATGGCAGACCATATAGCTCACCCGTTTTATCATGCTTGTTGTAAGGCTTTAATTAGCCCACAAAGGACTGAAACAATAAAGCTTAACAGAGTACTATACATATAGTAAATGACTAAGTCCATGAAGCTGGAAATTTGGGTCAAAATTTGGCCACAGCAACCAGCATCCTCCTGCATTGTTGAGTGAGGACCCAAGACAATATGCCTGTGAAGTTTCATGGCTGTAGCTGCAGTATACTTTGCCCACAATGGACTGAAAAAAAAAAGCTTAACACAGAAAAAGGAAGATGTCAACGTTGACGACGACACTGATGCTGACACATAAGCAGTGACAGCAATAGCTCTTCTGTTATTCGAACAGACAAGCCAAAAATGATGCTACATTGTGGAATATACAGGTATTATAGACATGAAACTGAATATTCGAATGGTAATTTTATGTTTGAACATTCATGTATATTCAAATAATAACTCAGAAACTGCTTTATCTGAAATGCATATAAAAGATGACTTCCTGATTTTGTTAGCCGCTGTAGTTCAACAAGTACGACTTACTCTGAGCCTGCGGCAAATTGCTTCAACAATATCATGATAATTTTTATAAAAATGATTTCATTTTTGCAATCTCAAGGGATGGAACAAAATTGGAATATTGATTACACAAGTGAGCCCTTGTTCATTTTAAAAGTTGGAAATGAGATTTCTTTGAGAAATACTATACCCAAAGAGTTCAGTCAATCATGAATATCTTAACACATCAACCACTGATAAACAATGGACTCTTCTGTAAAACAATGACTAAGACCAATCCAAATGTGTCTTTGGGGGTACCAGGTAAATTGGTTAAAGGGGCATAAGCTGAGCTTTTTTTCAAAAAATTTTATTTCCTTTATTACTACTTATATTGATATACAATAGCAAAGAAGAGATATGCACAAAAATTCTGAAATTTCTATATATTTTGTGAAAATTGCTCGAGAAACCCAGTTCGGCAATTATTCGGCAATTATTCACTCACAACTGATTAACTCAACCTTACTATTTGTACATGCATACCACACTGGACCAGAACTTATTTTCACAATATAAAATGGAAATATATTAGATTTTTTATGCCTGTGTATAGCTCTTGTTTGTTATTGCACATCAAGTACAGGTAGTAAAAGTAGAAAAAAAATCGAAATAATTTATTTTGGTAAACACAGATAATGCCCCTTTGAGTCCTCTAACTCTATTGGAGAAGAAATTAAAAAATGGACTAAATGTTTTTTTTACTGTGTATAGGGTAGTATAAACGCGGTTGTCACATATTCTCATGACACAAATCTTTTGCCGTTTTGGTCAATGACTCACCACACGCCAGAGAAGACAGGAGTTTTAGAACAAGACTTCATTCGTTGGTCAGAAAAAGTTTTGTTATATAATCTTACAGAATTTTCGGGTCGAATGCCACTCATGAATAACATGTGTCTTGTTTCATAGCCGAAGTCATTCGGTGCAGTGCTGCCTGATGGCGGTCGCACTGAGACAGTGAGCGATGTATTTTTTCACTCCACTGACCTTGCATATTTCTGGCATAAAGTTAGAAAATGTTTTTAGGTAAATGTTTTTTTTATTTGTGTTTATACTATTAAGAATACTGTTTTCTTCACACGTGTTAGACCTGTGTTAACTGATGATGTAACTTCGCTGAAGCACGATTTGTTTATAAATAAAAGCAGGCCGCAGTCATGATATTTGTGGTAATGCAGGGATTTTCCTACCTCAAAAATTCTGGGTCCAGGATCCAGAGAATTGGGAAAATATGCAACATTGTTACTAAAAAAGAAAAGCTTAATTTGAAGTATTTGTTTGAAAATACTATATATTTTTTATTTTGAAATTCCAAATTAGGAATTTATGTGTATTTTGAGGAAAATATAAGCCATTTTTGCTTTGGGAAGGGTCCTGTAATCGGACCCAAAATAGGCCTAGGAATATCCGTGTAATGTATTGATCTGCAAAGCATTTTGACTTGTTGTTCATGCTTATATGAAAGAGTTCAATCTTACGATTTGTGTATGAATACCACACTGGACCTGACCTTATTTTCACAAAATATATAGGAATACAAGATGTTTTATGCCTGTATATAGCTCTTATTTGTTACTGTACATCAAATACAAGTAATTAAAGTAGAAAAAATAAAAATATTTTTTGTTTTGGCAAACACGGCGGCTAATGTTTCTTTGAATGAGGACACAATGTAAATATAATGTAAAGGAAAACAAATATAATGTTTATGTACCTGTAACATGTCTAGGTTAAAGGTAGCCATGTTGTTGAGCATTCTCAGTCCCGTTTGTGTGACCGCTAATGTGTGCTGAGGAAGTTCCGGTGGTGGGACATCTCCTCTACTTGGAGCCCCCGAGTGTAACAGCATTCCATACAAAAGGGAGACAATCCCTACAAGCTCTGTAGCCTCATATGTGTTGACTAGTTGAGTTGGATCTTCTCCTTTCTTCTTCTCAAATATGGCAGAATTCCTGAAACAAACAAAAAATGGTTGTAATTAGATCTAAAAATGTATACAACATTTCTCTGTATACAACAGTAAATAATATATCATTTTTACCACTATATAAAGTTTAATCATCATGAATTTTGAATTTTGAATGTTGTATTTGGCCACACTCAACAATTTTTCAGTTATATGGTGGCGGCAAGATTTTGTTTGTGGAGAGAACCCAGTTTTTGTTGTCCATTCATCAGTGACATTTTTGTTGTCCATTTATCATTAACATTTTGGTTGTCCATTTATCAGTAACATTTAAGTTGTCTATTCATCAGTCACATTTTGGCTGTCCATTCATCAGTCACATTTTTAGTTATCCATTGATCAGTCACATTTTCAGTTATCCATTCGTCAGTTACATTTTAGTTGTCTATTCATCAGTAACATTTTTGTAGTCCATTCATCAGTCACATTTTTAGTTATCCATTTATCAGTCACAATTTTAGTTGTCTATTCATCAGTAACATTTTAGTTGTCCATTCATCAGTCACATTTTTTAGCTGTCGATTCACCAGTCACATTTTGGTTGTCCATTCATCAGTCATATTTTTAGTTATCCATTTATCAGTCACATTTTTTAGCTGCCTATTCATCAGTCACATTTTGGTTGTCCGTTCATCGGTCACATTTTTTAGCTGTCTATTCACCAGTCACATTTTGGTTGTCCATTCATCACTCACATAATTTGTTATCCATTCATCAGTCACAATTCAGTTGTCTATTCATCAGTCACATTTTTTGTTGTCCATATCACTTTTTCAGTCATACATAGTACAGATCCGATATTTCATATGTGTATACAGTGAAACCTACATTGAGAGACCACCCCATCTGCTATTCAAATGTGGTCTCACGAGACAGGTGGTCCCTAATGCAGGTTTCATTTAAAGGATTATTAAACTAAAAGGTTCTCAGAATGTGGTATCACAAGACAGGTGGTTCCTTAAAAGACGTTTTATCTAAATGATTATTGAATAGTTCTCAGTATGTGGTCTCACAAGACAGGTGGTCTCTAATGAGACAGCTCTCACAAGACAGGTTTCACTGTACTTCATGGTTATAAGAAATAGATATGTGAAATATCAAAGCCCTATCCCTCATGATTTAAAAGATATAGCCAAGGTTAAAGTTTTTGAAAGTAGGTCAAGGTCCAAGGTCAAGGTCACAAGTCAAGGTACCAAATGAAAGCTCTGGTCATAAGAAATCTATATGTGAAATATCAAAGTCATGTCCCATGTGGTCAAAAAGATATAGGCCAGGTTAAAGTTTTGTTTACAGACACCAACAACGACAACGCTGGGGGGTATGGCATTAGCTCTCCAGACTTTTGTCCTGGCGAGCAAAAAATCTGACTTCATGACCTTTATAATGACCTTTGACCTAGTTGTGCATGACTCTATAAAAACCTTGGTTTACTGTTGGTACCGCATGTGGTGTAATGTTATTAAATTACCACATGTGATCTATTGTTTATATTTCTGAAATCAAATCTCCATAACACTTGTGAATATATGAATACCATAAAAGAATTTGAACTAAAGGTACATACATGTAGATGATAAGATATAGAATTACAACATTTTATTTCATCTTTAAATTTTTTACAATCGTAATTCACCAAATGTGTAATTATAACTTTCATGTTTACATGTGGTGGGAATATTTAAATCAGATGTGGTTAGGAATAAAAGTCGTAAAGAATGCCCAAACAATGAAATCATGGTTATTTATGAAAAATTACGGTCCTAAATAGATTTATCAGATAAAACCGGCAGCTCTAATTCTATCTTGTGGGACTTAATTGTATTTGCAGTATGAAAAACATATTATTTTCTGCCCATAAATGAATCATATTTTATCAATATTATACGAATCTAGTTTCTCTGTAAACCATTTTGTATCATGGGAACTAGAATTAGATTTTATGTCCAGCATGTAATCTAATGAACGGCTAGGAAAAGCCCCACGATAAACCATTAGGCAATGTACCTTGGGATATGATACTCACAAATAACTTAATCATTTATAGCAAAATTATATTCCTAGATTTGCGGTTGTCATATCAGATATAGATTACGGCTTTAAAGTAAAGAATCGTTCTGACGACTCAATGTGTTATCATTGTCTTTTTTCACTCAGCTGAATAATTCTATCTTCTTTTCCTTGGACAGATACTGTGTTTCGAATTAAGCCAATTATCTGCACTGATTTAATTCCATTTTTAAATACTGGTTTCTCTCCGGAATGCATTGAATATGGCTGCTTGTGTAAGATTATAGTTATTGAAATTTTCTCGTAAATAATGGCTCCACATCTAATGCATTTTTTCTTTTCTCTTTCTTGTTTTTTTAAGGTTCTATAACTTACAGCAGGTGAAACATGTTGTGATAGTTATGTATGTGACAATGATTTCTTCATCGTAATCATCGATAATTATCTTATAATTTCATTTTAAAAAACAACAAGCAAAAAGAGTCTTACATGTACAAATCATTAAAAAGTCCTTGTATATACCCAATCACACAACCGAAGGTCATGTACTGTACTTCTTAACTTTATCAATGTTCTCGGTATATTTGCTACAAGGTACAGAGAGGGGCCTCTGTGACCTAGTGGTTAAATCATCGCGCTTGGAACCATGATGTCTCTCACTTCTGGTCAGAGCAGGTTCGAGCCCCGCTGGAACCCAAGTTGATTTGTGTGAGAAATTTTCCAGTTTACTTGCAGAAGGCTGGTGATCTCTTCCTGAGTATATTTTAACAAGATTCTTACCTCCACCATTTTAAAACTGGTCATCACCATAAAATTGAAAAATTGTTGAGTGTGGCCTTGAACACCATTCAAAATTCAAATTACAAGTTACAGAGGTTAATTATTTGAAGTAAGTTGCCTGAGTGACTCAATCATCATGGTTAGTGTATAATGCGATACCCACTTTCTGTTATTCAAGTAAAAATGTTTGTCTTGGATTTATTTTCCTTGACTTTGGTTACCCAAGAAAATAAAGAAATTAAATCCTCGATGAAAATTATCATTTTAAAGTACATATGTGTGTAGATATATATATATATATATATCTTTAAAAAGTTTTGAAAATAACATAAGAAAATGATAGGTTGAATATTTTCAAAGGAAAAATGAAATAAAACTGTTGAAATACTACAAGATGGAATTACATTATCAAAATGAGATAAAAGGGAGTAAAAATTGAAATATTTGAGCTTCAAATTAACAAAAAGTTAATAATATTCCTCTAACACCTTCAATGCTTCATATATTCACTGAACAAGAAAATTAATCATTTATCCAATTTTATTGCCCCATATATATCAAGTAAAAGAGGATTAGATCTTTTAAAAGTTTGAAAATTAAATTTTACCCACACGGTGGGTAATTTATACTTGCTAATTTCACTAAGTTTAAATGAATTCCAGACACATATATATATTTTCATATATTCATTTTAAAAAAAATTCAATAAAATTTCAAATCAAATATCGAATTTAAAAAAAAACAAAAACAAACAAATAAAATGTTGTCATCAGATGGCGTTTTATGTTTGATCTCTCTTGTAATTTCCGTTTACGATCATATTAGATATGTATCAGGATGTAGTCTACCCGATGTAAAACAAAATTATACGAGTACAATAATCGGAAATAATTCATTATGGAGGTGCTTTTCCTTTTGCATCTGATAAAACTGTACAAATGGAACATGACTCATGTACATGACTTCTTAGATCATTTGATTTTGTCAATAATGCTTGTAGATTAACTGTAATCAAAAGAAAATTTGAAATAAAATTCGAAATAAAACTGAATAACATAAAATTTTATGGGCTCAAAATATATTCATAAAATTTCCTCATAAATAATGGCTCTGATTTCTTATTGCGTTAGTTGTTGCTGTTGTTGTCTTCTTCTATATATAGCATGAGTTGTCATGTTTACGATAATTTCCATCATTATTCTGTAAACTCATTTTTATCGTTTGTCCAGCTACATGACTGGATTTGTTTTGTTTTGTTTAAATGGTGATTTACGCCATTCATTTTTCATTGGTGTCAGAGAGAACCCAATTCCAATTTAGTCTTCAGCAAGTAAACTGGCAAACTTTCTCATAAAATCAGCTAAGGTTATACCTCAAATCCATGTTTACTACAGGTGAGAGACTTCATGGTTTAACAAGGGTTTGACACAGGCTGTAACTGTTCTCTCTACCAAAAACGTCAATCAGATCAAAAGGTCTACCACAGGTACTAACTGTTCTCTCTACCAAAAATGTCAATCAGATCAAAGGGTCTATCACAGGTGGTAACTGTTCTCTCTACCGAAAATGCCAATCAGATCAAATGGTCTAACATATGTACCAACTGTTCTCTCTATTGAAAACACCAATTAGATCAAAGGGTCTACCACAGGTACTAACTGTTCTCTCTACCAAAAATGTCAATCAGATCAAAGGGTCTATCACAGGTGGTAACTGTTCTCTCTACCAAAAATGCCAATCAGATTAAACGGTCTAACATATGTACCAACTGTTCTCTCTATTGAAAATGCCAATTAGATCAAAGGGTCTACCACAGGTACTAACTGTTCTCTCTACAAAAACTGCCAATCAGATCAAATAGTCTAACATAGGTGGTAACTGTTAGTTCAACCAAAAAGAAAAGCCAGATCGAATACTTTATTTAAAATATGTACTAACTGTCCTCTCTATGATAAAACACCTGTTAGATCTACAATGTATGCTTTAACACAGGTACTAATCCATCTACCAAAATCAACAGTCACATTTACCAGTCTAATACAGGTAATAACTAATCCCTAATAGGGAATCCAACTGTTTCCTCTAAAAACACTGGTCAGATTTATGACTAACAGGGGATGCAACAGTTCCCTCTACCAAAACACCAGTCAGATCTATAACAGATCTATATCAAGGCCCTTAGGCAAATTTAGGGACTTTCAATGGAGCCAACCTTTTTTTTTAAAGGACTTTTCCAGTCCTGTATGAACCATGTACCTAGATTATAACTCGGTACCTTTTAACAATATTCAGAGATTATCATACATGACTTGGTCTATTCTGTAAGCTGATACACATCTGGAGACTTGACAAATGCATTACGACATCAATACACACCTACAACAAACTTTATCAGTATCAATAATCCCAGATAAAAGCATAGCCATTATACCTAGAATTTTCGGTCTTTATATTCATGTGTGTTTTTGTTTTATTGGGCACAGCTGTGAAGAAACCATTAACCATATATGCAAAATTTACAATGTCTGACAAAAAACAAATGGATAAGGATATCATATGGCTTGCAATAACGTTCATGACACACCGTCATGCGACAATCAGGCACTGAGCTGTACTAGAATACCGATATCAAAATGCATTTTGAATATTAAATATTCTCTCTCTCTTTTTCTTTTGTCTATAAAGATATTCATGTATGTTAAAATGAATTCATTTGTTTTTATTTTCGGCATTTTTCACATAACTGAAGGATAACTTGCATAAAGCACAGAATCGAGATATTGATCTTGTCTGTACATCTTTAAAGGCATACTGTTGCTCAGCATATCAAAATTTCTGTTTGGTTTTAAATGCGGTAAAATTGGAAATTGATAACGATATGTTAAAGTGTCTTTTTTTCATAAAGATCAATATATCACTGTATATCAAAGTCTAAACATGTGAAATAAGATTTTGTTAAACTCTTGTACACGACAAAAATTATAATTCGTATCATAACACCCATGAAAAGAAACTAGTTCATTGTCTAAAATTACTTTCGGCCATTTGCCTTTCAAATGTGTCTACAGAATCTGGGTCATTGCATAATTATTTAGATTCCACTGGCAGAAAAACCTAATAAAACACCAATTATATGTGATACTAATATATTTTTTTTCAACACAGCAACATTATTGAACATCACTGAATACATCAATACCCATCAGTTTTCAATGGTGAAAAAAATGCATTTTTGAGACACAAGATGCCTTTAAATGACATGATCAGACATTCTTAGATCTTGCCCTGGTTATTTTCACCCTTTCAGGACAGAAAACTTATTCATCCCATCTTTAATTCGCCCTTTAATTTACATAGTCTCATGAATGATATTTCGTGGTTCTTCATCATCAAAATGATGAAAAATTATTCTTAGGCCTTAGTTAATTAATTTTGTTTATTTTTTTGTTTGTTTAACCCTTTCAGCCCTAAATAACTAAATGACATGCTCTATTCTACTGTCTTAGACCAGTACATTGTGGTCTGTAGGGTTGAAAGGGTTAAATGTTGTTTTACGCCACACTCAATAAATTTAAATCACATGATAGCAGCCAGGTTTTTATGGTGGGGGGAGAGAGAGAGAACCTCGTTACATAGGTCATGTAGATATAGTCATCACAACTGGTCTTTCTTCCTTAAGAAAATTCTATTTATTCCTCTGTGTTTGCATGTGTGTGTGTGTGTGTGTGTGTTTGTGTAGGTATATGTGTGCACGCAAGCACGTACATATGCACAAATTTGTGCGTATAGTCCGTTTGCTCTCCATTGAAACTGGGATTTAGTCATTTTTTGCAAAAACTAAATAATTTATATATTTTAAATGCTCATCATTGTTATTTTAAAGGTTATACATAACTAAAAATGAATTTTAATTGCATCAAGCAATTCAAGGGAAAAAGTTTCCCATTATTAATAGCATAAAATTTCTTTCAAATTTCAAGAAAAAATTACATGGGTGTAAATCCAATACATTGAACAGCCATATTACTGTAAATATAAACAGTTTTCAAACCACATGGTTACCTAAAAATAGTCAATGTGCCTGCTATTGTGCATTCACATAAGATGAATAGGCCCAACTTGTCACTCACTTAATTCATGCAGACTGGTAAATAAGGGATCATCTTACAATTGCAAGTCAACATAAGTTTCAAGTTAACATTTTTTGCTTGTTTTTATGTTGCTTTACATCCAGCGCGCCATGAATACTACTAATAAGATGAAATTATTTCAGTAATATAGTTCTGTGTATTATATTAAAAATGATTCAGACTTATAATTCCGATTTTTTTTTTTCAGTTCATAAAAAATCATTATGAATTTATGATACAATCCCATGCCAGTCTACTGTCATATAGCCCAGAGTTTCTGATTTGCATACGACCTACTTATGCATGAATCAGAAAGAATTATGGGTGCTGTTTTATCAAGTCTGCATTTACCCACACAAACTTTTACAAAATTTTGTATTGCAGTAAATGCATAAAAGTTTTGTTAGCAAACCAAAAAATTTGCATATTCACAATTCAGTTATGTATGGTAAAATTAAATACATTGCTGTAATATTCAAATTTGATGATTAAGTGAAATTTAAGAAATTTAACAAAACCCCAGTTTCAATGGAGAGCAAACGGACTATACATTAACATGCAATCTCTGTTAGGCCAAAAATATAGAAAAAAAATTGTCTGATGTGGACAAAACAGCCCATCTAAAAAGCCTGACCTAAAAAATGTTTGGAAGTTTTGCCCAATTACTTTCTTTTTCTTATCAAAAAACTGAAATTTTGTGTTATTTACATATCAAAATTATATATACCGGTATATATTTTTAAAAAAAACGGATACCAACCAACCAACCCACTTCTAAATTTTGACTTTGAATAGCGCCACAGTCAACAATTTTTCAGTTATATGGTGGGGGCCAGTTTTTAATGGTGGAGGAGAGAACCTGATTACAATTGTACCTGGGAAGAAACCACTGACCTTTCTCATTTAAACTGGTAAACTTTCCCACAAAAATCAGCTTAGTTTTCAGCCAGGCTTGTACCTGTGCTGACCAGAATGAAAGAATTCATGGTTCAAAGTGCAATGCTGTAATCACTCAGCCCCCTCCCTCCACCCCACTTCTAAAACAATTGATCACGAAACAACACACACAACATATTTTTTTAATAATGGCCTTAAATCAAGCATTTTTTACTAACCTTTTGGACATAAACTTTGTCATGGCGACAAGAAGAGCCAGACTGTGTTGAAGGAAATCAGCGCCATCTTTGTCTTCGTCTATTGGACCTTGAACACTGCGACAATACTGCGTCAACTTGTCCACAATTCCGACACTGACGATATAGCTGCAAAAGAAAACAGAAATCTATTGAATACCTTTTGAAACAAAATCAAAAAGACAGAAATCTAAGGTATATCTACTGACCACAAAATAACATAAATCGTCGTAACACATCTACAAGTTTTGCTAAAAGTATTGACCATATCCTGCAGGTTAAGATAGCAATGATGAAGACTTAAAAATGAAATGCATCCTGAACAAAAAGGAGGTTAAGTGATTTGTATTTGTCGTAACCTCCACTTAACCTCCACTGAAAGGTTGCTCCAGTGTCATTTTGTGGTCAGATCTAAATCAGTAACTATGGCAACTAAATGTTTGTTTTGGTTATAAATATTATAAAGAGCAACAAGATAATAACTTAGACCGCTTCTATTGATATTTTTGTAACTTCTTGAAGCATTTCTTTAGGTACATATAATCTGATAAAGCATAAATCCTAACTTGTCTTCATCTGTTCAGATTCTTATCCTTATAATGTTAACGAATCATGGGTTAGATCTACCAGGCCTTGTTTCTGCTAACTTTGGGAAAATGCCATTGGCAACGCAATTGGGAATTTTTATTTGAATTTATGTTAACTCATCAACCCCTGAAAAACAATAGATTCCTCTATAAATCAATGACTTAGACCAGTCCAAATGTGTCTTTTGGGGTGAATGGGTTAAAATTGGCATGGGGAAAATGATTTGCAGACATATCAATCTAAATGTAATTGAACATCTTTTTTTAAAAAACCTTTCTCTTGCATTAATTAGTTTTTCATTACAGTCGTGGTCTGTTAATCAAGTTGGGTTTTTTTATTATTACATTGGGAAAAACATGTATTTTGCATTGGGAATAGGGGAGAATATCAGCCCCATGGATACTCTATAAAAAGGCATGTCTACTGAAAATGTACATTGGCACATGAGCGTTTAAATTCACCATAGTTATACTATGATACCATATAAAGCATCACCTTCCTAGGATGCAAAAACCAGACCTTTTTCTGCCAATTTTGGGGAAAATGCCATTGGTGACAAAATTGGTAATTTTTATGTGAATTTGTGTCAAATTGAGAAAAATAGCTTGCAGACATGTAAATCGAAATGTAACAGAATCTCTTTTATAAATGCATTTCCTCCTGTGCTTATCCATTTTTTTGTGATGGTCGCAGTCTGTACAGCAAATCAAATTTTTTTTTTCATCCACTATGGAAAAACACAAATATTTTGCATTGGGATAAACAGTGTAAAATTTCTGTTCATCTTCACTTGCTACAGGGGAATATCTAAATTCATCATCCCCCTAAAGTCCCCTTTCCACTTGGCCCTTTCAAAGAATGGTTGTGTCCACTGTCAGAATTGAGGGGTGTAAAATTTAGAATCAAAATTTTATGATAATTTTTCTTGCAGTATGAACTTGTTCACTCCTGAATTATGACAGTAGACCATACTATTTATTGATATGGGCGAGTCTAAATGTGACCACAGGAGGTGATGGGTTAACCATATATATTTGGAATGTAGATATGTAACATTTCATATTTACTTCCAACCCTTTCAACCCTACAGACCATGACTGGTCTAAAACAACAGAAAAGAGCATTCTATAAAGATAATTAGGGGTGACAGGATAAGATCATAATTCTGATTTCACATACATCACAGGTCTCAAAACTCTGCTGAAATGAGTAGCAACAGCAAATTGAATATCTAATATGGAGACCAAGTTATTAAAGAGTGGCTAAAATAGAGACCAAGAGTTATATCAAACAGTGATAAACTGGAACAACCAAAGTCAGCGACATGATTATTGAACACATACGGAAATGGATAGGCCATGACCTGCAAATGGATCCCGCCAAAATTTGCACATTAGCTTCGACATGGAAACCAGAAGCAGAAAATAAAGGTTGGATGTCGCAAGACCACTTGGAGATGAACTGTGGCAACAGAGAGAGAAAAATGTGGATAGAAGAGCTGGGCCAGAGCAAAAACAGCAGTATGAGACAAAGAAAAATGGATGAAATGTACCAGGGCTTTATATGCCAAATGATGTGAAGAGTGAGGGTTCTTTTACATGCCATGCCTACCAAGACACATGATCTCAGTTTTAAGTCTCATCTGAAAGACTTATATTCCCAGTGCTTGGGTAAGGAACAGTCACTACCATCTTTTTAAAGTCTTTGGTATGACCCGCTACCAGGAATCAAACCTACAACCTTCCGCTTGTGAGCTGTATGCTCTAACCACTAGACCAACGCAAGTTGTAAAACAAAATGGAAACAAACAAGAATGCAACAATTCTAGATTACAGATAGCATCATAAGTATAAAATTTTCAAAATATGATAAAACGTAGATTATATCATCATGAAAACCATTCAATTTCAAATAGGAAGTTCATTTCTGATTGCACTTTACAAAAACTAACAAAATATCAACGTTTCAAAGTTATTCTCTTGGAAGATTTTTTTTTTTAAAGTTTGAATAAAAATATATTGCATAAGACTTGAAAAAAGCCAGATGGTTAAAAATTTCCTGTTTTTCTCATATCCTTGATGTTGAAATCAGAAATGATCCACATCAAATGGTTATTGTACTCTCTGATACTGACAATCACATTCAAATCACCACCAAATATGTGGTGCTGTGGGTTTACTACTTTCAGACACAGTACGGTAAGGAACTGTAATTTGTAAAAATTAAGCGTATCAGACTTTATCTGGAGAAATCAGTGATAGACACACTCACTTAATTTTATCCCCAATAGGAGATTTGATATGCTGTGGTTTTATCTACAGAATTTTCTGTCAAGGTAAATTAACGCACGATACTGCACCAGGGGATCGTGGCAAGCAGATAACGTTGCACTTCATCAACTGTGGGGAAAGGGGGGTAACTCTTGCTTCTGTAACTTTTCATGTAAGTGATTTTTCCAATTGGCATGATAGATAATACATGTAGGTATAACTCAATATAAAATTATTAAGTATTTAATCATTTCTTTTCCCCCTGTATCCATAGCGATTGTATATATACATTTTTTTTTACATTTTCATTTTCTATTAAAAGAATGACACAGATAAACAGAGTTTAAATCAGGCAATCTGGAGTAATTAATCATGCAAGATGTCAAAGTCAGGTGATAAGAAACGTTAATGAAATTGACTTGACAACAGCAAGACTGGTGGTGAAAAAGTTAAAATAAAAACGAACCTCTAAATCAAATTTGATCTCAAAATCTCAAAATGGATTAAAATTTTCAAAATCAAGGTTTCTGACATGACATATGAAACCATTTCCTGTGTCAAAAAAAGTTTTTGTAGTGTATTATTATTCAAGACTGAATGTGTGGTACATTTTTGTTCTAAGTGTGTGGTACATTTTCGTTAGTGTGTGGTACACTTTTGTTCCGAGTGTGTGGTACATTTTTGTTCCGAGTGTGTGGTACATTTTTGTTCTGAGTTTGTGGTACATTTTTGTTCTGAGTTTGTGGTACACTTTTGTTCTGAGTTTGTGGTACATTTTTGTTAGTATGTGGTACATTTTTGTTCCGAGTGTGTGGTACATTATTGTTAGTGTGTGGTACATCTTTGTTCTGAGTGTGTAATACATTTTTGTTAGTATGTGGTACATTTTTGTTCTGGGTGTGTGGTACAGTTTTGTTAGTGTATAATCATTCAAAACCTAGTTTGTAGTATATTTTTGTTAGTGTGTGATTATTTAATACCTAGTGTGTGGTTCATGTTTGTTAGTGTGTGGTGCATTTTTGTTAGTGTGTGACCATTCAAGGCCTAGTGTTTGGTTCATTTTTGTTAGTGTGTGATTATTAAATACCTAGTGTGTGGTTCATTTTTGTCAGTGTATGATTATTCAAGGCCTAGTTTGTGGTACATTTTTATTAGTGTGTGGTACATTTTTTGTTAGTGTGTGGTACATTTTTTGTTAGTGTGTGGTACATTTTTTGTTCGTGTGTGATACATTTTTGTTAGTGTGTGGTACATTTTTGTTAGTGTGTGGTACATTTTTGAAAGTGTGTGATAATTCAAGGCCTATTGTTTGGTACATTATTGCTAGTGTTAATGTTTTAACTCTAATAGGGTGTGTAATATAGGATCAAAGTATAAGAAAACAGTTTATCACAAAATTTTGGGCTTACTTTTAGACCTGAAAGTCAAACCAAACCTGATCGGATGAGTATATTATTTTTCCAAAATTGAATACCGTGAAACTTGTATATAACGACCTCCTTTGGGACACAAGAAAACAAGTCTTTATAAGGAGGTGGTCTTTATATAAAGTTTGATCTGTACACAAATGGTACTATTGGGAACAGTAAAAATAGTCTTTTGTATTCAGTCTTTATACACAGGGTGTCACTAAAGCAGGTTTAACTGTATTTACCATCTTTATATTTATCAACAACATGAAATATATACAGTAAAACCTGCTATAGCAGCCACCTCTGTATAAGGATTACCTGTTTATAAAGGCCAGTTTTATCAAGTCCCTTGACTGCATACATCAACTAAATTGAACCTGTGTATAAGGGTCACCTGCACATAAAGGTAAATATTTTTCTGGTCCCTTGGGTGGCCCCTACACACAGGTTTTATTGTATATAAGATGTTTTATTACTTATATTTTCCAATTTCAAAATTATTTCAGTTTACAATCACATGACTTTCTAATCATACTGTTTTACTAAATGATAAATATTTCAGATACATGTATTTGTTTCATGCCCCCCCCCCCCACTCCCCATTACCATCAGGGAAAACAATATAATAGTAAGAAGTTCATGGACATTATCAATCTTAAAAACAATGAAAAACAATGGACCCTTCAGTGAAACAATGACTTAGACCAGTCCAAATATATCTTTAGGGGTGCGAGTTAAACACTATAATAAGAACAGGACAATGAATGCCAAACCAACAAATTCCAGGACTTTCCAATCCAAAATCTTCAATCTTCACAGAAAAAAAACAAATGTGAGTCATTCTGAAATATGAGTTTCCAGACTTTAACTTCCTATCACGAAAATGTTAGCTTGAATTTACATAAGTTCTTATCTGATCCTTTAATACGTGTAATATATGGAATGACTGAAAGGATAAAGATAGTGACAATACCATTTAGTCGTACGACTGATGAATATTTTTTCAATCGTTCTAAAGGAGTGAAAATCTTTAGTATTGAAGCGAATTTCCGCTAACTGAGAGAAAAAGTTGTTGAATTTTAGCATATCTACATGTATGACATTGATAAGATTCAAAGTTCTGGTTAAAGATTTTGTTGTCAATATGATTAATGTTTCATTATATCAATCACTAAAAAAGGAAAACAAAATTTGTTTAAACTGAAACGTGCAGAACTTGTGTAGATAAACTTGTGTTTAAAAATCAATTTAGTTTGACATATATATTATTTCATAAAATGGACAAAATTTTAAATAATTGCATTCAAGATTAGGGATTGGAAATAAAGCTGTAGGCTTATTCTGAATCTTCTCTCATTTTAAAAAAATCAATTTCAATGTTTATGTACATCTGTATAGCATCATTATCAAAACCTCCACAAGCAGTAGCATTTAAAGGGGCATTAGGTGTGTTTAACGAAAAACGTTATTTCGATTTTTTCGACTTTTACTACTTGTACTTGATGTACAATAACATATAGAAGCAATACACAGGCTTAAAAATCTTATATACCTATATATTTTGTGGTAATAATGTCAGATCTATTGTGGTATTCATATACAAATAGTAAGATTGAGTTAATCAATTGCAAGTGAAAAAGTGCCAACCCTGGGTTTCTGAAGCAATTTTCACACAGAATATAAAGGGATTTAAGAATTTTTATGCCTGTGTATATCTCTTTTTTGTGATTCACTGATTGTATATCAATCTAAGTAGTAAAAAGGAAAAAATAATTTGAAAAAAGAAAAACACAGGTAATGCCCCTTTAAATTAGGTAGTGATAGAAGTTGACACTTCTTATCATGTACTAAACAATTAACATCATGGTTTTCTTGAAAATGTCCAGTCTTAAATACAATGCACTGAATTCAACATCAATGGCAACTCCTGTACCATGTGTTTATATAGTGAACCCTCTTTATACAACCGTGTTTGTTCTTTGAAGAATGTGTCATTGTAATGGATTTGCTAATTTTTAACGAATGAACGCGAGCCGGCCTGGCTCAGTCGGTAGTGCGCTCAACTCTGGATCGTGAGGTCGTGAGTTCAAGTCCCACCGGCGACAGAAAAAACTGGAGGTCCTGTGTCACAGTGGGTGTCAACACGTTAAAGAACCCTCACTGCTCAATGGCTGTAAGTACCGAGCATAGGCCAAAATTTGAAGCCCTTCACTGGCATTTGGTGACGTCTCCATATGAGTGAAATATTCTTGAGTGGGACGTTAAACAACAATAAACAAACAAAACAAACAAATGAATGAACGCTTGTCAGAGTGCATTTATTGTCAATATGGATACCGTTTAGGTGACAGATAAATAGAATGGTGCCCTCTATATTACAGAGTTTTTCTGAATGAAATATATCTTGGTGTAACATCAATGTCATGAATGAAGCTACATCATTGTGTGACGTCATATGAGGAACGTCATCTCTAGCTCTTATGAATGCTGCCTATTTTAACAGAGTCTAGAGGAGACTACTGCTGGAAATGTAAATATAAAGAAACACATTGCAATCAGCACATCATTTAACTGTGGCAAAAAATAGAGATCAATGTTGTTATCAGCAGCCAACAGATAAAACAAAGTTTGTTTAAAGTCTGTAATATCATATTTATAGTACCATTGATCAATTCCATTGAAAATACATCCTTTGAATAAAAACTACCAATAATATTTACGATGGGATATTGCTGTATTGTTGTATCACTGGATCATTTTTACTAAAAATGTATGTTTGTTCTGAAACTATACAGTCAATATCAGAAGCTTTGAATTCTGTTACATCAAGGGATATATTGGCGTTGCTAAACTTTGGCCACTTTGGGCATAAAATGAAGGATTATTTTCTGGCCAGTAAAGTTTTGGCTAAATTTGACCTACCATCAATCTCTTATCGTGTCTAACATTCCAATTGTTTGAAATATCAAAATTTTAAAAGGTGCCGGAAGAATAATATGAATTGATGTGTCTTATAGTACTTAATTAAGATTAACATCCACACAGTGTTACTTTAAAAAACCCTTTTTTAGTTAACCTATAAAACACTAAAATATTTTTAAAAAGTATCGTTAGAAACATTGTATACATATTTTGGACAGTTTAATTTTGGCCATTCTAATTGGGTGGCCAAATTGGCCAAAATAAAAGAATGACCAAAAAATCCCAATTTACGGTGACATTATGTACATTTGTTTTCGGCGATTTTCTATCAGTAGGTGAAATTATTGTAATACCGACAGTTGTTATTTAGCGGTCTGACTGTATACGTACGGAGGGAAAATATATGTATAGTGGATGATTGCTCTTCTCATACTGCAAGGAATGTCCCCAATGCCAAATAAGAGAACCCTAAAACTGTTATCACTCTGCCTTCAGCCATTTAGGTATTGGTTATTTTGGTCAAGATTTTGTTAAATAATTGAAATTGGCTAGTTAAAGATATGACAAATGTTTTCTGTTTCCATAGTTCACACAGCCAATGGAAAATATTTTTCCAGCACTTCTACAGGACTTTTCAGAGTATTTTTCCAGCACTTTTCAAGCACTTTCAATGAGTATTTTTAGGCTATCATGACCTTGCAAGCCAAAACAAAGTAAAAAAAAGAAACACTAACAGCAAAGTTCCCTCATACATGTATTTCAATGGCGGTCCTCAAAACACTGCTTAGAGTTTCACTACATACTAAAGAGATCCAGCAGTACAGCATCACAAAAATGCTTTATTCAAATTGTGTTATACTAGGTGAAGGGTCTGTATGATCAAGCTCAGGGGCTAAAAATTCCTTAAGTCCGAGGTCCAGGACCAACATATTTTACTCTCGGACCCTGTCATTTTCCTTCTGTGTGGGTCCGAGGACCTAACAAGTCTGAATCAGTGAATGACAATTCTGTCAATTTTTTTCTTTCTAAACTTTGTTTGTTTCCTTTGTAAAGTTCAATCATCATTTTCTAATTTAAATTTGTTGCAGTTTTTGGTTTACATAATTTTGTGTTCCCACCTTTGATAATTATTATATGTATTAATTATATTAAAAATCTGACTCAGACTTATTGTAATTGGACCCATATGTTAGAGGATCGGACCCAGGAAAAAGTTTACAAAAAAGTCCTGGACCCAAGCAGCTGAAAGAAAATTTTCAGCCCCTGAAGCTATATTTTTCTTATTTAAAAGTCTTTCTTTACTGATGTATAACATGCAGTAAGTAGATTCCAATCACCCTCATGACATGAATCAAGTGTACTTTTGTTTTCAAGCACTTTTTAAGGACTAACTCTATATTCAAGCACTTTTCAAGGACTAACTCTATATTCAAGCACTTTTCAAGGTCTTTGCAAACCATGGTTTCTGAATTGATTTCTCATTTTGTGGGCCACTTACAAAATATGAGTTGTTTGAAGTTCTTACACTCAAGCTACCAGTTACACTGATAAGTAAACTTTTTAGACAAAATACAAATATCTACTGATAACCCCATTTGTTTTTTCATTTTTAGTACATGTATTCCAAATTTACTATTCCAGTTTATTAATAAAAAATACAAAAATCAATCAAAAGAAAGGTTACTGATGACTAGACCCAATTTTAAAAGAGGTCACTCAATTATTAACTGCTGGAAAGTTTGATGAGGATCTAGTGCAAAATGCCGGTCTTATAGCCTGGCGATGATATTTGAAGGATGAACAGATGGTTGGATGGATTGATGGATGGATGGACACACTAAAACCTGGACAAACAGTAATCCTACATACTCCTTACTTTGGAAAGAGGAGGGGTATAAACAATTGTGATTGGAACTTTCTCTTGAGGATGGGAACTTGAAAGGAAACAAATTTATATATACTTTTCATGTCATTACTTTTTTGTAGCTCAGCAGAGCATCAGGAAAATCGGTTAGCTATAATGAAAAAGTATGAAACAGACGTATTACCTAATGACATCATTTCCTCTATTCATAAATGCATCGGAACCTGTCATTCTCTCTGCAGAAGCCTCGCTACTGTTAGTGGCCGGATTATTTTTCGCTAAACAAGAAAGCACTGTAGACAACAGCTGGAGGAGGCTAACGGCAACTGCATCATATGGCAAAGTGGATCCAGAATTGTTGGAAGAATTGATTGTTCCCGATTGACAGGAACCTGGACGGCTTTGTTCATCAGGAAGCATAATCTAGTTAACAAAACAAAAATGAATGAATAAAAGTAATAGAAAGTGGGTTGGATTATAAATTACTTGTATCTAAGATTGAAATGTATAAACAGTGGAATCTCGTTATGTTGAAATAGGATGAGTTGAAATTCTAGTTATATCATAATTGAATGGACAGTCCCGATTTTGACTGATGGATAAATATTCATTTGTTCATATTTCAGTTATCTTTAATTCCGATATCTCTTAGTAATGTGGGTGGTCCCATGAACTCCGAGACAAGATTCTACAGTATATAGCAGCTGTTACAGTTATTCATTTGTTTGTTTATTGTTGTTTAACGTCCCACTCAAGAATCTTTCACTCATATGGAGACGTCACCAAATGCCAATGAAGGGCTTCAAATTTTGGCCTATGCTCGGCATTTACGACCATTGAGCAGTGAGCGTTCTTTAACGCGCCGACACCTACTGTGACACAGGACCTTGGTTTTTACTGTCTCATCCAAAGGATAGTAAACCAACTTGCTGCCGACTGGACTCAAACTCACGACCTCACTATCATGAGTTGAGCGCACTACCGACTGAGACAGGTCGGCTCGCAGTTATTCCTAAACAACAGCAGACTCCCCCAGTGTCAAGAGGAGTCTTCTCTTCATATCCTTATTTATCAATTATTCAGTTTAACTCATCAACCCCTGAAGTCACATTTGGACCTGTCCATTTCAAAGAATGACTAAGTCCATTGTCAGGATTCAGGGGTGTATGATTTAGAATAAAGATTTTATAATAATTTTACATGCAAAATGAAATTATGACAGTAGACCATACTATTTAATGATCTGGGTGAGTCTAAATGTGACAACAGGGACTGATTAGTTAAAGAATCATTCATCTACTCATTTGTTTATTCATTTATTTATCATTCAATATTGATACATAATGCTATACAATGAGAAACTCTGGGTAACCTCTTTATAAGGAAGTACATTTTTGTATAAAAGAAATGAGGGTCTAGTTTTTATTGTAAAACCCTACATATTTTAAGCGCATATAAAATGAATGGAAAGAGATATTCTTCAAACCCTTAATATCACAAGATTTACCTCCCTTTACACAGATTATGTAAATGTTTTACAACAAGCATGTAATATAAACCATGAGATGGTGTTGTGCAATTTTTTGAATTTTGAATGGTGTTTTATGCCACATCAACAATGTTTCAGTTATATGGTGGTGGCCAGTTTTTAATAGTGGAGGAGAAAACCTGGTTTAAATGCTGTTTTACACAACATCCAACAATTTTTCAGATGTACATGTTGTATGGTGGCTGCCAGTTTTTAATGGTGGTGGAGAGAACCCGGTTAAAATGTACCCAGGAAGTGACAACCGGCCTTCTGTAAGTAAACTGGCAAACTTTCTCACAAAATGAGGTTAGCTTAGAACCCACAATGACTAGAAGTGAGAGACTTCATGGTTTAAAATGCATTGCTCTAACCACCATGTTGGCCCCTCATATTAGTGGGACCTACACTTAAACTTACGACTATTAACAAAGGATTTGACATGGCTTTTCAGATTTGACATGGTTTTCCAATTTGAAATGGTTTTCAGATTTGACATGGTATTTTAGAACTTACATGGTTTTTCAGATTTGACATGATTTTTAAGATTTGACATGGTTTTCATATTTTTCTTATTTTTACAGATTTCACTTGGTTTTTCAGATTTGACATGGTTTTCAGATTTGACATAGTTTTCAGATTTGACATGGTTTTCAGATTACACACATGGTTTTTCAGATTTCACATGGTTTTTCAGATTTCACGTGGTTTTCAGATATGACATGGGTTCTCAAAAGCAGAATCTCAAGTACATAATTCCTATTTCTTGCATTTATTACATTTTGGGACAGAATTTGTTTTTGTTTAAATGGTGTTTTTGATGACACACTAAACAACTTTTTAGTCATATAGTGGCGGCCAATTTTTAAATGTGGAAGAGAGGACTCATTCAATTACAAATTATCCAGGAAGAGACCCTCAGACTTCCGAAAGTAAACTGACAAAGTTTCTCCCAAAATCAGTGTAGACAGCACATATGACCTTTAAACATAGGTGACTTTTTGTCTGATCAAAATTACAATAAGAAGTGTACTTACCATTAATCTATGTATAAGTAGATCAGCTACGATTCCTATTTTATTACTAAACATCATGTAGTGACAGTTATCGTAACAGCTTTTACAGGCTTGTTTAAATACTGTACATATCAAAATGATAGACCTGTTGAAACAAAAGAGAATTATTGAGATTCAGATTCAAGAAAAATGCAAAAGAGACAGAAGCAATGAGATATCCTGAAAAAAAACTCTTGATAATAATAAAGTGTCTAAACTTGTAAATCTCAGAAATCAAATTCATTAAACTATTCAAATGTTTGAATTTATTATTATTATTATTATTTTTTGCCACTTATATCTCATGGAGAAATCTTTTACAAATTTATACTTTTATAATAGTAAATGAATACTAAAATGAACAACCACCATGCATATCATGAACCCCAATACTAAAAGAACCTCCATACATGTCATGAACCTCCATACAAAACATGAACCACATACACATCATGAACATCCATACACAACATGAACCTCCATACACAACCCACCATACACAATATGACCTCCATACACATCATGAACTTTCATACACAACATGAATCTCCATACACAACCCACCATACACAACATGACCTCCATACACAACATGAACTTCCATACACAACATGAATCTCCACACACAACATGAACATCCATACACAACTCTCTTCTGAGGTTTCAAACTTACTTCTGAGGAATTTTTGGAGGTATTTCTGGGGAGGTATTTTCCAGTAACTGTAGTAGTCTACACAAGCAAGTCAATCCACCAATAATTCTCAGAGAGTTCTGGTCTGCAGATGTCTATAAATATAAAGTACATATAAACAAGAGCTGTTTATAAAACAGTTATGCCAATTATTGGAAATTTTCTAAGTTCAAGGGGCGTAACTCTCAAAAATTGTTTGATGACAACTAAATAAAAACTTGACCTAGATATTCTCATGATGTATCTGTATGCCAAATTTCATTTCAATATATGCACCTGTTGCAGAGATATTAAATGAAAACTGTGAATTATTGGAAATTTTCTTAGTTCAAGGGGCATAACTCTGTCAAAAATTGTTTGATGGTAACTAGATAAGAACTTGACCAATATATTCTCATAATGTATCTGTATGCCAAATTTCATTTCAATATGTGCACCTGCTGCTGAGAAAATGAACAGAAACTGTTGGTATACGGACCGACTTCTACAAAGGGGAGCATAAAAATCTATGATCATCAGAGCTGCGGAAGTATCAGAGACAAATTTAAATCTCTGTTTCTCCATCTCTCAACATGTATCTTTTATAATAATAATCATGAAAATTCCGTTTGACCTATATCCTTTGACCTTTATTTATAACTTGCCAGAGTTGTTTGTTTTACATCCTGCCAAGAATTTTTCACTTATATTGAGACATCACTAGCTTTAGGTGAAATGCTACAAATTCTGACCAGTGCTATGGACTGATGCCGATGCAGTGAGGGTTCTTTTACATGCCACACCCACCATAATATGGGACCTTGTTTTTTTTTTAAATCTCATCTCAAAGACCTGTGATTTTCACTTCCTATGCCAAGTGCCTGTCTATGGAACAGTCATTTAGATTTTTTTAAAAGTCTTTGATGTGACCAGGTATCAAACCCAGTACCCTCCGCTTGCGAGTCAAACTCTCTACCACTAGTTCATGGCACAGAATTCTACTTATTATAAATATTGTAAATATCTACATCAATCTACTGTGTATATTTCACTTGCCTTTTTGTCTAAGATTCTGACTATTTCACCGAGTGCTCTATCTAATGCGGTGACTTTGTTCTGTGGCCAGGGTCCGGAGTCTTGTGTTTGTAGATATTTTGTTATATCTCTCACAACCTTATGTAATCTGTAAATAGAAGTATAATTCAGTTTTCTGTATACCTGATAATAGTTGCTCCTATTAAATTTTTCGTTGTTTTTGCCCTTAGATCAGAGGGCAAATTTACAATGAAAGCAAAATTTTCAAGCTAAATAACTGAAGCACAGACCTACGTGCCATCCATGAGACTGTAATAATTCAGGGCGAATTTGAGATGTGGTGAATATGTTTTCTGTTGGGAAAGGGCGAAAATAACCAGGGGCGAAAATTTCCAGGTATACAGTATTCAAGACTGTGTAGTTTAAAAGAGCATTAACTGTACTCACACAAAGAGAGGAGATTATCAGTTCGGGAGAACTAGCCAAAAAATTTTGAAAAATTATGAACTGTTAAAAAGACTCAATGATTGACAGCAATAGATCATCACCTGAGTTACTGAGATGACCTTAAGATAATATCTCAACTTATTTTCCATAATCATTATAATCATTATTACTGTCAACAAGTTATTGAACTTGGGTGTTTCTTGTTGTAGCCAATTATGTTGGTGAACCAGTAAAGGCACTTGTACAGGCAAGACATCCAAAGTTCTACATAAAGTTTGTTTATTCTTACTCATTTTCAACAAAAGACAAGCTAGTAGACATACCCAAAGAGTGTTAAGGAAAAACATACCAGAGAGCAGGACACAGTTGCTCAATACGTTGTTAAATTTAACATGAAGATAACCAATGTTCAACCAATAGGCTAACCATGGGTTATATTTAACAATGTATTGTACAACTGGTTCTTGAACCTTGGACATTTTTTTTATGACGATATTTACATGTAACCATGGTAACTGATTGTTTACTTACTTTGCTTTATGTTCAGAGTCAGCAGTCTGTTGTTTACCAGACAGGGAATTCTCATACTCTAGTCCTCTGTAATACAAAAAATGATCAGAGTTAAGTGGCATTACTTGTATAAATTATACATGTAAAACTGAAAAACACACTTCAGTGCTTAACCAGATTTATAAAAAGTTGACCTTTTTTTTAATTAAAATATGTTATGGAGACTTAGTGACCAAAAAGCTACTCAGTTACTTATAATTTGATAAATTAAGTACAGCAACAGTCTTAATTCACATTTACCCGTAATTCATAAGTAAAGGTCAAGATTGTGAGTTGACCTATTTGGTATAGTGGCACTACGGAATCAGGAAAAACTCAAATAATTTTACCGTAATAAAACTTGACAAAATCAATACAAGATAATACACATTTTCTATGTGAACAACTCAATAATCTAATGTAATTTAACGACTCAAATTAGGTTAACGTAATAAAATGACTCAAATAATTTTAACGTAATAAAACAACTCATAATTTTGACATATTAAAACAATGCAAATAATCTTAATGTGATAAATGTAATAAATCGTAACAAAATAAGAATTTATCATACCTGGTCGTCATTCTCTGTCTTAACTTTTTGGATCTCTTTTTCATAGATTTGAGTCGCTCTTTCTCGGATACTATCTTTGGGTGTGTGCTGTTTACTGGAGCATCCACTAAATGTTTCAAGTTGAAAGATTCCTGTAAAGGATTTAGAAGTATGTTATCTTTACAATATGTTTCTGGATTGAAATGAGAACCAAGGGGGGGGATATGTTTCTGGATTTAATTGTAGACCAAGACAACAGTCTGGATTTAAACATGGACCAAGCTGACAATACATTTTTAGATTCAAATGTGGACCAAGCTAACAATATGATTTTGGATTTAAATATGGACCAAGGCGGCAATATGTTTCTGGATTTAATTGTAGACCAAGACAACAGTCTGGATTTAAACATGGACCAAGCTGACAATACGTTTTTAGATTCAAATGTGGACCAAGCTAACAATATGATTTTGGATTTAAAAATGGACCGAGGCGGCAATATGTTTCTGGATTTAATTGTAGACCTAGACAACGATACAAATCTGGATTTAGATATGGACCAAGCTGACGATATGTTTCTGGCTTTAAAGGGGCATTAGCTGTCCTTTTTTTTCAAAACACCCTGTCCTATTTTACTACTTAGAACAACATACAATAACAAAAAAGATATATACACAGGCATAACAGTTCTTAAATTCCTCTATATTTTGTGAAAATTGCTGGAGAAACCCAATTTGGCAATTATTCACTTGCAATTGATAAACTCAACCTTACTATTTGTATATGAATACCACACTGGACTTGACCTTATTTTCACAAAATATACAGGAAAATAAGACTTGTTATGCCTGTGTATATCTCTTATCTATTATTGTACATTAAGTACAAGTAGTAAAATTAGACAACATCAAAATTATTTTTTTAGTAAACACAGCTAATGCCCCATTAAATATGGACCAAGCTGAAAATACATTTTTAGATTCAAATGTAGACCAAATTGACATTATGTTTCTGGATTGAAATGAGGGACCAAGATGACAATATGTTTCTGGATTTAAACTTTTCTCTGTAACATCAACTTTGAAAGAAAATGTTCTGACATCCTCTCAGTGGCTCTCACACAACAACCTCTCACTAGACAAGGGAAAGATAACAACATCAGTAATCAAACAACTTACAATTTCCTCCTTAGACATGACTTTTCCAGAGTTGTTGTCTTGTAAAGCCTGTTGATGTTTCTTTCCTCTCAGATGACTCAGTAGGTATACTTCTGATGTTATCTACAAAGTATATAAAATGTGTGGAAACTGATTAACTCTAACATTTTGTTTAACTCATTCACCCCTTAAAGACACATTTGGACTGGTCTAATCCATTGATTTACAGAAGAGTCTATTGTTTTTTGGGGGAGGATGAGTTAACGACAAGAGAATATAAAATGTGTAGCAGCTGATAACTCTAGCTTGCATTAAAGGCCATCTCTTTATAAAGGGCACCTGCCTATAAAGGTCATTCAAACATAACCTCTGTTTCTTTTTTTTGTTATAATGAATAAACCTCACTATAAAGGCAGCCTATCTATAATGGCTACTTTTGCCTGTTCTGTTAATTGGCCTTTATATACAATTTTGACTGTAGCTTGTAAAATATCCATTAAAATACATACCACATGCTAGACCAACACTTTTAAACTACTTAACCATTACGCTGTGTAATTCATCGTTACGCTGTACATGCTACATGTTAGACCAACACTTAACTTTTTAACCACTACACTGTTTAATTTATTTTTCAATCTGTACTTTATCTACATCATATATACTTACAAGAACATTATATATAGGGTCTAGTACAGTTTCTTTTGTTTGCTTCATGGATTTTACAATACATCATATATACTTACAAGAACATTATATATATAGGGTCTAGTACACAGTTTCTTTTGTTCCTTTTATGGATTTTACAATACATCATATATACTCACAAGAACATTACATATAGTACACAGTTTCTTTTGTTCCTTTTATGGATTTTACTATACATCATATATACTCACAAGAACATTACATATAGTACACAGTTTCTTTTGTTCGTATGGTGTAACTTTTGGAGCCTCATTGTGGTCTTCAGTTGAGTGTCTCAAGATGCTCATCTCAAAAGCCTTCTCGCGGATTTCTTGTAATTTTTCCTGATGTCTTTGAGTCGTCTCATCTTGCTGTGAATGATACAAGCACAAAAAAAATGATAAGAACAAAGTATACATACAGTAACACCTTGTTATACTGCCACCATTTGTTCAGCCCAAATTTGGCATTATAAAGGGGTTTGGTGATAGGTTGAGGGGAACCTTAAACAAATTATAGGGAAAATTGGAGAAGTGCTCTTTCAAAATTACTGGTGTAAATGAGGTGGCAAATGAAACCAGGGGTATAATAAAGTGTTTTTTACTGTACAAGAACAAATCAAAGATTATAAAGTTCACCTCACTGCAACATTTTTACGTCTCCCAATAAACGTGACCTCAACAAATCTTCTTAACCACAGCAGTGAAAATAGACTAAGTCCAAAACAGGGTTAATTTGACATAAAATGTAATAATAATTCAGCGTCTAGAGTAGTGATATACTAAGAATCATAAGACATATATACCATGCAAGTTTTGTTGATGTATAAAAAGTAAGAGCAGGAAAACCTGACCTCAACCAATCCTCTTAAATAGATGCCAATGTCAATGGTGTAACAATAAGCATTGGCTCTCCTCAACTTCATTGAGGTGAGCCAAAACCTTGTACCTATCATATTCATAACACTGAGAAAGGCAAGATTTGTGTTAAATAAGAAATATAAAAAAAATACCGCTATGGCTTAGAAATGATTGCCAAGAACTGCTGAAACGACAGTTATTTAAAATGAAAATTGTTTATACGTGAAATTCCATATTTGTTGGAATCAATGAGTTTCAATTATTTTTTCTTTTATCATAATTTCTATGTTTAAGGGGGAATGGGTTGTCAGATATTGTGACACTCATGATAAATATTCAGATGTATAGATGGAAAAAAGGACAGACAAAACAACAGCTAGAGACATTCTTAAGTTATACAAGACGCTAGACATCCGGTGAGGTTTACCTTTTGTTGTATTTTCTTCTGTAGTTCGTGTATATGTTGCTGATGCTGGGCATTCAGTACTGCCAACCTTTCCTCTCTTTCTCTGTAACAGAGTAAACAAGTCAATAGCGTTAAGATAAGTTATAAACTTTTAAATGTCTCTTAACCGTTTGGTGATTACTATTAATCACCAAGCAAGTACGGTTATCGATTTAATTTTTGTTTTCTTTACAGAATTGGTCCAATGAAAATGCAGCAGTCTTACTATTTCATGGTGTATTTATAACTCACAATTGAAATCCACTAACTTCTGATCAACTGTACATTCAGACTACAACAAGGATATGAACACACCAGATAAATATCGGACAGACAGAGGATGTTACATCACACTCTACAATTTTTCAGTTACATGGTGGTCAGTTTTTAATGGTGGAGGAGAGAACCTGGTTACCAGACAAGAGACCATGGGCCTTCCAAAAGTAAACTGGCAAACTTTCTCACAAATATCAACTTAGGTTCTGGTGGGGCTGGAATCTGCTCTGATCAGAAGTGATGGACTTCATGGTTCAAAGCATGATGCTCTAACTACTTTTCCATGGAGGCCCCATACAGAGAAACATTATGTTTTGTCTTCACAGAAAAATAGATTTACAATAATAAATAAATGGGTTGTGGGAGACAATCTGATGCAACATTCTGCCTTCTTAAGATGTATAACTGCACTGAATATAGGGAGCAGCCTAGTTGACAGCCTAGTTGAAGAAATGGGGGCGATATTGCCCAGTCAAGGCAAAGGAAAGAGGGATGGAAGGCCCAACAGAATGCAAAATCCTTGGGCTTGTATTTTCCCCCAAAATATTTAAAAATTTCTAATTTGGATTTTCAAAATAAAGAAGAAAGTAATATTCAAACAAATTTTTTAATTTAGTTTTTCTGTTCAAGTTAAAATGTTAATATATTTTCCCAATTTTTTGGACCCTGGACCGATAATTAAGGAGGTGAGAAAATCCCTGGATACCTAGAGTTTGAGTTTAGATTTGATTGTGACTGCTGAATCAGGACAGAATACAATGACGACACTGTCTAGTAACAAAATGATATACTGTATACAGGGTTATTTTCGCCCTGTGTTATTTTCGCCCTAATGCACTTGCAAATGTTTATGCCCCGTTTTAAATTTGCCCAGAATTTTATCATTAAAAATAGATGAATTTACCCTTTTGAATTCGCCCACTGACGATGAGGGCGAAAGGGGTAAAAATAAAACGGGGGCCAAAGTTTCCCTGTATACAGTAATACAATAAATTAAAAAGAGAAATTCTTGTCAATATTCTTAAAAATATCATCTAGTACATTACATGCATCGGTCTCACCTTTCTTTAGCTCTCAAAGACTCCACTCTTTCTTTTTCTCTTTCTAACTGCTGTTGTTCCGCCCTGGCAGACCTCTGACGTCTTTTTTCCTCCATCTCTTTCAGTCGTGCCTGCCTATCTGCCTCTATGATTTTCCTCCTCTCTTCTACGGCGGCCTCTTTTGCCAGTTTTTCCTCGTGTTTCCTTTGTCTTTCCTCCTGTTAAGGAGACAAACACATTGTAAACTAATTTCCTTGCACTCAACCTTTTGGCATTAATTACAATCAATTTCAAATCACCATCCACTACACCGGGATAAAATCTGCCAGCCCCCCAGACATGTGACTTTGCATAAGTCGAGTTTACGCAGAAAAACTCTATAATCACTTCACAATAAACGACAAGAATTTCACATAATTATATGTCTCGCTCGTCCCCACTTTGATAATCACTTTAGCAAAGTATACTTTTTTTACATGCAGTTTCAATAAGCTTAGTATCGTGGATGTGCATGTTTTTCAAGTTATAAGTAAATATATATTTATATATATTTCAGGGGATCAGGCAGGACCCCTATATGCATCATTGAATGTGTCTCCCCATAACAATCAATGATATATATGGTTTAAGAGTAGGGCTGTGAACAAATTATAAGTAAAAACTATAAATTTCAGTGGGTGGGACGTTACCACTGTATACATCACTGAATATGCCTTTCCATAAAAAAACAAAAATTTGTATGGTAAAGGGGTGTGGATATGAATAGTTTTCAATTGATGAATAAAAAATATATTTCAGGGGGTGGGGCAGGACCGTCAAATACACCAATGAATGTATTTTCCCATAATGATCAAGAATATAATCATATAGTCTCATATTAACTGAAAAGCAAGTCTGTAACCAAAATTTAACATGGAGCTAAACGCAAAGTTTGACGCCATTGCCATAAAAAAAGCAACACCTACATCTCACTTTCTCTACTTGTCATGGCAAGACAAAAATGTCTTGGTTCAGAAATATCTAGAATTTCAAATTTTTTACGCAAAAAAAAAAAAAAAAAAAAAGTGGGCAAAGCAGTCATAAAAAAACAGAGGTTTAAAAATTTTTAGTTGGATCACTCAGGTACCGGTAAGAGTAAATGAAACAAATATTTATTCATTTTTGTCCTCAGATATTTAACTTATCTGTTTGTCTAGTAGCCTAGCCTCAGATACAAAACATACCTGTATATCTAGTAGCCTGGCCTCAGATACAAAACATACCTGTATATCTAGTAGCCTGGGCTCAGATATCAAACTCATCTGTATGTCTAGTAGTCTGGCCTCAGATACAAAACATACCTGTATATCTAGTAGCCTGGCCTCAGATACAAAACATACCTGTATATCTAGTAGCCTAGCCTCAGATACAAAACATACCTGTATGTCTAGTAGTCTGGCCTCAGATACAAAACATACCTGTATATCTGGTAGCCTAGCCTCAGATATCAAACTCGTCTGTATGTCTAGTAGTCTGGCCTCAGATACAAAACATACCTGTATGTTTAGTAGTCTGGCCTCAGATACAAAACATACCTGTATGTCTAGTAGCCTGGCCTTAAATATCAAACTTACCTGTATGTCTAGTAGCCTGACCTCAGATATCAAATACACCTGTATGTCTCGTAGCCTGGCCTCAAATATCAAACTTACCTGTATGTCCAGTAGCCTGGCCTCAGATATAAAATTTACCTGTATATCTAGTAGCCTGGCCTCAGATATCAAACTTACCTGTATGTCTAGTAGCCTGGCTTCAGAAACCTGATGTTTTGACATTATGTCATGTCTCTTATTCTGGGCCTCCAGCGTATTTATGAAAGCGATCTCATTGGCCTATAAAGAAATCAGCATCTTCAAACATCAACAACATTAGGAATGGAATAAAATCACAAACAAGGCAAGCAAATACAAAAGAAAAACAAAGAGAAAGGTATTTTACAAAGATGACTGAGCATTGTAGACGAGTTTTCAGTGTTATAAGGACTACCATGGGTAAATAATAAACAGTTCGTAATTTGTAATTAACTTTTCATGAAATATTCATTTTCTCTGAAAATTGCCCATGATCTATATATAAATCTTCTTTGATTTTGAAAACATTGTAACGGCTGATGTCATGTGCACAAGAGCATAGCAAAATATCATTTAGAAACACAATCATCAAAAGCAGGTGATCAAAAAACAAAAACAAAAAATGGTTTATACATACCTTAGCTTCTTCCTCATGCGCTTTCTGAGCTTTCATTCTAAGTTGAACCAATCTTTTTTCTTCTGCTCTCTGCATTTTCCTTTGTATAGTCCCTTTCCTCTGTTGCATCAGTTCCTCCTTCCAAGATCTAACTTCTTCTACCTGTAACATGGAAACAAAAATCTGCAAACTTTTGGTTTGCACTTTCCTAGGAAGAAGCAATGCATTCATATTAGTACACATCACCATTGGCTAATTATTCAGAACTGGCAACAACAGAATTTGCACCACCACGTTGACATGGCAAACTGACGGGGACAGAAAAGTTGGCAGGCAAAAAACAAAGAAACATAGAGGAAGGCAACTGAGCAAGAGAAATTAAAGCTGGGATGGAACATTTGGCCATCAGCTAGAGCTGTGACTAGAGAGAGAGACGGGTGGATGCCATGCATAGGGGTCGAGGAGGACTGGTCAGGTGAGATAAGTACTCATCACTTCTAATCAGCATTTCAGCCCAATCAGAAACATTTAGCAATCAAAGATTACAAAGCTCATCTCACACCATGTATATTACATTCCCTAATACACCTGTTCTCAATGAATTTTTTTTAACTTTAGCAATAAAAATTCACTAAATCCAAAACAGGGTCATTTTGGGAAAAAAAATACCCGACAAATCCAGCACCTGAAGTATAAAATGGACCAAGAATCATAAGACATATACAAAGACGTATATCAAGCAGGTTTAGTTGTAATATAACCAGTAGAAGCTGGTAAACCTGACCCCAACCATTCTTCTTAAATGGCTGGTGTAAGTTGACAAAACCCTCACCCCTCCTCTCCTCAACTCTGTCAAGATAAGCTATAAAGGTTAATTCATAGTCCTGTACATGGGCCCTCTCTGATCTGAAAAGACTACATAACATAACTAATTATCTGTTAATTGGCTGCAAAGTGTGCACTTTAATGACGCAAAGTGACACCGTGTGACATCACATCACCGTATTTGTGACAAATTGTTATTTTCTTTGTTACCAGATAAGAATAATAGCACGCTTTTGACTTTTGATATGAAATATAAATATCTTTTCTGATAAGATTATATGGACCTTCTTTGACAAGTCTTTCAGTCTTTCTGATTTTTCGTGCATCAATTTTTCTCTCAGTTCTCTTGCCTTGGCCTGTTTCTGTTCATGTCTCTTTTTAGATTCTGTTGGAGACCTGAAATATCAAATGTGTGTTATATTTGATGTTTTACATCAAATTCAAATAATTACAAAATGATTATCAATTACAATGATAAACAAATTGACCATATCTATTTTTGATGAATCCATAATAGGAGAGAAGTGCACATCTTCAATGTATACATAATTGTTCTGCAAAGTTTCAGGGTTCTACATCAAAAACTACTGGAGTTGATTACACAAAATAGGTACACTCTGTTGAAAACACTTCCAGAAAATGAAGTTCCGTACCCCAGAAAATCAACAGAAATGATTGGAATGAGTCCATACTAAGTGATGAATATCTTTAATGTATATTATTTATATTTATAAATATATATATTTGTTATCCAATGTTTCAAGGTTCTACATCTAAAACTGTAGGAGTAGTTGATTACACACGATAAGTACACTACTATCCCCGCCTACCCACCCATCAACCATACTTTCACCATACTAAAACCCAGTTTGCATTACCTACAACCACCCAGTTAACAATAGGAAAGACTACCTTTTTCTTGAAGGTGATGACAGTTTTTCGTGCATATGAACTGCATGCCCTGGAGTTCTTGTTTCTGTATCATCCTCTTCCTCCACCATATCTCCCCAGGATTTGTTCTTCTCACTATCAGACTTAGCTGAAAAGACAAAGTACAGTCAATTCTCGATAAACTGCCACTTTTTGTTATTTCGAAATTATGGTGGTATATCGAGTATGATGATGAATGGAGTTCCTGCATCTTGGGGAAAATAGAGTCACCTTTATTTGGTATAATTGATATAACTGTAGTTAATAGAAAACTGGACAAAGGTTTATATCTAATAATTATCTTTTTTTTTATTATTTTTAATTCTTTAAATTATCTGGTTTTACGACAGCTTCCGGATTAACTCAGGTGATCACTAGCGACCAATTAGCCACTTCATTGACCACCATCACCAACATAACCGACACTTTAAAATGGACGTTTGTTAAAAAAATAGAGTGTCGGATGGCAATAATGAATTTGGCATTACAAAGATAATTATATACGGCAGGAAAAACTTTCTTGACAAAATGTGGCGTTATTTCGAGAATGGTGATGAATTATATGGTGATAACAGGAGAATTGACTGTAATGTTAACATAAATATGTCACTAAAAATAAGAGTTCAAGATCTCCATAAGACTCGGTTCCTGTTTCAGATTAAAATAACTTCATATAGACTTAAACCGATATCATATAGGACACAAAGGATGGCATAAATACCGGTCAGCAACCAATTCTCACCACGTACAATTCTCGCCAAGTACAATTCTCGCCAAGTACAATTCTCGCCAAGTACAATGCTCACCAGGTCGTGATATTTTGCCTGAAATCTTTTTTGGTTTGTTGGAGAAATTATTAATTGATTTTTGTTCGGCTATTCTTCAAAACACTAAAAATCTTGAAGTGACCAATCGTGAAATGTCTGACACATGGCTCTAAATGTGCATACAAGCATATGACGTCATAATGACACTAATGTTTGACTAACCTTTTAATTGTGACGTCATAATGGAAAGTTTTGCCAAAAGGTGCAATGTGGACATCTCACTGATAGTTGTGAATCATTAAATTTGTCTCTGTTGGAACATAGTGTAGGCACAGAATGGCATTTCAGCATAAATTATGCCAAGAACTCTCAAAGGCTATTTTTTTCATTTAATGGTTTATCTTTCACAAGACGAACATTTTCATGAGAAATATCTGCTCTTTTTTTAATGTTGTTTTATGCCACAATCAACAATTTTTCAGTTATGTGGTGGTGGTGGTCAGGAGAGAACCAAGTTACAATGTACCAGGAAAGAGACCACCGGCCTTCCGTAAGTATGGCGAGCAAAATGGCAAACTTTCTCACAAAAACTAGCTTAGGTTCCAGCGGGACTTGAACTGTGCTGACCAGAAGTGAGAGACTTCATGTTTCAAAGCACGATGCTCTAACCATTTGGCCATGGAGGCCCCAAATATCTGCTCTGATGGTGTATTAACTTAAACACATTAAAGCTCTGTAAGATTTTATTTCTTGTATTAAACTTTTTGTTATACCAAGACCACTTCACATAAGAGCTAAACCTTAAAGTTTAGATAGGTCAAACAAAGAGTTCAATTGAAATATTCCTACCATCATACTGGGCAATCATTGTATCCCAATCCAGGTTTGGCTGTGACAATTCTAGTGAGCTCTGGGTGTTCTGCAATAAAAGAAACAATAACAATGATAACTCAAGGGACCTGAACCCTTTCCCAAATTCCAAGGTCATGAGTTCTTATTTCAAGGTCATGAAGTCCAATTTCAAGGTCATGAATTTCACAGTTTTCATTACTCTAACCCTACAGACACTGTATACCAAATTTGAAATGCATTAACCACACAATTTGTCCGAAAAAAATTTAAATGTTCATTTATTACACATATTGGTTTGGTACATGTCCTAAATACTGATATGTTCCATACGACCTTTTAATCCTTAAATAACACCGACTTTCACTAATACGTAACTAAATAAACAGAAGTGACCTGCATCTTTCTATCAAGCTGTTACTTGGAGATAGACCAGAAGGATGTAATTAATTACTATCTTCAAGTAAAATGGATAAATTTCAAATCTCAGATCAACATAAACCCTGTTTGTCTACACATATGGTAATTATTTTTTTTTAATTTTATATCATCAGTTCAAAGGTCCTATTTACATGTAGGCTGACCATATCAAAAACGTATTGTCACATCTAAGGCTATCTGGTGTAAACAACAAAATGTCTTACCCCTAATTCAGTATCTGTTCCTGTTTGCTGTAAACAACAAAATGTCTTATCCCTAATTCAGTATCTGTTTGCTGTAAACAACAAAATGTCTTACCCCTAATTCAGTATCTGTTTCTGTTTGCTGTAAACAACATGTCTTACTCCATATTTGTGGTAAACAACAAAATGTCTTACCCCTTACTCAGTTTCTGTTTGTGGTAGACATCAAAATGTCTTACACCTAATTCAGTCTCAGTTTCTGTTTCTGTTTGCAGTAAACAACAAAATGTCTTACCCCTAACTCAGTTTCTGTTTCTGTTTCCGTTTCTACTTCTATCACAGTATTCTCTTCTCTTGCCAATTCTTTCAGCCATGTTTCTTCCTCCTGTATAGCTGTCTCCAGTGCCTGCTCTTGTTCTTTCTCCAGTTGAATGTTCAAAGCTTCTTCTTCATCTAAAGCTGATACCAGGGCCTACAATATGACATTTTATTACACAGATGAATTATGTATTTATAGGTGATTGGTCACCACACATTTATAGCCAGGGCCTTCAATTTGACCGTCAGAGCAAATATTTTTTGGGGAGAGGTGTAGCCTTTCTGAGATTGGATAGAATCTTGATGAAAGCTTTTTCCCACAATTATAAATTAGGAAGCTGCACTTGCCTTCAAGGTAAGGCCTTAGTTCATATTTAAAAACATGGTATAATACAAAGAGTCAATCAAAAAAAACCACAAGATGATACATTTTTTACCCTGCTCTCACACGGGAAATGCCTAAAATCCTAAAAATGAAAATCTTTTCACTTTTTCCAAAAAAAAGTCACGATAATAAATTCAACTAGATAATATTAATTTTTTCACCCAAAGAGGTAATTACAGTTAACTTGCATTAAAGGCCACCTCTGTATAATAAAGGGCACCTGCCTATAATGGCCATTCAAACAAAACCTAGGTTAACTGTTTGATATAATAATTAAACCTCTTTATAAAGGCCACCTACAAATGTATCTATAATGACTATTTTTACCTGTTCCTTTGAGTGACCTTTATAGCCAAGTTTAAATATACCTAGAAAAGGGGAGGCAATCTATACTATGGATGTATGTATGTGTCTTTCGGTTTTTGCTATTTATGATACTGATGTTCTTACATTATCAATTTCACTGACGAGCACCTCTTCATCATCTTGATCATCTGTGGCAACTTCCTCCATTACAGGGGAGACAACTTGTTTCTTATTCTCACTTTTTGGTGCTATATTCTCTTTTAACTCCAATTCAATTCTGTTTGGTTCTATTTTGGTTTCCCCTGTACTATGGTTCGAGGACGTTGCATCCACCTTTGGTCCAGTAAAAAGTTCAGCGGAATTCCGATTTGTTTGTAAAAATCCTTTCACAGAGCTACTGTAAGAAGGTTTTGAGGATGAGAGGTTCCCCTCTGAGGAGCTCTTAAGTGGACTTAGAGAAGGAGGAATACCACCACTCCTGACCTCTGACTCCTCTAAGGTCACTGTCTCAGGTCTATTTTCTTTTTCACTATCTTTACTATCAGTTCTCTGTCTTATGTTAGTCAATGAATTGTGGTTTCCAAGAGAATAAGATTTCTGTGGTCCCCTAGATTTATTTCCACTATAATTCCATGGCGGTCTCCTGGATATCCCTGCATGAGGGTCAGATAATGTTCTTTGCAATTTTTTGGACGTTTTTCCTACACCTGTGAGATTTTCAAGTGACCTTTGAGACGGTGAATGTCTAGCTTTACTTTTTCCTCCTCTTTGTACTGTCTCCCACCCCTCATTATCATCTGTAAAACAAATAACAACAAATGTAACAAGTCAACAAAATCAAAAACAAAACATTCTGCAGGTAGTACAGTCTATCTTGTATATGAAATAACCTTAATTAAGCAGTCACCTCCTATATGCAGCCAGTTTTCATTCCTTCAAATCGTTTGCCTTATATAATCATATTCCAATAAGCAGTCACCTTCTTAACACTTGAGTAAGAGATCACTTTCATGATTTCCCATGGATGATCACTTAATACAGATTAGATACTACAGTGATACTTGTATATAATGACCTCCTTAGGAACACAAGGAGTCGGCCTGGCTTAGTTGGTAGCGTGCTCGACTCTTGATAGTGAGGTCCGCTGGTTGTGAGTTTGAGTCCAGCTGGCAGCAGGTTGGTTTCCTGTCATTCGTACTGAGACAGTAAATACCGAGGTCCTGTGTCACAGTAGGTGTTGGCACATTAAAGAACCCTCAATGTTCAATGGCCGCAAGTGCTGTGCATAGGCCAAAATTTTAAGCCCTTCACCGGCATTTGGTGACGTCTCCATATGAGGGAAAGATTCTTGAGTTGGACGTTAAACAACAACAAAAAAAAACAACAACAAAGGGACACAAGAAAACCAGTCTTTATAGGGAGGTGGTCTTTATATAGAGGTTGATTTGTACACAAATGGTACTATTGGGGACAGCAAAAAACGGTCTTTGTGACCAGGTGGTCTTTATACACAGGTGGTCACTAAAGCAGGTTTTACTGTAATTACAGAACATGTCAAAACAAAAAACAAAAATGAAATTCAATAGACAAGTCAACTTTTTAAAATATCTAAACAAACCACAAAATTGCTGATTTTTTGTTTTACTCCGACACTATAAATACAACATAGCATAAATAAACTTTTAGAAATTCTTTCTACAGTAATGTTCTCAAATTTCTGTCTACAATGTATTGTTCCTAAATTTCTATCTACAGCATTGTCCTAAAGTTTCTATCTACAGTATTGTCCAACCAGTAATCTGCACCCATTCGTTATGTTGTTTACATTGTAGTGTCACACATTCTGGGGAACTTGGTAAAGTGAGCAGTTGGGTCGCAGAACACTTGACCAAAAACAGGGTACCCCTTCACATATTTTTACAAAGATGACATCGAATAAACATTATAAGAGAAATTGCTGTGAAACATTGCTATCAAAGTAATTGAAATGGGTGAGTAGTCCTGTAAAACGAATATATATTTACGAGTTAACCTTGGGCTGACTTGTCCTTGATTCGTTATTTCGGAAGTGAGGACATTCATATCATAATAGGTTGTCTAAGCAACATACAGGTAGAATTATTCCTAAACTTCATTAGTTCACACCTTCGTTTTATGCGACTGTAGTTAGACAATGACAACTGCTTCTGCTAACTCACCTCTTATATTGGTTGTGGAGGCTTGTTTCTATTCAGAAAATTGAATAAATATGGCTACCAATGAAAGTAAAACACTGGGCATGTTTCAAAAACTATCTATTATTTTTTTATCTAATGTTATTGGTTTAAAAGTTGAGATGACAGCATTAAATTTCTATCTACAGTGTTGTCCTTAAATAATTTACAATACTGTCCTAAAGTTTCTATTTACAGTATTGTGTTTAAAATTCTATCTACAGTAATGTCCCTAAATTTCTATGTACAGTTTTGTCCTTATGTTTCTATCTACAGGTGATCAAATTTTACCTTCTATTGTGGTACTCCCATCAGTATCAACATCTGATGATATACCATTCTGTTTAGGTGGTGGGCTAGGTAACACAGGAGGTGGTTCTGTACTATCTGGTGGCACCGACTGGACAGATGTCACTCCTCGCACTTTATCTGCCCAGCTGTTTCCAACAACTGGCTTCTCCCTATGAAATATAAACAAGCACTTCAAAAAGCTGAAAACTGGGTGATAAACAATGTACAAATAATAAACCATACAAAATTTACAAATCTATAAAACAAGGTTTGAATAACAATTCTTATTTTAATTTTACAATAAAACTGCACAATTTAATGATAAGGATTAGGTGACAGACAGATTATCATCAAAACATGACTAGCTATTATAAATTCATTGTAAGACACAAGCTGAAGTTAATTCATTATACAGGGAGTATCTGTGGTAAATTTGTTGGCAGTGTTTGTTTGTTTGTTTGTTGTTGTTTAACGTCCCACTCAAGAATCTTTCACTCATATGGAGACGTCACCAAATGCCGGTGAAGGGCTTCAAATTTTGGCCTATGCTCGGCACTTACTGCCATTGAGCAGTGAGGGTTCTTTAACATGCCGACACCTACTGTGACACAGGACCTCCAGTTTTTACTGTCTCATCCGAAAGACAGGAAACCAACCTGTCCCTGGCGGGACTCGAACTCACGACCTCATGATCCAGAGTCAAGTGCGCTACTGACTGAGCCAGGTCGGCTCTGTTGTGGAGACCAAATATGGTAAATTAATTGTCTGATGAATAGCCTTGGTTGTTGTTGTATTGTTGTTAAACGTCCCACTCAAGAATCTTTTACCCAAATAGAGACGTCACCAAATGCCGGTGAAGGGCTCCAAATTTTGGCCTAATATGTTCGGCACTTACAGCCATTGAGCAGTGAGGATTCTTTAACGTGCCGACACCTACTGTGACACGGGACCTCGCTTTTTACTAGCCTTGGTAAATTCATTGTATTCTGCACCTTTATCAGATAAAAATGAGTTTACTCTGATTTAACAAAATACATGATCAATACATACTCCTGTTTGTTTTGGTCTGGAAAATGTAGCACCCTTTGTGCAGGACTGGGGGAACTTCTGTTTGGACCCTGCCCATTTCCTGCTGCTTTTCCTGGAGACATTTTTCGGACTTCCCAGGCAATGGACGTTGGTCTGTAATTATGATCAAATTTGATAAATTGATGCATTGCGCGCAGAAAAAAAACAAGTACAAAAAATCGTCAAGAAGTGCCCAACACAATCAAAATCATTTTCCATAACAGATATTTCACATCAAGTTCATAGACATGGAGTTGACATGCAATTAACACTAAATGATATTCATGTCTTATGTTAACTCATTCACCCCTAAAGACACATTTGGACTAGTCTAAGTCATTGATTTCAGAAGAGTCCATTATTTTTCAGGGGTTGAGTTAATATCAACTTGACCATTTGCTTGATTTTGAATTGAATGTGTTTTACACCAAACTCCACAATTTTTTCAGTTTTTGGTGGTGAGCAGTTTCTAATGGTGGGGGAAATAACCCGGTTACAATATACGGCGGAAAAGACCACCGGCGATCTGCTAGTAAACTGGCAAACTTTCTCACAAAAATAACAAAAAATCAACCATTTGCAAAATTAAAATGAACAAAATTCTGGTAAAATTCAAATTATCATAATCAATGGAAAAAAATGCACTTTTTAGAAATATAACCAGTTAAATGGTTTGGCTCTGTAGACTAAATGAACAAATGATTAATTGTTTTTATCAAGCCATTCCAGTTTTTAAAGTTTCTTTCAGGAAAAAAAACAAAACAACAGCAAAAACACATAACATTTTAGGAGAACAAATGCAATTTAATGCATATCTAAGTATTTTTCTAAAGTGTTAACAAAAGAAAAACAAAAATAAACTTATAAAAACCATATCTTTAGTACATATTTAAAAATACCAGTAACCTATGAAATGATAGTTTTCACAAATAATGTTCATGTATAACCGTTTATTTTAGGGCTAGGTTCCAAATTTTTTTCCCTAGATGTTTGTTATTTTTTTGTTTTAAGATCCCAAAACCTATCTATCAGCGGATGCTAAACAGAGATAAAAAAAAACTTGGAATGGCCTCATTCAAATAAGTGAAAACCAATGCTAACCTGTCACCATCCTTGGCAGCATCTTCGTATGCTTTCATCATATGCAGTTTTTCAATTAGGGACTTGAAATCTCTTGTACTCTGATCAAGCATCATTATCACTTCCTGGAGATAAAACGGAGACAATGTATGAAACAAAACAACAAAACACAGTTAGTGTTAGAAGTGTTGTAAAAAATCATAAAAATATGTCTGATAATTAATGGTTACTACAGAGTCACACATTAATGGATGTTTTGGCTTTTTTTGTTTTTATGCCACACCCGACAATTTTTTAGTTATATGGAAGTGGCCTGTTTTTAGTGACAGAGGAGAGAACCTGTATAAAATGTACCTTGGAAAAGACCACCGGCTTTCCCCAAGTAAATTGGAAAATTTTCTCACAAATGTCAGCCAAGGTTCCAGCTGGACTTGAACTTGCACTGACCAGAAGTGAGAGACATCATGGTTCAAAGCGCAATTCTCTGACATATCGGCAATAAAGGCCCTGCAGACCACAGACTTGGAGATTTTAGTGATTCCCTGAGAGCCATAAGAAAAAGATTTGTGAGTCCCAAGGAAAATGTTTGAGTCCCAATGAGTAACAGGAACTTGATATATTCCAATGATACATGTGATATACAAATTTCAAATCAGCTATAACAGCTAATTTAAATATAGACATTTATCCCATAGAAATATGACTGTAGCCAAACTGAAATACACAATTTAGAAAATTTGCTTCACAATGAACGCAATTTAGAAAAATTGCTGTAAAATTTATCATATAGACCATCATTCTAACTTAAAATTTCTTGAAATTCATGATAACAACCAATTTTCAGTCTCAGATTCAAAATCAATTCAAATATATACAGAATTATAGTGTATCCTAAGGGACTCGGTTTAATTCATTTTGTAAATATTTTATGCTAAGTCACAGGAATCATGTGCAAACAGAAATCCCTGCAGACTTTATTGTAAATTAGCTGTAAAGATTTTATATCCTGTTTCAGTCTGGTGTAATAAGAATACAATTTTACAATAGTTGACAGTCATAACAATCTTTTATAGACAGCGAAATAAAATAGTGGTCACATATTGCATGCATTATCAAGTTGTGGTTTTAGTATGTCCAATAGATAAATCAATATGCAAATTGATTCTACTAGATTTTATATGATCAAATCCAAATTTTCTAGGACCCAACCCAACCCCCACATTGTTTTCATTTTAAGGGCTATTAATAGCAATTTGAACATTAATATATCTACAAAAACTCACTAGTATGGATAAAATCATTCAAATATTTTTTGATACCAGAATGGATGAATGGATAGACAAATGGATGGATGGATGAATGAATCAGAACAAATTAATACAATGTAGACTGATTTTAATAAAAAGATTTTTGGATAGAGAGAAGAAAGAATGTAGATGGTTGGAAACATGACATGAGAAGACAGATGAACAAAGCCTCTATATTCACCTGAATCACTGACAATATGTACAAATGTACCTACTGTAAAATCATAAATGTTCATGGGTAACATGAAAAACAATGAAAATAAACTCTTATCTAGTATTCACTAAGAAATTTTCAATTTACGGCTTTGAATATGAGCTGAATATAAAGTTCAAACTTATCTATTTTACAACAATTAACAAACAAATTTAAACAACTTATATAAATGTCTCTGGTTAGCTCTGATGTTGGCGTTTTGTGGTGCTTGCTGTGGGAGGAAACCAGAGTACCAGAAGAAATCCGACAAGTCCAACCTGCCGACCACCATACCATCTCACATACTCCCTTGTCCAATCCAAAGATCGAACCCAGGTTGCATTGGTGAAAAGCAAGTGTGCTAACCACTGCGCTACCCCGGACATCCAGTCTACATCCTGTATCATTGTTACCTTGCATTCTACTTCACTCTCGTCTTGTTCGCATGTGTCATATATAGCATCCACAGCACGTTGTAAATTATCAAACAAGAACTTCCAGTAACGAGCTCTTCTATCCAGCTTCCTTGGTCCTCCATCGGATTTTGGCGATTTCGTTAAATCTTGTTGTGTTTTGTTTATCATTCCCTGGTCAGACTCTGACACAGAACGAGACTTTGTAGTTTTCTGTTGACTCTGTTTTTTGGGTTGTAAAACTCCAGATTCTATAAAAAAAAAATAATAAATGTTAACAAATAAATCTCTTTATATCATTAAACAGACAAAATATAACTGAATGGGCAATGCAGTTGAAAACAGAAAGTACATGTACAGTCAGTTCTTGACAAATTTTGTTATTTAGAAATTACGGTGGTATATCAAATTTGGCAATGAACTTGATTCCTGCATCTTGGGGAAAATAGAGTTACCATTCTTTGATATCATAGATGTATCTTTAATGAACTGAAAACAGGACAACAGTTCATATAAATTAATTATCCTGTTTATTTAATTCTCCAAATACTTGGTCTTAGTACTGCTGCCAGGTTTTTACACCAGTAATCTCTAGCGACAAATTAGTCGCTTCAATGACCACGTTCACCTGTGTCGGTATATTGAGATGACTGATTTTTTGAAAGGGACTTTTGTTCTAAAACTTTAGTGGTGGATGACAACAATGAATTTAGCAATATAAAGAAATTTTATATAGTTGGAAAACGTTCCTGAAAATTTGTGGCATTATAGTGAGAATGGTGATGAATTGAGTGACTATAATTCGATAATTGGTTGTATTTATATTCTGTAGTTTAAACAGTTTTATCCCTTTCAATGCAGCCTTTAATGTTTTTGGTTTTTTTGTTTCGCAGCATTTTTGGCACCTTTGCTAGTTCCTGAACAAGTCACTGTTTGACCTAAAGCAACTAAATAAAATATTAAAATAAAGGAATAAATATGAATTCAGTCGAACACAGATATATTGAAAACCAACGGAATTCATTTTTCGTTCAAATAAACAGGGTTTTCAAAATAACCAGGTTATAATGGTAATCAAGAAATTTTGTCCAGGGAATCTAAATTTAAATTCAAATAAAGCAGGATTTCCATATAACAGTGTACAAAATAAGCAAGTTCAGCTGTATTTGCTACACGTAGATGCAAAAAGTAGTTTTCCATTCTTTTCTCGAAGATATCCTCATCTAAATAACAAATTAATATATTCATTCCTTTAATCAAATCCCTTGTTTTGTTTTACATACATGAAAATGCAAATGGTCCTTGTCAAACAGAAAACTAATGATAAATAATAAATCAATCTGACCAAAACTGATAATTTCCATACTCCAGAAAAATATCACTTAAAAAAGGTGTCCTTTAATTTGGTGAGATGTTCTTGACATGAAAATATTGTTCTTCAATAAGAAAGTTCATCCAAACATGAATAACATCAACCCGGAATACTGTACAAATTTTCACACCACCTTTTTAGCAGGAGTGAGAAGAATAAACTTGGCGAACCAATCATTTTGCAATTATTGAACATCCTCCTGTTTGACTTCATTGTTTTGCTCTCCAACGTCGTGTTCTCGTTGCTTGGACGAGAACTTAATGAGAACATGTTCTTGCACTACCCTCCAGTCATCAAACTGTTTCCGCCCAAGAACACCCTATGAGTATAGGCATCGCTCATGTTCAATATTGACAAAAAAATGAAACATTGGTCGAACAAAACTGATCACTTAAAATAAATCCATTACAAACAAGGCGAATCCTATATGCATGTACCTCCCATCTTTAGAAAGGAGGAGGTGATCCTATCTAGTTTCCGTCTTTAAAAAAGAAGAGGCAATCTTATATAGCCCACAACATGTATTTTAGAGAGGAGGTAATCTTATATATTCCCCATCTTTAAAAAGGCAGTGGTAATTCTATATATCTGCCATCTTTAGGAAGGCAGAGATAATCCTGGATATCTCCAATCTATAGAAAGGCGGAGATAATCATATAAATATACACCCAGTCTTTAGGAAAGCTGAGGTGTAAGATATACATAAACATCTTTTGTAGATTGTAAAATATACCAGATGTCTAAATGACATGTACATATCTTTTATATACATATATATATCTATCACATTTTCAAATATTTTATGACTGTGTGCAAAAATTAGAGTGGCGATAAAATAGTTTTTAATTGTTTTGCAATTGATAAGCAGACACACTTAGACAGCTCTCTGGGAACACCTGTAAGTAAGACTTTAAGTAGAAAGTCAATTATACAGACGTAAAGTCAATTATACAGACATCTTATGATTTGTTGGATCAACATAAATAAAAGATTACGTGTATTTTCTATAGCAACTTATTCCAGCATCTTTAAATGTTTTAAGTGTTGTCTAAGTCTAGAAAACTGAAACTGATGACTCATCAAAAAAACATATTATCTTGGCATTTACTTATTACTAACTTATTTTAGCGGAAACTATGTAAGATTATTAGCAGATATTGTATAAATTCTAGGATTAATGACGGAGACTGTAAATTCTAGGATTTTTTATGGAAATTGTGTAAATTCTAGGAATTACCAAATGTGAAATTTCAAAGGATTACAGTATTTTTAAAACTGAATCGATACTTTAATGATCAGAGATATCCATTAAGTTCCCAAACATAGTATGCATATCAAATGAACATAAATTACAAATTGAAACAAATGTACATTTAGAATAAATATAGATGCAGAACTCAGACTAAAATCTTTCATTATGCATTTTTAATATTGAAATATTTAATGTTTGCTGTGTTTTTATTACCTTTTCCAGCTGCCTTTATTACAATGAAACTTGTACATGTATATAATGACCTCTTTAGGGAACAAGAAAACCGGTCTTAATAGGGAGGTGGTCTTTATAAAGAGGTTGATTTATACACAAATGGTACTATTGGAGACAGCAAAAAATGGTCTTTGTAACCAGGCGGTCTTTATACACAGGTGGTCACTAAAGCAGATTTTACTATATCTGAAATGTACATTTTGTATCCTTCATCAAACTTTTAAATCATTTACCCCTCAAGATACATTTGGACTGGTCTAAGTCATTGATTTACAGAGAAGTCCATTTTTTTTCAGGGGTTTGCGAGTTAATACATGTACAATCAGTTTTCTTGTAATGGAAAATATTAACTCAACTGTATGTTATCATGTATCATGAAAAACTTATCCAAAATACTCATATAAAATTCTGATAAATTGCTTATCGCCTTCCCAGATGATTACACAAACATTTATCAGTCAGTAAACAATTATATTGCCTCAATGATATATAATTGTATCCTGTCATCCCCATAACAAAAACATTGATTCTACCAATGCAGATCAGTCCAAATGCCTCATCATGAGAGATGAACAGAAACAAAAAATTCCATTAAATTCTGTTGCCAATACCAACGAGATGATGAAATGTACATTGTCACAACAGATGTTTAATAAGAATGTATCAGGAATATTGTAAACTGTGAGTTGATTCACACTGACTAGATCAATTCCATGTCTGCGATATCATGATATACAAACACTTCTATGACCATGACTCAAAATCGGCAATCTTTCTCTTACATGTGTTTATTATGTAATGTTGTATGTCATACTTGTAGTCGGGTATTTACTAAATTGTCAGTGGAGTCTATCTTGAAAGATCACCCTCATGAATGACCATATTCTGAAAACCACTTAGTTAAATAATTGTTTAAATAAAATCTCTTTTGAAAGATCACCTCTTCTGAGATCATATATTCTGATAACCACTCCGTCATAAAATCTTTTTAAATGAAAGGCCTCTTTTGAGAGGCCACCAATTCAGAGGCAGATGGGGTGGTTTCTCAACTGGTTCAACTATAAATGTACATACATGATATAAAATGATTTTAGGCATTTATCTTAAAAAAGGAAAACAGATACGTGTAGTGGATTGAACCTTGATCTGAAAGAAGTTTAATAAGCAGCATGTACAGCTATCTGATATTTACAAGGAGGAGGAGGGGAAGGGAGTGGACAAGCTCTATGAGTAGGTTCATGCAAGGAACTTAATTAGTGATATACCAACATAGACTTTGTCCATAAAACAACTGCTCCAACAATAATTACTGGTCTTACATTAATGTATTTTACCCACAGCTTTCATAATTTGTGAAGTAGACAGAAGATGGAGATAAATTGTACTTTTTGTTGTTGTTGTTGCATTTTTTTTTTTTTATTTTTAAGTGTTTTATGCCACACTCAACATTTTTTCAGTTATATGGTGGTGGCCAAATTTTAATGGTGGAGGACAGAACCCGGTTACCCAAGAGCAGACTGCCAGCCTTCCACAAGTAAACTGGCGAATTTTTTCACAAAAATAACAGCTTGGGTTCCAGCGGGGACCAGAAGTGAGACTTCATGGTTCACAGCACGATGCTCTAACCACTCGACCCTTTTAAGAGTGATGTCTAGAACTGGATAATGACACTGGATTCTACAGACGGGAAATTAGCAACGAAGCTATACGATAAACGCGACGATTTCGGCTTTCCCATCGTAAATTTTCCACATTTAAGTAGTAATATCCCTCAGTCACCCGCATATGGAGTTTATATTTCACAAATGATCCGATATGCTAGGGTGTGCACAACATATGAAGATTTCATATACAGAGGTAAACTACTCACTGACAAATTATTGACACAGGGATATCGAAAACCACGTTTAATGTCAACGTTCCGCAAGTTTTACGGTCGGTATAATAGTCTTGTTTGCGACTACTCTGTTTCACTAAGTGAAATGTTGAGTTGCCTTTTCGTTGGCGGTTGTTGAGACGTCTGTACCAATTGTGACGAGGATACACTCATCACGTGTTTCATTGGACTTGACTGTGGACTCACGGCGGGTGTGACCGGGTCGACAGGGGATGCTTACTCCTCCATGGCACCTGATCCCACCTCTTGGTTTCCAGAGGTCCGTGTTTGTCCATTTTTACCGGATTTGTATCTATGTCCTGGACATTCTATTGATTTATGCTTTGGTATCTGAGGTTTTTATATTCTATGGTACCTGCATGAATTTATAAAGGAATCATGATCTGCCATCATAAGGAAATAATGTACAGTGGACTTTGCCTTGAGAGGCCATTATTTCTGCCACTAAAATGTGGTCTCTCAAGACATGTGGTCTCTCAAGACAGGCATTATTCACAGAGTTATTTAACTAATTGTTTTTCAAAATGTGGTCTCAAAAGACAGGTGTTTTTTTCCTGAAGGGTTTCACTGCACAAATCCTCAATATTTGTGTATCACCATGATAATACACCAGTAAATAATACACACTTGATCTCCAACTTGACCCTAATTTTACCAGCCACTGCTACAGCAATTACATGTACACTATAGATATATGTAAAAACAAATTATGATAAAACATATGACAACTAGATATATGTAAAAACAAATTATGATAAAACATATGACAACTGTATTTCCTTTAGTACAAAATCACCCCCCTCCACCATCCCCAATTATCCAAGTTTTTTTATGTTTGCCTCTGTGCATGTGTGTGTGTGTGTGTGTGTGTGTGTGTGTGTGTGTGTGTGTGTGTGCATACATGCATGCATGGGATACATGTGCCATGTATGTGTATGTGTGTAGTTTATGTATGTGTTTGTGTGCACGTGCATGGTGTGCATGTGTGCGTTAACCAAAAGGCTAATACAAGGATAAACATCCTCATCATATAGATCATAAACAAATCAAACATAAAAACAATCATATCACTAGTTGAGGTAAATTATCAGTCTACAGCAGTAAATCTAGAATTCTTATCACTTCATGAAGATTTAAACCACAAAACTGTTGTACATGTAAAGTCAGGAGAAGAATTGTTATCAATGAAGAGTAACCAAAACATTTCTAGGAACTTCCGTTGACCTACTTCCAGTGACATACCGGTAGCTATATTCCAAAATGACTCTACAGGGTATATATATATATATATATATAACAAAACTCACATGGCCTATACGCCTTATGACTTCCATTGCTTTAAATGCTGGATTATAATTGAATTTTGTTGTTGTTACAAAAATGACTATTTTTGGTCTATTTTCAATGCTATGATTAAGATTGGTTGATGTCAGGTTATCTTTTATTTTTTTATTCCCAAAATGATGATGACAATTCCCGAAGTAAATATAAACTGAATTGTTGAAAAACAAATGTGAAAATCTCTTTTATTCTGAAACGATGAGTGTCAAGGGCTTTAAGTAGTCACGCCACCCGTTAAATCAAACTGAAGCAAGCAATCATTGATTATATGTTTGTTTTAAGAATTTTCATGTTCATTTCTTGGTCAGAATGATATTTTCACATAGGTAAACTTAACACAAGCTACAGTCATGGGACATAAATATGTTATTTTCTTCTTTGTTTTATATAAAACCCAACAAGTTAAAAATAACAAAAGTGGCAAATATTTATGTCCCATGACCATATATATATATATATGATGTCTGAGCAGCAGTAGTACATGTAGGAAAACCCAACTGTCTTAACCAGATGCTGACCCCAACACTCTCTGTCTGCTGACATGATAGCATGTAAGCCATCCTTAAATTCATTGAGGTGAGCTTGTTCGAATGCTGTTTAACACCACAGTCAACGATTTTCAGTTATATGGTGAAGGCCAGTTTTTAACGGTGGAGGATAGAATGTGGTTACAATGTACCCGGGAAGAGACCACCGACATTCCACAAGTAAACTGGCAAACTTTCTCACAGAATCGGCTTAGGTTCCAGTGGGGCTAATTGAACCTGAGCAGACCAGAGGCGATTTAAAGAGCTATGCTCTACCCACTCAGACACAGACGCCCTTGAGGTGAGCTAAAAACAAGTCAATCATAGAAGTGAAGCAACATGTTTATGTAATTCATGTATATCAGTACAGAAACCACAAGATTGTGTATTTACATGTATTAAACAATTCAGTAAACAATGAAATAGCCAAGCTGTATACATAATAGCAGATTCATATAACAGGAGATGCTTCATTATGAGCAATTAATTTGCGACATTGATTTCCTATATAATACTAAGAGGATAACAATGTTCAATGAGATTTTATAGATCGACACAGCCATTTGAATCCGTTTGTTTCAAGATACAGAAGATGCTATCTTTACTCAGTCTCTATATAATAGTTCTCAGCTTATCAATGGTTGAATTCTGTTTAAAAATAATTCCAATTTTTTGTATGTCCATGTTTGAGTAAAACATTTTTTAGATATATAGCTATCAAAATTTACAAGATTACAAACCCAACCCCCCCAACCCCATCCCTAAACCCCCGTGCAATGAACCTGACCTCAAGACAACCAATCTTCTGAACTGAACATTGATGCCGGGGCAATAGAACAAACCCCAACCTACCCCCTCACCCATTCATAACTCATCAACCCCTGAAGTAACATTTGGACCTGCCCATTTCAAAGAATGGTTAAGTCCACTGTCATAATTCAGGGATGTATGATTTAGAATCCAAATTTGAATTATAATTTTACATGCAAATGAACTTGTTTACCTCTGAATTATGATAGTAGACCATACTATTTATTGATTTGGGTGAGTCTAAATGTGACCACAGGGGTCGATGAGTTAACATCCCCCAAGTGATTTATTACCATATGACAATGACAAGCAAGAGGTCATATAATCACTTTCTATGTTAACCCATTTACCCCTAAAGACACATTTGGGCTGGTCTAAGTCATTAATTTATAGAAGAGTCCAATATTTTTCAGGGGTAGATGAGTTAACAGGAGTACAGCTAAGGGTAAACATCCCCCTCCACTACCCAAAACCCTGTTGTGTAATGTTTTAGACAGGGATTTTTAATACTCTTGGGAATGGGGCCCGGGGCTTTTGAAATGGGAATTTTAGCAACATTTTATTGAAATTGGAAAATCAAGAAATAAACAAAACTATTTGAAGATACAAAAATCTCTAGTCTCAAAAAGTAACCCAGGTCTAACATATGTTCTGTGATTTTCTAATAAATATTTTCCACCCTATCATACGGGGCCAAAATAAGGACCCACTCCCAAGGCAAAAACAATGCATTTTTTCCCAATATAGGGTTGAAATTTCTGAACTGAAATCAGAGACAATGAATTTGAAGACATTTCAACTCTAATAGGGAAAAAATGCATTGTTCATGCAGTCGGGAATTGGGCCTTATTTCCGCCCCATATGATAATGTGGAAAATGCCTGTAAGAAAATCACATAACATATGTTAGATATGATTATTCTTTGATACTCTGCACTGAATGTCAACAAAATACTATGGCAAGACAAATAAAAACCACTGTGTCATTGTCGAACTTATCCAAGGTATATTGGTATTGAAACTATGGACCAAGTTTAATCAAAATCAGTGGAGGAATTAAAGCGTAAGGGCAATGACAAGGAAAGACAGACAGACAGATAGACGAATGAATGGACAAACAGACAGATGGACAGTACGACCGACAGATGGACAGACAGACAGAGTAAATACTATAAATTTATTTATCAATGTTACATAAACACATGTTTGTTGTTTACATTAGCTCTGATTGGCTAGTTTATAATATACCCATGGTAGTAATTCCTGTTATACAGGTATTCGTGATTATTGCACGAGCATTTTGTGATGCCTTAGTTAATGTTTCGAATGAGTGTAAGATATTTGCCATCATAGGCTCTGCTTACGTGCATTAACATGTCTTTGGACAATAAGAGTTCCATCCACCCCTTTCCTGTTAAGGATTAACTTTATTCATTTTGAACACCAATTAATGATAAAACTCTTGTATTTTGTAGATTTTGGGATAAAGCTAAGAGCTCCTCATTACACTGTTATCATTTATACATTAATAAATAGCAATACTCAGGGCACTTCAGATCCTACAAGTGAGTTTGTTTTATTTTATAAATGATTTATTTGCAATAGAGAGGATCGATTAAGAACATAATGTGTCCAATATTACAATGAGTACATAATAAAACCAATATTACAATTACAATCAAACTTATCCATAAAGGCCACTGACAAAGGAACAGACATGAGTAGCCATTATAGACAGGTGGCCTTTATAAGGATGTTTATTTATATAAAAAAAAAAAGTTAACAAAGGTTATGTTTGAATGGCTTTTATAGGCAGGTGCCCTTTATACAGAGGTAACCTTTAATGCAAGTTGGATTGTACATATACATCCAGGTAAATCATAACTTGTGGTTTATAGATAGACATATATGTATGTTTTATGTACTGCGAGTCTCATTTATGTGCCGCCATGGCCGAGTGATTAGAGCATTGGGCTTTAAACCAGGAAGTCTCTCACCTCTTTGATTTTTTATTTGATTTTTTTGTTTTATGCCATACTCAACAATCTTTCAGTAAAGAAAATTTGACAGTTTACTTGCGGAAGGCTGGTGGTCAGTCTTCATGTTCATTATAACTACCTCTACCAATAATAATTGGTTACACCCTTTTCATAACCAAAAAAATATTGAGTCTAGCATAACCCCCCCCCCCCCCCCCCCCCAAAAAAAAACCAATAAAACAAAAACAAAAAAATCTATTTTATCTGCAGTAAATCATCTAATCTGAACTAGTTCTAAATATAACTACATTTACATAATAATTCCATATAGAGCAATAATTAATTAAAGAGCTAAATTTGGTCGATATATACACAATGATGAACAAAAACAACCATATGATAGCCTATCTTAAATCAATATGTTTGTTTATTTTTTTACAATTAAGCTGAAAACCTCAAATACAAAATATATTTACATTGATGTCAGTTTTTTGGTAATTCAATTTACCAAAAATACAAGTTGTTCCTAAATTGTTGTCAGTTTCTAAATCATGAAATGGCAAATCAGAAAATCAGGAATGTATTGATTTAGTCAAGAATGTGATTTTATTGATATAAGGCAACAATACATATGCCCACATGATCATGTTACATGTAGCTATAGTGCTGACAAGTGCTCTGTTTCTTATGCAAATCTTTTGGTGGAACTGGAAAGCTTTTGAGTGAAGATAATGCTGTACATGTTTATATGTTCCAAGAAACAAAACCAGAATACATATATACCTATATAACTTATTAGCCCCTGAAAATAATGGACCAATCTTCTGTTAATCAGCGACTTACCGGGACCTGCAGTAAAAGTACAGGTGTAACTTTGTTAAGACATCACAGGTATGACTGCATCAGATCAAAATTGAGACCTGCAGTAAAAGTACAGGTGCTAACTGTGTTAAGAAGTCACAGGTATGACTGCATCAGATCAAAACTGAGACCTGCGGTAAATGTAAAGGTGCTTACAGTGTTACAAAGTCACAGGTATGACTGCATCAGATAAAAAATGAGACCTGCGGTAAAAGTACAGTTGCTAACTGTGTTAAGAAGTCACAGGTATGACTGCATTATATCCAAACTGAGACCTGTGGTAAAAGTACAGGTGCTAACTGTGTTAAGAAGTCACAGGTATGACTGCTTCAGATTCAAACTGAGACCCTCAGCTTGCATGTCAAATAGTCTAGCATTTAACATTAATGTCACATACACATAAATTATACATGAAATGACCATTGAGACAGCCAAACTGTAACCATAGCAACTACGGTACTATAGTGACTGTTCAAGTATCGTAATGTTTATTGTTTAATAATTCATCTCCACTTTAGTGCTGGCCTTTGAAAGGCAGTATCATTTAAATGTACAAAATTAATTATCATCTTCCTTTATTTCACCCAATGCAATACACATATATATCACAAGTATAAAGCTGTGACAAGTTGAAGATGGTCAATACACATTTATATCACAAGTATAAAAATGTGACAAGTTGAAGATAGTCAATCAATACATATATACCACAAGCATAAAACTGTGACAAGATGAAGATGGTCAATACACATATATACCACAAGCATAAAACTGTGACAAGTTGAAGATGGTCAATACACATTTATATCACAAGTATAAAACTGTGACAAGTTGAAGATGGTCAATACACAAATATCACAAGCATAAAGCTGTGACAAGATGAAGATGGCCAATACACATATACCACAAGCATAAAGCTGTGACAAGATGAAGATGGCCAATACGCATATACCACAAGCATAAAACTGTGACAAGTTGAAGATGGTCAATACAAATATCACAAGCATAAAGCTGTGACAAGATGAAGATGGCCAATACGCATATACCACAAGCATAAAACTGTGACAAGTTAAAGGTGGTCAAGATATATTTCACATATTCCTTAGAATTTATTCCAAACACTTACCAATGTTTTGATAAAATTGTTTTTTGCATTTTTTTGTTTTTGTTCAAAAACTAAAAAATTTAAGAATTCCAAAATGCTTTTACTGCTTTTGTAAAAGATGAATTCTGGAAGATTGCACTGGTCAGCAACCAATTCTCACCAAGTATCAATTCTTATCAACTGTCTTTAACTGGCGTGGAACATGCAATCATGGGCATACTTTCACAGATTTGTTTTTGGTTTCCTGGACAAGACGCTATTCTGATTGCCGAACAAAAAGAAAAAGTAATTTCACAGAGAAACCAGAAAATATTAGATAAAATAAAATGAGTTGGCAAGAATTGGTGTATTAATCTGGAGATTTTTGTCCCTGATTATTTTTGCCCTTCTGTGACAGAAACATTCGCCCTGTTTTAACTCGCCCATTACATGTATCATAGCCGTGTGGATGACATGTACATGTGTGTCAGGGGTTAATGGACCCTTTAATCAGGTTTTTTTTTCTACCCTCCAGAAAGAAGCCCTGTCTTTTTCCAACTTGGAACTTTGCCAATGCGTTTCCAGAAATTCGGAAAAATCTAACAGCATTTGAGATACATGTATATATGAATATAATTTGTCTGATACATGTACATTTCAGCATTGTATTTATTCAAATTTACAAAGCTGGCTTTGTATCTTGTTTGGTAAAAATATTCAACAACATTATCATTTTTTTGTTTATTTTTCAATCAATCATTTTTTTTTCTCACAGAGGTTAAAATTGGGAATTGTCTGGCCTGAAATTGGGAAGTTTTACCATTTTGCTATTGAGAATGGGGCCTTGTACGGGACCTACAGGGACCAAAGAAAAAACCCTGTTATTGTACAGGGTCCTGTGTCCCATTCCCCCTGCCGCCTCCATCCTGCCAGCATTGTAGTGATGTCCGAGAAATAAGTCCCCTCTCATTAGCAGTGAACAGAGACATACAATATATATGCATAGATCTTTCATAATATCATTATTGGGAATATTCCTATTGTAATACATTTCCGTGAAAAATGAGCAGGTTAATTGTTACCAAAACACAGACATTGATTTTTTACTGTTTTTTATGTCCAGTCAACTCGGTGTTTTATTCATAGAAAGAAATTATTTGCTACTACATCTGTAGTGAAATACAGTGAAACTTGTATATAAAGACCCCCTTAGGGACACAAGATAACAGGTCTTTATAGGGAGGTGATCTATATATTATGAGAGGTTGATTTGTACACAAATGGTACTATTGGGGACAGCAAAAAATGGTCTTTGTGACCAGGTGGTCGCTGAAGCAGGTTTTACTGCATACATAGTATGGCAAGCTTAAGCTTACTACATGTATTAAGGATAAATGTAATTAATATGGAGGTCCAGTAAAAGGTCCCTTTCCCATGCAAAATCTGCCCACACCCATCCCCATCCATTTTGAGCAAAATTTTTCCATTGATTTTGATTGTGTACATGAACATATATAAGTCTACCAAGGTAATGTGGCACATCCTGGTTTAGTCAGAAACCAAAACCATAGTCTACTTTCCAAAAATAGGTTGTACAGGTTAAACATATTACCTTGCACGGACTCCATGCCTTACTGAATCTCCAATACTTCTGTGACGACAAGTGACTTGTCACCTGTTATGACTTGATTTAGACTCGTTGTGTTTGTTTGTTTGTTTATTGTTGTTTAACATCCCACTCAAGAATATTTCACTCATATGGAGACGTCACAAAATGCCAGTGAAGGGCTTCAAATTTTGGCCTATGCTCGGTACTTACGGCCATTGAGCAGTGAGGGTTCTTTAACGTGCCGACACCTACTGTGACACGGGACCTCCAGTTTTTACTGTTTCATCCGAAAGACAGGAAACCAACCTGTCAACGGCGGGACTCGAACTCACGACCTTACGATCCAGAGTCGAGCGCGCTACCAACTGAGCCAGGCCGGCTCTGTTGTGTTTGTAAACATGTGCCAATTTACCTTGGTAGACCTATACATGAAGTTCACATTTGGTATCGAAAAAAAGGAGAATTATACCACTTGAAGCACCATTCATTCAAAAGTAAGCATGCTAAATTATATGTCTTTATATACACCAGTGATATCAGTTAAATAAAACCCACAACTTGTTTTAATTCTTAACATACATGTATCTACCCCTGAATAATGATAGAATCTACCTAAAGTTATTGACATTGGCTAGTCCAAACGAGTTTTTAGGGGTGAATGGGTTAATCGTAAAATTACTGTAGTTACTTCTTCCATATTTGACCCATTTTGACATAAAATTTGCAACTGAAAGGGTACATGACCCTGTTTAAAAAGGGTCTAATAGTATATACCATCCCCTGTTATAAAACATGAAACTTGAATCCATGTATAATAAAAATGGAGAACGTTGAGTCAAAAAATATTTGTAGGTCTACTTTGTATTAGTGAGCAGGCAAACAAAAACCAGAGTTTCCTACCGTAGATATAGTCAACAGGAAAGGCAAACTTGTAAACAATTCTAGATCTTACAAACTAAGTAACTAAGATTTGATTACCTACCATACATTCATTCCAACAGAAAATAATTCCAAATTTGTAACAAAAACATATCTCTATAAATTGAATCCATAAATTTAAGGCATGTCATCTTGGAAAAAAAAAAACTATCCAAGTTCTTCAAGTATCTGTCCAATACATCCGACACATAAGAACAAGGGAACAAGGAAACAGTTCAAATAACAACAGGCCAGTGTTCTATAGCCTGTGATAATAATAAATTAATTATTTAACACACTGAGAAGAAATAAAAACACACAACCATTATCCAGTATGTTAAAGTCACATCAGCATGTATATAGATAAAATCGCATTGTATTTCTAAAGAATCAGTATCATTTCCTAAATCTGGTGTGTATCTGTCAAGTCAGACATTTCAGAATATATTTAACATTCGGATTTAAAACGACTATTTTTTTTTAACAACACCCGAGCATGGCCGTATGAAAATAGTAAACAACATATGTAAAACAATATAGCAGTTGGGAACAGTATTACAAATACCTCCATCCACATAGCCAAATCAATATTACTGATTGCACTGTCCCATATAAAAACATTAACCTAAATTCTCCCTTGATTATCCAATACTGGCATTATATTATCAATTTCCCATGAGAGATCATTCACTTCTCCAATAATAAAATTTCCCAGAAATTTTGAATACACTCATACATTATCAATACATTACAATATACTATAATTTATTTATTCATTTTGAAATCTCTCTTTTACTCTGTCTGTCTATCTGTCTGTCTGTTTGTCTATCTCTCCCTCCCTCTCTCTCCCTCTCTCTCTATCTTTCTGATATCTATTTCTGTTTGCAGAAATAATGGTTTATTAGCAGTCTAACATTTCACATTTCACTTAAAAAATATGTACAAACTACTCAATGTGTGTGTTTCAATCTGTTTATAGTGCATGTATGGTATGTAATGTCAAAAATATGTTTTGAAAATTTCTGATGTTGTTCTTGCAGTAGTTTCAATATTATCTAGATTACTTATAAATGTGGAATTTCCTCTGATTATAAATTCTAGTAAATGGGAAGCAGTTTATATCTTTCAGCATGTGAAAAGTCAGAGGGGTGCGCTATGCAGAACACGGGAAATTGTGGCTTCCATAAATTAAATACCATCTGAATGAAAATAGGCAATATTTTTACTTGTGTATTTGTACATTTCAGTACTTTGATTTCAAGCTGAAATCAAGAGTTTGACATGTGTTGTACTGAATCTATCATGGCCTTTTCCCTTAAGAAACATTCTCCTATTTCTTTTTCCCCTCATCTTTGACTAATGGAGACTGATTCCCTCAAGACATAGGCATAATAGATTAAGAATACTGTAATCAAAGTTCACCTCACCCCCAATATATTTTACAGCATACTTACCCAATCGGTAGGTTAGAAAATTATTAAAAGAAAAACTCTGTCTGATTTTGATATGTAAATTAGACATTTTAAATTTTTTATAAGAAAAAAAAACAAGAGGTCCAAGGGGCTTTATCAGTCACCTGAGTAAAACGTGATTATAGTGAGAAAAGACTAAGATGTGGAAGATGTACAAACTTTTGGTCCCTTTTGAACCCCCTACTAATTCTAGTCTCTTTTGATTTGGGTCCCATGGGAAATTCCTAACAACTTCCTAAAACTTTATGTTTCTTCAAGTGGGAATACTTCCTGACAAGTTTGGTTAAAATTATCCCTCTGGTTCTAGAAAAGAAATTGAAAATGTCTAGAATTTGATGAAAATCTTCAATTTTCTATTTAATTAGGTGCCTGTGACATTGACCTTTGACCCCATGTCCAATTTTGTCAAAAAGATCCTTAGATAATTCCTAACACCTTTTGCATATCTTTGTATACAAAAGTCAATGTGTTTGGAGTTATTAAGCCATTTGTACATGTTGTATGATATAGTCACTATATAGCTAAATTGGCCCTGTCACAGATACTGGACCCCTGCTCCCTAGATAATAAATTTCACAAATTTTGTATATGGTTTTATGCTCTTTCTGAAACTATATTCAATTTTGTTTTACAATACATAGAAGAGGAGAAGATACATGTACATGTATAGTACATTATCACTGTATGGCCATATTGGTCCCATCCATGACCCTGAACTCCCACTCCCAGAGTAATTAAAGTCAAATTTTAGGTAGAAGGCTTTTTACAGCTCTTTCTAGAAATGTATTCACTTTTTCCTTACAATTCATAGGTGCAGAGAAGATTTTCTAAGACCAAGACCATGGCCCAGCCCCAGACCCTTGCTCATTGGATAATAAATTTCACAATTTTGATAAAGGGCTTTACGTTCTTTCTGAAACGTATTCACTTTTTCTTTACAATGTGTAGAAGTAGAGGAGACGATTTTCTAAATACATAATCACTATATGGCCATGTTGGCCACACCCTATACCCTGAACCTTTGCTCCCAGGGTCATAAATTCCACAATTTTGGTAGAAGGCTTTATCCTCTTTCCAGCCATATACTCAGTTTTTATTCTTGATGTGCAGGGGTAAAGAGGAAGATTTTTAAAGTTTTGACTATTTTTGTCAGTTTTGGTCCAATCCAAACCCAAAAGGCCCAGGGGGATACCAGGTTGACTTACCTAACAATTTCTGTTCCCTTACCCTAATGAAGATTCTTACCAAATTTGAAGTTGATTGGCCTAGTAATTTTGAAGAAGTTAAAAATAATCAATTGTTTATTAACGATGCACAGCAACGGACGAAGACCAATAGCATAAAATGCATAAGGTCACCTGAGTCACTCAGGTGACCTAAAACTGAGTAGTAAGAAACCAAACTTTGGGTCTGGGCTTTTTAGTTGGGTTGGTCTGGTCATATCTAACAAATATAATCTGATTTTTGGGCTGGGATGTAAAATATCAATAAAACAAAACAAAAAAACATTTTACAGTAGAATGACCTTAATGGAATACAGTGCAAACTGTCTAAATGTGAGACCATCCAATCTGCCACTGAACTAGGTTTCTCAAGACAGGTGGTCTCTTAAAAGAGGTTTTATTTAAAAGATTATTGAACTTGACTGGTTTTCAGAATGTGGTCTCAAAAGACAGGTGGTCTTTTACAACAGTGGTCTGTCTCTCAAGGCAGGTTTCATTGTATAAACATGCATAGACATGTACATGTAGATACAGACAACCATCCAGTTGACGTACATATACATACATGTAGATACAAACTCATAAAACATACATGTATATACATTTACAGTGTACCTACATACAAAATGTACAAATACATTTACAATGCATCCTACACATAATGACTCAACAGTTATGATTTGCCCAATAACTACTTTACCTTAAATTGTGAGCTCAAATCTTTGATCGCTAAATAAATTCCAATCATCAACGTATTGAAAGTTAACAGGGTGTGAAACTAACATATCTAAATAAAACTATACCATCAATTCTGCAGCTTCCCTGTGCATATATATGTGTGTATCTATATATATATGTGTGTATGTATGTATGTATACAATATTCAGTTGATGTTTTGTAGCGGTATTCAGACTGGGTCTTACTATAATCATCTTATTTTATTGTTCTGTGATATGTCTGCTTTTACGACAATCAATACACACTTGTACATGAAAATATCCTGCCTCAACACTTTGTCATTCTTATGATAATTCCAAGAAGGGAAAAGTATGGGTTTTTTTTAAAGTGATTTTCCATCTTATTATAGGAGGCCAAAATAAAGCCCCATTGGAAATGCAAAAAAAAAAAGAAAGAAAAAACAAAAAACAAGAATCTCTTCAAATTCATGGTCATTCAAATTCAATTGGGAAGTTTCAACAGCAAATTGAGAAAAATGCATTTTTTGTCCACCAGGAAATGGGCTTTATTTTGGCCCCCTTCAAAATGGTGGAAAATCCCTGTGACCATAGGTCAAACCATGTTTGGTCAGTCACACTTGTATCTTATTATTATTTTTTGTTGTTGTTGTACTTGTAATTTTTTCTCTTTCTTCTTATTCTTATCACTACCATTTGTTAAAGTCTTTGGTATGAACTGGCAGGCCTTTTTCTATAGTTTCCACAGGGCCGAAATTCAGCCCCATTCCAAATGCAAAATACGTGTGTTTTTCCCCAATATGATGAAAAAAATCCCAGTTGGTGTACAGACTGTGACCATGCATTTTCCCACTGTCATTCGGCCACTGAACAATGTTTCAACTTCCGGTTTTTCAGAACACTTCTCTGTTTACTGGAAGACGAAACATGGCTCAATGGCTGAATGACAGTAGGAAACTAACTGCTTTGTTTTTGTTTTGGAAGGTGCTTGATATTTAGTACAATGGAATAAATTCTGGATATATTATGGATAAAATATTAATTCTGTTTGTTGCTGTTTGTACATTGCAGAAAACTCCACTTTAGGCACAGATGATTGTTTTTGTTGAAAAATACATGTAAGACTAAGTCCGTCAGTTTTATTCAGCATCTGGGACTTCGCACGTTTCGAGTACAGATATACAATGATGACTGATATAACTAATCCGCCTTTTATACCTGCTTTTTTTACACAGTTTTTTTTTAATTAAATGTTCAAAAGCTTTTTATGATCCTAGTTCAGCTTTAATGACTGTCCAACGATGAGCAATTATATATGAACAAATAAGATTTCATAATGTGAATAGATTAAGTATCTTAGCAACACAAAAATACAAACATACCTGAGCGTTGCTGTTTTACTGGTACATTGTACAGGACAAGGTTTCTAGCAGTTCTTCCCTCTTCTTGTACAATTTTTCTCACCCTGTCAAAGTTGTTCATTCTATAAGATTGGTTCTGGAAAAAATTAATGTGATCATTGAATTAGCTATTTGCAAACAAGTCAAAGAGAGTCCAGATCAAAATGGCTAAACATCTACGTATTTACAAACTAAAGTTGAGGAAATAGATTCTGATACGACAAACAAAACAGAATGATAAAATGTATGAAGAAGAGGCCCATGGGCCACACTGCTCACCTGAACTGTGTTGGTATCTTACAAATATGGAATCTCAATTTACAAATTATAACACTCCTTGGGAGTAGAGGAGACTTAAAAATAAATAAAAATGACAAAGTCGGGAAAGACGATAAAAATTAATTTTCCAATTTATTCGAAAATCACAAAATTAAATTATACATCCATGTAAATCAATCTGGTCCAATTAGAAGTACTTGCTTCCTGTAAAGTTTGGTCAAAATCCCTTCTGCAGTTTTGAAGAACAAGCTGAGAGAGTGAAAAAAATGCCCTCCCTTCATTTTTTGCAGTTTTAAAAAATACATAAAAAAAATCAAAAAATTAAATTTAAGCAAGAAAGCATTTCTCTGCCTAATTACATGTACAGGTAAAACACATAAAATGAGTGCATCATAATAAATAAAAGGGGAGAAAATCAAAGAAATCTTACAAAAGTAAATCAAAGTACTGAAAGTACTGATACGAGTTGATGGCAATTGTAAGTTTTAATGGGGTATAATACACTCAGTATACTGAATACTTTTTAGTTCAGTAAAATTAGGTTTTACCAAAAAAGTAACTAGAAATTAGGTCAGACATTTGGCCCAACGTGAGTACTGATGGCTTATTTATTATGCAACAAACTACATAGATCAGTGATATGATTATAAAATCTTGTGCTTATAAACATCGTTTCATCGATATTAAATTTCTAAGACAGGGCAGTATTATACCCTTATGCTATACTTCCTGTAAGTAGCCTTAAATCTCTAGGTCAATACGTGTAAATGTAAAACATTTTCCCAACTTCAAACACTGTCACAAGTTTCTCATCAGTTAAGATCACATGAATGAGGAATGACGCAACTTCTATGTCCAACTTCACAGACAGATCTTGCCAATACACAGTAAGGGAAACTTGACCTTAACAGTCCAGTCTATCACTTTGAATGTCATTTCTATCACAAGAGTATAATGGTAAAAAATAATTGAAAAGTAACAATCTACAGCAAATTTATGATATCTTAAAACACATAAAGGACGCCAAACTGACCTTTAATACCATATATTTTATTAAGTCCTGTACATATGTAGACCTATATTTTTTGGCGAATTGTTACTACATTTTCATCATTTTAAAAAATATACGAATAAAAGTGTGATTTGAAAATTTCAATCTTGAAGTTGAGTTTATGTTGCTGAAATGCACATACATGTATAATTTTACATTAATATAATGTGATATTAACTCCATACTGCAAAATGTGCTTTGACTTGTTCCCAATAAACAACATACATTGTAGCATAACATAACTGTGTTGATGTTCCATCAACTCGTAATAAAATTGAAAATGTCTGAAAAGACGCCAAGAACGCATCAAAAATTTATTTTCCGATTTCTACAAAATTGACAAACTTGAATCATACATCTATGTAGACTAGATCATCTCAGATGTAAGTAGTTTTTCAATCCTTGCAGCAGTTCTGGAGGAGAAGATTTTTAAAGAGGGATACCCCAGAGGCCTATTTTCCCCCACTCTGAATCACACCTGGGCCATTCTGGCCAAAATGAACAAATTTGGTAGAGGACCTTGAGTATGTGCTTCCTACATGTATGAAGTTTCATAAAAATTCCTTTAGCTGTTTTGGAGAATAAGTCGAAAATGTGAAAATTTAACTGACAGACAGACGATGGACAAAAGGTGATAAGAAAAGCTAACTTGAACCTTTGGTTGTAAGTGTTAATGTGTTTGTAAGAGTTCAACTGTTAGTAAATGTTCACTTGTTTGTGCATGTGTTTGTACAAATGTCAGTGGCCTTGTATTTATGTACATGTATGTCTGTAAGTGTTCAAGTGTTTGAGCATATTTGTAAGTGTACATACAATATTCGACCCATTATGCACCCAGGGTGCTGTAAAAATCAGGAACAAAGGAGTGGGCACTTAATGTGACCAACTGATAGTCCAATTGACATAAAACAGTTAATTTTTTGTAAGGCACAATGGTAAAGTTGATGTAGTTATTACCGAGGACACTTATCAACATAATTCTGTTGCTTTGAGACTTCAGATAAACTGTTAATTATGGTTTTTCAGGTCAATATCTCCTTGTCAACCAGCTAGAAAGATTCTCGATGGTACATTTGTATGTAAAAAGGGGAGCGACGCTTATAGGGGGCTTAATGAGTCGTTTACAGTATGTGTGTTTGTGCATTTGTGTGCAATTGCAAAATGGGAAAAAAATACAATTTTTTTTTTGCATTGGGAATGGGGCCCTTTTTTAGTCCCTGCCCCTAGGTTTTTAGCCCTCCTAGGAGAGGGTGGAACATCCCTGAGACGGTAGACATACATGGCATGTACATGTAACAGAAACTGACAACTGTCCAACATCTGCTCATCTTGTTCCACAAACAGGTAACCATGGTAACTATTGCAATTACATTTATTTACATTTATATTAATAATGACCTTTGTGAACTATAAATGTTTTACAGTAATTTTTAAATATAACTGATATAACTGAAAGAGCAAAGTCATATACATGTATGGCAGATTTCACAAGTTCTAGTGTTACATGGTGATGGAAGAAAACATTAAAATTAATAAAACTAATAACATGAATAATTATTAATTTCTTTATGCATGAAAGCGATATTTTGTGTAATATTTCATCAAACTGATAAAAAATCAAATAAAATTATCTATGTTATTTCCCTGTGTTTTATTGTTTATGTTACAACTGAGTCCAGAAGAGGACAGAATGAACTCCTTTCAATTTTTATGTTCTTTTTTCAGATGTGGTTAAAAAATATGTGTTATGTAAAATAGATTGATTTTTTCAAGATTGTATCCAAAATTAACTTGAAAAGAGTACCTAACATGTTTTCGTTTATTTTATTCTGCAAATTTATATATATAAGCATATTTATCAATGAAGTCACAATGGCCATTTTCTGTACTGTTTATCATGCATAACATTAGCAGTTAGTGTGTCCTGGATTTTGTCTTGCATACGGGGTTGAGGATATAATTGTGGCATAAGCAATATGAGTTTGAAATTCTGAAATCAGTAGAGTCGATATAAAGTCCAAACAGTTGACCTGGCAGGTTTTCCTCCATTGCTAATGTTACATAATTTTTTCTGTTTTCAAAACCTATAACACTAACAATAGAAATTAACTGTGGTTTTACTACATCCATGCACATTTACCCAGAATGCAGTATGCTCTTTACAAATGAGGACTGTTACTAAAGATGCTGATTTCATGGCTGAAGGAACATTGATCGCTATCATTGATATTGAAAATAATTATTGAAATTTTCCATCCAGCAATAGTAACACTAGCAAAAGTGTAACAATACCATTAGATAAACTTCCTCTTAATTTCAACATTTTCATATAACTTCTGCGTAACACTAGTACTCGAGAAATCTGCCATGTACAAAAATGTACAAGTATGAATAAGGGGAGACAATTTTTTTTTTTTAAAATATAGCATAAAAGTTGTTGCTGTTATTAACCAAAACCAGCAGTCCAGTGTATGTTGTTCATTACGATGGTCAACAATAATAAAAATTTCAACTTGTCCTGCAGGATAAATAGTACTACATCTACTTGTCTGAATGCAAAATGACTTGTCTGAAAATCAAGTGTACATGTAATATGATGAAATAGAGATGGACATAACAGTCCAGAAAGGTCAGTCTCAGAATTATTTTCCTGCTGGCCATGGGTGTACAGGGAAGATAGAAGAATACAGAAAAATTGGAAGGTTTGGCAAAACTTGGGGAGGGTGGAGCAAATTTGGGGCAGGGCAGGGTAAAAACTAGAACACTGTTTCAATCTTTAAGCTTGAGCACTGAATTTGTTATTACTATCAGCAGTATGTCAAAAAAAAAAAGAAGAAGAAAACAGCAACACTTGTTTTCAGCACTGAAAAAGTGGAAATGCTAAAAAAAATCAATATTCTCAACCAATTTTAACACAGAGATGTAAAATGGTTTTGGAGATGATCTTTGAAGGTTTTCAATTTTATGATGTGAAGTTGGGATGTGCTTTTTATTAAAAAGAAGTACTTTAAGAATTAACATTCCCTCCTTATAACCAACTGGGCCATATCATTCACAATCACTGAATCACATGAGTCATGTCTCTATAATAATGAATCTAGTCTAGATAGATTGAATAAATAAATATTTGTGTTGTTAAATATCACGTGACTGGTCTTGTTTGCCCTAAGGACTTAATAAGAAATAAATGCCGTAATGCCCTTAGTTGCCCTCTTTTAAGATTTATTCTTTCATTCATTCGTCAAAACTTTATCCGAGACATAAAAACCTGTCCAGACATATTATCATATAATCTTGCAAGGTATCGCCACTGCACATGTATTTCGACTAGGCCTAGATCTAAGTATAAACAAATCGTTTGTATTCAAAGTTTTGAATAAAAATAAGCATTTTTATGAAGAAAAACTGAAAAATGAAATTTAATATGGAACTTAATTTCCACTTACATTATTTTGAGAATTATTGTTTCGACTCGAACCACGCTGGGAACTCGAAGCAGACGAGTTTCGGTGGTTATTTTCGTTGTTTTCTGACCGCATTCGCAGCCCTTGGTTGTATCTCTTCCGTCTAGTATCACTCATTATGCTATGCAGTCATCTGAGTTGAAGCGAAATTCGGTCATAAGTCGTAGGTGCCAAAAATATACCTGATATCGTTGTGTTATTACTTTCTGGGTCAAAAATGTTGCATTTGTTTATGCGGAACTAACGAACGGGGGTATCCCGCACCAAATGTGCATGAAGTTTTTCATTTTTACATTATTAATCAATTGAAATTTAAAAATTCAGTGTAATTTTGTGTCGTGAATTTATTCTATTTGTATATACCACAATGAAAAAAATATATCAATACGATTGACTTATTTATCTATGTTTTATATTAATATCGGGGTTACGAAAACACTAGAAATGTACCGAATAGTTGTTCGGAAAACTCCGAGGCATTATTTGTGAAGGCGGGCAATTTATGAAATGGCAAAAATTCTGGATAAGGAGAAACCCGTTGACTTCCATAAAACAGGACACGAAATGTCACTTGTCTGCCCTATAGTAATTATATTCATAATAGGAATTAAGACACTGCCATTTCAGGGATTTCCCACACTCCTTTTGGAATGGGGCATTTATAGCCTTATCGGCTTTTGAAGTTTTGTCGTTTTGGCAGGTTTTATTTTGAAATGCCAATGGGAATTTTAGGTAGTAGGCCTGACATTTAATTGAAATTGGGGAATCTGAATTCAAAAATCCACAAAACTGTTAGAAATAAAAGAACACTTTCAAATTCATTGCCATTTGGCTTCAGTTGGGAAAATTGCAAATTGGGGGGAAATGCCTTGTTTTTGCATTGGAAATGGGGCCTTATTCGACTCCCTACATTCAGGTGGAAAATTCTTGCATTTGGAGGACATAGACATTAATTGACTTGATATCTCTATATTTCTGACTCTCTCCTTACTCCATGACAGGCTTTAGAAATGACAAAATCATCCTCTAACTTAGGATTTAGATTTTCTCATTTTTAAGTTAGATTAACTACATACATGTATAAATGATTAGACATGCATTTTGTTGAGACATAAAGTCCAGGTACCCAGTCACTTTTGTATACATATTGTCCTGACTCCATTATCTTTTTTTGACCTCTTGATAACGGGGCCTGGGCCTTTCCAATTGGGCAAAAATTGGTTGGGATTGGCAAATTTTACACTACTCGGACTCAACAATACTTTCTTTCTCAATAAACTTTAATCTCTCAATCTTACTTTTAATTGATTGAGAAGAATTACTTACATGTACTTTGTTTTGTTTCATTTTTTTTTCCTGTAGTATTTATAATTGTACGACATGACCACATATACATTCATTTGGAACTCCTGCACTTACTTTGAATACTGATCCCAATTGCTTAACATTATGTTAATAAGATCCCAAAGAGTTCCGAGAGAGAAAAACACACGCATGAAACACATTTATTTTTCAATTGAATTATTACTGTCTGTTCCTAGAGAATTTTTTGCCATAAATTTTGAGAAAAAATTACATTTTTCCCATTGGGAATGGGGCGCCCTACAGACCCTAAAGAATTTATGTATTCATAAGAAAATCTGATACACTTGTTGATTGGCTGGCGATGGAACAATCAAAGAATGCAACATTCCATGAAAGGTAAACTTTACTATGCTTCAGATTGTCAGCCAATCGGGAACTAGATAGCTCATGAAGAGCATCCGGCTGGTGTTTGAAATGTCATTGGTTTAGTTCTTGGTCCAACTAAATAACCTCTAGTGTTTTATTGGTCACATGGATTTCTGGGGTCAGAAATCCTGTTTGGGGGGAAGCGTATGGTGTGGCAAGTGTCGGCCCAGATAGCTTAGGTGGTAAGAACTTCCAGGTAGTGATCAGAAGTCTCATGTGTTTGATTACTGGTCATACTTTTAAATTATGGACTATACTTCTTGTTTCTATTCTAGAGAAAATTAATCAAAGATTTGACAGAGAACTACAATGCATTGACCATGGAGTGGAAATTATTACAGGAAGATATCAAAAGATGTCAATATCCATCAAAGGTATTCTTCTATTTTTGACATCCACCTACTCTGTAAATTTCATTTGTTTTTTGTTTTTTGGTTTTTTTTAGGGAGCCGAGTGGTTAGAGCATCATGCTTTGAACCATGAAGTCTCTTACTTCTGGTCAGCACAGGTTCAAGCCCCAATGGAACCTAGGCTGATTTTGTAAGAAAGTTTGTGAGTTTACTTGCGCAAGGACAGTGGTCTTTTCCCGGGTACATTGTAACTGGGTTCTCTCCTCCACGATTAAACTGGCGGCCACCACTGAAAATTGTTGAGTGTGGCATAAAACACTATTAAAAATTGGAAAAAAAAATCTATTTTTGAAAGATAAAGAAGATTTAACTCATGATTAATGATATTAAATTCATTGTCATGCTTAACTCCAAACATTTCTCTTTCAAGCAAATTCTAATACATTAGAGTTACTACAAGTAAGTTTTTGGTCTGCATGGATTGAGTAAAGTTTAGACATGGTTGAAAAAAGATTTCTGTAATCTTGGGGCCCAGATATGTCGGACTGTTTACTTAAATCTCTTTCTTAAGAACATAATTATTTTCTTATCATTAGTCACAGCTTGAGATCACATTTCTAAAATCATAAATTTCTTTAGTCAATCAGAAAACCTTGATTTCTCTAACATTCTGTGATACATCGCAATAGAAATATAATTTTCATCAGTTTAACTGGGTGTGGGTGTGTGTTTGTGCAAGACTTGTGGTCCTAAAGAAAGAGTTTGTGAATAAAATTAACAATTTATAGAATGCGGATACTTTTTAGCCCATCCCAAAAGTATCTCCTCTTCCCCCCATACTATTTGAACTCCCCCCCATTTTTTTTCTAATTATAAAATAATGACAATTTCAAGTAGTGTTAGGCACCTTTATAGGTGTCAAGGTAACAATTGACACCTTACCTGGTGTGAAGTGTGTATGACAGGTGGGGAGTGGTCAGTAGGTCACTCAGGTAACCCAGATTATTTCTGTCCTCCACCAGTAAGATAGAAGGACAACATGTTTTCTCTGCATCAGTACATTCAGATAAGATTTTATAATATTATTTTCCCGCGTTTCGTAGTATAGCGGGAACATTTTGTATTGATGTTCCGAAGGTCCTAAAAGTTGTTATGATGTATCTATTGGCTGTAGCCAATCAGATGTAAGAATCGTAGGTAGTTTCCGTAAGGTCTGATGTTTGTGGTCATTCTCTAGCCGCCTTTCGTGCTGTACAAAACAAAACTTCATGTAGCTAATTTTGTTTTGAATCAAATTTTGCTAGTAAAATTAATTTTGATTACTGATCATAAATTTATATTCTACCCAGTTTCAGAGCAATTTTTACCTATAGCTAAGTTTTTTTTATCTCTGTTTTCCCGTGGGTTTGTTATAAATTGCACGAGCATGAAAGTGGGTTGTTATCCGCGAATCAAACATAAGAACTTAGTTGTTCCTGAGCCTGTATTTAATGAATTTAACGAATATTTAAATTGCAATTACATGTTTAACATATTACATTAATCTTTGTATCACTGAATTGTATTAAAACAATTAAATGCGGCGTCTAGTTGCTAGGCGGGCTGTCGCAAATTTATATTTGTGTGTTTTTTATTATTATTTAGTGAACGAGGAGAATGAATACTTGTTCATTATTCATTTAACACATTCACTTCTAATGACACATTTGGACTGGTCTAAGTCATTGATTACATAAAAGTCCATTGTTTTTCAGGGGTTGATGAGTTGATGATGGTTCCAAATGTAGGGGACATGTATTGTTTCATGAATATTCTTAGAATGCTTGTTTCAGTATGTTAGTATCTCATAAATTTGTAAAAGAATTGTCTGCCGCATAGGCGAATAACTGTCTCTGCTTGGAATCGAACCTAGGACCCCTGGATTACAAAGCTGGTGCTCTACCAATTAGCTAAAAGGGTAACCCCACAAGCCAAGCTAGTTGGAAAACCATATTATCACTGCTACATTATGCCCTTCATTTTGAAAGTGACATCCCGACTATTCATTCGGAGGTAACAACCACTTATTGTGAAATATGTGATTGATAGTCATATTCAATCTAGGAAGAACCAAGGTCCCAATGTGAGTGCCAAATGTCACAAAGGCAAATAACTGTCTCTGCTTGGAATTCAACCTAGGACCCCTGGATTACAAATCTGGTACTCTATCATTTGAGCTAAAGGGGTTACCACCAGTTGAGCTAAAAGGGTAACCCCCCTTGCCAAGCTAGTAGGAACACCATATTACCACTACTACATGTAAATAAAAATAATTTTCCAGCTGATTTTTGTAATATTTTGTACAGGAAATTGTGACCATTCAGAAGGACACTTTATCAAAATTAGCAACAGAGATTGCACAGCTAAAGATGAATTTGCCAAAAGTTGTCAACCAAAACATCATAAATGCTGCCAGCAAAGTTGATCGGTTAGAGGAAGGTAACAGGTTTGATTGATCAAATTATACTTATGATTTAGAGGATGGTAACAAGACTGATTGATCATATTTTAATACTGATGATTCAGAGGTAGGTAACAAGACTAATTGATAAAATCATATTACATGCTCTGAACAAATGATATGATTCAGATGAAGGTATTAAGACTGATTAATCAGATTAAAATACTGAAGGTTTAGAGGAAGGAAACAAGAGGAAGGTAACATGATTGATCCTATTTTGTACATGCTCTGAACTAATGATTTAAGAGGAAGGTAACATGACTGATGATTCAAATAATAATACTGTGATTAGACATGTACATGCTACTGAATTTAAAAGGTGTGATGATTAAGATGAAGGAGAAAGGTAACAAGACTGATTAATCAACAAAATAATACTAACAAACTGATTAATCAAATAATATAACTGATGATTTAGAGGAAGAAAACAAGACTGAGTGATCAGATTATGATACTGAAGATTTGGAGGACTCAGTTAGCAAGACTGATTGATCAGATTATGTTTCTAATGATTTAGAGGATGGGAACAAGACTGATTGATCAGATTGTAATATTGATGATTTAGAGGAAGGCAACAAAACTGATTGATCAGATTATGATTCTAATGATTTAGAGGAAGGTAACAAGATTGATTGATCAAATCATATATGCTCTGAGCAATGCTGATTCACTCAAGTGACTTATAATTTGTCATTGTTCATCCTTTAAATCTTTAATGCAAATTAAACGTAGTATTTCTAGGGTAAATGAGAGGACGTAAAGGATCTACACCGTAATTTTAACTTGTTTGTAGTGTAACAGGTCATATGTTTATTACAGTGAAACCTGTCTTGTGAGACTACATTCTGAGAACCACTCAGTTAAATAGCCCTGTATATAAAACCTCTTTTAATGGGGACCACCTGTCTTGGGACACCACATTTTAATGACAGATGGGGTGGTCTCACAAGACAGGATTTGCTGTATTTATTTGATTTTTATAGACACATTCAGTGTAGTTGATTGCCCTCTACTGTTGATTTGGGATCATTCGTATAGATTTTTTTTCTGTCTCAGTCTGTTCAGTTAAGGTTTTTTTTTTAAGTTTTGTAATAGCTCACCATTCACCGAGTTGTGGTTAAGCAGGTTTATAGGGGACTTATATGGATTCATCTGTACTTATACTCCTGTGATTCCAAGTTATTTCTAATATGTACCATATATACTCGTGTATATTTTAGTCACAACTTTTTACTCAAAATATTTGTTTAAAATTTGCCCTGCGACTTATCTACAGTGTATAATAAATTTAGGTCTTGAAATCTGGAGCCGTTTGAGCTGTGACCGAGAGACGTACATCTACGATGGCTCTACTTAGCAAGGATGACTTCGGGATGTATGATTATGATAAATAAATAAGTGATAACATGAAAATGGTGTGCATTTATATTTTTTAATGTCAAAACTTCAATACCAATCCAAGTGATTACTTACTGGTATCCACTTTTTATCTATTGATGAGTATCAAAAACAATAATTAGCCGACAGTTTATAACATCACATCGTTAGGCCTATGACTTCAATATACAAGTATGCAAATCAGAAATCTGATGTCGCCATTTTAGATCATTTATGAAAGTCGATTGGATGTTTAATTGTTTAGTCCCGCCTACTGGAGGTGTAACGTTTCTCAAAAGTTTATGTAATTTTGTATATCAAAGTTCAGTATGTAATTTTATTGAATGAATTAAAATAATGAAAATAAAATACTCACATGCTTTGAAATTTGCAATCATTCACATTAGTACAATAACTAGCAAAGTGATTGGTGTAAAACATAAGAGAAATAGTTATGAAGCTAGCAGGATATAAACTTAAGATAGTTGAGTATGCCGAAGAACAGACAGTAATCGTGCAACAGAAAGAGAATTTAAGATATCTGAAAAATTAGTACGTAACTCGCTGGCGTAAACTGAAGAGTCGACCTACATTACAAACTATCCCAAAGGGGAAACATGCCCGTCTGGTCATTGTTTGCCATACATTGAACTAGAAAGGGAACTAGCTGTTATCTTGGGTGTCGGAATTGAGAGAAAGTGCATGGGGTTAATTATTGTTTCTAGATGTTAATTAGGACAAAGCACTAACATTATCAATGGAGAGATATAAATACAAAAATGTATACAGGTTTTCTGGCATCCACAGGCTGGTGCACACGATTTATGAAAAGGAATGGTTTGTCATTACGGCAAAGGACGTCATTGCCCAGAAATTAATTACCAAAAGATGTAGAATAAAAAGACAGTAACTAATTCACAAGTTTATCATTGACAAAAGGAAAATGGCCACATATAATTTAAATGCCATTGGAAATATGAATGAAACATCCATGTATTTTGACATGCCGGCTAATTCAACAGTTGATTTTTGTGGAGCTAAAACAATATCTGTGAAAACTGACTGGCCACAAAAAACAGCATTTCATGGTACTTTTATTGTGCCTTGCAGATGGTACTAAACTGAAACCTTTGGTAATATTCAAAAGGAAAACAATGCCGAAAGGAAAATTCCCTAATGAATTTTTAATACATGTGCACCCCAAAGAATGGATACTTATACATTTTTGGCTTGACCAGGTGTGGTTCAAAAGGCCCGGGCCTTATACTTAACCCACAATCACTTTTAGTTTGGGATATGTTCAGAGTGCATTTATGTGAATCGGTAAAAAGAAAATTTCAGCGCAACAAATGTAGGCAGTCAGTCATACCAGGTGGATGCACGTAGATGCTTCAGCCCTTGGACGTATCATTAAACAAGCCATTTAAAAGTTGGAATGACTGGATGATAACTGGATCCAAAGAGCTGACTAAGGGTTGGGCATTGAAATGACCTGAACTCAATGTTGTGGTGGGATGGGTTAAAGATGCGTGGGATAGTATACCCAGTGATATGATTTTGAGATCATTAAAAAAAATGTGGTATTTCAAATGCGCTAGATGGTTCTGAGGACGACTGCCTGTATTTCGAATTTTTGGAGAATAATGACTCACTACAGACACATGCAGGAAGTTGACTTGAACTGACATCAACACTTACTGACGACGAAATGGACAACTACTACGGTGATAGGTTATCACGGAGAAAATGACAAATTTTTCAAAACATTCTTTAAGAGTGATAGTGAGGATGATGATCTAATTCTTAGGATTTGACAAATCTGACTTCCGCGATTGAAAATAAAAAGTGGTATATGGATGTGTTCAAGTGTACATATATCTTTATTATTATGCATATGGATGCATGTGTTCGAGTGTACATACATGTTTATTGTTAGTCGTGAAAATTCAGTTGCATGGAATTAATGCAAAACTGAAAATTAAAACAACTTACCGTAATTGTGATCATTAAGTCTACATGTAGGCCTATATTATGCGAAGAAACAGTGATATTCAGTTGGACATTTACCGTAATTTTTTTTACAAGATTTAATTCGTTAATCTATATGAAATAAAATGCATTTGAATGATGTATCTGTTATATGATAGGTATTATTAAACATATGAAAGTTGAAGATTTTATTATTATTTTTTTTTTATTCACACAATACAGCTGGTATATCTGTAAAAACTGTCTTTTTCGACTGAAACTATCTATATAATTAATTTAAATATTTTCAGCGCACATGTATTTGTATTTCATTATAAAATATAGAGGGAACTACAGCATGCATGGTTTTTGGAATTGCCGAGAATACTTGCTTACAAGTGCTAAGTTACTTGGTGCCCAAATTACATATATTAATTTATCGTCTCTGGTTTTCAACTCGTAATCACAATAATGATTGAAACAATACATGAATGCAAGTTCTAAATTGTTAATTATGAATGCTAACAACTGGTTTGTTATTCAGACTTACCGGTAACTGTACAAACAAGCGACACTATAACCTGTGTCATTGGCACGTTGACTCGCACCTGATAAGAATCACTCGGTTGTCTTTGAAGTTACATTCGGAAACAGATACATGTGACCCACCGGACACCCTTCTTGAGTGATAATTTGTTTGATAATCATGAAAAATTTAAATCATTGTAGTGCTGTTTAAAAATTTACCATTACATAACGGCAAAATGAATATAATATGATGACTTGGTTGGTAGCATTTTAGCGATGTTCTTGTAAATATCGAAAATCAGCACGGGGTCCACAAACAGCGGAAATGATAATAAAATAGAATGAAATGCAACACACGACATCTCAATATTATACTTGGAGTTTTTTTAAATCAATTCTTGTTTAAAAATAGCTCTCTGTTTACATATTACATCATCGATTTCTCTATTATTTACACATGAACTATGTATATTAAGCATTGTCAATCTTTATTTTCAAAGTGACACAACTTAAAAAAATTCCGTGTGCTAATTACGGTCGTCTTTAGTTAGTTAGGGGTGCGACTTATCTGAGAGTCAATGCTCCAGATTGTGAGGACAAAGTTAGGGGTGGGACTTAAACACGAGTATATACGGTATACAGACCTCCAAATTTATGTGATTACTCCAATATATTAAAGACATGACTAAACTCTTTCTGTTATCATCATCATTTAGAAATACTAAAACTTGAGATATCTTCCGAAAAAGCCGCAAATGATGCCACACATTGGAAATCCAGATGTGAAGCGGCAACAGCAGAGTGCCAAAGAGAAAAAGAGGTAAAATATAAGGGAGGCAACTCTTACAGTAATTACCAATAATGCCACACATTGGTAGTTACAGAGCTTTTTTTATAATTTAAAACTCTCTTCAGTAGTGCATGACTTCAAAGTAGCACAGGTCTGCTTGCTTGTGGCCAGTTTAATAACAGGACAGGCCAACAGATTTCTCATCTGTACTGGCCCCATTGTCCAGTAAAAAAATATAGATAGAGTGTAATTGCTCTTTCCAATAATGCATATGTTAAATGTATGTAAATCTTACAAAACAATCTATCTCATCTTTATTTAATACAAACTGAAAATATCCCCTCTTGTCCTCATGTATTGTACTTGATTATTCTGTATCTAAATAAAAATGATGTCTTTTTGAGTTATTTGTGGGCCAGTAGAAGTCTGATGGGATTAGTAGATATTTTATGCTACTGGCCCTGTTGGCCACTGCGGAAAAAATGTTAAATTCAAGCCTGGTAGGGTAGGGCCAGGGCTAAAAATGCAGGCAAAACCTTCTGTGATGGGAGAACAAAAATCATCAAAGTGTAATCAGTAATGATTATATAATCCAGAAACCCAAACAATGAACTAATCAACAAAAAATCATGTAAAATAATAACTCGAAAATAAACTTGCATCAATCTTTTTTTCCACTAGTGTAGATATACATGTGGCACACTTTTTTTACAAGAATGGAGGTTTATACTTGATTGGGAGAATTTGGGGGAAAATTTGCTTAGGAAAAACTGACTGATTCATAAATGTATCTTGTTCTTCTTAATGACAACATTTTTAGCTCACCTGAACCAAAGGGTTCAAGTGAGCTTTTCTGATCGTCTTTTGTCTGTCCGTAAACTTTTCAGATTTTCGACTTCTCCTCCAAAACCCCTGAAGTGATTTTGATGAAACTTTCTAGGAAGCAAGTATTCAAGGTCCTCAACCAAGTTTATTCATTTTGGCCCGATCGGCCCAGGGATGGATCCAGGGTGAGGCAAAAGAGGCCCCAGAGGGTATCCCTTTTTTAAAATCTTCACCTCCAGAACCGCTGCATGAATTGAAAAACTAACTGTATCTGAGTGATCTACATAGATGTTTGATTCAAGTTTGCTAATTTCATTGAAATCGAAAAATAAATGTTTGACGCATTTTTGACGTCTTTTTAGACTTTGTCATTTTCATTCATTTTTGTATGATTTCTTTGATTTTCTCCTCTATTATTCATTATGATACATTTATTTTATGTGTTTTACCTGTGGTTTGGTAGATAAATGCTTTCCTGAAAGAATTTTGCTGAAATTTAATTCTTTGAATTTTTTATGAATTTTTTAATACTGCAAAAATGAAGGGGGAGTGTAATTTTCCACATTTTTGACTTCTTCTCTAAATATAAACCGCTGAAGGGATTTTGATGAATCTTTATAGGAAGTATGTACTCAGGGTCCTCTACCAAGTTTGTTCATTTCCGTCAGATCGGCATAGGGGTGGAACCAGGGTGGGGCAAAAGAGGCCCCTGGGGGTACCCCTCTTTAAAAATCTTCTCCTCCAGAACCACTGCATAAATTGAAAAACTAACTATCTGGGTGATCTACATAGCTGTATGATTGAAATTTGTTAATTTTGTTGAAATCAAAAAATAAATTTTTGACACGTTTTTGACTTCTTTTTAGACTTTGTAAATTTCATTCATTTTTGTATGATATCTTTGATTTTCTCCCCTTTTATTCATTATGATGCATTTATTTTGTGTATTTTACCTGTGGTTTGGTGGGGGCCGAGTGGTTAGAGCATTGCGCTTTAAATCACAAGGCCTCTCACCTCTGGTTCGAATCCCGCTAGCTGGTTTCGAATTATGTGGGAAAGTTTGCCAGTTTACTTGCGGAAGGTCGGTTGTCTTTACCCGGTTAACCGGGGTTTCTCCCCCACCAATAAAAACTGGACGCCATCGTATGACTGAAAGATTGTTTAAGTATGGTGTAAAACAAAAAATCAAATCATATCAAAACCTGTGGTTTGGTAGATAAATGCTTTTCTGAAAGAATTTTGCTGAAATTTAATTTTTTGATTTTTTTATGAATTTTTTAAGACTGCAAAAATGAAAGGGGGAGTAATCTTCCACATTTTCAACTTCTTCTCCAAAACCGCTAAAGGGATTTTGATGAAACTTTATAGGAGGCAAGGTCTCAAAGTCTTCTACCAAGTTAAAGAGCACCCTGAGTGAAAAATGAAATTTTCTGTAGTTATAGAGCTCATCATTCTAAGAACAACATCGAAAACCCGATCAAAATCGGTGCATGCGTTTTCGAGATATTAGCGAGAAACTTCAAAACTCACCTTTACGGACGGCTGAAGTAGCCAGAAAGGGGCTGAGCTTTGTGTGACATCACAGGTGTGGATGGCAATTAATGCACTTGCTGGTTTATTGAGTGAATATATCTTTGTGTACAATAATGTAGGAATAATTGTTTTCAACTGTCACAGTCATGATTTCTATTTGGGAATTTTTAATTGATCAATAAAACTAGATTAAGTTGTAATATTTTCCTTGTTAGACAGCGATATTCTGCATAAAGAAATCTAGCTTTTTGTCATTATTTATGACTATACTTACCTCTCTGTGTAAAATAGCATAATTGTCATCCATGGAGAACAAATAATTAAAATATAAACTTTGCAGAATTAAATTGTAAAAACAAAATAACTGAATTACTATTTTTATTTTTTATAAACTGATACCGTAGTAGTAGGCGTAAATTGTATGTCATTTTGAAAAGACAACTGCCATAAATATCGCATTGTGCTTTTGGCAGACCAAATGAAGTACATGTACATATATAATAGGAATTGAGAGCAACATCTACTCTAATGGAAATTGAAATTTAATTTAAATTAAATTTTTAAATTAAAATACGGTTCTAATTCTAGGGTCGTGTTTTTATTTACCGTTGGTTAAATATTAAGTGTTAATTATATAACAGAAAACTTTGTCACCCTTAAAATACCGTACGGAAACATAATATCATAAATTAAATTTAACGCATTAATCATTTTACTATATGAAAAATTAAATTAAAATGCAGTATTTATACATGTAAATTGTATTTCACAATATTATCAATTGAAATTTACTAAAAAAAAAATCACATTTTCGTTACGTGTGATATACAAACGTGTGTTATGCCGAACGCCAACGAGACTAACACTATACCCCCAATCATCTCGGAAACTTTAAATTTTAGTTGGGTCCCAAATGGAAGCTGCATCATACTTTCGCACTCTAAATATTTGCAAACAAAGCAACACACGGAGGTGTAATTTTTATTCCTTTTATTCTATATTTGCATTACGTCTTAGACACATTTTGTATGACTCTAATGATATAAATAATATTTTATTAGTTAAAACAAAATCCAAATAGATATGCATACGATTAATTTATCAATAAAAAAAATTCACAATTTTTGTCACCGTATCATTGAATCTATCATCATCAATCAGCATTTATTACATGAAATATAAAGTATCAACTACTTTAAAATTCATTTAGACATCAAAAATTTGTATGTAGCTTTATACACATTCGGAAGGGATTAAGTTATCTCGGACTACAAACCCACTCGCTGAGAATCCCGGTGTGCCAGTTACATGACATGGCAATATACTGGAAGGTGTGAAGTAAGCAGGTGTTTTAAGGATTAAAAATAGCATACATCACAGGCGGTCTGTGTTCTTTTTTGTTTATAAAACACGAGAACAACAGAAAGAAAATAAAACGTGATACGAGCATAACTAGGCCATCCATCCGTAAATGTGACATATTGAAGAAAAATCATGTTCGTTATATGACTACATTTAAATAAAATGATTTCATATATTTAAAAAATGACAAATTAATAATTTATTTGGTAAATTTTGTGATGTTTAACAGCGATGAATATGATTCGCTTTCCCGTCCACTTTTAATTTCCGCCATGACAGTAGTCATCCTAAGGCCCATTCCGTGACGTCACAGTGTAACTCACAAGTTTGCCGGAAGTGGACTGAATTCTTAATTAGTTTTCTGAAAGCAGGTAAAATCGCTCACTTTGGCGATAAATATCTCGAGAACGCGTGCACCGATTTTGATCTGGTTTTCGATGTTGTTCTTAGAATTATGAGTAACTGAAATTTTCATTTTTCACTCAGGGTGCTCTTTAATTCATTTCGGCCAGATCGGCCCAGGGTGCGGCAAAAGAGGCCCAAGGGGGTACCCCTCTTTAAAAATCTTCTCCTCCAGAAACGCTGCATGGATTGAAAAACTAATTGTATTTGAGTGATCTACACAGATTTGTGATTAAAGTTTGTTAATTATGTAGATATCGGAAAATAAATTTTTGATGTCTTTTTACACATTTTCATTTTCATTTATTTTCATTTTCTTTTATTTTTGTATGATTTCTTTGATTTTATCTTCATTTATGCATCATAATGATTAATTTAAAGTGTTTTACATGTAATTAGGTAGAGAAATGCTTTCCTGAAAAAATTTTGCTAAATTTAATTTTTTGAATTTTTTTTATGAATTTTTAAAACTGCAAAAAGAAGGAGGGAGCATTTTTTCACACACTTGTTCTTCAAAACTGCTGACGGATAAAGGTAGAAAGTATCCAAGTTCCCCTGACAAGTTTATGTTTTTTGACCAGATCGAGTCAGAGGTGGATCCAGGGTGGGCAAAATAGGTCTCAGAGGGTACCCCTCTTTGAAAATCTTCTCCAGAACTGCTGCATGGATTGAAAAACTAATTGCATCTGAGTGATTTTTATGGATGCATGAATCAATTTCCTGTTTTTGGAATAAATTGGAAAATTAATTTTTGACATGTTTTTGATATCTTTCCCAGCTTTATCATTTTCATTCATTTTTAAGTCTCCTCCACTCCTAAGGAGTGTTAAAATAATTTGTAAATTTGAGATTCCCATATTTGTAAAATACCGACACAGCTCAGGTGAGCTATGTGACCCATGGGCCTCTTGTTTAATATATAGTATGCATATCTGATTTTTTTTCAGGAAAATTTGAAATTACGTCAGGAAGTGCAAGAACTTACCCAGCAAGTGTCACAGCAGTCGGAATACTGCTCCAGTCTGGGGGCAGCCTCTTGTACATTACTGTGGCGAGTGTCACGATGTGAAGATAGTATTCAGTCAATTCTAGTTGGGGTAAGAACTAATTAATTCTCACATTATTCCCCATGGGTTTTATATAGAAAACCCACAAAGCATTTTTTTTCCTGCATGGGTTTTTTATAGGGAACTGATAAAGCTTTTTTCCACCATGGGTTTTATACAGTGCAACTTCCAAAAACTGATCCTCGTTCGGACCGTTAATTTTGTCCGGTTCAGTTTTGGGAAGTTGACCTAAAGTCGGTAATTCAGGTCAGTTCCGGTTTTATACACTACTCTCCGTTCCGGTTTTTATGTGTACTGTATACTTGCCTTCATACCTCGTGTATCTTATCGATGTTTTTTGTCAATTCATACTTTGCTAATCATTTGAATTTCTATATTTAGACATAGTGTTTGTTGATTTAAAAGTTTTTATGAAATTTGACGGATGTAAACACCAAATAACAAGCATGGTTGGCAGTGCTGTATGTTTTCGCGCGCCTCTTGAAAAATCAATATTTGACCTAGATTCTTATTGCAAGTAATGAGGTGCTTGTGGGATACTGTCTTGTGGGACACTTGTAAGCAAGTATTTTCGGCATTTTCAAAAACAAGTGTTAAAACTATATTGTTTGAAATTTAAATTCATCATCAGATATTAATTGATTTACCTTAATCAGTATTAGCTGCCAATATTACCTGTTCAACAGCTTGGTAGATCTATAAATTGTTTTAATTTATCATTTACCAGAAAATTATTTCTATAATTTTCTGGTAAATGATGAATAGAAATCTTTTTTTAAACGTCCAGTTAATTGCCTTTAATATCAATCGTAACACAGCACGTTATACAAACGCGAAATGACATGGGAATATACAGTCGTGAAATCATGCATATGTTAATGATCTCTGTCACGCTTGATCAGCGTAGCGAAGTCGCCACAAGTAAGGTCGGTATTGGGAGGGAATTTTAAATACATTGACATGATTTTGCTGTGAAAATTTGTCTGGTGTTCGGAATTTAGAGTGATCAGTTTTTAGAAGTTTTTTTACTATAAATAATAGAGGAAAATCCGGACTTCGGAAACATGATCAGTATCGGGAAGTGATTGGTTTTTAGAAGGATCGGTTTTCGGAAGTTGCACTGTATATAGAACTTGTAAAGCATTTATTCCTCCATGGCTTTTATATATAGAACTTGTAAAGCATTTTTTCAAGCATGGCCTATATATAGAAAAACTTGTAAAGCATTTTTTCCTCCATGGGTGTGATATAAAGAATTCACAAAGCATTTTTCCTTCCTGGGTTTTATATAGAAAACTTGTAAAGCATTTTTCCTACATGGGTTTTATATAAAGAATTCACAAAGCATTTTTCCCTTATGGGTTTTATACAGAGAACTGGTAAAGCATTTTTCCTGCAGAGTTGTGTTTCAATTTTACTATGATAAAGTATTTTACATGATTTTCAGACCAAAGTGGACGACTTCCTGAGTTTAGTTTCCAGTACTCTACAAAGCTATATCACTGCATATAAGGAGGACTGGCCTGAAGAAAACTCAGACGAAACACAATTTATATTGGCCCTCTGTGGAATAATTACAAGTAAAATCTCTCTCTCTCTCTCTCTCTCTCTCTCTCTCTCTCTCACTCTCTCTCTCTCTCTCTCTCTCTCTCTCTCTCTCTCTCTCTCTCTCTCTCTCTCTGTCTGTCTCTCTCTCTATCTCTCTCTGTCTGTCTCTCTCTCTCTCTGTCTCTCTCTCTCTCTCTCTCTCTCTCTCTCTCTCTCTCAAATTACAAGACATCTACTACAGTGAAACCTGTCTTGAGATGGTCCCCTTTTGTAAAAAGACAAAAACCTTGTAAACCACTTGGTTGAATAACCTTGTAAATAAAACCTCTTTTGGGAGACCACCTGTCTTGTAAGACCACATTATTTCAGTGGCAGATGGGGTGGTCTCTCAAGATAGGTTCCACTGTATAAGATAGGACACTGTGTCACAGCAACATTCTAGATTACTGGTATGAGTGCTACAGTACGGGCCACGCGGATTCCGCAAAAGTAAAAAACTAACCCCGCCGCGATGACGTGACTTTTGCGGAATCCGCGTGGCCCGTACTGTATAAGCATCAACAATTATTAAGTACTAACTAGTACAGTAGAATCTGTCTTGAGAAAACACTGTCATGCCACTCTTCTGTACATTAATGACTCGGACCAGTCCAAATGTGTCTTTAGGGTGAGTTATGATTAAGAATGAGTTAAGATTTTGGTTTTTCTTTATTTTCATTTTGGGATCATAGATATTGCAGCTTCAGCATTTGGTAGAGATTTTTTAATTACTAACAGCTACGGGAGACAAATTCTGGACACATACATGAATGTTTTGGTAGAGGCTCCAAATGGTAAAAGTTCAAAGTTGAAAAAGTAAGTAAGTCTTATCTTACTAAGGTACAGTATGAGGGACCAGGGCATTGAAATCAAATTGTTAAAAGGCAGGGAATGAAACTGTTTCTAAGATGTACTACTGGGTCACTAGGCCTGTCCGAATGGAATTTATATGTGTGAGTGTTTGTGGTGGGGGGGTTACAGAATAGGACAGTATCTTATTGACTTATTTCAGATGACAAGTAACTATCTGTGTGTAATAACAATGTATTAGGTGGGGGAGGGGTTGAAGCCCCTACCCTCTGCTTAAAATGGGTCTAGTCACCTGGGAAATAAGTGATTATGAAACTGACGTGGGAAATTGTGCGCCAAGTAACTATTTGTGTGTAATAACAATGTATTAGGTGGGGGAGGGGTTGAAGCCCCCCCCCACCCCCTGCTTAACATGGGTCTAGTCACCTGGGAAATAAGTGATTATGAAACTGACATGGGACATTGTGCGCCATTTCAACCCAGCATGTAACCTATAGATTGAACAATGTCAGCTTAGGCACTCGCACAAATCTGAAAATTTACACTAACTGCCAGAGTCACTGTACTGTAAACGTGGATATCTCTGGTGTGCTGTTAATTACGTCATTATCTTATGCAAACCATACGCATAGGCGATGTCAAAACTTACGATTAGCAGTCCTACATTAAAAGATAAATCTTAGCACAACTGTGGGACTGCATGGTACACAGGGTTAATTAACATGGAAACTCTTAATCACATATCTAGTGTAAATTGCCCCCAAATGAATAGAACCTCTTTATAAAGGCCACCATTTTATAGCTGCTACTTTTGCCTTTTGATTTTGACTGTGTCTCATATATTTAGTAGCCACCTTTGCACTACTGAAATATATACTGTATACAGGGAAATTTTCGCCCCTGTTTTATTTTCACCCATTTCGCCCCCATTGTAAGTGGGCGAATTCAAAACTGGGCAAATTCAAAATGGTAAATCCATCTATTTTTAATAATAAAAGTCTGGGCGAATTTAAAATGGGACGAAACCGTTTGCAAGTGCATTAGGGTGACAATAACACGGAGTGAAAATAACCCTGTATACAGTATTCAAATTTTACCATGATTTGGGTCTTTACTCTTGCCTATGTGTGTTTTTTTTTTTCTTAACTGTTATTATGATTTGAGTCTTACTCTCGCCTATGTTTGTTATTGTTCATAACAGTTTCAATGTGTCTTTCAGCCTTATTCTTATGTCACTCTTCAACGTTAGCATCAATCAGAAGGGAATCCAATACATCAGTACAAGGAAGGGAATCATAGGCATACTCTCCTGGCTCCTACAAGGTATGCTACCAGGCAAGGAGTCATAGAAATACTCTCCTGGCTCCTACAGGGTATTTTTTCCAGAGAAAAAGTTTAGGAATACTCTCCTGGCTCCTACATGGTAATTGTTACCACGGAAGCAGTTATAGGCATACTCTCCTGGCTCCTACAAGGTATTTTACCAGGGAAGGAGTTATGGGTATACTTTCCTGGGGCCAATTTCACTAAAGGTGGTAACTCTAGGTATAGTCGTAAATGTAGTCGTAACTTACAACTAAACTGAGTTTCACTAAAGGTCGTAACTTTATTCCTACGTGTAAACTTACATCTAAGTCTACTTCTGCTCCAAAGCACTACTAGTGTCACACGTAACTCAGGAAATGCATATGTAGATCCAGTTAGAAGTCTATATCTTCATGCATTGTAATGTACGACAAAACAGAAGTCGTATATCGGCCTAATTTATGTTTACTTGTTTTCACTAGGCCCTATAGTTATGATACTTGTACACACGAACTCTGTATAGATCTTTAATTTCCTTTTGATTAAAATAATTCCTTGACCACAATAATTTGTCACAAACGGGATCTAGCTGTCTAAAATAAAAAAATACATATGGCCTAAATCCACTGCATACTACTCAGATAGTTCAGATTTGTTAGGTGGACATTTTTAAACGTCCTTTCTCACACTTTAAATCCAAATAATATATATTTGCACACAAACACCGAGATAAATATATATAAAGAGTGGAATCTCGTTATCTTGAAACTCATGGGACCAACCCTTATTACTTCAAGATATCTGGAATTCGAGATAACCAAAATTTTAATTGATATATTATTATTATATCTATAAAAATCGGGACCAGATTTTCAACTTTGACATATCTGAAATTTCGACTCAACTGATTTTGACATAATACCATTGAAAGGATATATAAATACAGGTATATCCTACTTCAGTGTTTACAAGCTAACAGCCTTGGACTTTGACTCCGCGCTTTTCAGATACAGTTTATAGGCCTATGTTTGTTATTCAAAATTATTTCATTCTGCTGGGAATAGTGCGAGTTACATAATTACTAACAATACGCTGTACAATGCACACATACTGCAGTACACATATCTACAAAATACAGGATACATCTAAAGGAATTATAAAACAGTAGCCTTCTTATATATCATGCTCTCGATTTTCAGCTCACTTGAACCGAAGGTTTTGGCATCCAAAGAGGGAGGGCGTATGCCCTTTATCCCTCTTTGAATCTGCCACTGAATTATGTATATAAATGTCTTTATATATTAGCCCCTACAAAAAATTAAAAGCATAGCAAGCTGAAAATTTTTTTTTTAAAAATATGATTAATTTTCACCACAACTTTGGCACCAGTTAAGGTAAGATTATCTATATTCTTGTTCGCCAAGCACAGATTATTTTTTTCCAATATTTTTAAGGCCAGAATATTTATTTCCAAAATCTATGAGGCCCCCCTCAGAATCAATTGGTCATCCCTGAAGCCAGAACCCCCATTTTTGTTTCCGTCCAATTCGATTTTAATTGTTTATTTAGTTAGATTCTATTGGAAGGGCTCTATGGCTGTCATTGTTTCAGTTTTAGTTTAGCCTATTCAGATGACACTCAACAATAGACCCTTTCACGATAACTGCGGTCCTGTAACTTTCAGTGGTAAAATGATACAGATTCCTGTAAAAATGACGTCAAGAAACAATCAGTTACTATAAAGACGTACATGTTTTTGTGGGTATCTGATCATTTTGCCACTCAAAGTCACAGGACCGGAGTTAAAGGGTCTATATGAAATTAGATAATGCACATTCCTGATTTTCGTCGCTATGTATTTCATAATCTCTCCACAGAAGAGTTCCTACTGCATTTCCAAAAGTAGATATGTGTAGGTTTACAAGTAAGCTTACATTTACATGCACAGCTACAATCTTTAGCCAAACTGACATTACGCACACATAAATAAAATCGTTAGTCGAAAGTTACGACTACATTTACAGGCAAAGTTACGACCTTTAATGAAACAAGTCTCTGGCTCTTACAAGGTGTATTACCTGTCAAGGAGTTATAGGCATACTCTCCTAGCTCTCCAGGGGCTGAAAATTCCTTAAGTCCGAGGTCCAGGACCTACATATTTTACTTTTGGACCCTGACGTTTTCTTGCTGTGTGGGTCCGAGGATCTAAGTCTGAATCAGTGAATGACTTTTCTGCCAATTTCTTTATTTCTAAACTTGTTTCCTATGTAAAGTTCAATCATCATTTTCTAATATGATTTTGTAGCAGTTTTTGGTTTATACAATTTTGTGTTCCGACCTTTGATAATAATTATATGTATTAATTATATTAAAAATATGACTCTGAATTATTGTAATTGGACCCATGTGTTAGAGAACCGGGCCCAGGTACAATTTAACAAAAAAACTGCTGGACCCAAGCAGCTGAAAGAAAATTTTCAGCCCTTGCTCTCACAAGGTATGTTACAAGGGAAGAATTATGAGTCACTACTCTCCTGGCTCCTACAAGATATATGGAATATATAGATCAAAAGATAAAGGTATTTTACAAGGAAAGGAGTTCCATGTCCCCTACAAAGTATGTTACCAGGGAAGGAAATATAGTCATACTCTCCTGGCTTATACAAGGTATGTTACACTTAGGGAAGGAGTTATGAGTGTACTCTCCTGGCTCCTACAAGGTATGTTACACTTAGGGAAGGAGTTATGAGTGTACTCTCCTGGCTCCTACAAGGTATGTTACACTTAGGAAAGGAGTTATAAGTGTACTCTCCTGGCTCCTACAAGGTATGTTACACTTAGGGAAGGAGTTATGAGTGTGCTCTCCTGGCTCCTACAAGGTATGTTACACTTAGGGAAGGAGTTATGAGTGTACTCTCCTGGCTCCTACAAGGTATGTTACACTTAGGGAAGGAGTTATGAGTGTACTCTCCTGGCTCCTACAAGGTATGTTACACTTAGGGCAGGAGTAATGAGTGTACTCTCCTGGCTCCTTCAAGGTATGTTACACTTAGGGAGGAGTTATGAGTGTACTCTCCTAGCTCCTACAAGGTATGTTACACTTAGGGCAGGAGTAATGAGTGTACTCTCCTGGCTCCTTCAAGGTATGTTACACTTAGGGAAGGAGTTATGAGTGTACTCTCCTAGCTCCTACAAGGTATGTTCCACTTAGGGAATGGTACACTTAGGGAAGGAGTTACGAGTGTACTCTCCTAGCTCCTACAAGGTATGTTACACTTAGGGAAGGAGTTATGAGTGTACTCTCCTGGCTCCTACAGGATGTGGAATATATAGATCAAGAAATAAAGATTGAATTTTACCATATACTGAGTGTCCTTTAAAATGTCAAACATCCGTGAGTATTATATGCTACAATGTAACAAAAGTGAAAGTGTAATAATTTTCATTTGAATGCATGTTTGTTTGTTCTGTACTTGAAATAGATTACCACTATGACCAGTGATATAGATCAGGATGTTTATAATCTGTTTATACCTGTCACTAATGTATTTGACAGAGGAGAAGACCATTGATAACCAACTTAACACCTTGCGTCTAATTCAGTCTATACTGTGTGATAACAGTAATATCAACTTGGTGCATGAAGTCCAGGAGTCGGTAAGTATAGCTGTACCTAGAAGTACATTGTTGTTGTTTGATAATGTTTGTTAAATAACAACATGGTCAGGATAAAATCTGCGACAATTCATGGGAAATCTGTTTCAGGGTATGCCAATCTAATTTAAGACTGATCTCTCACCTCATCCTGTTTTCTGGTATGTTACGTAGACAGTTGATGGGAAATCTGTTTCAGGGTATGCCAATCTAATTTAAAACTGATCTCTCACCTCATCCTGTTTTCTGGTATGTTACGTAGAGGATCTAACAAAATCCACTATCTGGTCACATGTGAGTCACATGTTAGAAAATGTGAGTTAAAAGATCTTGAAAGTTGATTGAATGGTAATGTGATACATGCGAACATTTTAAACAACAACTGAGCACACAAAATCCAGAAGTAGAAAATTCTTTTCACAACCTTGGATAGGACCGAATCACCAAATATATTAAATGATCATGAATTCTGTGGACTGACAATTTCTTTACTATAAAATGACTTACATCTCTTTATCATTTGATAAACTTTTAGTGTCTTCCATACATTTACAAACCAGAAGATAGGAGCAATGAGAGATTGATTTTTAATTAGACTGTCAGTATGCTTAATGAGCTCTGGTTGTATTAATTTTGCTTCTCACCTCTATAACCAAGGCAGATCACTCGCTGACATCTTTGTTAATATCGCCACCACATTTAGTATGTTCTCATTGCAGGAACAACAGCAGTGTGACATTAAAATCATTCATCTTTGAGACACTTTGCCTTATGTCTCTGATCCTATGTGTCAAATATGAAAAGATTTGATCAAACCATATCAAAGATATACTGTATTTTGACCCACTAAGTGCCCCGAAGCAGTCAGGTTTGTCTGGTTGTCCAGGACAAGTCCCATTTTGCGGTCAGACATGAAGATGTTAGTCCTCACTTGTCGGAGAGGACAAGAAAAATTGTTGAAGACAAAAAAAATTATTCAGAAAAGATGATCCACGTTTAAACTCAAATAATTAATATCTTTAAATGTTACACTTGATTTTCATACATATCATTTTCGCACTCGGACAAGTAGACTTGATTACTTCTTGTCCTGCAGGACAAATGAAAATTTTCATGATTGTTGACAGTTGTAAATTCTTTTTTGGGTGGGGTAAAGTGTTACTTGAGATTTTTTAGTCCACATATCCTCGTCAACTGGCTATAGAAAAGATTCTGGATCATGCGTAAAAAATGGTGTGTAAATCTTAACTATTGGGAGAGGTTCACAGCCAGACAGACTGATGTGGAGTCGTAATGAACAGTAGTGTGACTTAGTCTTGTATTTATTTGTCTGATAATCTTTGTTCTGAAATCTATATTGTTATTTGTATTTTGTGAAATACTTTGATGATGTAGAGTGATAGAAATACCTGTAATTGTACAAATTCTCATTAATTTTAGTTACCTGTGACAGTACTGCAGCAACTAACACAGGATAAAAACCGAGAGATAAAGGAGCTAGCCAGTGAACTGATAGCTGACATCCAACACCATCTGCACAGTCAACAGTAGTACAGTGGTCCCCCTTTATAAGACCACCCTAAATGAAAGAGGCATGTGGTCTCATAATGGAGGTACTCTTTCCTGGGAGGATGTATATTGATAACTTGTCAATGATAAACGACATCTAGTAATACAATTTTCAGACAATTTTTATTCATTGGTATTACATCTCCATGTTAATTTGGTTCTTTCTGGTGCAATAGTCATTAGTGTCATATGATTTAAAATGTTCAAATTCTCACTCACACAAACGTGTTCACATGATAATTTGATTAAAAATGTTCCAAACATTAAACATAATCCTTGAGTTTATTTCAAACCCGTACGTTGTTTTTTCAGTACCCAGTCTAAGGCCTCCAGCGCCAATGTGTATACAATTATAAACTGCTACTTGTCACGCCTAATTAAACATACCTGCAAATCATCCTGTCTTTTGTGTGACCCTAATCAACATCCATGATGATAATTAATTCCTAATAATCCTTTAATTAGATTTCAAACTCGGAATACTTCACCAAGTGTTGATATGACAGACGAAGGACTAACAATATCAGGCAGCTTGTGTTGTGATCGATTGCAGGCAGGTCGGAAATGTGTATTTATATGGAACTGTAGGCCTATTATTTTTTTAATCGAGGGTACTGCCGTGGGCCATGTGTCCCCTTTGCTTACTTCTGAATCCGCCACTGGTACAGTTTCTCGTTCAAATCAGTAAATCTTCTCATTTTCATGAGACTCAATTTTTAGATAATAAAAACATTGGTTACCCGGTAGAGCTAGCGTGTAATTGAATTTCGTATTTGATGTTTTCGTACTTTATTTTTTAAATAACCCGAAATATTCAGTTGTTATATTCTGTTCACTACAATCACTGCATTAACCTAGTAGGATCAAGAGAATCTGAAATGGTGCGGGCTAGAATTATTCGAGTTTAAAAATAAAAAAAATCGGCTGCTCACATTTTGGTTACGCGGTAGAGGTAGAGCTAGCGAATAATTTAGTTTCATATTTAATGTTATACTTTTTAAAAAACACTCGGTCGCTCGTGAGGTTTTTTTTCTATGGAATCAAAATGATTTGGCCAATGAAAAGTGGTCGCGTTATGGGAGTGGTCTCTTATAAGAGGTAATTTATCATTAAAAAAAGTTATGTTTTGAAAATTTGGTCGCTTAAGGGGGGGTGGTCGCAAATACGGGGGACCACTGTACCACCTCTACAGTCAACAGCAGTACCACCTTCATAGTTAACAGTAGCACCACCTCTGTAGTCAACAGTAGTACCACCTACATACCTGATACACTTTTCAATCTATCTAATTCTGATTCTAATTCCCTGACATATGTCCTCATCACATGGTTAGTGTTATAAGTTTTATTTTTGTTTTGAAATATGACGTGTTCAGAGCTTTGTGGGTAAACAATGGTATGTGATCAGGTACTTGTCCTTAATAATTAAACAGTTATCTAATTACTTTTATCTTGTTTATACTAATATGACATTTACATATTCGGAACATTTTATACAAATGTAACTACCTAGCTGTACATCAATAGATAATCAAATTTCTCTCTCACACAAGCACAAAATATCAGCTGAAAAAAATGTCAAAAAAAACTTTATTTATTAACACAGTTTCAACAGAACAAATTTACGATTTATGTTCAAATGAACATGAAAATACAGTACGTAACTTCAATCATAAAATTTTGACATAAATTAAAAGTAATCAACAAATGAATTATAAAATCTTTGGCAAGATTTCTCTATACATGAGACAAAACTAAACATATGTTTGTATCCGTTACAGCAGACTGCACAAGATCATACTAGCAGAAGCTAAACTCTGGTTGAATCCTTTCTCCACAACGATCAAGTGCAGTCTGATGATACGTATAGGAACATTTGTGTGCCTTTGTATTTATTATATGCCCCATATTTATTTAATTGGGTACAAAAAATTTAAAATTGCATTACTCTTTTAACATCATCATCAAATATGTTGGATGAGTGGAATTCCATTTTCCGACAGTCTCTTTATCCAATTGAAGGGTCACGTATTGCATGGGTGTATTTAACATCATGACATGTAATAAAACAAATGACTAATCCTGTTTTGCTTGATCTGTCTGGATACTTTGGTGGCCATCAATGTCCTGAATCGTATTTATAGCCTAAAATGAAAAGAAAAACCTTGTACAGTCACCGATTCGACTTGATTGATACTCAAATTCAACATTTATTTGATTTTTTAAACTACATGTTTATGGTGGTTCGTTAACCATCTGCATCCCACTGATTATTCACATAACAGAAACTGGGTTACACTCATGATTTTACTGTAAGATATTGAGTAATATGTTGAATGTGCTGCTCTAAATTTTAGTATATATGTTTTATATTCAAGGATGTGATACCATAATGGTGAAAAAGAGGGAAATGGCTCCTTTGTAGGGGTTTAATAGGGAAAATACAAATGTAACATTTCAGCAAAATTTTAAAAAAGGAAGAATTCCTCATAATGGAAGGAAAATTCTCATTTCTGAATGTTATCATTATCTACAAGCATATACAAACATGTCTAGTTGCAGCATAAACTATGTGTGTCCATAAATTAAATCATGAAAAGTTGGTTGAGCTGGACTACTGAGTAAATTTGGTGACTTTGGGACCTTGTCATGATCATTTACGGTAGTGCGTTATAGTATGCAAATTATTTCAAATATTACTGCTATAAGAAGCCTCGAAATCATTGAAACAAACTAAACATTAGTGGATCCTGTCATGAAAGACCACCTGTCTTTTGAGTACATAATTTGAAAGCCATTCAGTTAAATATGTGTAGAAAATATAAGCTTTTTTGAGAGACCACATTGCAGTGGTGGAAAGGGTTGTCTCTCAAGACAGACTCCATTTAGGTTATTGAATATATATATATATATATATATATCATAGGCGTCGGAACCGGGGGCTTAACCAACTTAAAACACCACACACTTAGAAACCCCCCCCCAACACCCTATCCAAAATTTTTTTATTTTGCTAAGATAGACATAGGTGTTGAAAATTGGGGCTTAGCCCTCGGACGTTTCTAGCGTGTGTGTGTTTTAAGTTGGTTAAGCCCCCCCACTTTCAATTTGCTTCCAACGCCTATGTATATATGTGTGTATATATATATATATATGCCGCAGTTCTTGGCAGGGCAAAGGACCGTGCTTGTGAGGTCTTCGACTCCACGCCAAGAATGAGGGTGTAAATATATTAACGTATTCAGTAATGTTAAATATTTTATTTAATTTACAATAACATAAAAATTGCGTAATGTGTAATCACTATAGCGTGTGTGAATATAACATAAAATAGGCCCCACAACCTCAAAACTGGTCTCATGCATGTATGGTAGGATGTCGCACCTTTTCATGTAATGTTAAGTAAATGGAAAACGAAAGTAGGATTCTACATACATGTAATAAGTTATGTTACTTTATATCAATGACATATAAGATAATTTCATCAAAGGCCAAGGCACCCATCTAGGAAGGTTATAATTAGATTGTTATAATGGTAGATGGAGTTTTATGCATAAACACAACTATGCTATAAATCATGGTATATATTGGTACACACTGAGAGAAGTGAAAATTTTTAAACATGTATTACATGTTCCTTTTAAACCAAAAAAATTGTTAAGCCCTGAATACCCCTTATATTTTATTGAATGACTCGTTAACATTGTTCTTAAAGTAATATGAAGCTGGTTTACCCATTGATAAAAGGTAGCTGCTCCAAGACTAGCAGCTTTTACACCCTCTGGTCTATATTTTCCAAGTATCGACCTTGCCTTTTTTAAATTTCCTGGTTTGATTCTGGACTGGTCAAATGTAGCTATTTGTATTTTAAAACTATCTACTCCTTTTTTTCCAATTAGTGCCGTTACATATCTCCATTTCTGCGAAGAAAAAAATGAAACATTTTAACACCTGGTATTTGAACATACACTGTATACCTGAAAAAAATTCATACCTGGTTATTTTTGCCGTTCATGATAGAAAACATATTCATCCTGTTTAATTTCACCAAAACCCAGTCTTATGGATAACATGTATGTATGTACTTGAATTATTTAGCTTTAAAATTTCACTTTCATTTAATTGTTTGTTTATTGTTGGTTAACGTCCCACTCAAGAATATTTCACTCTTATCAAGACCAAATGTCGGTGAAGGGCTTCAAGTTTTGGCCTATGCTCGGCACTTACTGCCATTGAGCAGTGATGGCTCTTGAACGTGCCAACACTTACTGTGACACGGGACCTCCAGTTTTTACTGTCTCATCCAGGACAGGAAACCAACCTGCCGCCTGCGGGACTCGAACTCACGATCCAGAGTCGAGCGCGCTACCGACTGAGCCAGGCCGGCTCACTTTCATTTAAAATACGCCCTCTTATCTAAGGATGAAAATTACATGGGAGTGAAATTTTTTTAAGTATACAGTAGATCAGTATAGTATAGGTCTAGAAATGTAAAATGGCATATCTGCGTTCTGTCATAAACAAAACAATATCCGACAGAATCATTAAAACACTCAATATTCACAAATTTTCAGTTACTATGTAACTAATATAGATATTGTCGTCTTTCACTTGATAAAGGTCAAGGGGCCGCAAATTTGTGAATATTGAGTGTTTTACTGTTTTGGGGGTTTTATTCACATACAGATACTTCCCTCTGGAGAACATTGAATTTTATCAAAACAATATGGTCCATTTTCCAAAAAAAAGTTTGTATGGATAAAACAGCTTTGGGAAGATTCCATGCAAAACTAAAATTCTAATATTTTTGTGTCGACCGGTAGTTTGTGACCAATTATCAAATACATAATTGGTTTCACTTAATCAAATACTTTTTTAAATTAGTTTGTACCATATTTAACCGTAAAAGTCTTTAATTTCTAAATATCAGATATTACTTTAGAATGGGACATCCATTATGTATATTATTAGCAATTCCAAAGTTATAGATTTACAAAAGAGGCCAAACCAAATCTGTCAATAAAACCTTATCAGTTGAACTGGAATTTGATAAAATATATGTTTCCGAAAGAAAAAAAAAATGGTATCACACAGGGCCAAACAGTAAATCTTAACATATTGCCAAATCCGTCCAAGAGTGCCAAAATGATTATGTTAGCTTTGAGAAGATTTAGAAAGATTAAATGGCGCTATCTGAGCAAAATGCTACTTTAGTATGAAAGATTCGACTGATACGGAAACACCAGGTACTTGGATTATGTTATCCTAGGGTACTCCAACGGTCCATCAGCACTGACCTGACAGCCGTGGAAACAACTCAGTGGTTATAATTATCATTAACAATACCAAATTTAAGACAGACAAAACAATTATTATCTATTCTGTACAGTATTTCACGTGCTTTCCACAATAAACATTTTAGAGAACGGATTGTGATTTCTTTTTCATACGCGGCACTAGCAAAAAAGACAATCCCCACCAATGGCGGTTTTTTGAATCGGTTATAGAGGTTTATAATCCGAAGTGGTAAACCGATTGATTTTCACTATAATGAATTATTGTCCCATCAGTACTAGTTATACAGACATTTGTGTTGTTATTAACTTGTCAAACTCTTGAAGTCAAATTTGGTCTTGTCCATTCCATAGAGTGATGAAGTCCACTCTCAGGGGTGTATGGTTTTGAATAAAAAAAATTATAATAATTTTACATGCAATGTGAATTTTTCCACCCTCGAATTATGACAGTAGACAGTTCTATTTATTGATTCTGGGTCTTTCTATTTATTGATTTGGGTGAGTCTAAAAGGGGTTTCAAGGGTTGATGAGTTAAGGGAATTGTTCACAGGAAAACGGGTATCGATCAATAATCACCAAAATATCTGGCTATAATTCAGTAAAATGTTACATTTCAAATTATATAAATAGATTTTCTGAAAATTTTACATTTTGAATATTATAAAATCTACCAACTGAGAATAGACTATACTAATAACTGCAAAATTCGTGAACTATGCAAGTGAAATAGGTCAGATTTGAGGTCTGTGCTCAATGATCCCAAAACGGATTTAGATGACAATGGCGACCATCCCACATTAAATTAAAGGGACATTAGCATTCTAAAGTTTTCCTTTCCTTTTTACTACTTAGATTAATGTACAAAAACAAATTAGGAAAATGCACCAAAAATAATAATAATAATAAATTCCTATATATTTTGCGAAAATTGCTTGAGAAATCCATTTTCGCAATTATATGTTTGCAAATGTTCAATTCGACCTCACTATTTGTATATGTACATGTAACTGGACCTGACCGAATTTTCACAAAATATATAGGAATATAAGAATTGTTATGCATTTATCTATATCTCTTATCTGTAATTGTACATCAATCTAAGAAGTAAACACTAAATTTCTTCTTTTTTCGGAAAACATAGTAAATAAGCTTTTGACTAGTCCGACAACATGATATGATATTCAAAAACTAGCACAATACAGCCAAGTGATTTCATTGAGTATTTGTCAACGTGACGACAGAGAGTATACAACTGTTACCTCTAAATCTGATTCATTGTATCCCAACAACAAGAATGTTGCATACATTACATCCTTAACAGGTACTGGAGGGTTGGCATAACTCTTTAGTTCCGAGATTGTTTTGGTATTTAATGCAAGAACAGCAATTTGCAATGGTTTCAATTTTTCCAAGTGAGCTCTGAAATCCTCAGAACTATCATATAACGACTCCAGATCGCTCTGTAGATCTGCGTCACTCAGAATAGACATCGTTTCCTCGAGGCTATAATCACGTGTTGCCATGATGTCTTTAATCTCTGAAAAGTAGAAGAGTTTTTATGCAATATATACAGTCATGGGACATAAATATTCGTGTTATTTTCTATTTATATATATATATATATATATATAAAACCAAGAATTTTTAAATGACCACAAAATCCACTCTTTTTATCAATATTTCAAATATTTCATTTTTACATTAAAGAAATTGAATTCATATTTTTAATCTCTTTGAAATGTGTTTATTTTGAGAAAATAATGTGGAGGATAAAACTATTTTAGACAAATTTTGACATATTTAATTAGACTGAAAGAATAATTACGGAATTTACAAAATTAATCCGTGAGAAAAATGTAAATAAACATGAAAATTTTTAAAAATACATATACATGTATTTTAGAAATATGAAATTATCCTTCTGTAAATTGGTATAAATTCTGGTATAATTTGTGTATTTTATCAGCATTAAAAAATTGTTGGTTTTATATAAAACAAAGAAGAAAATATTATAAATGGCAGATTTTTATGTCCCACGGTTGTATCTTTCGAGAAAAGTTTCCAGAGTGTTGTAGTCAACACCAGTGAACACTTGACTTTACTTTTTACAAGTCTTATTTCTAAAACACAAAAAAACATGTTTTCAGTAAACACGTAAAGATATGTTATTTAGCAATGTCAGTATACTGTATTCTCTCTCTCTCTCTCTCTTGTTCTCTCTCTCTCTCTCTCTCTCTCTCTCTCTCTCTCTCTCTCTCTCTCTCTCTCTCTCTCTCTCTCTCTCCTGAAACAAAAGCGGGTTTTCAATTCGCGGATCGGCAGTTACATTTCTCCATTGATCATTGATCATTTACCGCAAAGACAGTCCATGTGTAAAGTTTCGTGAATTTACGGATTTATTTACCGTGTTTATAGCATACATTAACATCGCCATTTATTTCCCTTGTACAGTACACACTTGACGGCAAGATCGTCTATTACTTCAGCAATGCTCAGTCTACACATTGACATCCCTAATAATTAATCAATTTTCAATGTCTTCCTTTACTAACCAATTTCCAATATTTACCGTTACTGGGTCCGAAGTTGCCAAATTTAATCAAGCTCAACTTTTACTTCATTATTTTGACTGTATAATCGGTGTAAATCTTTTAAGTTTGAGTGATGAGGGAATATATCAATATTTTCCATCATTCCTTTATAATTTTTTGTGTCACAATTAAGATTATCATGTAAATAATGAATAAATATGTTGAGTACGGTACTCAAATTTTGAGTACGTACTCAAACATTTTTCTAATATTTCTGAAGTTTCCTTCAAATGAGTTAATTTTTACCATTATTTACAACTGTATGCAAACACTATACAAACATGAACAATTACAGAATGAAGTGCACGTGATTTTACCTTAAAATCATGAGAAGTTAGTTGAACTTGAGTACTGGGTAAATTTGGTGACTTCGGGCACTGAACAATTTTCGATGTAAACAATGGCATTAAGATTTCCTACCACTTAAGAATTTCCAGTATACGCAATGACATTAATAAATGTTTTCCTTTACAAAGCAGTTTTCGGTCTACACAGTTACATCAATATCTTCAGAACACCAATACCAATAACACCTAACACCAATACCTTTCTTTACTAACTACATATAAAATCTAGTGTTACCAGTTCGATCTAAATTCCAAAGATTAACGTCATATATAAAAATGTATTGAACTATAAGTCTTAGTCATGGACAGCTCTTTAAAGATATAAATACACCCCTAGATAAACGTATAAAAATAGTCATGACTCTTCAAGGATTCAATATTGCTTAGCATGTACCCATGACCAGTAAATCTCACAAACTTAACATTAATATCTTCAGAAACCTAACACCAATACTTTCCTATACTTTAACTGTACTTTTAATGCTTAATAGGCCTTTAATGAGTATTTTTGTTTAGAGATACGAATATTAATTAGTATAGAAGAAAACAAGTCTAGACCAATAGCATTTCTTACTATGCTTATTGTATTTTTATCAAATAATAAAAGTGTTATTATCACTGTCAAATACACCGACTTTTGTCAATGTGGTTAGTGGTGAATTACCGGAAAGAATCGATACGAAGTGAAGTTCAGGTTCAGTTTTAGTTTTACCTGGTTTTGTACATATATTTTCAAGTTTCCATGTTATAATTACAGTTGATCTGAGTAGAATTTGACCCTATTTTTTAAGTTGTAGTATCGAAACTCGTAATGATATGTAATGTATCTCACTGCAGTAACCGAAACAGACTTGACGATCAAATGCCGAAGCGAAGTACATTATTTCGCCGTCTATTATTTTATCATCGACATCTCCCAACACTAAACAATTTTCAATCTACACATATCCCGTTACTAAGCAGTTTTCAGTATACACAATCACATCAATATATATAAAAAATTAAAATCTTAGAAACTAAACAGTTTTCGGTCTACACAACGGCATCAATACCTACCTATACTAAATTCACACACAATCCAGTTACCAGTTCGATACAAATTCCTATGATTTACGTTAGATACAAAAATGTATTGACCTATAATTCTTAGTCATGGACAGCTCTGTATATATAGATACACTCCTACGTCAACATATAAAAATAGTTATGATATTTCAAGTGTAAAGGTACCTTGATCAAATGCCGAAGCGAAGTACATTATTTCGCCGTCTATTATTTTATCATCGACATCTCCCAACACTAAACAATTTTCAATCTACACATATCCCGTTACCAAGCAGTTTTCAGTATACACAATCACATCAATATATATACAAAATTAAAATCTTAGAAACTAAACAGTTTTCGGTCTACACAACGGCATCAATACCTACCTATACTAAATTCACACACAATCCAGTTACCAGTTCGATACAAATTCCTATGATTTACGTTAGATACAAAAATGTATTGACCTATAATTCTTAGTCATGGACAGCTCTGTATATATAGATACACTCCTACGTCAACATATAAAAATAGTTATGATATTTCAAGTGTAAAGGTACCTTGATCACGTAAATTTAAAAAAAAAAAAAACACTTTGACTTTCAATTCAGTTCTTGTAAAAATTAGATGTCTTTATCTCCAGCTCGTTTTGAGTAATTTTAATTAATTAATACTTAATTAAAAATAAGATACCTCATAGGCCTTAACGGTCACTATAGTACAATTTCCCGTCATGTTTGGTTATAATTAGTCCACAGTCAAAAATATTAAAAACATACTACCAAAGTTATAATGCTCAATGATCCCTAAATTATTCCTCACGACATTGTGATATATATCTGTGTATACAAAAATTCAATCAGTTTTGAGTTATTAAGCCATTTGTATACAACTCTACCCTATGTTATTCAACTGGACCGTATACACAGACTTCATTTGCATTCGTAAACTTTGTAGATATTTACCTAACAATCAGTCATATGATCATTGGTTCACGAGAGAAAGATTTTAAAGATATCATACCTAGTTTTGGTCCATTTTGAACCCTTTTAAGTCCCAGTGGGTTCATTCGCAAAATGTACGTAGCTTCACATGGGCCCATTGGTTCTCGAGAAGAAGTCAAAAATATATAAATGTTAACGACGACAGATAGGAGAAGATCGCATTAGGTTGGTATTGACGGCTGGATTGACACTGGTTTTTATCCTGCTACAGTAGATAAAACAGCGCTGTCACAAACAGCCTTAAAGGACAGACACCACCAAATATTTTCCCATAGGCCTCAATGCTAATTTACAAAACTTCAGGTCACTGTCACTCACTATCCCATGTTTTTATTTATATCTGGGTCAAATAAGTATCCTGTGGTGAAAGATCAATATTTTTGATAACAAAAATTTGCAATCAAAAGTATTAGGTTGCCGTTGCAATTTTTACTTCAAATTTTCACTTGTTTACAACTCGTAGTATTCCGCACCAAAGGAAAAACATCTATTTCTCATATGACCCATCCCTTTCATATTTTCAAACCGTCAACCCTATAATTTCCAAAAGTACTACCAATATTCATGCATCTTTTTTAATCACCTTTATTTCAACAATTAATGGCAAAACTCAATTTTTTCAATTTAATGACCAATCAGATCGCTGGGCTCATTTTACCCTCCGCACAACTTTGGGTGTCCAAAATGTCTGCGCCCAATGTTGTTAAACAAAGCTGGTGTTTTTCCTATAGATTTATATTCCAAAACATTGCCAAAAATGGTCATTTTGCATTTTTTTGGAAATCTCACTCACTGTATACCAAGCCCCCTTAATAATGGGGATGGGAACCCAACCTGAAGAGAAACACAGTCTATAATGTGTCACACCCCTACCTCTCAATCCCATTCTTTGATATTAACAAATAAATGCATTATATGAAGAAGTTGTCTGTTTTTCTTTTATGATTTTCATTCAGAATTGTTTGTAACACATACAGTGTATATTTCATTATTTTGAATGATTTCCTACCATTATTTACCAATATTGACCATGATATCAAATAAGGGTAGAACGGTACCCCTTAATAATGGAAAAAGTGACAAAAATATACCATTTTCTTCACAAAAATTTTAAAATTTTGGATCATTGCTTAATGAGCATGGCACCAAATTAGGCACCAGAAAGTAAAGAAGAACTTATGAAGCCTCACTTAAAAGTGAAACCATGTCATTTTTTATATCATCAAATTGCTTTTATTGACAAGGAATGAAGTGCAACCCTTAATAAAAGTGTAAAACTTTCTGGGAGGGGATACCCTACATACAACACATTTAATAGAACTTATTGTGTTCAATTATATAAAATATGTTATGTAATCATTTTTTCAGACATGTCCATGTTTTGTTTCATCCCTTAATTACAGTCTCATGATGTAAGTAATTAAATACAGAGGGCAGATAACTGAGTCTGACTTTAAAATGACTAACACTTAAATGGTGCAAAATGATAGTCAAATTGCTTTTAAAAGGATATCACATATGTATAGTTCTGTTTCGGATAAAAAAAACTAGGTTAAATTTTAATTATACTTAGTTTTGAAACCAGTAAAAGTCAATATCAGGTGTTAATTTTTGTCTGGTATGACCCCAAGAGAGTGTTAAGTGACATTTGCTGGAAAGGGGGGGGGGGTGAAAAAAGGTGATTCAAACAAAAAATGCTAACAAAAAAACTGACTAAAATTTTGGAAAACTTATGAAAACATGCAACTTAGAATGAATATAAGGATGAGTTAATACAGAAAAAATATAAATTGATACTTATATAATTATCTTTTACAGGTACTTGAGTATGATAATTTAGATAAAAAATCTCTTATTGGACAATATTTCCCTGGATTTAAAAAATTGAAATATAACCTTTCTCTTCAGGTTAAAATGTTGATAGATTATATACGAAAAAACATGTTAAAAAACGCCTTATATCTAAAGAATGTTTTTATTTACAAATTATCTATTACCCAAATTTAACACAATATGACCTAACACACAATATGGAAAATTCTTGTTGTACAGATCAGCATAAAGGGGGGGAAGGGGTGGAGGGGGAGGGGGTGGGGGGGGGGGGTATTTAAAGTGTTTTAATGTAATAATATACTGTTTTTTTTACAGTGTATATGGCATGATGAAATATTTTACTGATGAGAGTTAAATCCTGAAATGCATTTTAATACAATTTTTTTTAAAAATGAGATGGTTTTTTTATACCCTCAGGATACCAGTACATATATACAACTAAAGGTACAAAATACACTGGCATGAGTAAAAATGACATGGTGCCCAATCTGTAGAATTTTTGCCTTCAAAAGAAGAAAATCAACCAGTCTTTACCTCTGATTTTAATTCAAATGAGATGAGTTAAAATTTACAATAGAAAAATTTCATCATTTTCCCAAAATATTTTGCTAAAAATTAGGTCACTATGCATAAACCATTATACTATATGAATTTTTTTATAAAATAACATGTGCATGTTTGTAGGAGAGGGGGGTATAGTTGAATTTTCCAAGAACAGATGGAATTTTGACTAATAAATGATAAAATATTAGTTCTAGGTGTTAATATAAAACATACAGATAAAAAATAAGAGATCTCAATATGCAACAAATGCCATAATAATGTGTGGTAGATGGCAGAAGGTAAACCTATTAAATTTGCACCTTGTGGACCCCCAACAGGTGCCCCATTTCATACAGGACCCTCAAATATGTTTAAAAGTATGAGTAAAAAAGTGAATGAATTGCAATTTAGGTGATAAAAATTAGAGAAATGTGCTTATTTTTAAGGCTTCCATCCAGCCTATATGTGTCACCTGATGTGAATTTCTCTTATAGATTTCTCTCCAAAACATTGCCCAAAAAATGGTCATTTTGCATTTTTTGGAAATGTCACTCACTGTATACCAAGCCCCCTTAATAATGGGGGATGGGAAACCCACCTGATGAGAGAAACACAGTCTATAATGATTGTCACAAAAACACCCCTACCTCTCAATCACCACCCCTACCTTCTTTGATTTATTAACAAATAAATGCATTATATGAAGAAGTTGTCTGTTCTGTTTTTCTTTTAATGATTTTCAATCTCAGAATTGTTTGTAACACTATATATTTCATTATTTTTTGAATGATTTTCCTACCATTATTTACCAATATTGACCATGATATCAAATAAGGGTAGGAAACCAAGTTACCGCCCCCCTTAAATAATGGAAAAAGTGACAAAATAAAATACAAAAATATACCATTTTTCTTCACAAAAATTTAAAAATTTGGATCATTGCTTAATGAGCATGGCACCAATTAGGCACCAGAAGTAAAGAAGAACTTATGAAGCTCACTTAAAAAAAGTAAACCATGTCATTTTTTTTATATCATCAAATGCATTGATTTATTGACAAGGAATGAAGTGCACCCTAAGCCAAAACCCAAAAAACAAAGTGAAAGAAAACTTCTGGGGAGGGGATACCCTTACAACCATACAACACACATTTTAATAGACTTATTGTGTTCAATTTTATATAACATACAGTTATGTTAATCATTTCGTTCAGACATTGTTCCATGTTTTGATTAATCCCTTAAATACTAGTCCTCATGATGTAATGTAAGTTAACATACAGAAGGGCAGATAACTGAGTCGACTTTAAAATGATCTAACACTTAAATGGTAGCACCAATGATTGTCAAATTGCTCTTTAAAAGGACATACACTTATGTAGTAGATTCTGTGTTCGGATAAAAAAACTAGGTTTAAATTTTAATTATACTTATGTTTTGAAACCAGTAAAAGTCAAATATCAGGTGTACCCACATTTTTGTTCTAAAAATGTATGACCATCCTAGAGAGTGTTAAGTGGACATTTGTGGAAAGCAGGGGGGTGGGGGCGTGGAAAAAAAGGTGATTCAAACAAAAAAAATGCATGACTGAAAATTTGGACAAAAGGCCTATGAAAACATGCAACTTGAATGAATATTAGATGAAGTTAATACAGAAAAAATATACATAATTGCCACTTTTACAATTATCTTTACAGGGTACTTGAGTATGATAATTAGATAAAAATCAGCTCTTCTTGGACAATATTTCCTGGATTTAAAAAATTGAAAATATTCCCTTCTTCAGGTTAAAATGTTGTTATGATTATGAAAAAAAAATGTTAAATCCCCCCTTAATATCTAAAGAATGTTTTTATTTAAAAATTGATCTATTTACCCAAATTTAACACAATATGACCTAACCACAATATGGAAAATTCTTGTGTACAGATCAGCACTCAAGGGGGGGGGGGGGGGGGGGTATTTAAATTAATGTTTTAACTGTTTAAGTGTATATGCGCATGATGAAATATTTTACATGGATGACGAGGTTTTAAATCCTTGAAATGCAATTAATACATTTTTTTTTAAAAATGGAGATGGTTTTTACCCTACTTCAGATACAGTAACATATATACCAACTAAAGGTACAAAATAACACTGCATGACTTAAAATGACATGGTCCAATCTGTAGAATTGCCTACTTCAAAAGAAGACAAAATCAACCAGTCTTTACCTCTGATTTTACATTCAAAATGTAGTTTAAAATTTACAATAGAAACACCATTTCCCCAAAATATTATTGCTAAAAAACGTCACCTATGCATATACCCATAACTATATGAAATTTTTTTATCACCCAAAATACATGACGATGCAATGTTTGTAGGAGAGGGGGATATAGTTGAATTTTCCCAAGAACCAGATGGCAATTTTGACTAATAAGATGATTAAAACTATTAGTTCTAGGTGTACCATATAAAACATACAGATAGCCCCCCTCTAAGAGGATCTCAATATGCAGCCAAATGCATAACTCATGTGCACAGTTAGAGGCCACATCCAAAACCTATTAAATTTGCTCCCTTGTGACAACCCAACATGGTGCCCCATTCCATACAGACCCTCAAACATACAGCTTTATAAGTACAGAGTAAAAGTGAATTAATTGCAATTTAGGTGATCCCAAAATTAGACCCCCACAAATGTCTTATTTTAAGGGCTTCATCCAGCAGATATGTAGTACCAAATAGTGAATTCTCACAGATTTTCTCCAAAACATTGCCACAAAATGGGTCATTTGGCATTTTTTGGAAATGTCACTCACTGCTATACCCAAGCCCCCTTAATAATGGGGATGGGAACCCAACCTGAAGAGAAAACACAGTCTATAATGTGTCACACCCCTACCTCTCCTCAATCCCTTTCTTTGATATTAACAAATAAATGCATTATATGAAGAAGCTTGTCTGTTTTTTTTCTTTTATGATTTTCATTCAGAATTGTTTTGTAACACATATATTTCATTATTTGAATGATTCCTACCAATATTTTTACCAATATTGACCATGATATCAATAAGGGTAGAAGGTACCCCATTTTTTAATAATGGAAAAAGTGACAAAATATTAACCATTTTCTTCACACAAAGTTTAAAATTTAGGAGATCATTGCTTATGAACATGGCACCAATTAGGCAACAGAAGTAAAGAAGAAACTTATGAAGCTTCACTTAAAAGTAAAACCATGTCATTTTTTATATCATCAAATTGCTTTTATTGACAAGGAATGAAGTGAACCCTTAATAAAAGTGTAGAACACTTCTGGGAGGGTGGAGGATACCCTTACATACAACACATTTTAATAGACTTATTGTGTTAATTTATATAAAATATGTTATGTAATCATTTTCAGACATGTCCATGTTTTGTTTCATCCACATTAATTACAGTCTCATGATGATGTAAGTAAATAAATACAGAGGGCAGATAACTGAGTCTGACTTTAAAAAAGACTAACACTTAAATGGTGCAAAATGATAGTCAAATTGCTTTTAAAAGGATATCACATATGTATAGTTCTGTTTCGGATAAAAAAAACTAGGTTAAATTTTAATTATACTTAGTTTTGAAACCAGTAAAAGTCAATATCAGGTGTTAATTTTTGTCTGGTATGACCCCAAGAGAGTGTTAAGTGACATTTGCTGGAAAGGGGGAGGGGTGTGAAAAAAGGTGATTCAAACAAAAAATGCATGACTGAAAATTTGGAAAACTCCGCTATGAAAACATGCAACTTGAATGAATATCAGATGAGTTAATACAGAAAAAAAATATAATTGATACTTTATTAATTATCTTTACAGGGTACTTGAGTATGATAATTAGATAAAAATCTCTTATTGGACAATATTTCTGGATTTAAAAAATTGAAATATATTCCCTTCTTCAGGTTAAAATGTTGATAGATTATGAAAAAAAGATGTTAAAACGCCTTATATCTAAAGAATGTTTTTTTTTTACAAATTATCTATTACCCATATTTAACACAATTATGACCTAACCACAATATGGAAATTTCTTGTGTACAGATCAGCATAATATAGGATGGGGGGGGTATTTAAATTAATGTTATATACTGTTTACAGTGTAATATGGCATGATGAAAATATTTTACTGATGAGAGTTAAATCCTGAAATGCATTTTAATACAATTTTTTTTAAAAATGAGATGGTTTTTACCCTTCAGATACAGTACATATATACAACTAAAGGTACAAAATACACTGCATGAGTAAAATGACATGGTCCAATCTGTAGAATTTGCCTTCAAAAGAAGAAAATCAACCAGTCTTTACCTCTGATTTTAATTCAAATGAGTTAAAATTTACAATAGAAACATCATTTCCAAAATATTTTGCTAAAATTAGTCACTATGCATAACCATAACTATATTGGAATTTTTTTATAAAATAACATGTTGCATGTTTGTAGGAGAGGGGGGTTATAGGTTGAATTTTCCAAGAACAGATGGAATTTTGACTAATAAATGATAAAATATTAGTTCTAGGTGTAATATAAAACATACAGATAAAATTAAGAGATCTCAATATGCAACAAATGCATAATAATGTGTGTAGAGGCAGAAAACCTATTAAAATTTGCACCATTGTGGACCCCAACATGTGCCCCCATTTCATACAGACCCTCAAATATGTGTTAAAAGTATGAGTAAAAGTGAATGAATTGCAATTTAGGTGATAAAAATTAAGAGAAATGGCTTATTTTAAGCTTCAACCATCCTAATGGCAAATGTTTTTTTAAGGGCAAATATTTTCCCGCCATAGGCCCTTCAAAGCATCCAGGTCCTATATGTGTCAAAAAAAATGTGAATTTTTGATCTATAGTAATATTTCATTGGTCATTTTTACCTTCAAATTTTTCACTTGTTTTACAACATTGCCAAATTCTCATAATGGTCCCTTTCATTTTGCAATTTTTTGTACTAACAAAATGTCACTCATTCTGCAAAACTATTTTTTTATTTAATACCAAGATCGCTGGGTCCCTTAATAATGGGGATGCGGCCCATGGAAAACAAAGCTGGTGTTTATTCCAACCTGAAGAGAAAACACAGTCTAATAATGTGTCACACACCTATAAATGTAGTCCTATCAATCCCATCCCATCTTTGATATTAACAAATAATGGCATTATATGAAGAAGTTGTCTGTTTTTTTTCTTTTATGATTTTCATTCAGAATTGTTTGTAACACATATATTTCATTATTTTGAGAATGATTTCCTACCATTATTTTACCAATATTGACCATGAAATATCAAATAAGGGTAGAAGGTACCCCCTTAATAATGGAAAAAGTGACAAAATATTACCATTTTTCTTCACCAAAAGTTTAAAATTTGGATCATTGCTTAATGAGCATTGCACCAATTAGCACCAGAGCAGTAAAGAAGAACTTATGAAGCTCACTTAAAAGTAAACCATGGTCATTTTTTATATCATCAAATTGCTTTTATTGTCAAGGAATGAAGTGCACCCTTAATAAAAGTGTAAAACTTCTGGAGGGGATACCCTTACATACAACACATTTTTAATAGACTTATTGTGTTCATTTATATAAAATATGTTATGTAATCATTTTCAGACATGACTCCCTCCATGTTTTGTTTCATCCCTTAATTACAGTCTCATGATGTAAGTAATTAAATACAGAGGGCAGATAACTGAGTCTGACTTTAAAATGACTAACACTTAAATGGTGCAAAATGATAGTCAAATTGCTTTTAAAAGGATATCACATATGTATAGTTCTGTTTCGGATAAAAAACTAGGTTAAATTTTAATTATACTTAGTTTTGAAACCAGTAAAAGTCAATATCAGGTGTTAATTTTTGTCTGGTATGACCCCAAGAGAGTGTTAAGTGACATTTGCTGGAAAGGGGGAGGGGTGAAAAAAGGTGATTCAAACAAAAAATGCATGACTGAAAATTTGGAAAACTTATGAAAACATGCAACTTGAATGAATATAAGATGAGTTAATACAGAAAAAAATATAATTGATACTTTATAATTATCTTTACAGGTACTTGAGTATGATAATTAGATAAAAATCTCTTATTGGACAATATTTCCTGGATTTAAAAAATTGGAATATATCCTTTCTTCATCAGGTTAAAAAATGTTGATAGATTTATGAAAAAAATGTTAAAACGCCTTATATCTAAAGAATGTTTTTATTTACAAATTATCTATTACCCAAATTTAACACAATATAACCTAACCACAATATGGAAATTCTTGTGTACAGATCAGCATAAGGGGGGGGGGTATTTAAATTAATGTTTATAAAATAACCTGTTTACAGCGTGTATATGGCATGATGAAATATTTTTACTGATGACGAGTTTAAATAAATCCTGAAATGCATTTTTTTAAATTTTGTTTAATACAATTTTTTTTAAAAATGAGATTTGGTTAGATGTTACCCTTCAGATACAGTACATAAATATATAACAACTAAAGGTACAAAATACACTGCATGAGTAAAATGACATGGTCCCAATCTGTAGAATTTGCCTTCAAAAGAAGAAAATCAACCAGTCTTTACCTCTGATTTTAATTCAAATGAGTTAAAATTTACAATAGAAACATCATTTCCAAAATATTTTGCTAAAATTAGTCACTATGCATAACCATAACTATATGAATTTTTTTATAAAATAACATGTGCATGTTTGTAGGAGAGGGGGGTATAGTTGAATTTTCCAAGAACAGATGGAATTTTGACTAATAAATGATAAAATATTAGTTCTAGGTGTAATATAAAACACCAACAGATAAAATTAAGAAGATCACTCCCTCAATATGCAACAAATACAACATAATTAAAGTGTTTGTACGGGAGGCAGAAAACGCCTATTAAATTTTGCAAACCCTTTGTGGACCCCCCAACAGGTCGCCCCATTTCCATACAGACCCTCAAATATGTTTAAAAGTATGAGTAAAAAGTGAAGATGAATTGCAATTTTAGTGGGGGTGATAAAAATATTTAGAGAAAATAATGGCTTATTTTTAAGGCTTCATCCAGCCTATAACAACCTCAACCCCTAACCCAAATGTGGAATTTCTCTATAGGACAGACACCACCAAATACCCCCACTACCACCTTCACACAACCAACCCCATAGGCCTCAATGCTAATTTACAAAACTTCAGGTCACTGTACCACCGCCCCACCACACTAACCCCACTGCCACCAAAGCTCCATAACACACCACGCCAGGACCCTTTATTATATCTGGGTCAATATAAGTACCCACCTGTGGTGAAAGATTCAATAATTTAGATAACAAAAAATTTGCAATCAAAAGTATAGGTTGCCGTTGCATTTTTACTTCACAAATTTTCACTTGTTTACAACTCGTAGAATAATTAAGTATTCTTGATGCCCGCACCCGCAAAGTGAAAACAATCTATTCTCATATGACCCATCCCTTTCAATTTTCAACCGTCAACCCTATAATTTCCAAAGTACACTACACAATATTCAATATGCATGCATTTTTTATCACCTTTATTTCAACAATTAATGGCAAAACTAATTTTTTCATTTAATGACCAATCAGATCGCTGGGCTCGGGTGTCCAAAATGTCTGCGCCCATGTTTTTAAACAAAGCTGGTGTTTTTCCTAAAATGACTTGGCAACAACTCCGTAAACATGCTTGCCCGTGGCACCCGATGCATGTACATGTACTAAGATTCTTTGGGTTTTGTTGAGATAAATGCAGAGGTTAGAACAGTGACAAAGAAATTTCAAATAAGGGTAAGTGCAGCACGAAACACGAACGTTCGTTCAGATTTACTTGTGTGACGGGACTCTCTTGGAACCCATGGCACATGACCCCTACTCCATTTTTCTCGATTGTACATTCTTTATTCTATTCTTCAAAATGTGATGATAACACTCAGTCGCTCATGACAGGGTTTTCTATGGAATCAAAATGATTTGGCGAATGAAAAGTTGTCGCTGGTTGCGTTATGGGAGTGGTCTCTTATAAGAGGTAATTTATCATTTAAAAAGGCTTAAGTTATGAAAAGGGGGGATGCCTGCGAAATCGGGGTACCGCTGTACCACTATAGTTAACAGCAGTACCACCTTCATAGTTAACAGTAGCACCACATCTGTAGTCAACAGTAGTACCACCTACATGCCTCATACACTTTTCAATCTATTTAATTCTGATTCTCATTCCCTGACATATGTTCTCTTCACATAGTTAATGTTATCAGTTTTTTGTTGTTTTTTTTAAATGTGACGTGTTCAGAGCTTTGTGAGTAAACAATGGTATGTGATCAGGTGCTTGTCCTTAATAATTAAACAGTTATCTAATTACTTTTATCTTGTTTACACTAATATGACAGTTACCTATTCGGAACATTTTATACAAATGTAACTACCTAGCTGTACATCAATAGATAATCAGATTTCTCTCTCACACAAACACAAAATATCAGCTTAAATATAAAAACCTCATACACCAAAGCATAAATCAACAGAATGTCCAGGACATAGATACAAATCAGGTAAAAATGGACAAAAAACGGACCTCTAAAAACCAAGAGGTGGGATCAGGTGCCATGGAGGAGTAAGCATCCCCTGTCGACCGGTCACACCCGCCGTGAGTCCACAGTCAGGTCCAATGAAACACATGAGGAGTGTTATCCTCGTCACAATTGGTACAGACGTCTCAATCAACCGGCCAACGAAAAGGCAACTCAACATTTCTCTTAGTGAAACAGAAGTAGTCGCAAACAAAGGACTATTTATACCGACCGTAAAAAACTTGCGGAACGTTGACATTAAACGTGGTTTTCGAATATCCTGTGTCAAATAATTTTGTCAGTGAGTAGTTTAACTCTGTATATGAAATCTTCATATGTTGTGCACGCCCTGGCATATCGGATCATTTGTGAAAAATAAACTCCATATGCGGATGACTGAGAGATATTACTACTTAAATGTGGAAAATTTACGATGAGAAAGCCGAAATCGTCGCGTTTATCGTATAGCTTCGTTGCTAACAAAAGTCCAAAAAAACTCTATTTATTAACACAGTTTCAACAGAACAAATATACGATTTATGTTCAAATGAACATGAAAACACAGTATGTAACTTCAATCAAAAAATTTGGACATAAATTAAAAATAATCAACAAATGAATTATAATATCTTTGGCAAGATTTCATCATTTCATACATGAGACAAAAATATAGATCTGTTTCTATCCGTTACAGCAGACTTCACAAGATCATTCTTGCAGAAGCTACACTCTGGTTGAATCTTTTCTCCACAACGATCAAGAGCAGTCTGATGATACAAATAGGAACATTTGTGTGTCTTTGTATTTATTATATGCCCCATATTTATTTATTTTATTGTGTACAAAAATTAAAAATTGCATTCCTCTTTTAACATCATCATCAAATATGTTGGATGAGTGGTATTCTATTTTCCGGCAGTCTCTTTATCCAATTGGAGTGTCACGTATTGCATGGGTGTATTTAACATCAGGACATGTAATATAAAAACGGACTAATTCTGTTTTGCTTGATCTGTCTGGGTACTTTGGTGGCCATCAATGTCCTGAATCGTATTTATGGCCTAAAATGAAAAGAAAAACCTTGTACAGTCACCGTTTTCACTTGATTGATACTCAAACTCAACATGTATTTGATTTTTGAAAACTACATGTATATGGTGGTTCGTTAACCGTCTGCATCCCACTGATTATTCACATAACAGAAACTGGGTTACACTTATGATTTTACTGTAAGATATTGAGTTATGTGTTGAATGCGCTGCTCTAAATTTGAGTTATGATTTGTATTCAAGGATGTGATACCATAATGGTGAATAGGAGGGAAATGAAATGGCTTCTTTGTAGGGGTTTGATAGGGAAAATATAAATGTAACATTTTAGCAAAATTTTAAAAAAGGAAGAATTCCTCATATCATCATTTCTGAATGTTATCATTTACAAACATGTTTAGTTGCAGCATAAACTATGTGTGTCAATACATTAAATCATGAAAAGATAGTTAAGCTTGACTACTGCGTAGATTTGGTGACTTTGGGACCTTGTCATGATCATTTACTGTAGTTATGTTTTAGTATTCAAATTATTTCAAATATTACTGGTATAAAAAGCCTCGGAATCATTGAAGAAAACTAAACATTAGCGGATTCTGTCATGAAAGTCCACCTGTCTTTTGAGTACATAAATTGAGAACCATTCAGTTAAATATGTGTAGAAAATAAAGACTCTTTTGAGAGACCACATGTCAGTGGTAGAAAGGGTTGTCTCTCAAGACAGGCTTAATTTACGTTATTGAATATATATATATATATATATATATATATATATATATATATATATATATAATATATATATATATATATATATATATATATATGCCCCAGTTCTTTGCAGGGCATAGGACCAAACTTGTGAGGTCTCCATTTCACGCCAAGAACGAGGGTGTATGTATTGATGTATTCAGTAATATTAAATATTTTATTTAAATCACAATAACATAAAAATTGCAAAATGTGTCATCACTATAGCGCGTATGAATATAACATAAATTAGGCCCCACAACCTCAAAACTTGTCCCAGGCGTGCATGGTAGGATGTCGCACCTATTCATGTAATGTTAAGTAAATGGAAAACGAAAGTATGATTGTACATAATAAGCTGTGTTTTTTATATCAATGACATATAAGATAATTTCATCAAAGGCCAAGGCTCCCATCTGGGAAGGTTATAATTAGATTGTTTTGATGGTAAATTGAGTTTTATGTATATACACAAAGATGCTATAAATCATGATATATATTAGTACACACAGAGAGAAGTGAAAATCTTTAAATACGTATTACATGTTCCTTTTAAACCCCAAAAATTGTTTAAGCCCTGAATACCCCTTGACTTGTTTACATTGTTCTTAAAGTAGTATGAAGCTGGTTTACCCATTGATAAAAGGTAGCTGCTCCAAGACTAGCAGCTTTTACACTCTCTGGTCTATATTTTCCAAGTATCGACCTTGCCTTTTTTAAATTTTCTGGTTTGACGCTGGACTTGTCAAATGTAGCTATTTGTATTTTAAAACTATCTACTCCTTTTTTTCCAATTAGTGCCGTTACATATTTCCATTTCTGCGAAGAAGAAAATGAAACATTTTAACACCTGGTATTTGAACTTACACTGTATACCTGAAAAAAATTCACACCTGGTTATTTTTGTCGTTCATGATAGAATATCCTGTTTAATTTCACCAAAACACGTAAGTCTTATGGATGACATGTATGTATGTTCTTGAATCCCATACAGTGATGAAGTCCACTCTCAGGAGTGTGGTTTTGAATATTAGCATTCTAAAGATTTCCTTTCCTTTTGAATACTTAGATTGATGTACAAAAATAAAATAGGAATTAAGGATTGTTTTTCATTTTTTTGACTTCATTCGAATATAATGGCAGTGCATTATATTTATATATATTACCATTTTCTTTGAAACTGATGTCTACTGGATACTAAATTCATTCCGGGATACTGAATTTGCGGGGGGGGGGGGGGTGTTTACATATGACGTATCGCTCAACAGCTGTTTTGACATGAGAAGTAGTTCCCCTTTTCTGTTCGGAAAACTAAATGGAATTAAGGTTTATTTGCTTCTTTTTATACCATTTTGAAAGAAAATATTGATATGGAAAATTTTGAGTAAGTGTCAGATTGGTTTTCAATTATTTTAGAATATTCGTCTGCTTGGTAACCGGAAGGTTAAATGTGTCGGAAGAGAATAGAAATTGCAAATGGCTGCGCCCATGAGTATGCTGAATAATGTATTTACAACGAGTTTGCGATTGAATTCTGATATTATAAATGGGATATACTATAGAAAGATTTAGTGTGACTTACAAGAAGTGAGAAAGCTAATATTAACTGATGACAACTGAAAGTAACCCTTTTATTTGACATTTTTACCAAGCAGCTGGGAACCACAGTGACTGATTGGTACGTAACCTACGTATGCAGGCCCATTTCACACGATGCGGGTGACGAATTGTTTCTTATATGAATATCCATTGATGGCAAACAAATCGACTTGTTTATCAAGAGATGCTTGACAAAGTTTCATTAGGCCTTAATTTCTTTTTTCTTTTGTAACTGAAGCCAGACGATGGTCTGTGGTTCTGGTCATAACATGACCTAGATATATCGCCATATGGGCCTGTAGGCTGTACAATATGCTACAGATGTAGTCTCGTGTTTCCGATTTCTTTCTGTGATTTTTATTTGTTTTGTGATAGGCCTTATGTATGGCTTTTATGATTAAATAGATAAGAAATAAACATGTGATATTCTATTCTTTCTTGATTCGTTCATGTATTCTTGCGCTGAAAAGTAAAGTGGTTAATATTCGGGGCACGTGACTGCGTTTACCAGAATATGAAACATTCCACTCTATATACTTGCAATGAAGGGAATTGCAGTCGGTATGTAAATATTATGGAAATAACAAAATTCCTATATATTTTGTGAAAATTACTTAAAAAATCCATTTTAGCAATTGATTAATTCAACCTCAATATTTGTATACATACATGTGACTGGACCTGACTGAATTTTCACAAAATATATAGGAATATTAGCCTTGTTATGCACTTGTCTGTATCTCTTATTTGTTATTGTACATCAAACTAAGAAGTAAAAACTAAATTTCTTCTTTTTTCGGAAAGCTTTAGACTAGTCCGACAACAGTATATGATATTCAAGAACTAGCACAATACAGCCTAGTGATTTCATTGAGTATTTGTCAATGTGACGACAGACAGTATATGACTGTTACCTCTAAATCTGATTCGTTGTATCCCAACAACAAGAATGTTGCATACATTACATCCTTAACAGCTACTGGAGGGTTGGCATAACTCTTTAGTTCCGAGATTGTTTTTTTATTTAAAGCAAGAACAGCAATTTGCAATGGTTTCAATTTTTCCAAGTGAGCTCTGAAATCCTCAGAACTATCATATAACGACTCCAGATCGCTCTGTAGATCTGCGTCACTCAGAATAGACATCGTTTCCTCGAGGCTATAATCACGTGTTGCCATGATGTCTTTAATCTCTGAAAAGTAGAAGAGTTTTCAGTCATGGGACATAAATATTCACCATTTATGTTATTTTCTTTATATATATATATATATATATATATATATATATATATATATATATATATATATATATATAAATTCAAGAATTTTTAAAAGCCCACAAAAACCACTAATTTTAGCAATATTTCAAATATTTCATTTTTACATTAAGGAAATTGAATTCATATTTTTAATCTCTTTGAAATTTAGATATACTCTTTGTTTATTCTGAGAAAATAATGTGTAGGATAAAAACTATTTTAGGTAAATTTTGACGCAATTTATTAGACTGAAAGAATAATCATGGAATTTACAAAATTACTCCGTGAGAAAAATGTAAATAAGCATGATAATTCAAAAATGCATATACATGTATTTAAGAAATATGAAATTATCCTTCTGTAAATTTGTACAAATTCTGGTATGACTTGTGGATTTTACCAGCATTTAAAAATTGTTGGTTTTATATAAAGCAAAGAAGAAAATATTACTAGTGGCAAATATTTATGTCCCACGGCTGTATAAGTTTCTGGCGTGTTGTAGTCAACGCCAGTAAACACTTGACTTTACTTTTTACCGTCTTATCTCTAAAACACCAAAACGAAACATTTATTTTCAGTAAAGATATTATGTTACTAAGCAATGTCAGTATACTGTACAGGGGTTTAACTTCGTGCTTTGTAATTTTCATATCTCTCTCTCTCTCTCTCTCTCTCTCTCTCTCTCTCTCAACAAAAGCGGTTTTTCAATTCGCAAATCGGCAGTTGCTTACAATATGATCATTTTCCGCAAAAACAGTGCATGTGCAAAGTTTTGTGAATTTACGGATTTATTTACCCCGTGTATATAAGCATAAATTTACATCGCAAATTATTTCCCTTGGACAGTACACAATTGACGGCAAGATCGTCCATTACTTAAGCAATTTTTCAGTCTATACACATTGACATTGAGATCCCCAATAATTAATAAATTTTCAATGTATTCCTTTACTGATCAATTTCCAATATTTACTGTTACTGGGCCCAAAGTCGCCAAATTTACTCAAGCTCAACTTTTATTTCATCATTTTGACTATATAATCGGTGTAAATCTTTTGGGTTTGAGTCATTAGGAAGCATATCAATGTTTTCTATCATTTTGTATAAATTTTTGCGTCACACTTATGATTCTCCTGTAAAAAAAGAATAAATATGTTGAGTACAGTACTCAAAATTTGAGTATGTACTCAAACATTTTTCTAATATTTCTGAAGTTTCTTTCAAATGAGTATTAATTTTTACCTCTATTTGCAATTGTACGCCAACAATATACAAACATGATCAAATACAGATATTATATACATACCACCAAAGCCATATTGAATGTATGAATGAAGTGCACTTGATTTTACCTTAAAATCACGAAAAGTTAGTTGAGCTTGAGTACTGAGTATATCTGGTGACTTCGGGCACTGAACAATTTTCGAGGTAACAATGGCATTAATATCTCCTACCACTTAACAATTTTCAGTATACACAATGGCATTAATAAATGTTTTCCGTTACTAAGCAGTTTTCAGTCTACACAGTTGCATCAATATCTTCAGAAACTTAACAGCAATACCTTCCTTTACTAACTACATATAAAATCTAATGTTACCAGTTCGATCTAAATTCCAAAGATTAACGTCATATATAAAAATGTATTGACCTATAATTCTTAGTCATGGACAGCTATTTAAATATATAAATACACCCCGAGGTAAACGTTTAAAAATAGTCATGACATTTGAAGCATTCAATATTGCTACACACGTAATCATGACCAGTAAATCTCAAAAACTTTATAACATGTTTGACCTTCAATTCAAGGTACACTATTAAATGGGAAATTTTAAGGGTCGCGAGACGTTTTGACCCTTCGGCCCCAACATAAAATGCCATATCATATTTCTAAAAACATAGTTCAACTTTTACGATTTTTATAAATTATACTCTACCTGTACTATTAAAGCTTAATAGGCCTATCATGAGTATTTTTGTTTAGAGATACGAAAATTAATTAATATAGATGAAAAATTGTCTGGACTAATAGATTTTCTTACTATGCATAATTTTTTTTTTTTTTCAAATAATAAAAGTGTTATTATAGCTATCAAAGACACTGACTTTTGTCAATGTGGCGTGTGGTGAATTACCGGAACGAATCGAAACGAAGTCAATTTCAGGTTCAGTTTTAGTTTTACCTGTTGTTTTACATATATTTTCAAGTTAACATGATATAATTACAATTGATCTTAGTACATATTGACCCAATATTTTAAGTTGTAGTATCGAAACTCTTAATGATGTGTAATGTATCTCACTGCAGTAACCGAAACGGACTTGACGATCAAATGCCAAAACGAAGTTAACCATTGTACATTATATTGCAGTCTATTATTTTACCATCGACATCTCCCAACACTAACCAATTTTCAGTTTACACATCTCCAGTTACTAAGCAGTTTTCAGTCTACACAGTGACATCAATATATTCAGAAAATAAACAATTTTCAATCAACACAATGGCGCCAATATCTTTCTTCACGCCATTTTCAGTCTACACAGTTACATCAATATATATAAAAGATATAAATCTTAGAAACTAAATAGTTTTCGGTCTACACAAAGGCATCAGTACCTATCTATACTAACTTCACACAAAATCCAGTTACCAGTTCGGTACAAATTCTTATGATTTACGTTAGATATAAAAATGTATTGACCTATAATTCTTAGTCATACACTCCTACGTCAAAATATAAAAATAGTCATGATATTTCAAGTGATAAGGTACCTTGACCACGTAAATTAAAAAAAAAACCACTTTGACTTTCAAGTCAGTCCTTGTTCAAAATAGATGTCTTTGTCTCCAGCTCGTTTTGAGTAATTTTAATTGATTGATACTTAATTAAAAAGCAAGATACCTAATAGGCCTTAACGGTCACTTTAGTACAATTTCCTGCCAAGTTTGGTGAAAATTAGTCTACTGTCAAAATGATCCCTAAATTATTTCTCACAACGTATTGATATATATCTTTGTATACAAAAGTTCAATCAGTTTCGAGTTATTAAGCCATTTGTTTATAACTGTACCCTATGTTATTCAGCTGGACCGTTTATAGACAGATTTTATTTGCATTCGTTACTTTGTAGATATTTACTTATCAATCATGTATACACAATTATACAGTCATTTGATCATTGGTTCATAAGAAGAAGATTTCTAAAGATATCCCAAGTTTTGGTCTATTTTGGACCCAGTGGGTCCTAGCCCCTTTTCATTCGCAAACTTTATGTTGCTTCACTTTGGCCCACCGGTTCTTGAGAAGAAGTCTAAAATGTATAAATGTTAACGACAGATAAAAGACGCATTCGGCTGGTATTGACGGCTGGCTTGACACTGCTTTTTGTCCTGCTACTGTAGATACAACAGCGCTGTCACAGTCAGCTTAAAATGACTTGGCAACAACTCCGCAAACAAGAGTGCCCGTGGCACCGAATGCATGTACATGTACTAAGATTCTTCGGGTTTTGTTGAGATATATGCAGAGATTAGAATGGTGACAAAGAAATTTCAAATAAGGGTAAGTGCAGCACGGAACTTCAACGTTTGTTCAGAGGTACAGGACTCTCTTGGAACCCTTTGCACATGACCCCTACCCCATGTTTCTCGAGTCTTCATTCATTATTCTATTCTTCAAAATGTGATGATAATTTTGAGATACATCAGGGAAGTCCGTTATTTGCCCATATTTCCAGGTATATCTCAAAATCACCATGATTTAAAGAATAGAATAGATGGACTCGAAAAACAAGGAAGTAATGGTCAAGCCAGACTAAGAGGGTCCTGCCCACAAGTTGTTGTATTGTTGTTTAACGTCCAACTCAAGAATCATTCACTCATATGGAGACGTCACATATTATTGGTGAAGAGCTTCAAAGTTTGGCATACGCTCGGCACTTACGGCCTTTGAAGACTACTGTGACACTGGACCTCGATTTTTCTGTCTCATACGAAACACAGAAAAAGCATCCGCTGATGCTCGAACCCGCGATCCTCCGGTTGCGAATTAGAGCACTCTACCTACGCCTCTCCTGTCCACCTGTACCTGTGCGTTTGTTATAATACATATTATATAATTACCTGTATCTAATTTTGTGAAAATCTTTATGAAGTTATCTAGATATTAGGGGCCCATTTTACGAAAGATCTTAAGTCCTCAATCCTAAGTCTTCGTCCTAGTTGTCATGGAACTGACCAATCAGCGATGCGTTGCCATGGTAGTTAGGACTGAAAGTTTGGATTTGGGACTTACGAACTTTCGTAAAACGGGCCCTAGAAGTCTAAAAAGAAAGTAAACAGAATATAGTAGGAAAAAATAGTCCGCTTAATCAACTAAATTTCACATTTTTTTTTACAAATTGTTAAACAATGAACTATATTTCCGGTAGCAACTATTAGTGAGAAAGTTGTCTCAAGCTCAGATATTTTGTGTCGGGTTATTTCATTCTTTGAAACATGTATTAGTTTATAGTTAACGTTATCAGTTTTATCTTTTGTTTGGAAACCTGACATGTGTTCAGATTTTGAGAAAAAAAAACAATTGAATATGGTCAAGAAATTTTCATCTACTAATTAAACAATTATCTAATTACACAGAAATCTTATTTACATTAACATGACATTCACATATTCGGAACATTTTTACAAAAATATACCTCGCTGTACATCAACGGATATTCAAATTCTTCTGTCACACAAACACAAAATAAAATTTCGGACAGATCTTACAGACTGAAAAAATAAACTCAAAGAAAAAGTCCAAAAATAAAATATATCATTTATTAATACAGCTTCAACAAAACATTGTTATATATTGTATATTCAAAATCAATGTGAAAATATAGTTGCTTAGGTGACAAAATCTCTACAACTTAAACATGATCAACAAATGAATTATAAAAAATCTCATTTTGGCATATAAAATCTCTCTATACAAAATTACTCCTTATCATACTCGACTTGTTCTGTTTCTGTACTTTGGTGACCATCAATGTCGTGAATCATATTTGTAGCCTAAAATAAATTAAAAAAAAACATAGTGATCACTTACGTGTATAATGTAAATTATTATACACCTGGAAATATTCTCCCAGTTTAATTTTCGCCCTTAGATGAGAGGGCGAATTTAAAATGAAAGCCAAATTTTCAAGATAAATGAATGGAGCACGGACATATATGCCATACATGAGACTGTAGTATTTAAGGGCGAATTCAAGACGGGGTGAATATGTTTTCTGTCGTAAAAGGGCGAAACTTACCTGGGGCAAACATTTCCAGGTATGCAGTATTTCCAATACTAACTGATATAATTAGTCCAGGATTATAGAAATATTATAAACATAATACCAAAGTTATAATGCTCAAGACGATAATTTCTGTCAATTAGACTTCATCAGTTGAGCTGTAATTTTTAATAGATTTTCTAAAGAGAAAGTGGTATCAGACAAGGCCAAATAATAAATCTAAACAAACTAGAAAATGATTTACAAATCGCGTAAGATAATTAACAGGTATAGAGTGTGTGTGACATTGGGAACTTCAAGATAGGCAATTTTGGTGTTTTTATTCATCCCATGTCAATAAAATATGGTATATTGCTTTACATTGATGATGAAGGATGAGTTCAATAGTAGCCGTGACTTCAAAATTTGCCACGAATATGGAACTTAGATATTAGATATAAACATTTTAAGTGTGGGGGTCCGTCTCTAGGGGTTAATTTAATTGTTATTGTAGTACATGTAGATGAGTGCCATGTACAAAAAATATGCCTTAATTTCCCCCTTCAGATTTCGATCCCTTATTTGCATTTTTTTTTAAATCCTTAATATACCCCTCAATGTTTATTTAATGGCTTCCTAACATCCTCCTTAGGGTGAAATGAAGCCTGTTTACCCATTGATAAAAGGTAGCAGCTCCGGCACTAGCTATTTTCACAGATTCTAAATCGTATTTTCCCAGTATCTGCCTTGCCCTTTTCAAATTTTCGGGTTTGACGCTGGTCCAGTCAAATGTAGCTACTCGTTTTTTAAGACCAGCTTTTCCTTTCTTTGATATCTGCCCCTGTACTTTCGACCATTTCTGTGAAGAAGAGGAAGAAAAATGAATAATATTATTATCTGTGTATTGTTATTAACTGAATTGTTAACAAAAGCAGGCATCGCTTAGGCTATTCTTAAAAATGTGTTGATTTGTTATAACGCGACTCAGATCTTTTAACGGGAGAAGGTAAGGAAGAGTTGTTGTTTTTTTCGGGTTGGGGGGGGGGTATTCGTACCGAATCAATTTCGTTCCGAGTAGTTTCGTACCACTATTTATAACTCTAAGACAAGTCGTGATTTTCCTCAATTTCTTGCTTCATAAATGAGAAATAGTGAATATCTTATTATCATATATTTTTCAATAATATATGCTTATAAAAAGTCAGTTCAGATCTAGATCTTTGACAACTTCATCTCAAACAAGGATGGCGAAATGATCATCAAGTTTCATTTTAGCAATCAATTACCAAACAGTGAACTTTTAAACCTTTAAGTCACTGGAATTAAATATCAATTATAATATTTTCCTTTCATATAATTATTATTTTCATTCTAATTTTCTTTTAATTCCAGATTGTATAGCTGATACGTTTTATTAAGTTTTTTAAAATAAAAAATTAACTTCAGGGAATGACAAAAGTGACAAACCAAAACCGGATCAATTGCAAGAAAAAACCTCAGTTCAAGTACTACTTGTAATTACTTGAAGTCTTGAGAATTTTACTTAACTATTTTAATTTTATTTGATTGGCTGAGCAGGCTAGGACAATATATAATATCCACGAAGTAAAAATTTTCTTTAGTTTTATGAGCTTGGCTCTGGAAGAAAACCATTTCGATATGTTCCACACATATTTCAGGTCCATGGTAAAAAAAAATTTTTTTATTTTAATATGATTTCTGCTTCATGTCCTCATGCCTGATGTGATTTTGTGATTAGACAGATAAATTCACTAAGCTTCATTATCTCGCACACTGGTATAAAGTTGCAGAAATAATACACATTCTTAGAATTCAAACACTATCCTTGATGAACATGCATTATGAGTAAGAATAATCTGCCCCCGATTCATAAATCTTCATACAAAATAGATCAACAGATCATATTTATTTACAAACATTTTAGTCTTTTCAAATACACGTACAGCTTTTATGTGATCAATATAAATAAGCTAGCAGGGGGGCGCTGATACCTCCCGGACACCTGGTCCCTTCCCGTTTGCGATTCGCAATTTCTCTTCGTGTTGATACTGTTTTAATATCTAATTTGTCATTTTCTAGTGGATTTTGAGTTTTGGATATCCCTATGTACTCCTTCATTATACCAAATAAAGTCTTAAATATATTGTCCAGGGTGTTTGCCTGTTGAATAATTGTTCTCATCTTCTTTTCTCTCTTTTTTCGAGCTTTTGGCGATTTGATTTTGGTTTCGCAAACAAAGAAATTTTTAACCCCGAATTGCATAGATCCGGAATCGCTATGCACTTGCCTACCCATGGTTTCATGTACCCGAAATCACTTGAGGCTAATGAATATTTATACAGGAGTAAGTGTGTTCAATTTATCCAATCACAGTACTTGTGAACTGCAACGGAAGTTATCGAGAAGTCCGTTAATCTAATACAATTCTGAAATTGTTTAATAGCCTCGATCTGAATGTGCGAGCACCGTTTACTCGCATTGGTTGAGGCTTTATGAATGATAAAAATTATGCACGGATGATTTCGGGCACATGAAACTACGGGTAGGAAAGAGCATAGCGAATCCGGACCGTGGTTTTACGACGATAGGGCTATCTATACTGTTTGTTTACAGTTCATGGCAAATTTAGGAATCACGTTGTCGGATTTTTCAGTAGCTTATATGACAGGAGAGAAAATTGTCGTATCAGTTAGTACTTAGTTGTTTTAGAGGAACCTTTTAAGGAACATATATTAGTAGGATCGTCATTGAGGGTTGTAAACTTCTTATGCCATTGAAAACGTCGTAATATTCAAACTGCTTGCAAACACCACACAATTGCCATAACAGCTATAACTTCAGCCTACTAAAACACGTGTAACTTGTACGACATGGTCATTATTAACTGTTGAATATTAATTTTTTTCTATTGTGAATATATACTTGGGTTATTTTTATGTGGTAGAAAATCCTGGGTCATTTTTCTATGGTGAAAAATATTAATGTACTTTTCTAGATCTGTAAAAAGTTATCTGGAAAACGGGTAATTTTTCCTACTGGTATGGGTTAATAGACCTTTGTGGATTTGTTTCTTTCTGTTACCGTTTGTCATAATAGTATGCAACTTCAGAGAACTTCCTGTTAAACATCTTATCTTATATATGTGACCTGGAATCTAGATACTATACAGTGCTAGATGCCAGATGTGAAAAGCAGCTTACAAGGAAGTGACGGTACTTGTAGTCCTTACAAGAAAGGATTCCAACATCTATCAACAATTAAATCCCAGGAGAAGAACGGAGACACGATATCATTAAATGTTGTCAATGTTAATATAACGGAACCGGAAGGGATCTTGCCCAACATTCTATTGAGGTCACATGATATGAACACTAACTATTCGGACAAAACTGTACGGAATGGAACAAACCGAAAAAGCGTAACGGGTATTCATGATACCTACGTAGAAAAATGATCGAGACCGGGTAGTTTTTTCTATGTGCTTGAGAACTAAGTCATCGGTGTAACCACAATTCCTACGTTATTTTGTACAAATTAGTAAAACGATGGATACGACTCTTTCAATTGTTTGGGTTACGAGTCGGTCAACCGTAGGCATGAATTAGCCAAAGAGAATACGAGTTGAGATGGGCACGAATTGAGATGGGTCCGAGTTTACCAACATTCCACAAAGAATTAAACACGTTGCCATACAGGTAGTAAACAAACAAAACACAAAAAAAAAAACAGAAAAGGAAATATAAAGAATCGATAAAGAAATTGTGCAGTACGTTCAGGAACAGAAAAAGAGCGTTGAAATGCTTTGAGGAAGGAAATGAAGCTGAAAACAAATTAATAATTTACCACCCTTCTTTCAATTTCCTATAAAGCAACCTCAATCTGTCAAGGCTATTTATATAACACTTCTGTTCAATCGTGGAGTCTCAAACTGGTCGGAAAATACCAATACATTCTTTTGTTTTTATCTGTTTAACTTGAAAGTGATATAAGTATATGTATAGAAATACAATAATTTTATTTAGAAAAATGAATAATTTCAGTTTTCGATGAAATACTTCCCATAATTTGACGTATATTTATGTTTGACATGCTTTCCGTATGAATGTAACAGCAGTGAATGGTACACGTGCGATCGCTAATAAGAGATGTTTGTATTACGTTGTTGTTATCATTCTATTGATTTATACTTTTGTATCGGAGATTTTTTATATTTCTGACTAATTTCAGTGTATGTATGCACTAGTTTTGATCAGTATGTCTTTAAATTGTATAATGTGTGAATCGGAGAACTTTTTACGATATTCCATGTAGTTCAATAATAGCCGGTCATGAGCCTTTAACTTGTTTTATGAAACAGATACATCACATAAGATATGCAGATATTGATCTTTATTACTTTTTAATAGAAACCGAGTACAGATGGATTAGTTTACATGTAAAAATATGCATATAATAGATCGGAATTAACACATAAAACATGATTTGATATTTTAAATATCTAGAGAAGTATAGCTTTATACAAACAAAATGTTTAATAACAGTTAAATAAGTCATTTAAAATAAGAATCTAATATTTATCAAATCTTGAATTCCACTCACTTTCCAAAACATATCAAAAATAATTATTATACATCTAAAAATAACTATAAGTTATAAGTTTTCACAACCTTTGAACATATAAAAATATTTTGATTTAGACGCAGTAACCAGATATCTAGACGTCAAGTATAATGTATTTTTTTTTACACGGCAAAGCTGGTGCAACCATTTTATTATCATTTATAGATCATTTCGTATAAATTCTCATTTTTTCCACGGAAAGTCAACTCTAAAGACTAAAACAATTATGAAATAACTTAATTCACAAAACTAAAAATATATACAGTCTCGTTGTGTAGTTCCTCATATAATGTTCAAAATCTATGTTTTCGAGATTCATCAAAGTCAACAGAAAATCAATTTTAAAATATCACCATTCCCTATTAACAATACACATTTAAAAAGCGAAATCAAGATTTTGAATCCTGTAAAACTCATCAGTGCTATAAAAAGCAATGGGAATTTGAAAACAAACACGGGAACCTTAAAACTTGGAAAATTGTATTGAAACAAAATATAAAACATCTCAGATACCAAAGTATAGATTTTTAGGATGTCCAGGATCTAGATACAAATCTGATAAAAATGGACAAACACGGACCTCTGGAAATCAAGAGGTGGGATCAGGTGCCATGGAGGAGTAAGCATCCCCTGTGAGTCCAGAGTGAAGTCAAAATGAAATACATTGTACGTGAGGAACAAATCCTCGTCACAATTGGTACAGGCGTCTCAAATGTGGTTTTATATGAAATATATAGAGAAAAAAGATAAAACGTTGCCTCAAATTTGACTTGTATCTAATACACTATATATACAGTTAATACTGATGAGTAACAGGTCAAAAGGATGTGAAAAGACAAATGAAAAGGTGTGACTATTTCCTAACCATTATTAAAATTTAAGCTAATAAAGAGAAGGTACTGGGATTAAGGTACACTGTGTACATATCAATTTCTAATGATTGTATAAACAATGGAAGAGTCCACAATAGAAGATTAATATCTTACAACAAACCTGATCCCCAGCATTTATGATGTTTGCAATTATATAACCAGGATCTGCTGTGGTTAAACAAATGACTGTTGTTTTACATACAAATCATAAAATACCCAAATGAAGTCATTGATTAACATATTTTAATTTCACTCATTAACCTTAGCATTTGCATTTAAAAATATACTTCATGACTATTATACAAGCGCATTTTTTAAAGATATATAAAAAAATATATATATAGAAACCATCTGAAAATTGATTAATTACATTTTTTAAATATAGATTTATACACACACACACACACACACACACACACACACACACACAGATAAATATATATATATATATATATATACATATATATATATATATATATATATATATATATATATATATATATATATATATATATATATATATATATATATATATATATTAATATATACAAGTACATATATATATAATCCTATTTTTATTAAAATACAACTAGCACTACATATAAAGCTTAACTTCAGTCTTAAATATGTATCACGTTATTAACGAAGCAGCCTAAGCCTAATATAACTGAATCAGACATCTTGGAAGATTTTTCGTAGCCTACTTCAGACTAATGTATGTTTCTCCTTTTCAACATACTCTCATTTAAAGAATTACACAATAGTTTACACATTTAAATCAGGTGCAATTCCATGGTAGTCAACATCGATTGTAACATATTTAAGCTTTTTGTCGAAATCTAGTATAGGCTTGATCTTGTGTCTGGGATCAACATTATGGATAATGTCGGGATTAGGGTATCCTGGAATGGGTGCAACGATGACAGTAGCACGCTTTTCAAACTCCGTTTTCTCAATTATTATCCACGGCATTTCGTCTATGACATCAATTATAATCATGCTATAAACATTAAACCACGAATCCGTAGTATGAAATTTCCTGATTTCATTTCGTTTTATGCATTTAATATTTTTCCCGGAATTCAAATTGACAGTCACCGAGAGGGCAACCTCGGGCGCCATTTTGTTGTTATTGTTGTTGGTGGTGTTGTTGTTATGTAGTCTTCCTCCACTATATGGTGAACAGGGGCGTTTTCTTTTGGTCAGGAGAATCAATCATGGATCACTCCAACTGTTTTTGTTTGATACAAGTTTAAATCCAGGATCGATTCTGCCTCTCTGTTTTAGACCTAGGTAGTACTCCGAAGATCTGACAAGATGGCGTATATATCCAAATGTTTACTGTCCGTATCTAGTAGATCGTCTACCAATATGATTTCATCTCTATGTACCTTTTATTTTTAGGCTGTCCTATTTTCAATTAATTGGAACCTGTTACCATCACTTCTGGATCAATTCTGTTGCATCTTTTTAAACATCCTGGATTACTTCCTCGGAATAACCAAAAAAAACATAGTCCATATTTTTAGCATCGATCCAACATAGTCCATATTTTTAGCATCGATCACGGAGAGCTCCGGAAGTGATCAAGAAGTGACCAAACGAATAAGCCGCTGTAGTGCTAGGTGTGCAAAAAGGTTAACAATCCTGGTTGGGTTAATAGCCGGAGTAGATTGTTCAACACGCCTACTATATTGGCTCCGCCTCTTAGGCTGGTACCCGAGGCCACCCGATGTGCGTGTGCCAGGATCTTTTGCGGAAGAAACAAAGGAGTTGTCTCCCTTCAAATACTACAGCGCGATAGAAATATTACAAGGACATTCCTGATCCTTATGTGGTAGTACTATGAATAAAAATTACTTTAATTCTGTCATTATCTACATTTAATTCCAATTAGTAATTCCATTTGTACAACTCAGTATTTTCTATTTTCGATTTTAATTCAGGTCCGCTGCTTTGTTATTTATAGATAATGTTACTAAACCGGTTCCACTAAAATGATGGTCAGTTTAATTATATCCTGTGATACGATTGGTTCTTTTGATTTCGCGGGTGCACGATTTTCACTCGTACCCGTAGATGGTTAGATTCGCTATTTTTTACCTGAGATAACACACAGGATAAAACATTCCGGTTACAAGTGTATTGATTTACTTGCTTCGGGGGTCGGATGATAAAAAACAAGTAACTTTGTCTTTTTTTATATTTTGCCCCTATTTTCATGTATATTCTTCTATTTAATAAAGTCTTTTTGGAGTATTATGTCATTTTTTATGTGATTGAACAATGTATTATTATTCAATTTTATTGATATATTTTGATAACACTTGAGAGAGATTAAATTGGTATAATCTACTTATTTCGTAACCAAGTGTGATATTGTGAAATATTTATGAACATGAGAATGTTCGAATGGTTGTGTCTGTCGTTCTGTGAACAAATATTTATATTAAGTTTTATTGTCATTCAGGGTGCGGTCCAGGCTGTTTCATAGCCCATGGCCACGTGTACAACAATGTGAGCCTGAACCACATTTGGTAATTTGATACTTATATATATTTTTATTAAATTTATTATTGAATACAAATTGCTATAAGTTAAACTTACAGACAGATAATATTATTGGTTATTTTCCAAACTGAATATAACGTAACTTTATATATATATATCAGAATTTCAGAGTAATTGAATTAAAAGTATATTTTCAGTAATTTTATAATATTCAGAAATATTTCTATATTAATATATGTCTAAATGTTATTTGTTGTGTGTTGATGGGTCAGGTTTTTATTATTGTTATTACATGTTTTAATGGGGTTCATTAATAATGAAGATGAGAACAGTAAAAGAATTTGAACCATACCATATGAGTTGTTATCAAAACTAAAAGATTGAGGGAAGCTGGCTAGTATGGCTATACTTACATTTGAACTTTCACGCGTATAGTAGTGCGCACAGTGTCGAAAAAATACCTCTAGTTAACAAGTTTAAGTTAACGGAGTAACACACGGCTAAATTTATTTTCATAGGAAAATCATTATATTTTACAATCTTGATTGTCGGTATAAGTTCCCGTGCTGAGGTCACAATTATCTAAATTCCTTGTTTTTACAGGGTTCCCCTGCTACTCTATTGTAGGGGGAATCATTAAACACGTAAAAATGAAATTATTGCTCTATTTTTGGTGGTAAAAATGGTACTAAGAATATAGTGCATGCAACAAATATATCTTAAAACGAAAACGGAAATTTCATAAGCTATCTTAGTAATATGAATTAAGGCAAAGCCTTGTTTGAACAATTTTAAAAGTAAAAATTCTCAGAGAAATATCCATGTATCGATACATCCGACAGTTGATATGGATATATCAGGGGCGGATTCAGGAATTTTCAAAGAGGGGGCGTAAAGTTTTTTGTTTTTTGTTTGTTTTGGTTTTTTCTTTTTTTTTGCTTTGGGGTTTTTTTTTGGGGTGTTGGGTGTTGGGGGTTGGAGGAGGGTCGGAGTGACAAGACTCCATCCGCGTGAAAATGGTGTATTATTTCTGTCTAAAGAATTAGATATCATCGATGATTAAATTTCAGCTGACAATACACCAGGGAAAATCGTTTATACAGTTCGATAAAATGCTTGTTTACAAATAAATTATCAAATTGATTCACACTAGTATGTTGAGGAAACGCAAACGAAAATTTCTTTACTGATATGTACAGTAGGGCAAACACTTCAGAGAAAAACTGAACTACAACAACCCGTAGTCAAAAAGAAATATAAAAATCCAAAACATACATACAAACAAAGCCAGGATGACTCCAGTTTGTTTGTTTCTTTATTGTTGTTGGCCTCACGATCAAGAGACGAGCGCGCTACCGAATGAGCCAGGCCGGTCTCGGGTGGCTCCAGGATTTCAAGTTAGAGGGAAGGAAGAGTTAAGATATGTTTTCGCCGAGCGTAGCAAGATGCGTCTCTCTCTCTCTCTCTCTCTCTCTCTCTCTCTCTCTCTCTATATATATATATATATATATATATATATATATGTTTTAACCATTTTTGTTAACTTCTGAGCTTTTGAGTTGGTGTAACTGTACCTACATCTATACTTTGGCGTCGAAAGGTGGGGGAGCCATACGCCCTCCGAGCCACCGTGAATCCGCCATAATGATCATAATGAATGGCGTTGTGCTACAGATTCCGTGTGTTTTGGGGTTTTTTTTTTCTTTGCGCTTTGTCAAACATTTATAAAGTTGTTATGTTGATTGTGATGAAGAAATAAGTGTTCATAAATAAACAGAAAATCTGCACCTTATTTGACACTTCTTTCCACGTGAATCTTATATTAAGACAAGTACTCACAATTCAACATGGTACCATGTTACCGAAAAAATATATCCGTAACATATGGTAGTATAATAATGGTGACTATGATTCACTCAATACTGAACTAGCGATTACCGATTAGCAAAACATGCTAAGTTCTAATGATATTTCATGTTGTGTACAAAACTTCAAAAATCGTTTGAATTATCTCTGTAAAACATTCATACCGCAAAAAAAAAACCAGTAGTCATACGCCCAGATGATTGTCCGTGGTTGATCTCATCAGAATCAGAGATCGCTTACGTAATTTCTTTTAGAAAATCACAGAGGATTTGTGACAGAATTAAATTTAGCAACAACGCAATAAAGTAAATAACATGATAAAAAAAACGCTAAAAGAGAATTATTTAGTCTCAATAAATGAATCAATAGATAATTGCAAACATCCAATCCCAGGCAGTATAATTCGCTCTCTTCTTAGAAAATCTAAACCTACATTTAATATCCCCCCTCTTGTAAAGGGCAACTCACTGGCTTTTACTTCTGATGAAAAGTCAAACATATTTAACGACTATTTCTGTAAGTTGCATTTCAATGACAGTCAGCATGAGTTACCCTTCTTTGCTGATAAAACTGAAACTTCTCTATCTGATATTGCTATTTCACCCACTGAAATTTCTGATATTATTATGTGTTTTGATATAAAAGAGGCCTCGGGCCCAGATGACTTTAGCCATATTCTTATTAAAAAGATACATTTTTCTTCTTTAGAACCCTTATCTTTGATATGCAGCAAGTCTATCAAAATATGGAAAACAATGGAAGCATGTACACGTTATCCCGATTTTCAAAAAGGTGATAAGTCAATACCAAGGAACTATAGACCCATCTCTTTACTACGCTGCTTCGGAAAATTTTTCGAGCGCATTGTTTTTATTATCTCAATTCCAATAATCTTCTATATGACTTACAAGCAGGTTTTCGTCCAGGGCACTCTACTGTCACTCAACTCATTGGAATTTACAATCAAATTTGTGTTTCTTTAGAAAACAAAGAATACGCACGTTTTACTTTTTGTGATGTAAGCAAAGCCTTTGATAGAGTGTGGATAAAGGGATTGATATACAAACTTAGTAAATACGGATTTAACGGTTGTCTTTTGTTAAGAGACTACTTATCAGATCGTACACAACAGGTTAAAATTGAATTATGAATTTCATCTCTAGGTAAATTAAGGGCGGGAGTACCCAAGGGGTCAGTCATCAGGCCTTTACTATTTCTGGCCTGTATAAATGACCTGCCTGACGGACTGCATGGACTGACGAGACTGTTCGCGGACGATACATCCCATTCATAATATTTCAAACTCAATAAATGAACTAGTGCGCTTTAGCAATGAACATATGATATCTATAACTGAATGGGCAAACAAATGGTTAGTATCATTCAATCCTGACAAAACAAAAATATTAATATTTGGGGCTAAACAAAGACAATTAGAAAATATAACCTTTAATTTTGGGGAAACACAAATCAACCCGGTTGCTTACTACCCATAAACATTTAGGTATTATTTTTAATACTGGTTGTAAATGGTCTTCCCATGTAGACTACATAATTGAAAAGGTTACTAAACAGATCTCAGTATTGAGAAAATTGCAACATAGTTTAAAAAGAGATACCCTGAGTAAAATGTATACCTCTTTCATCAGACCCCTTTTGGAATACGCCTGCGAAGTATGGGACGGACTAAGTAAATTCGATGTTTACAAACTTGAAAAGACACAACTCAAGGCGATATGAATAATAACTGGACTTCCTACCTATTGTTCTACTGACGCACTTTACTTTGAAACTGGTCTCCAAACACTCCAGAATCGTCGCACAACTTGAAATTTTGTATGATATTTGAAATGCAAAACAACTTGACACCTATATAATTAAATGACTTGATGCCCCCATGGTAAGCGAGATCACACAATATCCATTAGGAAATGCCAATGACGTATCCATTCCAAGATGTCGCTTAAATATTTATAAAAAAATCATTTATTCCCTCCTCTATAAGTGCATGGAATAATCTCCCCGAATTATTTAAGAATAGTAATGAAAGTCAGTTTTAGATCCAAGAACTAGTCTACCATCGAATTACCTAAGTTTTGGCAAAAGAAGGCTCAATGTAATCCATACACAGTTAAGACATAATTGCAGCAGACTAAAGCATGATTTATATAGAGAAAATTTAGCCAATTCATCTGAGTGTATATGTGGTTATCCCTATGAAAACTCTACTCATTTCATTATAAGGACAGACTTAGTTGAAGCTTTTAATAGACTTCAACTTCAAATCAATATAAATGATATCTTATTTGGCAATCCAAATGTTACGAGTGAACAAAATACTAAGCTAGCTACGGCAGTTCAGTCATTCATTAGCAAAAGTAATAGATTTACCAGACATAAAACATAATCATTTGTGAGAAAAATGTAAATAAGCATGATAATTCAAAAATGCATATACATGTATTTAAGAAATATGAAATTATCCTTTTGTAAATTTGTACAAATTCTGGTATGACTTGTGGATTTTACCAGCATTTAAAAATTGTTGGTTTTATATAAAGCAAAGAAGAAAATATTACTAGTGGCAAATATTTATGTCCCACGGCTGTATCTTTGTTTCGCTATAAGTTTCTGGCGTGTTGTAGTCAACGCCAGTAAACACTTGACTTTAGACTTTACTTTTTACCGTCTTATCTCTAAAACACCAAAACGAAACATTTATTTTCAGTAAAGATATTATGTTACTAAGCAATGTCAGTATACTGTACAGGGGTTTAACTTCGTGCTTTGTAATTTTCATATCTTTCTCTCTCTCTCTCTCTCTCTCTCTCTCTCTCTCTCTCTCTCTCTCTCTCATTTATACTATTTATGTGTAATGATTTTTGCAACAGAACCTATGTGCATAATGTGCATAAACGTGTGTATATATGTATGTGTGTATGTGTATATGTACGCGTGTGTGTGTGTGTGTATAACAAGTTATATGTGTTTGGAATGTATTACTAATAATGTCTATGCATGCGTCAGAATGTATATCAATGATAAAAGGAGGGGGCTATTAACCTAAGTTGGAAAACTTGTGCCTAATCCAATTGTATTAACTATGTTTCTGCAATAAAATATGTTTAATCTAATCTACCATTAAATATTGAAAATAGTAGAAACAGGCATATACATATATATATATTTAAATATATATATATATATATATATATATATATATATATATATATATATATATATATATATATATATATATATATATATATATATAAATTAGATTTTTATTTTAGCGGGAAAATATCAGATAATCATTCACTAGTTCTTTTATCTTCATCTAATAATTTCTATATGGCTATGCAAGTGTGAAAAACCTATATGGAAAGCATGTGTTGATTTATTCATTTTCTACTATAAATTTATCACGGCACGATTTTCAAAAATGTTCTTGCAGGATGAGTGAGTTTCTTCCCCTTAGAAAGTAGGTAAATCTGTCATGTTTGTCGAAATTTACTGTAAACTTTTAGGTTAAAAATTGACACAATCTTTCATTTGAAGTTTTAACAGTTACTATAAAACACACGGACTAATGTTAATTTCATATTATTTTTGTTTGTGAAGTTGATTTCCAAATAATTCTACTTTACTTACCGTTAGTAAAATGTCAAACCATACGTCGTACTGACAAATACTTACACGCCAACTAGGATTTATAAATGTATAAAGATTCTAATTCATGAATGGGACTGAGTCAATATCGGAGTTTAGGGAATAGTCAATTACGCAAAAGATGTATATGGACCAAAATGTTTAGGGGTAACTTGGGAAATATTCACATGAGTTTTATATTTGCACGTAATCACGAATTTTAACTTTGTAACAATGTTATTTATTATAAGATGAATAAACATGTGGTTACAACCACCTAAATACTGAAAATGCCCCGCTTTTCTTTCAGATACACAGCAAATTATATCATTGATGTACTGCTGAAAGAAAGTTTAATTTTATCATGTGGAGGTGGATATGAAAAGGCAAACGAACGTCTCCGTAGAAGTGAATTTGACTTTGCTTAGAAGCAATAGGTTCCAGAAAAGCAAATTAATTTTTATATAACATTTCTTCCACATGTGTAAGAGAAAACAAACGTCTACATTTCTCATTTGATTAACTATATAAAATAGTTTTACACTGTTAAAAAAAAGTGGTTGTCCATTGTGATTATTATGAAAAAATGATTAATTACCAGCCTAGGTGTAAATATATACACTGAACCATAATGGTTTCCATACAAGATGTCTTATTTTGGTCAAACATGTTATCTTTTGGATGATAACTTCAAGACAGAAAAGGAGTATTTTTTTTATTTTGTAGCTGTTTTTAGATATGTATGCAGAAAACAATGCATTTTATTTCCTACTGATGCAAATTTTGTCATATTTTATTGTATTCTTGGGTCTTTTCGAGTGTATAGTGCCGCCTTTGTGAACGTGATATCTGACACAAGACACTGAATACAGTCAAATTTTCATTAAAGACCACCTCTGTATAAAGGGCACCTGCCTATCAATGCCATTCAAACAAACTTTGTTAGCATTTTATAATGAATAAACCTTTATAAAAGACACCTGTCTAACGGCTACTTTTACCCTTTCACTCTAGTGGCCTTTATAGGCAAGTTTGGCTGTAATGTATGATTATGTTTATACCTTTATTTCTGTTTCTTTATTTCCCAACAACAAGAAAGTTGCAATCATTACACCATGAACAGCTGACGGGGGTTTGGGATAACTTCTCAGTTCTGAAATTGTTTTAGAATCCATCTCAAGAACAGCAAGTTGCAGTCGTTTCAGTTTTCGCAAGCGAGCTCTGAGAGCATCAGCGTCATCGTATAATGACCCCAACTGTCTCTTAAGAGATGTGTCACTCAAATTATGCATCGTTCTCTCTAGTTTGTCAAGGTCACGTGTTTCCATTGCCTCCTTGATCTCTGTAAAGAAAAGGATGTTTAATGGGATAGGTATCATTATTTTACTACTACAGTCCCGTCCCAAAAAGCAACTATCCTCATTTTCCTATAGCTTTCTATGTTAAATCAACATATTTCAAATACCTGCCACAAAGTAAATTTGTGTCAATTCTTGTCAAAATTCACATATGATTTATTAAATATATTATATTATATATATATTATATATATATATATATATATATATATATATATATATATATATATATATATATTCATCTGATATTAGTTTTAAACTCTTTTCAAACTTTATTTCTGAGAAGCAACAAGTTCCCCTTTGTAGTAAGTACAAATGTATTTTGTTTACTCCACTTACTATGAACAAAGAAGGAAATGTTGCTACATGTTTCACTTGTCACTTACAAATACTTGCAGTTGTCATGAAAAGAAACTGACATATTCCAAACCAATTAAGAAAGAGATTCATAGGCTCCAACACAAATGTTGAAAAAAATACAAGATTTCATTGGGTACATGAGTCAGGTCAATTATTTTTAAAAAGTTGATTAACCATAGAAATCTATGGGAAATGACGTTAGTTGACTCCCTTTTGGCACGGGTCTGAAGTCAAGTCAGTATACTCAAGATGTTGCTTTTCTAAAAAAAATTTCCATTGTACACAACGAGATATTCTGTTTATAAACAATTTTCAGTTTCCACAATGGCAAAAATATATTCCGTAACTAAGCAATTTTCTGTCTCAACAATGACGTCAAAATTTTCCGTTACCAAATATTTTTTCGGTCTGCATACAACAGCATCATGGTCTTCCAGTACCAATTTTCAAACCACAAAATGATATTAATAGCTTCCACTACTAAACTATTTTCAGTACACACAATATGTTCAATACCTTCCGTTACAATCCAGTTTTCAGTCTACATAAAATTTCTACACAACAAGGTCTGTCAGATCTCACCTTTGTTGACTCTACATAACAGAAATTTCCTCTTAGCTTTCAGAAGATCGCCTCTATCTTCCAGTCCTTTTCTAACAAATTCCTCCATTAAAGAGGACAGTTCGTCGGGATTTTGACTACTCGTTGCATCCATGAGACGTTGTCGGATTTCAAAGCTGCTTGGATTCTGAAAACACAACCAATTACATTCATAAAATACATAACACTTTTGAGTTTCATGCATTTTTAAAAGTGGCATTAGCTGTGTTCGATTGTGTTATTGTATATCAATCTACGTAGTAAAAAGAAAAGAAAAGTTTTGAAAAAACACATCTAATGCCCCTTTTATCTTAAATTCAAAAGCCGATAAAATATTTTAAAATATCTATCAAACTAACAGAAAAAACGTGATTGATTTCAAATCAAGTTTTGTATCAAATGTTTGTAGTAAAAATGGATCATCCTGATCTTAAATCATACTGCGTACATAGAAATTTTCGTCCCTGGTTATTTTCAACCTTTTACGACAGAACACATATTCACCCTGTCTTAAATTCGACCTGAATCACCAGTGCCATGTATATCCGTGCTTGAATATTTAGCTTTTATTTTAAATCGGCGAAGGACGAAAATGAAACGGGAGCGAAAACATCCAGGTGTACAGTATTAAAATACAACCGCTCAATATTACAATCTATTGGAACAACAAATACACCTAAATAAATGTTATGAATAAATGGATGCTTTAGTATTAAGTCACGAAATAAGTAGAATAATTAAATCCCGTAAAATTTAAATTATCTAGCATGTTTCAACCTTAACAAAAATATTGTATTCTAGTATAGCAAAATTAACTATAGTGACTATACAACTATAGTAAATATAGTTAACTATAGTAAATATAGTTAACTATAGTAAATAACAGTTTTTACAATAATATAAATTTTAAATTACTATTATAGCTGGGTTTTTTCCTCCAAATTTATAGCCGATATTGAACTATATTCACAATCGCAGATCATATCTTTGCCAAAAATTCCCAATCATGAATATAATATATCATGTTTTCTATATTTGCTCATTTTTGTGCTGATATTTTTTTTTTTTTTTTTAGTTGAAATATCACAGCTTGACAAAAAAAAAAACAGGATGGGAAAAAATAGCAAAATAAGCAAAAAAAAAAATGAAAAATTAAAGAAAAATTTCCAAAATGCCGTGAAATTCCTGATCCAGCCAAATGGGCCATGTTCCCAAAAAGGTAAGAAAAAGCCCTGTATAGTAAAAAACTTATTTACTAAATTAAACTGAAACTTTGATTTAGTTAAGCAGCAATTTGTTTTACTATAGATCGCAAACACCTTTATGTGCTATAGCAATCACCTTCATATTCTACAGTAAAAACTTGTTTTCACTATAGTTTGCTACTGTATATTTGTTATGGTATACCGCCTACAAAATTTCAGAAAAGTCCATTATGATATGTAAGACTTAATGTTGGCCCTCAATCAACAACAACACAAGTTTTGTCCTGTTTCTCTGCTAATATCTGGTCAGAATTAGTCTTTAGATATTCAAATATAAGCAAGGTCTACAAAATGAACACTCGTATCAAAGGGGCATTAGCTATGTTTTCCGGAAAAAAAATGATATTGTATTTTACTACTTAGATCGATGTACAATAACAAATAAGAGATAATTACAGGTATACATTTTCTTATATTCCTATATATTATGTGGAAATAAGGTCGAGTCTCGTGGTATATGTATATACAAATAGTAAGGACGAAATAATCTTTTGCAAACGAATAAAATGCCTAAATGGGTTTTCTATAGCAAATTTTCACAAAATGTATATAAATTTAAGACACCTGGTTCCACCTCGTTTGGTATTCGCAATTGTTCGTAATGTTAAGCCCATTTTGTATATCAAATTTGTCCCGTTATAATGGGCTTGGAGTTCATTGGTACTTCTTCATTTTCACTATGTTATTGTAAAAAGAAAAAAACGTTTGGAAAAGTAACAGCTAATACCCCTTTAATTTATTTGTATGCTTCAACACTGTACTTTTACCTCCACAACCAGTGTTCTCTTGACTAGAAAATTGCAAACATTTTCGAAATTGATAGTTCCTTTATCTCGACAGAAAATCTGTAATGCATATTCCCCTTCTGTAGATGGCTTTACTTTAATTGTCACTTCCAAGTTTTCATTTTCTACTTCCAAGCAATCTGTCAATTCTGACTTTGGTTTACTATAATGGATCAAATCTGCGTGTATGTCAACATCTTTTGAAATCTCAAATTTGAAACTTGTAACTAGACTTTTGTCGAGACAAACTTTTCCGTCTTTGTGGCTACTAGCCACGATTCCATGTGTCTTTAGCGCCAAACCCGCACCCCATCCAATACGAGGCACAATTGGTAGAGGAATGCATTCTTTCATTCCCCCATCACAGATAACTTTAAAATCGCATATCCAATCTGACGGCAGTGGATTAACCAGGTCACGGCAACATATTTCCAGTTTATAATCACCGTTGGATATTGGCGGGAAACGGATTTCGAAGACCGCGAAATCTTCCGTGAGGTAATGTAAAACAAAACGTTCCATACGAAAATATTCATACTCTCCCTCATCTGAAAAATCCCGCAAACGAAATAGTTTGTAAGAGAACTGAAGAGTATCTCGTTTGTCTGATGGTATCTGAATTTTTAATTCAAGAAAACCACCAACGGCATGAATGACACATTTTGTGTCTTTAACAAGTTTTAATCCAAGCTCAAAGAATGCTGGTTGAAGGAAAGGCTGTTCTTCGAACTGAGAAACGCTCAACGTTTTCTTCAAAAGCTGCCACTTTTTGTCGCTAGGAAAACATTTATGGATGAATATATGTGGATCCGTGAAGAAATAAAAGTCGTTGACTGTCGATTGTAGGACATGTGACTCCGTCTTTTCCAGCTGCCAATCGTTATCATGAAAGTCTGGACAATCTACCACTGCCCACTTCCCCGTTTTGAATCCCCCGGCTGTTTTCGCTGCCCAAGATGGGTGTACCAATCGCCAGCTTCCTTCTACAAAAACAGCATTCCAAGAATTTTTCATGTCTTTCGCACTGATTTTGTTCCCGACTTCATATGGAACACCCTTTGCCACCCCGTGGATGACTGCACAGTGTATACCAGCTTGTCTGAAAAAAAAAAGACTTTAATATTATTATTTAATATATACACACGTACATTTGAGAATCTGGATCAACGCACTTGTAGGTGAACCAAATCATATATTTTACCGCGTTTTAGAAAATTGATCATTTTCGCAGTCTGCAAAGTTTTTATGTATTTTTTTTAATATGTGTAAATAGGGAATTGTGACAAAATAATTTCCTGTTAAAACTGCTGAATCTTGAAATCAAATTTCGATCATTTATAAGCAAATAAACAATGGAACTCTTAGATATTTCTAGTTTTCTGGTATAGTTTGATTTAGAAATGACTTTTCCATGAATATTTTTAAAAAATTTAGGATTTATATGAAATATATAGAGAAAAATTTAAAAAGTTTCATCAATTTTGTACGAACATTTGAATACTAGAACAAAATCACCGTTCAAATATTCCTACACATGTTTACTACCAGTATATTACGCAGTGTATTATTATTTTGCCATCACTAATCGACACGGGTAGGCCTACTGTAGGCCTTTCAACAGAAGCCAACAGCCGACAAATTCTAGATCTGTCGCCAAACGGAAGTCATTGCCTACTTAAAAAAAGACATTTTAAAGTTTTAATTGGGCCAATGAATTACCAAACATATTTTGTGGCATTATCATAAGTGTAAATAGAATAAAAACAAACAATATTAACAAAATATTTGAGCCAGCCTGGCTCAGTCGGTAGCGCAATCGACTCTTGATCGTGAGGTCGTAGTATGCATATTAACTCATTGACCTCTGTAAAAAAAATTGGACTCTTCTGTAAATCAATGACTCAGACCAGTCAAAATGTGCCTTTAGGGGTGAAAGAGTTATACAAATAGTAAGGTCGAGTTAATCAGTTGCAAGTGACTCATTACCAAACTGCGTTTCTCGAACAATTTTCGCAAAATATATAGGAATTTAAGAAATTTTATGCCTTTGTATATCTTTATTTTTCGTATTTTATATCAATAAGAGTAGAAAAAAAAGGAACACAGGTAATTCCGCTTTAAAACTTTGATGCTTAAATATCCAGTCTTACCAACGAGGACTTGAGACCTGAGAAAGTCGTTTTTAAGGGATGGAAAAAAGCATGTAGACGAAAATTCGAATTGAATTAGAGGTCACAAATATTGGCATGTTGTTTTTATTATTATTATTATTATTATTATTATCATTATTCACTTCAGCTCTCATATTAACATACCTGCACAGTACAGAAAATAATTTTGAGTAGGTCCCCTTTCTCTCTCTTACAAGGTGAAGATAGCCTACAGGTGTATCCGGCGGAGGAATATCTTGCTGATTGATTAACATCGGAACCTTCTGGTGAACTAACCAACAAAATATAGCTCTCACTTTGGCTACATTAGATTCTAAGTGGTTGCAGAGATAACGTAGTAAGGTCTCAAAACTTTCAGCTGCATCTACTGGTGTCTGAAATAAAAAATGGGACTTAAAGAAAGAATACATACACTGAAATATTGTATAGGTACCATGAAATTTGGTCTTTAGGGACCAGTGACAACACTCATTCAGGTATATCACATAAATACTTCAAAGATGTATATTCATACATATTAGATTCTGTACGCTTATACCAAGGGGACATTTTAAATGAATATAACCCCATTCAACTAAATATTAACATAAAATTTTAACATAACAAAACATATACATGACGTATCGCACAATGCCCGACATGGCACCTTTTTGAAAACATTTTCATTATGACGTCACAATTAAATGTTTTGATAATGACGTCACAATCGAATGACGTAAAAAAGCACATGGAGAGCCACGTGTCAGACATATAGCGATAGGTCAATTGAAAAGAAATAATTTATCAGGGTCGCTTGCAATGGTCTAGTAGTACAGCATTCAACTATTGATATGATATTCGTAACTCATTCATCCCTAAAGATGCACTTGGTCAGGTCTAAATCACTTGATTTATAGAAGAGTCCATTGTTTTTCAGGGGTGGATAAGTTAACCAGTGATGGGTGTAAAACATAAAACCAAAATTTATTCATCAGCTAGCAATTATGTATGTATAGTTCACAATGTAAATAACATAAACATAGCACTAAAATTATAATGCTCAAGACTCTCGTGAACTGTCAGTTAGACTTCATCAGTAATCTGATGAGCTCCAGTTTATAAAAGATGCATTTTTCTAAAGAGAAAGTGGTATCATACAATGCCAAATAATAAATCTAAATGTATAGCAAAATCCATCTAAGAGAAACCAACCCCTGTAAAAAGATGACTATCTTAGCTACTGATGTTTTAACCCTTTCAACCCTAAGTTTCTAGATAGTGTGCTCTTTTCTATTGTTTAGAATGGTCAACTGTGGTCTGTAGGGTTGAAAGGGTTAAATGCCTCAGGGGGTGGTAGTCAGTTTACACCCATGGATTAGAAAGTATACCAAAGTATCCATCTTCAGGATGTCCAGGATACATATACAAATCTGGTGAACATTAGACAAGCACGGGCCTTAATGGAAATCCAGAGGTGGAACCAGGTGCCACGGAGAAGTAAGCATCCTTTGTTGACCGGTCACACCCGTCATGAGTCCACAGTCAAATTCAGATGAAATAAGTGAGGAACAAATCCTTATCACAATCGATAAAGTCAACTCAAATATCTTTGAATTATATATCTGGAATTATGACCCGCTTAAATTGATCAAACAATCGTCCACGAATGATCGTGTCGGTATCAGACCTGTTTCTCATTTTGTATAGAGAACAGAGGGCATCGTTTAAAGGCATACAAGCTGTCAAAATGGATTTGTTGTTTGTATTATTGATAATAGGTTTCAAATATTCTATGTTTATACAAATGAAATGTTCTTTAAAAATCCCGGTTTGTAAAAGATAGTAATAATGTCATAACTTGTGAAAAGAAATAGAATGTGAATAATGGGCGACTTAACATTGGAATCTTTCATGGATGAAAAAAATATCAATTCACGGAGTAATGAATTTACTCTAGATCTACGCATCTTATGTTAAAACTTTCTAGAGCGATATATCTATCATTTTTTTAAATCAACATTTAGGTCTAACCCCTGGATATATACAGTCGACGTGAAATGAATGATTCTTTCAAATAAACAGAGTTTTACAATAAACGGTTTATAATGGATATTAACAATAAGACATTTGGCCGGGAAATCAAAATCATTTCAAACTAGCGGGATTTCAGTATAAAATGGATCAATATAAGTGGGTCGGACTGTATATATACGAAAATGAGTGAAGAATAAGAAAATACGTGTACCTGGCGCACATACTGTTCCACTTCAGAGTAATCCTTGGGGTTGAAGATTTGAGACTTTGTGGTTGAGGGAGGTGAAGGCTCTGAATAGTCGGCTTCTACGTCGTCTGGTTCTAGTGAGCATATACTCTGGAAAGAAAAAAATACAGTCCGTTTGTGATTAGAATCAGGACACATAAATATGGAATATCCTATCACTAGCTCAACACTACACTTGATTTATGCATGTTTCCACATTTGAATACTGTAAATCACTTTTCTTTCGAGAAATATTAACTTTAATGTAAATTCGCGATGGAAACTTTCCGCGAATTTAAATACCTAGCAAATATTAGAATCATTTGCCCGTGTATATCACAATACTGTGATATAAGACTAGCGAAATATATAAAGTGGTTTAAAATTCGCGAATTCAAATATATATCGAATATATGTATAATAGATTGTTTTAGAATCCTTCGTCCACGAATATTACAACACTGCAAGGCTAGCGAATTATTTTATAAAAATTGGTTAAAAATTCGCAAGAATTTGATCGCGAATTCAAATACCTTTTGAATATATGTACGATAGATCGTTTTAGAAATCATTGCCCGCGTATATCACAACACTGCAAGGCTAGCGAAGCGTTTTTATAAGAAGTGACTATATTATTACATCATATTGATATGAGTCGGGACGACAATCGGTACAAATTCCACTTGTAAACACAACAATACTACTACGTCTTGCTACGCTGTATTACGTCTTTTTCGCGTTATTATATTTTTTCGTGTTACTATATATACTTTCTTCTTTCGGATTATAACGGTCTTTTTCATGTTACTACTTTTTTTCATTTCGCGTTATTACGTATTATTTTTTCGCGTAAAGACTTTTTATTCCGCGTCAATGTATCCTTTCGCGTTACCAAGTCATTTTATTTCATGTTATTACGCCTTTTTCGAGTTTTAACTTCAAAGTACTATGCCTTCTTGTAACACGAAAACGAAAAGAGACGTAATAATGTGAACGCGATAAAGGCATGATAGCATACATACATTCATATCTCTCTCTCTCTCTCTCTCTCTCTCTCTCTCTCTCGTGTGATGCAATCATTATAAAAATCAAATCAAAAATATACACATCTTACTTCCTTGCTTGCTTTACTTATGCTGTGTTTCCTTGGTAACCCTGTATTCACAAGTTGTTGCTGTGACATCTTGAGGCACATCTGTCAACAAAGATGGTGGTCATATAAAATCCCGAGAATTTCATCAATTGTGTAATAAGACGTAGAGCGGGAATGTACTCGTAAAGACACATCACTTGTGCATTACAGGTAACGCATTGATCATTCCGGGCGATCACAAATCGTTAGTTATGACAGTTTAATGATAAAAGGGGAGAATAATTACAGGTAGTAACACTTACTTACCTGTCATGTTATCAGATGACAGGGTTGTATGTTGTTATTAATACATTGATATCCCACGAAAGGTCAGAATAAGTGCAAATTTTATTTCATTTTTTTAAAACGAACACACGTAAGAGATTACCTTGTTTTATACCATTTAAATTTACAAATTGTTAAATGATGTTGCATGTTTTGAAGATCTGGCAATCGATAATGGAACTCGTGCGAGAAACTTGATAGTTTTGTGATAATATGATAATTAAAGCATGAGAACATTAACAGCGACTGAGACATTTAATTCAAATATCTTATTTCATTTTAATGTTGACATATAATTCACATTTGAAAAAAAAAATCTCATAATTTTAAAACGAAGTATTAAATATTTTCTGGATCGAATACTTGTAATATACAGATGTTAAATCTTGTAGATTTCAATTCAATATTTAAAATCAAATCTTCAAATTATAAATGTCTCCTCGGGTATAAATATTATGTCGATTTCATGTTAAATCGTTATCTCTTCTAACACTGACTAATTTTCAATTTCATCGATCAAAATACATGAATCTCGATAAAACGCCATCAACACAATCACATTGACCCAATCGTTTTAATCTAAACGCATTGTTGATAAAGGACAGATAAATTCAAATCTGGTGATGTTGATGTTGACTATTAAACTGCTCATGGGTGGATCTTGAGTTTTTTTTTATAAATCGGGAAATGGATCTAATTGTTTCGATGTGGCCCCTTCTAGATTCGTCTAATACATTGTTCATGGGTGGATCGTAAAATTTCTTGAGTTGGATTTCTGTAATGGACAGGGGTGTAAGGTTTTCGATGCGAGACCCCATTGGATTCAGCATAAATTCTAGGTGGGGCCCCAAAGGTGCGAACTCCCGCAAAACCCATTATGTCCTTTATACTACATGTACCACTTCCACCACCACCGCTACTACTACTAGCCTATTACGAGTACTGCCGTTACTACCACTTCTACCACTACTACTACTACTTTTTTACTACTAATACTACTATGCTAATAATACTACTAATACTAATACTATACTAAAACTACTACTACAACTACTAATCTACTGTCACTACTAATACTACTGAGAACTACTACTACAATTACCACCACCACTATCAATGATGATGATGATGACGATGACGGCGACGATGATAATGATGATGATGATCATCGCCGTCATCATGATAATTTTAAAATAAAAATTGGGATTGGAACACCCATGGCCAATTTTTGACAAAATGGAGCCTGTTTTAAAATGATAATACTAGTACATACACGTATATATTAATATATTACTAATATATATATATATATATATATATATATATATATATATATATATATATATATATATATATATATATAATATATATATATATATATATTACTACGTACTTCTTTTTGGTTACCGGTGTACAGTGGTGTGTCAAAATTAAAGGCAACTCCTTTATTTTTAAAAGTGAAAATTGTATTAATATATTTAGCGATATGTTATTGGACAGATACAACATGATTTTATACATGTAGGCTATATTTAAATTTGTCGGGTCGCTTTTTCATGATTCGTACTTTAGCAGATCTTCATTGAATAATAAAGAAAAATCCCAAATTAAGTTTAATATCTAGTTTTAACTCTAAACTACACACCTTATAACCAAACTATACTACCAGAACATCAACACACAAGCTTCAAGCTTTCAAAGATGCAGAAATCAGTCACTGAATCAGTCAGTGATGTATTTGATGATTGTAATGCTTATATTTGGCATATGTCACGTCAGCGATATATAAAGCTAACAATGTTAGCTTTATATATCGCTGGTCACGTCGGTAATATTTGGACAGATTTTAGTTGCTTGTTACGACGTGTTGTGATTATGACGTAACAATGGTTTACGAATGACCTCTTTACCAACTTTGAGCAGATTCTATCAAATGATCAGTACTATATATCATTTATCAATATTTTGCTATCATTATATGTCATGGAAAGCGCCCGTTTGTAATGTTGAATTTTTATTTATTCTCTGGTAGAATATATACATCGATCATTGTTCTGTAGGTCGTTTTCTGTAATAGAAAATATATCTTGACTCTTGTCCAAAGATAAAGTTTCCAGGTCTATTATTTATTTTGCAATATATATATATATATATATATATATATATATATATATATATATATATATATATATATATATATATATATATATATATATATATATATATATATATATATATATGCAGATCATTTTTCTGCTACGGGTAGAAAATATACCCGATCCCTTTTCTATTACGAGAATATATTATAACCGTGCCAATCTTTCGCCGTTTCGGTGGTATATTTCTATGGTAGATAAACATACACGTAGTTTTTCTTTGGAAAAAAAATATAGAATCGACCTACTAATGTACCTGGTGTTGCGTAAAATTCTAAAAATAGTTTAAAATGACAAAAATCTTACCTTCTGCACAACTTCAGGCCTACCTGCGGAGCCATAGGGCCTATGTGATGTTAGTGTTGCTAATGATGTAATAATGATATTGATGACGTAACAATGGCTTAATAGACTGCGGGTCGTTCGATCTTGAAAATAAAAACCAAACATGCGCGCAAGTAATCTTGATGGAGATGTGAATCACACAAATGGTTTTTTTTTATCTATCTTTTTTTCAATCATAACATAAAAATCAATATTAACTGGTCCATATGCAATTTAGTACATTATGTACAATGTATGTTATTTGTTCGGGCACGGCTAACAATTATTTCTTTTAACAGATAGTACATCTAAAAATAGCTTTGGGTATTTCCGCTGACGGGACGGGAGGCCAGAAGGAAGTTTTGTTTATTTCAGGATTTGTGTGCCCTGTAACTGCAGTTACTTGGAGTATGTATGCCAATTTTACATTTTTATGATTAACATATTGATTAACATATTGTAAACGCTTGCATATTTAGTTTCGGATATGTTCACCGATGAAAATCCTAGAAAAATTTGAATTTATTATAGACATAGGCCTACACTATAAAAATAAAAAATATAGGAAGTAGAAAACGAAGGATTAATTCAGCACATCCAAAAATGGATCAAAAATAGCATTTCTGATTTTGAATTCTATTTATTTCGGCTTCTGGTAAAATCGGCAACGAGTAATTTCGGCACTTGTATAAGTAACTTCGGCACCTGCACAGGTAACTTCGGCACCTAAATTTTCGACATCAGGTATTTTTGACATAAGAGCGGGTAATATCAGTAGCTATACAGATAAATCAATTGATATCTCATGATGAATAGTAATTTATGAAAATCAAGTTTTATTGCATGTCGTTGGAAGTGCCGAAAATACTAATTAATACAAGTGTCTAAATTACCGGATACCATTTTATATTTGACATCTTTTGAATATATATGGCTAGCTGACCTGACTCAGTCGGTAGTGCACTTGAATCTTGACCATGAGGTCGTGAGTTCAAGCCCAGGTGGCAACAATTGATTTCCCCGTCTTTCAAATGAGGTAGTTAAAACCGAGGTCCTGTGTCACATTAGGTGTCTGCACGTTAAAGAATCCTCACTGCTCGATGGCCGTAAGTGCCGAGCATAGGCCAAAATTTGAAGCCCTTCACCAGCATTTGGTGATGTCTCTATATGAGTGAAAGATTCTTAAGTGGGACATTAAACATCAATAAACAAACAAACAAGAATATATATGGCTTACTAGATTATGCCAGTGATAGTTAGTAACGAAACACTATAAACATATTTATTTCTTGTCTACTTATATTACAAGAATGTCTCTGCTATGTTGTAAGAGTTTAGCAAAAATTGAAAATTTTGGAAAAACCAAGTATAGTTTACAAAAAGCAGCATCTCTTAAATACAATTGTCAATGTGAAATTCAAAGATTTATATAAAATTCCTTTCAGGTAACAATACCATACATTTTGAAAATGAGCAGCACTATGGATACAAACCCTTTCGGGAGCCTCATGAGGTAAGATTTTATGTCAAGGCAATGAATCTCGGGATTCAAAATTAGCATTACTTCGCCACTCCATGACAAGTAACTTTTGCATCTGACTAGTCGAGGTCATAAGTGCTTCAGCTATAGTCTGGTTGATTAGTAGAAAGGCTGTATAAACATTGCAATATAAACATGAGCAATGATTAATGAAAGTGTGTATGTAAATTAAACACTTGAATAACCCTATCACATCCTTTGATTATTTTCTCAACTTAAACTTTTAAAGATTATATTAGCTGCTTTGACTCGTGGCAATATAAAAACACAAAAATAGAGGTACAGATTTAGTATTTATGTGCATGCCCCTTCTTCAATCTTCTTACAACTTTGTCATAGTCCAACTGACTAGTGAGACAGAAATATTAAATTCAACCCCTGAATCTATGCATTTAAAAGAGAGGAATAGTGGATTGACAGACTTGGGTCAAACCTACATGTGTATCATTCTGGTAACTCGTCAATCCCTGAAAAACAATGGACACTGCTTTGAATCAATGACTTAGACCGATCCATATGTATCGCAAGGGGTGAATGAGTTATAATGCAGCACATGACCTTATAACTGAGTCACTTAGACTGGAGCCCAAATTCCTGCTATAACTTCCATGTCTATACAACATTTGTACAGGGTGTTTCAAAAAGCATGTCCCCACTTCAAATGTCCATAACTTTGTGCAGACACATGATAATTGGAAAACTGAAAGAGAATTTAATTGAAAATTTATGATTAATTAAAACCAAGACCTATGAGGTCAGAATATATTTTATGACACCATCAATGACATTATCATGAATTAGCATTATTTTGTTTCACTACCAAAATGGATAACAAGAACTTGAAGAAGAGCCTGTATTTTGATGTTAATAAATTTTATTTTGAGTATACTACCCGACATACCCAAGTGATCTTAATGACTTAAAACAGGCAATTTCATTGGATACAGGTGAAAATGTGACCTGGAATTTCCTGGAGAGGTTACAGTTTGCTTTAGAAAAAACGGTAGACATTTGGAATATGTAATGAAAAAATGGCATTTAACTTTTGCAAGTTAAATGCCATTTTTTCAAAAATGTTAATAGTTAAGAATGTGGCTCACCTAAATAATATTTAATGTGTATGTGGTTAAAGTTATATACATGTAGCAACAAAATTGAACTGTAACACTCTTTAATATGATATATCTTTAGTTTGATATGTAGCTTGTAACATATTCTATTGAATGATAAACTTAGGACATGTTTTTTGAAACACCTTGTACAAATTGAAGTTTTTCTTTAAAATTGTGGATGATATGGTCATAGCAATATCTTGATAATAATTTTATGTACTGTAGAATCAGAAAATTTTGTGAGTCTTAAATTTTTGGTTTTAAGATTAAAACATTTAAAAACTGTTATTACAGTGAAACATGTCTTGAAAGACCACCAAAACTTTCTGCCACTGTAATGTGATCTTACAAGACAGGTGGTCTCTTAAAAGAGCATTTATTTAAAGGAACTAAGTGGTTTTGAGAATGTGGTCTTAAAAGACAGGTGGTCTCTCATGAAAGTGATCTCTCAAGACAGGTTTCATTGTACTATAGAATCCTCAGCAAGAGGGGCATGTAATGCTAAAAATGATGATTGCTGATGATTACTTATACAGTATGTACGGGGGCCAAAAAGGACCAAAACTTTGTACATCTGTAACTCATTCACCCCTAAAGATACATTTGGACTGGTCTAAGTCATTGATTTACAGAAGACTTCATTGTTTTTCAGGGGTTGATGAGTTAAAGATCTTCTTCTCATGAACCAATGATCAGATGACTTTCAAGTTTTGTATGCATGGTTGCTTAGTCAAGTACAATTTCTACATAGTTTGGGAATGAAAATGAAATTTGTTCGTAATTGAGCCAGGAGCACATGCTTCAATGAAATAGAGTATCAAGGTCATTGGGTCAAGGTCAAGGTCACAGTTATGTAATTAAATAAGTAAATAGAAAATATCAGTTTTTCTTAAACTTTTAGTTATTTTCAACATATCTTCTAAAGAACAAATAGACCAATTTTAAATCTGGCAGGAACTATCCCCATTTGAAGCTGTATAATGTTTGCGAACATTTTAGCACCCATAAGGGCACCAAAAGGGACAAAATAAATTTATACATTTTTAAAGATATCCTGAATTTATGATCAGACTTCTTTCAAATTGAGAGTGCATGATTTTAAGTCAGTATATCTACACAGTTTGTGAAAAAAAATAAGATATGTCAATAAACAAGGCGTGCTTCAAATGACATAAGATACAGTTCGATACAAATGGCTGATCTCAAAAAAGTGTTGTGTTTCATGACTCTAGAATATACCATGATATATTACGATATACGAAAAACATATCACCGTGTAACATGATATATCATATTGTTAGGAATAGTTGGAAATAGTAGTGTGAAATGGTACACAAAATGGTACTGTTGGGGACAGCAAAAAAAAAAAAACAGACTTTATGACCAAGTGGTCTTTATATACAGATAGTTGCTAAAGCAGGTTTTACTGTATTCATTACATCATGTATATTGGTAACTTATTTTAGTTTATTGATATAATACTTAGGTGACACTGACACATGTACATGTACTAACAAAGGGACCATTGTAATTCCCCATTTTTTTCTTCCAGAAAATATTGATATTTTATTTTTATATTGACGAATTGTATTGTTACATATAAAATGGCAACTTATCGTCGTATCAATGTACATTTACATGTTACACAACTATTTGATGAGCAAGAAGGTACAGTGAAATCCATATAACCTGGCGGGGCGGGGCCTTCTGAACCCTTTCTTGACCTGGACGAGTTCAAATGTTAGATAATAAAGCATAACATTAAAACGACACTTACTACAGTAATGGTTCCTACTTGTCACCATCATGCTTACATAATCATAAGAGAGTATCCAATGAGGAATAAAATTTTGAGCCTGTGGTAGCTTGCGAAGTCATAACCGAAAAGTGAGTAGAATCAGCTGTATGATAATCAAAAGGTTACTCCACCTCGCCATTTATGTGAATCGGAGAATACATACACACATGTTAATTTTATCTTTCAGTTGTGTTAGAGGGGCAAAACCTGTCGATTCTGCGGAATTCAGTGAAGCCAGTCGTCAAGACTACCAAGGTGTTCTAAGTAACCAGGTAGATTTCTATGAGATGGAGACAGAAGAGGCAGTTGTACCAGAATCGGAGGAAATGTTTGTGTACAAAGTAAAGAAAGGACTTGCCATTTTGATTGGATATCAGTCTTTTAACACAGGAGAACCAGCAAGAAGTGGTGCAAGAAAGGATTTGATGAATATGTATGAGATGTTTACACAATTAGGATTTGAAGTCCGATATTGTCAGGACAAGACCTCAAAAGAACTGAAGAACTTCTTAGAAGAAAGTAAGATATAAATACATATATACATAGGCCTTTTTCTGTAGTTTCCATGGGGCCGAAATTTGGCCCTGTTCTCTATGCAAAACATGTGTGTTTTTTCCCCAATTTGATGAAAAAAATTCCCTATTAGGTGTTGAGGGCATGATCATATGTGTAGGGAAAAATAAATAAATGTAAGGGAAATTGCATTTATAAAATAAGATTCCTTTATATTTAGATATCCGTGTGTGCAAACAACTTTTCCCAATTTGACACAAATTAGAATTAAAATATCAATTTTGTCACCAATGGCATTTTCCCAAAATTGACAGAAACGTGTTTATATACATGTACAGTGCTCCAGAAAATTTTCAGAGCATATATGGGTGCAATACCCATCATTTTCCAAATGCACTGGATGTTTTTACCCATAGAATTTCAGTCAAATGATATTTTCCAATTCTGTTTCCAAATTATTTTCTTTGAATCACTTGGCCGCTAAATTACAGTTAATGAAATATATTTAACTGTCTGTGCAATGTGAGTCCATACTTTAACATCGGGGTGAGGGTCAGCAAAACCCATTATCACTACAGGGCTTGAACACACTTAATTATTAAATGACCCAAGATCCATTCAATACAAGTACACTCAATATAGTACATATCAGCAAGTTTTGGATCCAGAGTGTTTAATTTACGCTTTACGCAGATTTAAATTGTGTCAGGTATCTTATACATGGATTTTAATTTGCTCTTGTATTTACTGATTTTTTAATGCCTAAAATAAACAAATAAGCACCTTATCTGGAGCACTGCATGTATATCCATGTCGTCCTAAATATACAGTACAATCTCTTTATTTTGAAACTCACAGAAACAACCCTATTACTTCAGAATATCTTGAATACAAAAAAAACAAAATTTTAATTAACACATGCATATTGTTCTATCCATAGGATTTGTCATTGCCAGTTCAACTTTGACATAACCAAAATTTCAACTTAACGAGATTCCACATTATATATATGTGTGTGTGTGTGTGTGTGTGTGTGTGTGTGTGTGTGTGTGTGTGTGTGTGTGTGTGTGTGTGTGTGTGTACAATTTACTGGGGACAGTGGTAAATATTTTGAAAAGAAAATTCAAAATGGCACATTGTAGTCTTAACTTTTTCATTTTCTGTAAAATGTCTCATAATCCTATAGGACAAAAGCAGTTAAAGAAATTAATGCAAGTTAAAACAACAATGTGGCATTTCGAACTTATTGAGAATTATATTACATAGTCAAACACTCATCTCACTTTGTGAATGAGAGTAGTAAGTATTGAGAGTTATATTATACAGGTAAACACTCATTTCACTTTGTGAATGAGAGCAGTGAGTGTTGAGAATTATACTATACAGGTAAATACTCTCATCTCACTTAATACAGTTAGACATTGAAATTTATACAGTAGAACTTCGATGAGTCGAAGTTCAAGGGACCACCTGTTAAAGTTCAAAACTTCGGGACTTCGACTCATGGATGGTAACTGTGAACCATACTTGTTTAGTTTCACAGGTTCTATAAGGTGTATATGACTGCTGCAAAACCATTTAAGACATACCGGTAAACGGCCATTATAATTAACAATTAGACACATGTACTAAATTTAAATAAATTTTCGTGAAATTAAAACATTGAGTGTTTATGAGAAGGAGAAAAATTATTATGTGTCGATTTCGTACACATGCAAATTTTGACTTCGAATTAAATGTAGGAATTTTTATCGAAATGGGCCCAAAAATTTATTCGAAACATCAAGAAATTTGACTCATAAAAATTCAAATTATAAAATGTTTATAAGTAGCGTTAAACAACAAAATTATTCGGGACATTTGTGAATAGTTCGAAACATCGAGAAAATCGACTCATCGAAGTTCTACTGTAGTTGTAAATAAAGTAGAATCTGTTTTGAGAGATCACATTCTGAAAACCACCTGTCATCTGAGACCACATACTGAGAAACCACCTGTCATCTGAGACCACATACTGAAAACCACCTGTCATCTGAGACCACATACTGAGAAACCACCTGTCATCTGAGACCACATACTGAGAAACCACCTGTCATCTGAGACCACATACTGAAAACCACCTGTCATCTGAGACCACATACTGAAAACCACTTGGTTAAGCAATCTTTTACATGTAGAAAAGACCTCTTTTGAGTGACCACCTGTCTTGTAAGACCACATTTCTGTGGCAGACGGGATGGCACCAAGGCAGGTTTCACTGTACTTTATAGAAATGTAAATTACTTGTTTGACGAAATATGTATCCAGTCTCTAGTCTCCTACCGTCTGATTCACATAAGATGGCGGAATGGAGATCATCATGGATTATCAAAGGGATGATTTTACTCACCTTTTGGTTATGACAAGCTTCATGTGAAAAACGTTTTGTCCCTCACTGGATACTCTCTTTATGTATAGTAACAAATAGGAACAATTGCTCTTGTCAGTGTAATTTTAATGTTATGCTTTATTACCTGAAATTTAAACTCGTCCAGGTCAAAAAAGGTTTCTAAGACTCCATCCGCCAGGTTATTTTAATTTTGCTATAAATATACTTACATGTATCAAATGATATCAAGTACAGTATACTTGTATATAATGACTTCCTTAGGCAAACAACAAAACCGGTCTGTATAGAGAGGTGGTCTTTATAGAGAGGTGGTCTTTATAGAGAGGTAGTCTTAATATAAAGGTTGATTTGTACTCAAATGGTACTATTGGGGACAGCAAAAAAAATGGTCTTTGTGACCAGGTGGTCTTTATACACAGGTGGTCACTAAAGCAGGTTTTACTGTATGATCATATGAAAAGGTGATAGATGGATTTTTTCTAATTTGTTGAACAGCTACATCAAACAAAGACTTAATGAATCGAATTGATTGTGTTGCTGTGGTAATAAGTTCCCATGGAAGTGAAGAAATTGCTGGAAAGGAAAGCAGGCAATCCAAGTACCCAGACAAAATTAAGTTCTATCATCATTACATAAGTACATCAGATGGGAAGATGAGGACTGGTGAGATCATGGATCTGTTTGATAGCAAACACTGCAGAGAGCTACGGGAAAAGCCCAAATTTTTCTTTATACAGGTCTGTGAATTTTTTTTTTAAATCATGCAGTGAAGTTTTCATTTACAAATACAGTGAAATCTCATTATCTCGAAAGTCATGGCCCTACCCACCCACCCTATTTACCAGTATTTTGAGATATCCAGAATTCGAGATAACAAAAAAATAAAACATCCATAAAAAATCAGGACCACCTGTTAAATTTTGATATAACCGGAATTTTGACTCATTCGATTTCAGCATGAGATTTCCAGTGTCTTATATCGGAACATTTCTTCAAAGACCACTGGTCTTGTTGGATTACATTCTGGAAACCACTCACTTAAAGAATTATCAGAATAATCAACCTATTTTTAAGGACTGCCACTAAAAATACCACATGTACATGTACATTTTGGTGGAGTATGGATGGTTTTCATGTGGCGATAGGGATGGTTTTCATGTGGCAGTATGAATGGTTTTGAAGTGGCAATAGGGCTGGGACATGTGGCACCATGAATGGTTTTGATGTGGCAATAAGAATGGTGTTTATTTGGCAATAGTGCTGGTGCTGATGTGGCAGTAGGGGTGGTTTTGATGTGAATACGGATGGTTTTGATGTGGCAGTAGAGGTGGTGCTGATGTGGCATTAGGGCTGGTGTTAATGTGGCAGTAGGGATGGTGCTGATTTGGCAGTAGGGATGGTTTTGATGAGGCAGTATGGATGGTGTTTATGTGGCAGTTGGGATGGTGCTGATGGGACAGTAGGAATGGTGCTGATGAGGCAGTAGGGATGATACTGATTTAGCAGTAGGGATGGTATTTATGTGGCAGTAGGGATAGTGCTGATGTGGCAGTAGGGATGATTTTGATGAGGCAGTATGGATGGTGTTTATGTGGCAGTAGGGATGGTGCTGATGTGACAGTAGAGATGGTGCTGATGAGGCAGTAGGGATGATACTGATTTAGCAGTAGGGATGGTATTTATGTGGCAGTAGGGATGGTGTTTATGTGGCAGTAGGGATGGTGCTGATGTGACAGTAGGGATGGTTTTGATGAGGCAGTAGGGATGATACTGATTTAGCCATAGGGATGGTTTTGATGTGGCAGTAGGGATGGTATTTATGTGGCAGTAGGGATGGTGCTGATGTGTCAGGCATGTACTGATGAGGCAGTATGGATGGTGTTTATGTGGCAGTAGGGATGGTGCTGATGTGACAGTAGGGATGGTTTTGATGAGGCAGTAGGGATGATACTGATTTAGCAGTAGGGATGGTATTTATGTGGCAGTAGGGATGGTGCTGATGTGGCAGTAGGGATGGTTTTGATGAGGCAGTATGGACGGTGTTTATGTGGCAGTAGGGATGGTGCTGATGTGACAGTAGGGATGGTGCTGATGTGTCAGGGATGTACTGATGTGGCAGTAGGGATGGTGCTTATTTGTTGGTTGGTTCTGATTGGAAGTAGGCAGATGGGACAGTTTGATGTGGTTGTAGAGATGGTGAAGATATAAGATTAGTACATGTCTTGAGATAAAATGTCAGTGGCATTGGGGAAGGTTTTGATGTGCCAGTAGGCAGATGGGATAGTTTTGATGTGGTAATAGGGATGTTGCTCATGTGCAATAATTATGGTGCTGATGTGGTAATAGGGATGTTGCTCATGTGGCAATAATTATGATGCTGATGTGGCAGTATAGATTGTTTTGCTGTGGCAGTAGGCAGAAGGGATATTTTTTATGTGGCAATAGGGATGATGCTTATGTGGCAATAGTTATGGTACTGATATGGCAGTAGGGATGTTTTTTGATGTGGCAGTACACAGAATGGATTGTTTGATGTGGCGATAGGGATGATGCTTATGTGGCATTAGGAATTTTTTTGATGTGGCACTAGGCAGAAGGGATAGTTTTGATGTGGCAGTATAGATGATTAAGATATACCATCAGTACTTCCCAGAAAGTTCCCATTAGCCTGAATTGTTTCTTAATGAACTGCATTGTAACCTTTCTGCCCACTTCATTATAACTAATCAATTCTCGAATTATCGCCACTTGATTCATTGCCATTTTCGCAATAATGCCACATTTTTTCAGGAACTTATTTCTTGCTATATAAAATTTTCTTTATAACGTCAAATTCATTATTGCCATCGGTCACTCTTCTTTTAGAACAAATGTCCATTTCAAAGTGTCAATTATATTAATATACATCGAACTGCTGTAAGTGATCGTGGTAAATGAAGTTGTTAATAGGTCAATTAGATCACAGGCCATTTGATTGTGACATCATAATGGAAAAGGTGCCGTGTCGGGCATTTGGTGATAGGTCAATTAAATAAAAAAGATAATTACTTAATACAGACTGTTGTCCTCATTACTGATCTATGATACCAAAAACATTAACTCTTGTTTCCCCAAGATTCCGTAATTCAATTCATCGCCAAACTCATTGTGATAGGTCAATTAAATAAAAAAGATAATTACTTAATACAGACTGTTGTCCTCATTACTGATCTATGATACCAAAAACATTAACTCTTGTTTCCCCAAGATTCCGTAATTCAATTCATCGCCAAACTCATTATACCCCCATGATTTCTATATAACAGAAAGTTACAATGTATTTGACTGAAGAATATAGCAAACTGTCTTTATAACAAATTGAACAATTAGGCTCCTTGAAATTCATTATCGGCAAGTTTGACCGTGTACACAATTTGTTGCCGTTCATTGTATTTATAGATACGTTTTGATTCTTCATTTCTAGGCATGTAGTTTGAGATCTGGACAGTCTTTGCAATCAGGTGTTGATTCAGGAGTTGACATACAAATAACAAATCCTCCGCAGGAAGTAAAAAGATTAGACACTGAGACATTTTACACACCAGCTGGTCACCAGGTTTCTTCAATGGACGCTGGTCATAACAAACCACCTGACGTATATGGAGATAACAAGTACTTCAGCGATTGTACTGGAAAGACACCTGTAAAAGAAGAAGAAGTAAACATAGTGGACACACCATGTTACCATAACTGCATGGTTGTCATGGCAAGTCCGTCAGGTATAAATGTTGTCTATATATTTATATTATCCAGATTTTTACCGTAACTTGTGTTGTTACAGTGGTTGTATAAACGAAACTGCAGTTTGTTAAATACAGTAAAACCTGTATATAGGGGTCACCCAAGGGTCCAGAGAATATTGACCTTTATGTGCAGGTGTCCCTTATACACAGGTTCAATTTAGTTGACATATGCAGTCAAGGGACTTTTCAAAACTGGCCTTTATAAACAGGTAATCCTTATATAGAGGTGATCGCTTTAGCAGGTTTTACTGTATATAAAAATAACCAGCAGGGATGAATAAATTTCATTGGCCAAGCCAGTAATACTACTGTAATGAAATGTTTATACATGAAGTTGCATCAGACCAGTTGTCGGCAATTAAAGTTGGCGATTGGAGGGAAAGGGTTTGTTATTGAAGTCTCTAACAATGTCAGGTTTCCTGCCTTTGATATATTAATGTAATCCGGAGATTGAATCGACATATGAGTTTGACGCGATCAAGCCTGAGACGTGTCTAGTGTCTAGACGTGATGTAGGCTAAAAATCCATACTAGGCTACCAATGTTTTCAGTTATGGCAGAAACAGATTCAAAAATTCGTGTAAGTTGATAATCATGTTTATCTATCTCTCCTTATTTAATTTTTCTAAATTTGAAAAGACACTCAGTAAAACTTGAGTTAGATAAACATGATAATCAACTAACATTCACAGAGAAATCTCTGTTTATGCAGTTCATCAACCATTCCGGTCCTTCTGTAATTGACCTTTGGCAAAAGGCCAGACACAGCACCTATTGGCAGACTTTTCAATTATGACGTCACAATTAAATGGTCTGTCAAACATTTCTGTGTTGATGACTTTACTATGGAATGATGACAAAGATTTGGTGATATGTCAGTTGCTTTATGAACAGAATTTAACTCCTAATACACTTCTTGTAGGAATCAAGTGCATAAGGGTGGGTATGTCTACTTTGTACCCCATTATTTTCGTTGTGTAGTGACATGGCATTTTTACTTCATAATATCATGAAAATTATTGATTGATAACTGAAAAGGTGACAAAATTTCACCTGTGATTTATTTCTAAATTTTTGATATTTTAGCCAGGGGTGTAGGTATGAACATTAAGTTTCATCAGAGAGGCCCGCACCTTTCACTGCGTATGCCGAGGGCTTGGTGAATAATCAGTCACTAGCAGTTTTAAAGTCTTGGTATAAACCCGGTTATTAGAATCGAACCTGGTACCTAACAGTTACATGCCTCTACCACTCTAACATTACAGTAGACCAACAATGGGGTCGATAATGGTATACATTGTTATTGTCAATGCTCGATAGATAAGAACATTGCTATACCCCAAAATATCATTTGTCCCGATAGGAAACTATGCATTTCAGATTTTTAGGATTGTTCCCAGGGCTAAATTCAGCAAGTGTCCTTATAATCGAAATTGAATTTTCTGGTTTTGAAAAAAAAAATCAAACAGTAGCTTCGGTTTTTTTTATGGCTACTTAAATTTGCTTTCAAATTTTAGTGTCAAAGATTTAAAAATGTTCATTATGGCATATCACTATAGTTTGCGTTTGTTGTTATTTACAGGGAATGCAAATAATTGACATTTCTTTTTCTTTTTTTGTTTTCAGAATTGGTTGCCTGGTCAGACACACAGAATGGGGGATGGCTTATTTTCTGTTTATATCAAGTCATTATGAATTACATTAGAAAAAAACAGACATTTAATATCCTAAATGCTGTAACAGAGATAAGTCACATGATGGCGTTAACTAAGGAATCCAACAACTTTGAATTCAATCTGAAGAAATGTGTTCCATGTGTAACTCACATGTTAGTGAAAGACATTTTAATTGTCCCAAAAGATGCACAAAATCTTTGAGCTTTGACAATTTTCAACTGTATAGACAATATATAAGTACATGTACGTATAAACAGACAACCATTTATAAAAATAGCATCCTGACCATTGGCCTACATGATATGGACACCCGAATTAAATTTATTTTGTAAAATTTTGTCTTTCGTAGTAAAACGGAGTATTTTTAAATAAAAAAAAACATTTTGCTTCGTTATCTTGGATTGATGGAATTCTTGAGATTGCCGTAATTTGTGTTACTACGGTAAAACGGCCACTTACATCAGTGTTTATTTTCTACGTTACCACGACACTCCAAATGGTTGGAAAACTTTTTATGGTAGATATTGAGAATACTGGTACACATCAAATTATTAATCTTTCTGTTTGTATGCCTATCCGTAAATAATTTTTGTATGATTTCATTTATCTCTGGTGACATTTCCTTACCTTTTGGCCCCATTATTTCATGAACTGAAGGAAGTACTGAGAATGTGGAGATTTCTGTGTGTTGTTATAATGACCCGTACTTGTAATGATGTGCGCCTTATGCAAACCATAAGTGTGGATTTTTTTACACGATGTCCCAACTTAATATGATCAGTCCTGTATTAAATAATAATTCTAAGAACACCTAGAGGGCTGGTACAGGGGGCGAAAAACTCTTCATTGCATATTTAGTGTAAATTATCCCCCAATCGTAAATATCCATTCTTGCAGTAAATATTCCAAGCATACAACCCTGGTCTTCATTCCATGCGACTTCATTTACTGTACAACTTGTGCACATTCATTTGTTTCATCTTTGAACTTCAATGTTGTAACAAAGGGCCAAGTGGTGATGCCGTGTCTAAAGAGAGTATACACACTGTCATCTCGGCATCTTGTGCGAATACTTGTTGCACATCACTGTATACGTCACCATATTAGTTAGTCATCAGTCATATACATGAGCTTCCCTTGATAACGCTTGTATTAACTTGTTGATGTCAGCGCCGGTTTGAGTCCTGCAAGAATCTAAGCCGATTCAGTGAGAAAGTTTGCCAGTTTAATTGCGGACGGCCAGTGGTCTCTTCTTCGGGTTTTTTTATCCACCATTAGAAACTGACCGCCACCATAAAACAGATGGCATGAATCAACACTCAAACAAACAGATTAGGTTGTTGATGATGCAGAACTTTAGATATACTAACACACCATCATCTTTAACTTGTAATCATGTACAGTGAAGGAAACTTTATTGAAATAAAGATTGAAAATAATAATTTGAATTTTTTGTATTTCTTTGCTCCAAAATTTCCTGCCAGGAACACTGCCTGTGTGTGTCAAAGTAAATCTCTGAATAAGAAAACAACAAACCAATCAAGTCTTATGTTCCCATTTATTTTTAAAGTACAGTTAACAGCAAAAAATTACCTAGTACATAAGTGTGGCCACAACATTACAAAATGCAGAAAAAATTACTTCTTCACTAGTTTTTTTTTTTTCATTTTTCTTAAACCTTCATGTATAAATTGACCTATCGCCAAGTGTCTAACATGTGGCTCTCCATGTGCTTTTTTTTGGACGTCATTTGATTGTGATGTCATAGTCACATGAGTGTTTGATGGGTCATTTAATTGCGACATCATAATGGAAAAGGTGCCATGTCAGGCATTTGGTGATAGGTCAATTTAAGCCATTTTTCATTGTAGTCAGCTGGAAATGAAATTCATTATATATATATACGATTCCTTTTTTTTGGGGGGGTGGGGAGGTTTTCATATGACATAACAGCTGTGTGTTCAGCATTAAATATACAACACAACTCGTCTGTCTACTAGCAAATGAAGGAAATAACAGTCAGTATGTAATATTGTATTTAAAAAAATTATCCTTTGGTTGCTTAGGAATTCTTTAATGCTGATAATGAAACCTGCCTCAATTCAAAGTTGAGAATTTAATGGAGGGGCAATCAATGCAACCCTAAAATAAACATTAAGATTTGTTTTTGACACTCATTTATAGAAATATTTAATACTTTTGATTAACAAAGTATTTCTATTAAAGTCCAAACGACTGCCCACTGACGCTCAGTTAAGGTGTTAATTTTAAATTTATCGTGGGTATATCAAAATGACCACTCACTGACGCTCAGATAAGGTGTCAATTTTAAACGTATCATGGGTATATCAAAATGACCACTCACGGACGCTCAGTTAAGATGTCAATTTTAAATTTATCGTGGGTATATCAAAATGACCGCCCACTGACGATCTTTTAAAATGTCAATTTTAAGTGTATCATGGGTATATCAAAATGAAACCCATGAATTACACCTTTGCAAGAGTGAAAATTTCAATGAAGTCCCTATTTACAAAAACTGTTTATTACTTTCAGACTTAAATAAAAGTGATATAAATACAAAGATGTATTATCAAGTTGTATCACCTTTTTAATTTACCAGTATCTATTCGTGTTGGCCTTCTCAGCCAATGGGACATCGGGATACATTGACATGAAGAAAAAATCCTTAGATCTCGGTAAATATTTCAATCCATGGCACACTTAGACCAGTAATGAAATAACAATACATGTATAAATGATACCAACATTAAAGCTTTTTTTAAAAATACTGACATTTAAATAAAACAAATAATTTAAGATAAATCACACAAATTCAAAATTATTGTACATAAAATCTTCAATCATGTGTATAACACATATTTTGAAACTTCAAATATCAAAAATAGATATTTAAAAACAGAAGCAACAACAACAACAAAAAACATCCTTGCTGACATGCATACACAAAACTCTTCTACATATATTTCATAACATTAAATCAGAGTTATTTCCCCTTGCTGTTTTGACATTTGTTGAACATGTTGCAAGTGGAAGAGGAAACAAAAATATTAAAGGGACATTAGCCGTGTGTTTTTTTTCAATTATTCATTCCTTTTTTACTACATACATGTAGATTGACATACAATAACAAAAAAAGAAATATACACAGGCATAAAAATTCTTAAATTCCTATAATCATCTATTTTGTAAAAATTGCTTGAGAAACCCACGTTTGGCAGTTATTCACTTGGAATTGATTATTTCAACCATACTATGCACACCACACTGGATCTTATTTTCACAAAATATATAGGAATATAAGATTTTATATGCCTGTGTATAGCTCTTATTTGTTATTGTACATCATATACAAGTTTTAAAGTAGAAAAAATCGAAATAAATTTTTTTTTTGTTAACACAGCTAATGCCTCTTTAATTCATTGACCCCTATAGTGACATTTGAACTCACCCATTTCAAAAAACAGTAAGTTCCACTGGCAGAATTCAGGGGTGTTTGGTTTAGCATCCAAATTTTACTATAATTTACCATACATTATTATCATATTCATTACTGATTTATGATATAGTCGGTGTCACATTAGCTCATGAATTTCAAAATGAATTTAAGCAATGGATCTTCAAAATAAAAATAGTATATCCTATATCTTTTCTACATATTTTTTCCTTTCTTTGGTCACTTCAATTTTTGAAAATACTCTTCCTACAGGAATCTCTGAATTATCCATGCAATGTTAATAAATTGGGTCATGTGAGTAATCATTAATATACTCACGCTTCTCTTGACAAAAGAAAGGGGAATAACTCCCAATATATTATTGTCCTAAGGAATCAGTGATTGTGTATTAACAGCAACCTTTCTTTTCACAATACAATAATACTCAGAAAGTTCTGAAAACTCATCTATGGATGAATTTATCTAGTATTAGCCTGGGATCCTGGCCCGATCATACTTCATTGATCAGTGAGCCTGGCTAAATCAGTATGACTAATAAACGTTCCCTTCCTTTCACATCTCTAGAAGGCAGCCATTACCTGTGTAATACTCTCAGATGGGTATTTTGAGTGTGAATATCTATAACAAATTGATTTTTATTTGTCATGGGCATGGATAAATTACTCTGTATTGCATAGAATACCGCTACATTCAATTTAAGAGGTAGGAATCAACCATTTTAATTAGCCAAAACCAGTGGACACAGCTAATGTGACTCAGACATTTTTTTTTTATAGTAGACCATACTTTTTGTTGATCTGGGTGAGTCTAAATTTGATCATAGGGGTGTCTGAGTTAAATTTGAATGTCAAAAACCTTTGCAATGTGAAATACAGAAAAATCCTCAAGTGGAGGTCATATACAAGTATAAAACTATGCAAGGTGAAAAAACTTGCTGGAATTCATTTTCTAATACATATATGTATATTTAATACATTTCCAGGGGATAAACCCATTCGACACAAAAGATACAGATGGACTAGGTCATGTCAATGCTGTAAAGTAGAATCTACTGTTTTTCAGGGGTAAAAAGGTTAAAATCTAACATTAACAGTACAGGTGGACTGAGTCATGTCAATATTGTAGAGTCCATTATTTGTCAGGGGTATTTAGATAAAAAAAAAATCCATTTACAATACAGCTGTACTCAACCATATAAAGAATGTGAAGAATAATTCACTTTTTTAAAGGAATGGATGAATTTTAGGGACTATGTCAATACTGCAGAGTCCATTATTTGTCAGGGGTGGACAGGTTAAAATTGTCCATTAACAATACAGCTAGACATATCATATTATTAACGTAAAGAATTATATGAATTATAGGGACTTGGTTAATGATTTTAACCTACTTGAAATTTTTCTGAAAATTCAAAACCCCGAACAACAAATGGCTCTCTAGTTGGGTCATTTGACTCACAAGCATGATGACCGAGGTTCAACTCCAGGTACAGTAGAACCCTTCCTTAGAGACCACCCAATATGCCACTGAAATGTGATCTTACAAGACAGGTGGTCTCTAAAAAAGAAGATCTTTTTCTAAAGTATCATCTATAAACTAAGTGTTTTTCAAAGTCCTTAGCACAGGTCAATATTATAGCACTTCAAACAAAGCAGGAAATCTTTCCATATGAGTGTGACTCAGCGCAGGTTTGAGTCCTTGGTATACCAGTTTACTTGTGGGAGGCCAGTAAGGTCTCTTCCGATGTACATTGTAATCAGGTTTTCTCCTTCGTCATTAAAATTTTACAACCACCGTGTAAGTCAGCAGGGGTTCAAAATTCCCCAAGTCCGAAGTCCAGGACTTGGTTAATTCGGGTTCGGACTTGGCATTTAGAAATACCCGAAGTCCAAGGAACTTTCCTCATCTGCATTCATTTAATTCTACTGTATTACTTAAATTAACAAAATTCAGCATGAACTTTGAAATTTCTTAATTGGTCTTGCCAGAAATTTACTCTCCAAGTCCCGGACTTGAGTGTCTAAAAAAGAATTTTGAACCCCAGAAGTGAAACATTATTGAGTGGAAAGAGATACCGTTCTAACAGAAACAAACAAAAAACACTTAATAATTTTGAGAATTTACAGTCATTCTCTTTATCAATATCAGCACCACTCCCTGAGTATATCCAATATCATATCAACCTGAGTAAAATATTAACCTTGCGCAAGCTAACACTGTCTATTTAACTATAATTTAATGCTGGAAGACTTAATTCACTCAAGTAAAAGTGTTTGTTTCTTTCGGTGATTCCGAGTTTCTATATATCTAGACTATAAGCTATCATTGACTTGGTTAATTCGCTAGAGACTTGTGACTTTCCTGATTTACTGTGTTCTTGTAATGTTCCTCGGGTAATGCCCTTAGTTTCTCCGCAGCCTGCAAGTGGAAAAATATGTGTATGCATGAAATTGGAACAAGATGTGTATTAGATCAACTATGCTCTAGGGGAATTAAACCCCTTATATATATATATATATATACAGTAGAACTTCGATGAGTCGAACATCTTAGGTTTCCTTGACATCAACATGATCAATCATCATATCAAATTTAGGAAAGAAACTTAAGTTATTTGACGAAATAATGCAAATCTCCTTGTGATGAAAATAACATGTGACATTTACCTGTCCGGATAAAAATAACATGTGATATTAAGCCATTCTGATAGAAATAACATGATATTTACCACTTCAGATAGAAATAACATGTGATATTTACCTGTTCAGATAAAAATACCATATTTACCCGTTCTGATAGAAATAACGTGCTATTTTCCTGTTCTGATAGAAATAACATGTGATATTCGTGATATTTTCCTGTTCTGATAGAAATAACGTGATATTAACCTCTTCTTAGATTTTATTGTGATAAACATTCATGTGATATTCACCTATTGAATTTCTTCATGATGGAAATAACCTGTGATATTTATCTATTCTGATGGAAATAATGTGATATTTAAATATTATGTGATATTTACCTATTATTAGACCTCTGTGATGTAAATAACATGATATTTATCTATTCTTAGACCTCTTTGTGATGGAAATAACATACATTTACCTGGTCTGATGGAAATAACATGTGATATTTACCTGTTCTAATGGAAATAACATGTGATATTTACCTGTTCTGATGTTAAATCTCTTTGTGATTGAGCTAACATCTCATATCCCACCATAAACTTCTTGACTGTTGCAGACCTTAACAAAGGTGGGAAGTAGAGAGCATGTAGCTGCCAGTGACTTGTGTCCTCGTTTAAATATTTCCCAGTTGGTGCACCTGATTAGGTAAACGAAATTATCTTTATAGAACTGTTATCCGGTAATACAGTCTTTCATGTAATTAACTAAGTCAACAAGAATTATTTTTACATTATCATAATTTTTTTCCTTCTTGCTAAATGAAAAATCAAAATATGTCATGGTCAAGAGCCAAGGTCATAAAAAGGTCACAATTGTACCAGGTTACCTGAAATAAAATACTGTTCTTTAGATCAAGTGAATCTTAAAAAATTCAGTATGTTTGTTCCTGTACTCAAGCAAGGTGTGAAGTTATTTTGTGAACTGTTTGAGGAAAGTGAACATGTTTTTTGTGAACTGTTCAAGTAATGTGAACAAGTTTTTTTGTGAACTGTTCAAGTAATGTGAGCAAGTTCTTTTGTGAACTGTTCAAGTAATGTGAGCAAAATTTTGTGTGTGAACTGTTCAAGAAATGTGACCAAGTTCTTTTGTGGACTGTGCAAGTAATGTGAGCAAGTTTTTTGTGAACTGTTCAAGAAATGTGAGCTAGTTCTTTTGTGAACTGTTCAAATAATGTGAGCAAATTTTTTGTGTGAACTGTTCAAGTAATGTGAGCAATTTTTTGTATGAACTGTTCAAGTAATGTGAGTGAGTTCTTTTGTGAACTGTTCAAGTCAGGTGTGCAATCTCTTTTGAGAAGAGTAACTTTACATGAATTTAATCAGTTTGGATGTAGACACTCACCATGCCAACCCATTGAGTAAGGAAAAGAAATTTCAAACAAGTTGTCATACTTTGTGAGCAGTTTCTTCATAATATCTGCAAGAGCTGTAATATAGAAAAGATGGAACAGATTTTGTGAAATTGAATTCTACAGAATCATTGTAACAATATGAATGGAAAAACAAAAACCAAGCTTTTTAAGGATTGAATCTTCAGGACAAATCAGCATATTAATCAGGGATTTTCCACATTCCTTTGGAAATGGGGCCTGGGCCTTTTGAATTAGGAATTTTAGCAACATTTATTAAAATTGAGTAATCAATTAATGTTTGAAAATACAAGAATCTCTTCAAATTTTACTTCAATTTTAACTCTAATTGGGAAATTTGGACAGCAATTGGGGAAAAATGCATTTTTACTTCGGGAATGGGACCTTATTTCAGTCCCAAATGATCAGGTGGAAAATCGCTGATAATTTGTTACATATTCTGAAATTATACATTCTAGAGGACCAATAATAAGCCCAATTCTCTATATACATGGATATGATATAATTACATCATGATAAATTTTCGAGATGAGTTGATTTTGTTGTTAATTACTTGTAAAATTTCACATTTAGGCCATCATTAACAAAATAATCTGTTTGATGTGCCACAACGAGTAACTTCAGAAGTTTTTAGTCTCTGTCATTAGGCAACTTTCTTCTTTTTAATTTTCTTCATATATCAATATTGGAATCTTGTTATCTTGAAATTCACAGGACCACCCCCTATTACTTTGAAATATCTGAAATTCCAGATGCCGGAAATTTTGATTAACATATATTTCTATCCATAAAAATCGGGACCAGCCGATTGACATATCTGGAATTTTGACTCATTCATATTCAACGTAACATGATTCCAAAAGTAAAACCTCATTAAACTGCCACCATTTGTTCAGCCCATATTTGGCATTATAAAGGAGTTTGGCAATACGTTGAGGGAAACCTTAAATGAAATTATAGGGAAAAATAGAAAAGTGGACTTTCAGAAATTGTGGTGTAAAGCGAGGTGCCAAATGAAACATGGGGCATGATAAAGAGGTTTTACTGTATATATTCACAAAATATCAATGCACAAGTGAAGTGTATTACCATCTCTTTCATCATCATTTAAGTTTTCAAGTCGTTGAACATGTCTCCTTGGTAACAGCATTGTTTCATATGGCCATACTGCCCAGTAAGGCACCAACCACACCCAGTGGTCATTTTGAAGAATTACCCTTTCCTGGTTAAGATGGAAATAATTTATCACAAATATACAAATACACATATCACAGATACTTAGCATTATATAGCCATATATATTATCATGATTATATCAAGTCAACATAAAATTTGTCTGGTTTCACATGGGGAATGTATAAATGAAAGGATTTTCACATTTAACAAAATATGTAATTACAATGTATATACAATCCTGATTCATTCTCACCCAACAATCCAGATTTGATCCCACCCTATAATCCAGATCTGGTCCCATCAACAATCCAGATCTGGTCCCACCCTACAATCCAGATTTGATTCCATCCTGCTATAATCCAGACTCAATCCCATCCTACAATCCAGATTTGATCCCACCTTACCATCCAGATTTGATAAAATCCTACAATCCAGATCTGGTCCCACCCTACAATCCAGATTTGATCCCATCCTACAATCCTGATTTGATCAAATCCTACAATCCAGATCTGTTCCCACCCTACAATCCAGATATGATCCCACCCTACAATCCAGACTCAATCCCATCCTATAATCCAGACTTAATATCACCCTACAATCCAGATTTGGTCCCACTATACAATCCAGACTCAATCCCACTCTATAATCCAGACTTTAATCCCATTCTACAATCCAGATTCAATCCCACCCTACAATACAGATCTGGTCACACCCTACAATCCAAATTTGGTCCACTATGAGTACTTCCTGAAGAGAGAAATTTCTTGTGTGTGGAAAGAAATTTTTTGCTGTCACTGCAGCATATATACATGTAGTGCAAGGATCAAATAAAAGACTACTCAGGGATAGAAATTAAACTATGAAATCAAGGAGCCATCTGGGCTTGTATATTAGGATTTAGGAGCCCAGTTGCATGTCTGGAACCCCAGAAACTTCCTATAACATGCTATTTAAAAAATCTAACTATGAAAACATATTATAAAGTAGTTCATACACTGGCTACATGTACATGTAGCAGGGTATACTCAGTTTACAAGAATATCAGTTGAAATTTGTGAAAGTGAAAGATATACCCCCAAAGTTTCAGTAGCCACCTGGGCTAACACACTGTTTTTCTAGCTCCTGATTTACACACCTTATTTTCTAGCTCCTGGTTGACAAATAAATTTTTAGCTCCTGGTTAACATACCTTATTTTCTCTTTCCTGGTTAACATACCTGATTTTCTAGCTCCTGGATAGCATACCTTATTTTAGCTCCTAATTCGCATACCAAATTTTCTAGCTCCTGGTTGACAAAATATTTTTAGCTCTTGGTTAATATGCCTTAATTTCTATTTCCTGGTTAACATACCTTATTTTCTAGCTCCTGGTTAACATAGTCCAATAACATAGGAATGCGTTTCTTTTTAAAGTATTCCCTCTGTGTTTTATGTTTTGCTGCTGGATCATTAGGTATGTAAGAACTAGCCCAGACCTAAAAATAGAAACTCTTGATTAACAACTACACAATTAAGATGGTCAAATATTGTACAAGTACATGCATGTTCATAAATGAGGTCAACTAGTGCCCTTTGGATCATATATTATGTACCTGCAGTGACCTTGACATTAGTTAAGCACTTGACCAGATACAGGTACTCTATCTAACTGCCATGACCTAGATATTAGACTGGGATTTTCTTAGTCTGTTTTCGGGTCCAATTTCAGGCTCCCTTACCAATGAAAAAATGGCTAGTATTTCCTCCCAAAATATGCAAAAATTCCCAGCTTGGAGTTTCAAAATGCAGAATAAAGTATTTTCAAACAAATGTCCCAAATTAATTTTGTTTTAATTAAAACATTGTATATTTTCCTAATTTTTCAGACCCTAGACCTAGAAATCAGGAGGTAGAAAAATCCCTGTTAGATACGACCTTGACCATCGTAAAAATACATCTTACTGTAACAATGAAAATGTCCTTGGTTTTTATAAATTTGACCTTGATACTCACAATAAAATACATCTGTTTTTACTGAGTAAAGTTATAATGTACTCAGGAAATTAAAAAGAAATGGCCTCATAAAAGTACACTGTTAAACTTTCCAACTTTTGAATGGACGACTGTGTTATGTAAAGTAAATTAAAAGCATTTGATCACCCCTGAACTGACTGCAATATAGAAAGTTATCAACAAAAAATACAGATACACAGTCAAACCTGTTTTCAGCAACCACTCGAGGGAAATTGGAAAAGTTACTGCATAAGACAGGTGGCCTTTGGTTCCAGTTTGACGAAAATCACAAGACAATTGGTGGCCATTATGCAGTGTATGGTATTAAACACATGAACTTACCAATATATATTTATAACAATGTACTGAAAGATAAACCATGCTCACAAAATGGCTGCTGCAACCAATGCTGCCAAGCATTTTGTTCTTTACAATGTATATCACTGGCTGTTTGCCATGTTAGACAGGTGGCTGCTGGTTTAGGTATGATTACGTGTATATATTATAGTGAAATTAATTGGGGAACAAACTGGCCATTAAAGAAGATGCATGGCTGCTTAAAACAAGTGGCTGTTAAGGCAGGTTTGACTGTATTACATTTCCATACCTGCTCTGCTTTTTTTCAAACTTTAAATTTTTGGGGCTCTTACCTGGCAATGAGGATGAGGATTAGAGCAGCCCATGATGCCTCCCTTGTTTTCAAAAATCTGTGAAAAAATTTCAGAGATACTGTATAAGCATAATTTTAGCAAGGAATCAATTTTGGCATTATTAGCAAGAGTGTTGAGATCGCTAAAAACTGAATATCGTTAACAGGTAAGAGTTATCTTGTATATATATAAATCATAAATATATATATTGTATCATTTCCACAGCAAGGAATCAGATTCAAAATGAGTGCAATTAATGATAATTGTAAATAGTGATCAGTGGTCATGATGTGAAGATGACATTCATCTGATTGTACAAATAAAGTTATGATTGACTGTTCTGACTGTAGTGCTTTACAATAATTCATGTTGTGTAAATAAAGTATGATGTAAAGCCCGATATAAGATAATTTCATGAACGTGCAATTCTTTATTTAGAATTATAAAATCTCTAAAATCACTCTAACTCAAACCTGTGGAATTAATTTCCATTTACATATCTCAAAAATAACTTCACTTTTATATTTTGCAAAGTAACTTAGTTAATTTAACACAAATGTTTTTACCATACATGTACATGTATATTTCTGGTAGTACATACATGTAATTTAAATTCAGTTTTTCATATCTTGATTTCTCGTGAAATTTCAAGCCCATTAGTAAATGATTGTTAACATGGAGACAGAAAGTGGAAGGGGAACAGAAGCAACTTGGATGGAAGGGCTGGGGTGCATCATCATAAAACTGTGGTCTGTAATCTATATGCTCTTTTCTACCAGTGGTTTCATGTGCCCGTAATCATTCATAGCTAATGAATATTTAAAAGGAGTAAGTGCGACCAATTTATCCAATCACAGTAGTTGTGTTCTGCAGTGGAAGTTATCATGAAGTCTGATGGGATTTATTATGATTAGTGTCAACAGCATAGGCAAACATTGTTTAAAAGCCTCGATCTGATTGGTTGACGAATGCAAGCACCACATACTCGCATTGGCTGAGGCTTCATGAATAATAAATATATACAGGAATGAATTCAGGCACATGAAACCATTAGTAGGAAAGAGCATAGCAATTCTGGACCATGGTTTTACGACTATTGCTGGGGTGTAGCAGAAAGGTAATTTGTAAAGGTACAGAAAATTGAGGATGCCTTTTTTGAGAATAGGCACACAGAGGATAAGTGAGGTGAGCAAACAATCTCACTAATGAGTCATTGGTTTGTCACTAGAAAACAATGGAAGATCAATCAGAGGCCAAAAGGTCACCCAATTTTCTGTATTATCTACAAAGACTTTGACCTAGGCACCATGAAATTACCAATATTATTACATTTAACATCTTACATAAAAAATTAGAAGAAACCGTCTGAATGTTTTTAAGAGGGAAAAAAAATCAAACTGTTAAATTTGATGCAGGACAACAAGAGAATTGTTTACAATAGTGACTCAAGTGACCTACCTGTACCCAATCATATTTCTTGCCCATATCAACATTTATATCCGTCCATTTGTCTATCACCGCCCGCACCTCTTTGTGTGACATCAAAGGAAGTGTGACATCAGAAAAGGGGTGGAAACACATCACTTTACATGCACCATACGCAGGAGCCATCTGAAATAATGGGTTGTCTCCGGGTTCTGTAATGATAAATTAGGATTAATTTACTTAGGGTTTTTTCTTACGTTTTTGGGAACAAGGTCCATGGTGCTGGAATTTGGAATTTCGTAGCATTTTGGCTCTAAATTGGGAATTTTTTGCATATGTCTCTAGTCCTATAATATAAGACCTAGGGTAGTAATATTTACATTTTCTCTTATTTTCCATTTTTTTCTTTGCTACTTGCCAATTCTTGATCTTTTTTACTGTTGTTGTTGTTGTATTGTTGTTTAACGTCCCACTCAAGAATCTTTCACTCATATAGAGACGTCACCAAATGCCGGTGAAGGGCTTCAAACTTTGGCCTACGCTCGGCACTTACGGCAATTGAGCAGTAAGGGTTCTTTAACATGCTGACACCTACTGTAACACGGGACCTTGGTTTTTACTGTCTCATCCGAAGGACAGGAAAAGCAAGCTGCATCCACCTAGGCTCGAACCTGTGACCCTCCAGTTGTGAATTGAACACTCTACCGTGGAGCCAGGACAGCTCTCTCTTTTTTATTGCTAAGCTGCTTTCTACTTTCAAGAAAAACAATCACTGAAAATATCAGCATAACAAGAGTTGTCAGAAGACAACAAAGATCACGGAAATGGGTGTTAATTTTCAAAATAGATGTATGACCCACAGCTGTCAGGTTTTGAGGTCAAAGGACTGGTCAAATTTAGATTCCTTCAGCTCAGGTTAAAAATTTTGAAAAGTAGGTCAAAGTCCAAGGTCATGTTCACAAGGTCAAAATTCATAGGCCACGCCGACAATGACAACGCCAGGGGTATGGCATTAGCTCTCCAGACTTTCATCCCGGCAAGCTAAAACTGAGAAATAATGAAAAGATGTTATGTTATATTCATGATTGGGAATTTTGGCAAAAAATTGTGAAAAAAAGATATGATTTGCGATTGGGAATACAGCCCAATATCGGCTATAAATTTGGAGGAAAAAATCCCTGTTACTATACAGTGAAAACTTGAATTGGATGAGTAGAAATTCCAATTATGTAAAAGTTGAATGGCAAGTCCAGATTTTAATGGACAGTAAAGTATGTTAATAAAAATTTTGTTTATCTCGAGTTCTTTATATCTCTAAGTAATATGGGCGGTCTCATGAACTTCCAGATAATGAGATCTCACAGTCATCCACGTATGCGAATAAAATCAAATATATCAGATAGTATCCTTTGTGAGAATTCATACCGATCTTGGATATACTACATGTACATTTGTACCTTTAGTTTTAAGATTTTGCTGTTGTCAGACATTTCCTTTTTTATCATGAAGTAGTCAGACTTTTTACTTCAGCGGAACCTACCTTTTCTGCCACTGAAACGTGGTCTCTCAAGACAGGTGGTCCCTCCAAAGAGGTTTGACTGACAGTGATATTCAACTAAGTGGTTTTAAAAATGTGGTCTCAAACAACAGGTGATATTTCATGACAGTGGTCCAACAAGACAGGTTCCAGTATACCACATTCAGACCACAAAATAAAACAGAACAATCGTTCAGGTTACGTAGAGGTGATTACAAATACAAATTACATAACCTCCTTTTCGTTCTCAATGAATTTAATTTTTTTTAAAAAGTCTTCATTATCAGATTATTGCCGTCGTAACCTGCAGGTTACGGTAATTCCTTTTAACGTAACCTGTAAATGGGTTACAGCATTTTGTTATTTTGTGGCCTGTACATTTATTTAGAAGACAATTTGTGAAAGTATTGCTCATATACCTGGTGATGGCCCTTCTTCCAGTAAAGCAGGAAAGTCATTATCAAAGACATATGTACTGTCATAATTAGGATTTACCTGAAAAATAAATGTCAATCAAATAGTACTGCTGTGTATCATGACTCAAGAAAGTATCATGATATATTATGATATATGAAAAGCATATCACCGTGTATCTTGATATATCATATTGATAGGAATAGTACTGTGAAATACAGAAACAATGAATGTAGAACTACTAATTATTCATTACATATCATACATTGGTTGCTAAAATCTTTAAATTGTCTTAAACATGCTTATTGTTATTGATGGAAAATAAAGATTTTTTTTTTCATATCAATATGCTCTGTCTTGCATATCTGATAGTAATGCTCCTCATTTAGATGAAAGCGAATGTTGATTCTGTCAAAACAATTCACTGACAATTAAAATTCAATAAATTTTTATCACTGGATATTTTTTACGTTACCTGCCCATTTGATCTTGTATTTCCAGGGCAGAGAGGATTTTTAGGATCATGACGAGGGATCTGCTCCTCTTCTGGTTTTTCAACTTGACCCTGCCATGGTCGCTTCATTCTGTGTGGTGAAACTGTAACCCACTGGTCTAGCAGTGGATTGTACCTCAGATGAGGATGTTCTGAATTATAAAATAAACTCCAAATGAATCAACATGTAAAACACCTATATAGGATGTTGTTGTATTGTTGTTTAACGTCCCACTCAAGAATCCTTCACTCATATGGAGACGTAACCAATGCCAGAGAAGGGCTTCAAATTTCGGCCAATGCTCGGCATTTGTGACCATTGAGCAGTGAGGGTTCTTTAACGTGTTGACACCTACTGTGAAACAGGACCTCGGTTTTTACTGTCTCATCTAAAGGACAGGAAAAGCCAGCCACCTCCGCCGAGGCTTGAACCCACAACCCTCTGGTTGCGAATCGAGCATTCTACTTTGGAACCATGATGGCTCTCACCTATATAGGAAAATATATACAACAAGTACAGTAAAACCTGCTGTAGCGGCCACCTCTATATAAGGATCACTTGTCTATAAAGGTCAGTTTTGAAAAGTCCCTTGACTGCATACTTCACCTAAATTGAACCTGTATATAAGGGTCACCTGCACATAAAGGTCAATATTCTCTGATCCCTTGGGTGGCCCCTATATACAGGTTTTTCTGTATATGTATAAATCTAAATGATTGAGCAAGACTAATAACTCATGCCATATTTCCTGACAAAATATGGAATACAGTGGAATCTCACCTAAACATCGTCTCAATTAGGAGACCACCTCACATTAAGGACCATATATAGGGGAAATGCAGGCAGTTACCAACAGTGGATAAATGTTCACATACTGCAATATAACCTGGGCTACACATACTTCTTTATCACTAGGCCTAGGTCTACGAGTGATTTAGATATATTTGGTATAATGTTTGGCATTTGGGTATAAATTTCAGCTTACACTATGACAATTTTTTCTCATATTTTTTCTAATATTTCAGACTTGCCAATCCAGGAAAAATTTCATGGGGGAGATTTTTCAATCTCATGGGGGAGACACTAAATTTTAGTAAGAATTAATATGAAAATTAAAATTTTTCATGGGGGAGATATGCATTTTTCTTGTAGAAATCAAAATTTTACATAAAAAATAAGGAAGCTCCCTATCAATGGAGCAGACTTGGCAAGTATGATATTTTCATAATTTCCACTTGCCCTGCATATGACGAAATCAACTCCCCCGGATATATTTTCATTCATGATGGAGAGCGGGCCATTGAAAATTTTAAATTGTAATGCACAAATAATAACTTCTTTCTTGACCTATTATTACATATTATTGCTATGTTAACACAGAGATTCTTGTAGCAAAACTGTTTTTTAAAAATATATATATAATACAGGGTATATATGGACTTTTGATTTGCTTCTGACTGAAATGTCATCATTTCATTGGATATAAGAAGTCACCCGACTGCCTTCCATGGTCAGTCAAAAAAAAAAAAAAAATAGACGGCAATGACAGATGATCTGATTCACAATTCTGTGAAAAGTATGTGGCAGTTGAAGACATTTACTAAATCAGAATATGGTCCTCGATGAAATAAAAGTCATTAGGTTTGTTACTAACTGTCCACGGAACTATGTCAGGTTATAGTTAAAGAATCATTTAACCAGGTGGATTTCAGAATGTGGGCCTAGGTTTAATTGATCCACTGGCAATGTATTAAACCAATCAAAGCTGTGATTTCATTTGACTAAGTTTGTCTTAATGTATGCCTATATCTAATTATTATTGTAATTTTCACAAAATGTGATATCAGAAAAAAAATGTCATGACATTTCTGTTGAGTGTGATTTTATCAGTATTGACTGTGTGTAGAGTGTGATCTGATCTAACCCCAATCGTTTGTAAAATGTTTGGGTTTGAATAATTAGGAAGCCCCATTTTTGTGTCATATTTAGGATCTTTTTGTAAACATGAATAAATATGTTGAGTACGGTACTCAAAATTTGAGAACGTACTCAAACAATTTTTTATTTTTGCTGAAGTTTTCTTCAAAGGAGCTATAATTTTAATCATTATTTACAAATGTATTCCGTCAATATACAAAAATGTCCAGTTACAGAATAAATTTTGCATGTTTTTACCTTAAAATCACGAAAAGTTAGTTGAGCTTGAGTACTGAGTAAATTTGGTGACTTCGGGCCCTGATCTAACCCCCCCCCCCTCCCCCCCCCCTTCAGTTTCACCTTTCAAGGTATACCTTTAGGGTCAAAAGATGCCATCTGATTATGATGAATAATTTCGCTCAAAATTTTCTTGACAGTTATTCGTGACACCAATGGAAATGTCAAAGATAATCTTTGGACACGTGAAACAGATAGTCCAACAGCCCTACTGTATCATTCTCAGCTGTCATTCACTCGCATCGATAAAAGACCGGTTGTTATTTCCGGTAGTTGTTGCGCATGTGCGGCTTCCTATGTTTCAACATGGCGGCAATGCATTCTGCTACCAAGGGCACAGGCGGTTAAAGAACTGGAACATTTACATACGTTGTTTGAAGTTTTCCCACAATGTGTCATGCTTTCATGAGGACACTCAAAGTTTTTGTTAAATCTTTTGCACATCCCGCCGTTTGTTGTCAGTTATGTACAACAAACCCAGAAGCAGACTAACTTTGACCAGAGAGGTAGGGGAATATTTACTCACGCTTTCCTTACCAACCATACAGTATGATACACTGTTCTTCTATGCGTTTTACGAAAATAAAATACCCTCGAGTAATTGATAAGCATGTATTGAACAAGTTTTCGTATTTTTCAAAGCATTGTAGATCCCAAATTTTAAATGTATTGATTCTTTTTCATGTGAATGAAATGTCAAATTGACATTTAAATTTTAATTAATGGTTTATTTACATGTCGAATTCTGTTACTTTCTTCAATTCTTGTGGTAAATCATTGCAGAAGTCCTCCCATAAGGTCATATACTTTCTTTGTAGCAAGATGTTATTATATTTTCACAACAGCATATCAATCTATTTAACTAAAGTATGTATTTCTCATTGGTGCTATCTGAAATTTGGTCATTTTACGGCGGCACACGATTTCACTTACCTGCCAAAAAAACTTAAATCGAAATCTTGCATTATTTTTAAAATCCATATGATCGATGCAACATTATCACTTCTAATGAAACTCGGACACTGCGAAAATTACCGAAACACACTACATATTACAGAAATATTATAAAATTCAGAGCAAAACAAACACTACATTTACTGGAGCAAGATACAAATGGTTTCAGAAATTGTAGTAAATATATTATCAAAGTTAAGTATGTATTCATTTTGTAACATAATTTAAGTATAATTTTGGCTTAATTCCGAATAAATTTCCCAAAGCAGTCCAAAACAGACTGGATACAATTACCAAAAGAAGACTGACCTGTTCAGTTTCGGTAATTTTACTGCAGGCATGTTTCAGAGATTAATAAATGTAAACAAGTCATGTTACAAAGTACATTTTAAATAATTATTTAAACATTTTGTATCTTGCTATGGTCATTGTGGCTTTGTGGTGTGTTTCAGTATTGTTTCTGTCTATTTCGGTAACTGTACTGTACAGTAATGTGTTATAGTCTTGTTTTAGAAATTTATTTGGAATTAATCCATAATTACTCATAAATCAGGTTACAAATTACATTTTTAAAATATTAGACAACATATGTTATGACATGTTTATGCTCCCCCATCAACCATCTAGCATCCTATGAAGACATTTTCTTTAGGTATTATTAAAGATGATTGCTTTGACAGTCTGTGATTGGTTGATTTTAAAAATTGCCATATAATTGTTTAAAATCAAAAATAAATGAAAATGACAGGCATTTTACTTGGCCATCTATTGTGTCTCACCATCATTATGCACTTAGATGCACTCTTTACCTTGACAAAGACCTGGCATGGACTAGAAATTACAGATCTAAATGTATAATTGCACTATATGATAATTAGATAACAAATAAAGTTTAGAAAGAAAAAAGATATGGCAGTAAACATAAATTACAAACATTAACTTATACCTATAGTTGTTAGATCCTCAGGCTGACCAGATCCAAAAACAACAGGGTCTCGAAAGTAAAATATGTAAGTCCTGAACCTCAGACTTCAAGTCTTCTGTGTGAAAATAATAAATCTACATGTATATATCTGAGCAAAGTAAGTGGATTCAACTCAGTAAACATCCTAAATACTGATGATTCTTAACACAATATGTGTGTTACATGGTTTTCCCTTAGGCAAGATTTCTGCATCACTGATGTATAAAATAGTTTCAGGACGCACAAAATGAATAAATGAGTCCCTGTGGATGCACTATAACTCTAGCTCTCTAGATCTATATATGTTCTGTACATTGTATTTAAATTGATTTTGAATCTGAGATGGAATGTTTAAAATACTTAAGTTACATGTATCTTCCACTTCCAGTTGCATAAATTTTTCTTACAGATATATGTTTAAATACATGTACAATAAATTTTTTGTTTGTTTTTTTTTTCTCCCCTTACACATATAGATAAACTGGTGAGTCTTATTTTCTCACTTGTCTGATGTTGTGAGTAATTTATTGTTTTCGAAGCTTGAAATGATAAATTAGCTTGCTTGTGTTGGATTGACAACGGCCTAGCAGGTTTAAAATGTTCACAGATTTGTATGTATGTACATGTATGTTTACAGATTGGTAAATAAAAAAGTCCACTTATTGGATCAAATGTACAGTTTGGTAAAAATATAAAAAAATTTGAAAAATGCTAATTAAAAATTTTGGTAAAAATGTCCATAACTGGCATAAATAGGTAAATATATTCACTTGTTGTGGAATCCCACTGTTACCTAAGCTGATTTTTTGTGAGAAAGTTTGCCAGTGTACTTGCAGAAGGCCGATGTGGTCTCTTTCCGAGTATATACATGTAGCAGCCAGGTTTCTTCCTCTACCATTAAAAAATGTGGGCCACCATATAAGTATTATATTAACTGAAATTATTTTGTTAGTGTGGCATAAAACAGCATTCAGACAAACAAATATATCACAGTGGAGACATGAAAAAATAAAGGAAAGCTATTTGTAACATTAACAGACCATAATTGGATCTACACCAGTGATATCATGTTCCTTCTAATTATTAATTATGTATACTTTGTATTTCTTAATGGTTGTAGATTGTTTACTTACTTACTAATGTGCTCATTGCCATGCAAGCAAAGCTGTAAATAATAAAACTAACATGTTTTATTATTGTTGTTTGTTTTTGAAGAATTCTGCTGTGAAAATGAATTATTAAAAAGTTGTGTACATAGAGATGTATTATATACTAACATAACAATTGATTTCTCTAAAATAGTGGTTTTGATATTCTTAATATTTAGATATATAGTTTCCTGTTTTTTATTATTTCAGAAGAAATTACATGTAACATGACTTATCTGTACTCAACTTTGAAGTAAAACTTCTCTGAATGAGGACATCATAATAGGACATACGCATACATGTATCTGTGTCTAGGCATACACAGTTTATAGAGGTTTGATAAATCTCTTTGAATATTATATGTATAAAACAAAACAGTTCTGTTCAGGGAAGTTTTACTACACACATAGCGATATTGTTAACTCATTCACCCCTAAAGACACATTTGGACTAGTCCAAATATAATTGATTTATGGAAGAGTCCATTGTTTTTCAGGGGTTGATAAGTTAATTTTGAGAATAAGAAGGATACCAAAGTACAATGTACATGAAAGTACCAAAAAGAAACTTTTTTTTTATGAAAATATAATTATATATTTTAATATTTCTACTTGTACAGGGTTTCCCCCAGACAATTTCATTGAGAGGTCCATTGGACTGCCTCTTAATGCAAAATTAAGTTAATTTGGAAATTTTAGGGGTCATTGACTCCTGAAGAATCAATGAATGTAAATATTGCTTGTTTTCTCATTGTAACTTACCAGTTGCTAATATGCCCTTTTTGGGAAAGGTTCCTGTACCCTTTCAATTGGGAACTTTACATCACAATGAGCTAAATTTAGTAAAAAAAAATAGTATTAAATATGGTAATTTTACTGATAAAATTAAAAACTTGTGATTCATTTATCTCTTTATCAAACTGACAACATGGATTTCATTTGAATGCATGAAGGTATTAATTCAGCAGTTCCTTTGTCTATATATCAAAAGTTTGGTACTTAGTGAACACAACCCGGGAAATTTTTGCTCAAAATTGGGAAAAATATAGCTGATTTTGCATTGGGAATGGGTCCTTTTACCAGACCCACATGTTTATGGTATTAATCCCTGCTTATAGTGATTTTCCAAGGCTGTTTTTGGTTCCAGAAACAGGCTATTCCCAATGCAAAAATGTCTTATATTTGCCCAATATATGCATACATTCCCAATTTGGAATTTAAAAATAAAGAATGAAGTACATTTGAACAGATGGCTCAAATTAGAATTTTCATTTTAGTTAAAATATGGCATATTTTCCCAATTTTGGACTCTGGACCCAGAATTTAGGAGGTAAGAAAGGCCCTGAAATTAAACTCTGCATTCAAGGAGCCATCTGGGCTCTTATGTTAGGATTTTTTAGAGCCCAGTTGTACATGTATGTCTGGGAGCCCAGAAATTTGCTCTTCCTAAAACATGCTATTTAAAAAATCTTACTACAAAAACATATTTTGAAGAACCGGTACGTAGTTCATACATTAGCTACATGTACAAATGTAGCAAGGTACATAGTTTACAAGAATATCAGTTGAAATTTGTGAAAGTGCCAGATATAACCCCCAAATTTTCAGTAGCCACCTGGGCTAAACCTAACACACTGTGAGATCTACTAGCCCAGCTCAGTTTATCTTGTCATGGGCCCCTGCTAATTTACATCCCTGCTATCATATTGATATCGTGGATGTACAATTATAACACGAACAGTACTATGCATGTACACGTAGGTCTATCAAGATAACAAGTGCCACATCCAGATTCTGTCAGAAACCAAAACAGTTCAGGTCTACCACGATACACACAAGTGGCACATCCTGGTTAAGTCAGAAACCAAAACAATACAGTCTACTTTCCAAAAATAGGTTGTACAGGTAACACATATTGCCTTGCATGGACTGTACATGCATTACTGAATCTCTAATACTTCAGTGACAACAAGTAGCTTGTCACCCCTGTTATGATTTGATTTAGACTCGTTGTGTTTGTAAACATGTGCCGGTGTACCTTGGTAGACCTATACACATGTCTTTTTTCCAAAAATAGAGTTTTACAGGTAAAACATTTTATCTTATTTCGATTCCATGCTTTACTGAAGCTCTAGTATCTTGTGCCAAAAACTAGCCTGTTAACCCTGTTATGATTTGATTTAGAGTAGACTCAATTGTGTTTGTAAACATGTGCCAGGTTTTCTTGGCAGAACTAAAGTAACATTTGATATTTGTGTATATATATATATATATATATATATATATATATATATATATATATATATATATATATATATATATATATATATAGTTTTAATGATGAATAATGAAGGATTTTATATTTACTCTTAAAATAACTTTCAGATCATGTGACTGGGTATCCTTCTTATCCTTTCATCTGTCTATAATCGACATTCAGTTGAGAATATGAAATTTAACTACATGTATGTCCTTCGATAGACAGGTGGCCTTTATATAAAGTACTTTTTAATCTATAGAATTTTGATTGTGGTGATAGATGTTACTGGATTATCTCCCTTTTCAATAATATTTATGTACAAATTATCTGTTGTATACAGAAAGAAATAATAAATGTGTGTCACTTCAGATGTTTAATCAGAATACTCAGAACAGATTCATTAAAAATGTCCTCAAATATGATAAAGTTTATACACAAATTTGTAACTTTGAAAACAAAGTACAGTGGAACCTTGCCTAAAGACCACCTCAATTAGGAGACCATATCATATTTCTCATCACAAGTTTTCAGTCCCTTGATAAATACTTAAAAAGTACAGAACTTCACTTAAGAGACCACCTGACTAATCAGGCCACTTTGAGTCCATCAGTTAGGTGTTCTTAATAGTGAGGTTTCACTGTATATCTGTTGGAACTCCGCATATTCAAAATTTCTTGTTTTTACATAACTGTCAATTTTTATCAGATGTTGAGTATTCACTATACAATTGAAAGATCCTGGGTAAAAATCTAGGGAATGTCAGCATCCAATAACTTTTAATCATCTGTATTTAGTTGATTTCACAGGTCTTCAAGATTCAAATTAAACCGTGGTAAGAAATATATATAAGATGATATTTTTCAGTCCTAATAATTTTCTCAGGAAAATGTATGTTGTGTTATGTTTTTATCAGTACATGTACTACAGTCAAATGCCAGTTATGTGAACTGAGCGGGAGACGCACACAAAAATCTGGATAATCGGCATTCAGATTATCGACATTCGGATTATCAACATTCGGATAAATAGTTTTTAGACTTTATAAACATTTGTTGCTGTTGCATTCTGGTTAGACACTTCTACATGGATGTAAATTTAACTATGCATCTGGGCAGTGTTGTATGTGCTAAGGGGAGATAAGTCAGTAATATCACATATTTCTTATTGCATACAGCTACATGTATTTACATTTAGCTTGCATTAAAGCTGACAGTTTTCTTTTTTTCTTGCAGATTAATGTTTTGTCCACCTTATCCTCACTTCAAATTCTCCCAGCACTAAGTAGTAAGCATCTCACAGCTCCTAACTATACTAAACAAGTGAGTGTATATATAAACATGATGTGATAAACAGTGCACACATTGTAACTGAGGCAATGACGATATACCTGTACATTGCCTAATCTATAACTTCAGTATACTACTCCAATTTTCCCCTCCTTATATAATTGGGGACAAAATAAGTCCCTTATTCACAATGCAAAACTGACCCCTGCACCCAAGAAAAGAATCCACAACCTAGGTCATTGTCTAAAATTTGTTTTGGCCATTAAGCCAATCAGAAGTGTCTTCAGAATCTAGGTCAGTGTATAATTATTTACATTCCACTGACAAAGTATTTCATATTTCTCGACAAAAATGACATTTATATGCAAAATTGATAATATTTTTTCAACAGGAAAACATTATTTCACTCTTTTTTTACATCCTTAACCTTAAGTTTTCCATGGTTAAAAAATTTGATTTTGAGTGAAAATATGCTTTTAAAGAAGTTAACTTTTGAGGATTGCAATAAATACATTCTCTGAATTTGAAAATCATGTAGGTAGTCATACTGGAGACATGTCTGACTCAGTTTATATACATGTACAGTATTACTGCTTGTAGCATGCAAAAATTATGGTCTTTTTGTAGGTTTAAAATTGTGAATTTATGTACATTCAAACCTGTCTTAACAGCCACTTTTTTTTCAGCAGCCACTCAACTTCAACAGCCAGTCTGTGTTCCTCAAATCAGTTTCACTACATAAACATACCTAAACCAGCAGCCACCTGCATAACATGTCCAACAGCCAGTAATACATGTATACATAACAAAATGCATTGCCACATTGGTTTCAGCAGCCATTTTGTGAGCATGGTTGATCTATCTGTAGGAGCACAAATCAGAAACAAATAGCTGATATTGTTTTAACAATAAAATGGTACTTTTATCTAATGTGAATATCTATTGGAAAGAACAGAATCTTCACATATAGAATTGGTAAAACTTCCTTTTGCACCCCACTCAAATATTTCAGAAAACATAAAATGAATACTTTAATACCCAATAATTAATTTCTGAATATACAGTGGAATCTCGTCAAAATCGGCTGAGTCAAAATTCCGATTATGTCAAAGTTGAACGACCAGTCCCAATTATTTTACTGTATATTTATATTACTTTTATTCTGGATATCTTGAAATTTTTATCTTGAAATTTCGCTTAACTTAAAGTATTTTTCTGGTCCAAAAGATCGAAATATTACAGAATTGTCACTTGTTATCTTGACGTTACCATCTGTGATTGAAGTTTTTACATTTTGTACACAAAAAAATCATTCTTAAAATTACTTGTTTACCTGCAAAACACAGAAAAATCGACTTCCAATAACGAGCCAAGATGAAAGTTTAAAAAATAATTGCTTAAATCTAATTTAAATTAAGCAGTACCCTGAGTAGGACTATTTGTTGTCCAATAAGAATAGAAAATATGTGAATTGAAAATTTTTGGTTATCTTGAATTTAGGATATCTCTAAGTAAACGGGTGGTCCCATGAATTTCGAGATAGCGAGATTCCACTCTATTTCATTCAATCAATTTTCAAACAAATTGATACTTTTTATTATTATACCTCTAATATATATCTTTGCTTCTGATTAGTCAACATCGTATCACATGATCTAAAACATTTCTTCATGTCACCCTGAAACATTTATGTCACCCTCTATGGCGATTTATGTCACCCTCTCGTGCGCAGAAATGGATGCGCGTACGGTTCGTTTTTTCCCTAGTAGGCTATGTGGTAATTAGGTGTAACATCTAGCACATAAAATGTCTGTCTCATAACTCATGAATAACTCGATGCGCAGACTGGAATGGAGTGAAACAACAGTCGAAATCAATGATTTGACAGCATTGATACATCGTTGTCAAATATATTTGCTGGAGTCAACCTTGATGGAGGCTTAAGATTAAAAACGACGCAAAGAACGACAAAACATATCGATAGTGTTGAGTATTGATGGCATTGTGTCACATGTGTTACAATCGTTTTTTGGTTAAGTTTTATTGCCTTTCAGAAAGTATAATAAAACAATTATTGCCCTTAGTGCCCTCGGGTGACATAACGCCTCTCAGGTGGACAAATATTCATGTCAACTCAAAACAGGGGCAATAATTATATATTGTCCTCCACATTTTAAAAATGTTTTGGGTAATATTTCAGTAGGACATGCAAAAGGAAGTCTTTCCATTGAATTTTATTAAACAATGAAATGAAATCAAACCATCACACATTGTTATGAATATTTGTTAGGAAGTACATGTGTTGCCATACGCTGCATAATGGATACCAATTTTCTTGTGATATTTGTTGACCTGGAACCAAAGGCCACTTATGCAGCCATATTTTCGACTTCCCTTGAGTGGCTGCTGAAAATAGGTTTGACTGTATTTCCATTTTGCAAGTAGAACTGTAAATGTGAGTTCATAGGTCAAATAAAATTGTTGTAAATATATAAATGATTTATCATCTAAAGCCCATCATTACCTATATGAACATACAATTAATCACTATTTGTTTATGCAACCTTTATATTTTATCTCTCCTAAATACTGGCAAATTTTCCCTCACCAAAATGTCAATCATATGCATTTGTTATTGATTTACACAATCATTAATTAGTCAGTTTTGTTGTTGGAATTTGCATATACATTTGTATATATCATAAAGTAATGATTATGATAACATTTTGTGTTTCTTTTCATTTTTCAAGTTTTCCAATGGATACAATGTGTGCACTATTTATTGTCACTCTAAATTGTTATTAAATAGTAGTTTTAGTTATTAGTAGTTTTTACTGTTTTGCTTAACTCATCAACCCCTGAAAAGCAATGGACTCTTCTATAAATCAATGACTTAGGCTAGTCCAAAAGTGTCCTTAGGGGTGAATGAGTTAAGAAATAGTTCAGTCCATATAACCTGGCAGGGTGGAGTCTCGTGAACACTTTCTTGACCTGGGTGAGTTTAAAATTTAGGTAATGCAGCTTAACAACATTAGAATTACACTGGCAAGAATAACCATTTCTACCCGTTTGATAATCAAAAGGTTACTCCACCCTGCCAAGTTATGTGGATTGGACAATAGCATTTTAAATAGTATTTTTGTGTTTGTGTGTTATGCTTGCTTATAGCTTACAATGTACTTCAATCAAAGGCAAGTATTTGCTTTTCCAGTTAAACTTAATATTGCTTATTCATCATCCAAATAACAAAAGCATTTTGTTAATTCGCAGGAAATGTGGGGATTCTGTAAAAAAAAAATTAGGATTCTAAACATTTCCTTGCACTAAAACTGATGGCCAAAAGATATGATATTTTGAGTCTGTCCAGCACAAGATCAGTTTTATTGGCCATGCTGCCACCATGTCAAAGGTTTTAATAACAAGTCATATATATTGTTCAAGTTTGATCTGGAGATAGAGTTTCTGTGTAAATCAGAATGAAAATAAAGTGAAACTATTTGTCAGATGTCAGGATCAACTAGGAAAGGGATTTAAATTGATTAAATGGATAAATTCAAAATAAAGAACAAAAAAAACAAAACAAACAAAAATACCAAACAAACTTAATCAGAAACTGCTACACATAAAATATAGGCATTCTTTGTATCTTTTCTGAAGAGTGAAGTACAGTAAAAGCTGCCCTGCACTTTTTGGAACATTTATTTTAAAACATACCGTATTCGACCCATTCAGTGCCCAGGGTGGTACAAAAATAGTAAAAGGGGGATGGACGTTTATTGGGACGTTGCGACCAATTAATAGTAAAATTGATGTAAAACAGTCCACTTTTTAAGGCACAATGAGGACATCTATCAACATTCTTCTGTTGCAAGTGAGGTGGGGTAGATCTCAGATAAACTTATGGTTTTTCAGGTCCACATTGGCTAGTAAATTGTGTGTGAAAATATGAGTAAATCTGAACTAAAGGGGGAGGAGTACATACAGTGACATGGGCATTTAATGGGTCAAATATGGTATTTTTCATGCTCATTTCCATTCTGATATCAAAATTTATCAAATACACAGTTACAAATAAATCATTTGTGATATGCCTAAGTACTGGACTTTAAAAAACAATATCTAATTCTGAAAAAGAGGGGGGGTGGAGGTAACAACGTCCCTGAAGGTAGACAGTATAAATAATCCGGTAGGAGTCTTCACTGTGGATACCAAAGGTTTACAAAGTCCACAAAAATAATAGATTCAAACAATTCCAAAAAGGTGTTTGTGTCCAACACAATAAAAACTCCGTAAGGTTGTATAAATTGTATTTATGTTGAGCTTGTTGTTTACATGTTTCAGCTCCAAGCGGAGCCGTCTTCAGAACTGAATATATATATATATATAGATGTATATACACATACATACAGTAAAACTTGCTTCAGCCACCACCTGTGTATAAAGACCACCTGGTCATTAAGAACTTTTAAGAAGTTTTTTGCTGTCCCCAGTAGTACCATTTGTGTACAAATCAACCTCTGTATAAAGACCACCTCCCTATAAATACTGGTTTTGTTGTCATTATATACAAGTTTCACTGTATATCCTGAACAAGAACTAGTTTTCATGTATAAATTGTGGAGAATTTATTATTTGCTTTAACATATAGTATCTATACTCTTTTCACACCAACATTTAATGTAGAATTTTAAAAGTTACGCCAAAATGTTTTATTTAATTGGTTGTAAATGAGGTAAGTTACTCATCCTTTCAACAAGGAAAAAGTGAGAAAAATGTGTTCGTAGCTTTGAATGTACCCTAATTTCCCCACCTTTATAATCAATTCTGATTTAAATGGTTCTTATCTTATTCATCAGTTACGGATGGAATGGAAAAGGATTACACAAACATTATTGTACACATAATTAAACAAACTTTTATTTGTCCTACTTACGGCATCAGTTAAGCGAGGAGAAGTGAGAGACTATAAATTCAAACTGATTGCTTAACCTCTCGTTCCACTTGATTTTTGAACGGATATTTTTTTAAAGTCCTTAAAGCTATATACGTACACATTTTGTACCAGAGATTACGACCAGCATGTTTATAGAAGTTATTCAGATTTGTGATCTAAGTCTATGCGTAGACTGTAGTATGTATTACTATAAGTTTTAACAACTTTGTAACACCTCTTTAATCTAATTTACAGTTTAAAGAAATTAGGGGTAATCCCTGACCAAAAGTGTTACCGACATAGATCTTAAATAATGTTACGGACATCATAGCTACATGTAGGGTAGACAGTTAATACTCGTATACAGTTAACACTCATTCTTAGCCAAGGACGAAAGTGATTGTTTTTTGCCGGATATTTTCATGTTGACATTGGATTGCACTTACATATATTCTAACAGGATAAATATTGGATTTTATGTTACAACATTTTCATCAGTTTCAGCACTGTGAACTTACTTTTTAAAAAGCAAACTTGTGATTTACTGTTTATTTCGAAGGAGTCCCTCATTTCCGCCATGAAGAAAGTACCATTCTGGTACTATGAACCGCCAGTAAAGTTTTATTTTTTTCTTCATTTTCCATTTAAAAGCAATTTTTCTAGATTTTTGTTTGTTTGGATGTTGTCTTTTTTTTGTCTTTGCTTGAATGTATTCAGTGATATTGTTTGTGCTTTTCATTATATTTTAAAGATTTCTTTTAACCAAGTTTCATGTTATACATGTAGATTGATTGGAATGTCTGTTTGGTGGTGTGTTCCAACTTTTGTGAATATTTGTTTTAAGCCTGATAAATTATACTGCAATAAAATGTTGCCTGTCTCACAGTGTACTACATAATCATTTGATTCTCCTGTTGACAAGTTTTCCCGATAAATTGCTCTGTCAATGAGGATTTTCTTGTGACATGTACGTGAACAAACATAAGTCAGATAGTAATCTGTTTCAGAGAAGAAATGTACTTGTGATCTTCTGTTTAAGTCTAAGAATCTAACTTGCATGTAAAGGACACTAGCTGTGCTTTTTCAAATTTTCCCCATTTTTACTACTTAGATTGATATAATATAACAAAACAAGAGATATACACAGGTTTAAAATGCCTATATATTTTGAGAAAATTGGTTGAGAAAGCCAGGTTTGGAAGTTCTTTCAATTTCAATTGATTAACTCAACTTTACTATTGTTTATATGAATAACACACTGGATTTGACCTCATTTTCACAAACTATATAGGAAAATAAGACTTTATGCCTATATATAGCTCTTATTTGTCATTGTACATCAAGTACAAGAAGTAGAAGTAGAAAAAAAAAACCTTTAAAGGTTAATACAAGGTCAAGGTCATTTGAAAACTGCACAATTTCAGAATCTGGAGAAGATTGTTTAGGGGTCAAGTGTTAACATGTAGACTTTTACAGTGAGATATAGATAGATATCTAGGATATATTCAGGACTTGAATCAAAATTCTAAATAACCCATCCCTGGCCCTCACAAACACTCTACTATGATCATTTTCATCTATTATAGTAGAGGCGATATACAAGTATTCCTTTTTGGTGGATAATCGTTTGAGCGTTCGACTTCCAAGCAGAAGGTCCTGTGTTGAATTCCCAGCACTGGGTCATACCAAATACTTTAATAAATGGTAGTAACTGTTCCTTTGTTGAGTGGTTGGTATACGAAGTGAAAGTCGCATGTCTTTTGGATAAGACTTGAAACTGAGATCCCGTGTCACAAAAAGGCACTGCACATTAAAGAACTCTCACTGCATTGGTGTTAGCCCATAGCACAGATAAAAATTTGTGGCACTTCTACTAAAGCTGGTAACATTTCCACATTAGTGAAAAATTCTTGGCAGGATGTACAACAACAATGAGGAAAACACCCCATCCCGACCCTGTGAAGATCTGGGTCAAAATAATTAGACATATATATATATATATATATACACAGTAGAACTTTGATGAGTCTTTTATAAAAGTGGTCTCACAAGATCTAGACCCCTTGTCCTTTATAAGAGTGGTCTCATAAGACAGGTGGTCTTTTATAAGAGTGATCTCACAAGACCCACTGTCTTTTATAAAAGTGGTCCCATAAGACAGGTGGTCTTTTATAAAAGTGGTCTCAAGACAGGTGGTCTTTTATAAAAGTGGTCTCATAAGACAGGTGGTCTTTTATAAGAGTGGTCTCTCAAGACAGATCTTCTTTTATGAGAGTGATCTCAAAAGACAGTTGGTCTTTTATAAGATTGATCTCACAAGACAGGTGGTCTTTTATAAGAGTGCCTGAGTGGTCTTACAAGACTGATGGTCTTTTTATTAGAGTGGGCTCATAAGACAGCTCATCTTTTATAAGAGTGGTCTCACAAGACAGATGGTCTTTTATAACAGTGATCTCAAGACAGGTGGTCTTTTATAACAGTGGTTTCACAAGATAGGTGATCTTTTATGAGAGTGATTTCACAAGACAGATGGTCTTTTATAAGGGTGGTCTCACAAGACAGGTGGTCTTTTATAAGGGTGGTCTCACAAGACAGATGGTCTTTTATAAGGGTGGTCTCACAAGACAGGTGGTCTTTTATAAGGGTGGTCTCATAAGACAGGTGGTCTTTTATAGGGTGGTCTCACAAGACAGGTGGTCTTTTATAAGGGTGGTCTCACAAGACAGGTGGTCTTTTATAAGAGTGGTCTCATAAGACAGATGGTCTTTTATAAGGGTGGTCTCACAAGACAGGTGGTCTTTTATAAAGGTGGTCTCACAAGACAGGTGGTCTTTTATAAGAGTGGTGTATCACAACAGGTTCCACTGTATTTTTTTTTACAGATGATACCTTGAAGTCGGCCCTCACTTCATAGACTCTCTATATATACATGTATAAACTTTGTGTAGAAGATGTGTCCATTCTCGGTGGATCAGCGTTAAATTTACTTTTGTAGATACTGGGTGTTATTAAAATTGGAAATTTGTCAAACATCTGGATATAACATTGTGTTTACATTGAACAGAGTCAATCATAAGATGTTAAATGTGTGCCAAATTTTATCACAAGGTCAAGGTCAGTGATCACTGATTTATGTACATGTATAACAAGAATGTGTGTTGATTCTCATATATACATGTATACACACACACACATACACATATATATAACATGTATATGATTTATGTAAATGACCTTTTGTCATATTTTATTATTTTATCTCTTTTTCACTGATATAAGACCAGATAAGCTATTGTCATTGCTTGACATCTCTCGCCAATTAATCTATTAATTAATCTTAACATCTCCTCGAAAACCATGTGATTGATTAGTATTATACATGTACATTGCTAAAATCAATTTTTGCTTACTTCTGCTCAACAAATTTGTTGAGACTGTTTGCTGTAACCCTGATGTCGTGCCTGGTCAAGAAAATTGGTTGAGGTCAGGTTTGGTGTCTAATCTAGATGATTGGTTGAGGTCAGGTTTGGTGTTTGGTCTAGAGGATTAATTGTTTGAGGTCAGGTTTGGTGTCTAATCTAGATGATTGGTTGAGGTCAGGTTTGGTGTCTAATCTAGATGATTGGTTGAGGTCAGGTTTGGTGTTTGGTCTAGAGGATTAATTGTTTGAGGTCAGGTTTGGTGTCTGGTCTAGAGGATTAATTGTTTGAGGTCAGGTTTGGTGTCTGGTCTAGAGGATTAATTGTTTGAGGTCAGGTTTGGTGTCTGGTCTAGAGGATTAATTGTTTGAGGTCAGGTTTGGTGTTTGGTCTAGAAGATTGATTGGTTGAGGTCAGGTTTGGTGTCTGGTCTAGAGGATTAATTGTTTGAGGTCAGGTTTGGTGTCTGGTCTAGAGGATTAATTGTTTGAGGTCAGGTTTGGTGTTTGGTCTAGAAGATTGATTGGTTGAGGTCAGGTTTGGTGTCTGGTCTAGAGGATTAATTGTTTGAGGTCAGGTTTGGTGTTTGGTCTAGAAGATTGATTGGGTGAGGTCAGGTTTGGTGTCTAATCTAGATGATTGGTTGAGGTCAGGTTTGGTGTTTGGTCTAGAGGATTAATTGTTTGAGGTCAGGTTTGGTGTCTGGTCTAGAGGATTAATTGTTTGAGGTCAGGTTTGGTGTCTGGTTTAGAGGATTAATTATTTGAGGTCAGGTTTGGTTTCTGGTCTAGAAGATTGATTGGGTGAGGTCAGGTTTGGTGTTTGGTCTAGAGGATTAATTGTTTGAGGTCAGGTTTGGTGTCTGGTCTAGAGGATTAATTGTTTGAGGTCAGGTTTGGTGTTTGGTCTAGAAGATTGATTGGGTGAGGTCAGGTTTGGTGTCTGGTCTAGAAGATTGATTGGGTGAGGTCAGGTTTGGTGTCTGGTCTAGAAGATTGATTGGGTGAGGTCAGGTTTGGTGTCTGGTCTAGAAGATTGATTGGATGAGGTCAGGTTTGGTGTTTGGTCTAGAAGATTGATTGGGTGAGGTCAGGTTTGGTGTCTGGTCTAGAAGATTGATTGTTTGAGGTCAGGTTTGGTGTCTGGTCTAGAAGATTGATTGGGTGAGGTCAGGTTTGATGTTTGGTCTAGAAGATTGATTGGGTGAGGTCAGGTTTGGTGTCTGGTCTAGAAGATTGATTGGAGGTCAGGTTTGGGTGTCTGGTCTAGAAGATTGATTGGGTGAGGTCAGGTTTGGTGTCTGGTCTAGAAGATTGATTGTTTGAGGTCAGGTTTGGTGTCTGGTCTAGAAGATTGATTGGGTGAGGTCAGGTTTGATGTTTGGTCTAGAAGATTGATTGGGTGAGGTCAGGTTTGGTGTTTGGTCTAGAAGATTGATTGGTTGAGGTCAGGTTTGGTGTTCTGGTCTAGAAGATTGATTGGATGAGGTCAGGTTTGGTGTTTGGTCTAGAAGATTGATTGGGTGAGGTCAGGTTTGGTGTCTGGTCTAGAAGATTGATTGGATGAGGTCAGGTTTGGTGTTTGGTCTAGAAGATTGATTGGATGAGGTCAGGTTTGGTGTTTGGTCTAGAAGATTGATTGGGTGAGGTCAGGTTTGGTGTTTGGTCTAGAAGATTGATTGGTTGAGGTCAGGTTTGGTGTTTGGTCTAGAAGATTGATTGGTTGAGGTCAGGTTTGGTGTCTGGTCTAGAAGATTGATTGGTTGAGGTCAGGTTTGGTGTTTGGTCTAGAAGATTGATTGGTTGAGGTCAGGTTTGGTGTCTGGTCTAGAAGATTGATTGGTTGAGGTCAGGTTTGGTGTCTGGTCTAGAGGATTAATTGTTTAAGATCAGGTTTGGTGTTTGGTCTAGAAGATTGATTGGTTCAGGTCAGGTCCAGTGTCTGGTTACAGAAATTGGGTGAGGTCAGATTTGGTGTCTGGTCTATAAGATTGATTGGTTGAGGTCATGTTTGGTGTCGGGTTAAGAAGATTGGTTGAGGTCAGGTTTTGTGTCTGGTCAAGAAAATTGTTTGATGTCTGGTCTAGAAGATTGATTCATTGAGGTCAGGCCCAGTGACTGGTTAAGAAAATTGGTTGAAGTCAGGTTTGGTCTCTGGTCAAGAAGATTGGCTGAGGTCAGGTTTAGAGTTGGGTCAAGACGATTGATTGGTTAAGGTCAGGTTTGGTGTATGGTCAAGAAGATTTGACATCAGGTTTGATGTCTGGTCAAGAAGATTGGTTGAGGTCAGGTCCTGTGTCTGGTTAAGAAGATTGGTTGAGGTCAGGTTTACCTAAATGTAACCAAAACTGGCATGTCTGATGCATCTTATTATTCTTAGCACATATTTTTGTACTATGTTTCAGATGCTGGATTGGATCTGCATATTTTCCAAAATGACCATGTTTTGGTAATGGCAGATATTTTTGGTTATTATATCCAGGGTTCAAAGTCACTAGATTAACTCTGTACTCAAGCTCAATTAACTTTTTATGATTTTAAGGTAAAACCCACAAAATTGATTCTATAACTGGACATGTTTGTGTATAGACAGTATACAATTGTAAATAATCGTCAATATTACCAGTTTTGCTAATTTAAAGTAAACTTCAGAAATATGTAAAAAAAAAAATGTTTGAGTACGTATTCAAATTTTGAGTATGGTACTCAACCTATTTATTGATATTTTACAGTCCTGACATCATAGGTGTGACACAAAAATTTATATGTGAACAATGAAAAATAGTAAAATGTTTCCTAATCACTCAAATTCAAAAAGTTTTACAAACTCATTTCTGTATGAATGTCAGTTTTATGTTTTAAGCTGTTATGGCAGTAGCTATAATAGATAGAGGGAAACTGTAAGAAACCAATATGACCAGCAGGTGACCATTATAGATAAAGGGATTTTGAAATAGGTAATTTGATTCAAATCCTTACATGGTAAGAATTATTCTTGGTATGTAAAAGCCAGCAAAGTGTTTGCCAGGTCAGCAAGAGTCATTGTGGCTCCTTGTTAGAGTGCTCTATTCGCAACCGGAGGGTTGCGGGTTTGAGCCTCAGCTGAGGCTTGGAGGAGGGAAGGGGGAGGCGGCTGCCATTTCCTGTCCTTCGGATTAGACAGTAAAAACCAAGGTCCTGTGTCACAGTAGGTGTCAACACGTTAAAGAACCCTCACTGCTCAATGGCCATAAGTGCCGAGCATTTGGTGACGACTCCACTGCCATTATTATTACCTACATGCTAAAATGCTTATTTTTAGACCGCTTGCATAGGTCTAATGGTAGAGTGTTCAACTCGCAAGTGGAAGGTCCCAGGCTTGAATCCCAGTACCGGGTCATACCAAAGTCGGGCAAAGACTTTTAAAAATGGTTGTGACTTCCTTCACCATGTGCAGGACAAATGGAGTGAAAATCATGAGTCTTTCGAATTAGACTTAAAACCAAGGTCCTGTGTCATGACAGGCATGACACGTAAAAAAAACCTCACTGCACTTGCATCAGTCTATAAGGACAGGTCATAATTTGTGGCATTTACCTAAAGCTGGTGACATTAAGTGAAAAATTCTTGACAGGATATAAAAAAAAAAAAACACAGCTTATTCTTTATTTTCAACACTAATTTATTTTGTTGTTTCCTTTAATATGAGCTCCTCCCTCTCATTTTTTTTTTAAGAAGCCATTTTGATGAGCTTAGTGTCATGTTCAAGTCTTTTTATCTTTCCACTGTTGGGTTTTGAGTGATCAGAATAACATGCCTGGGTTAACTCCTGACCATTCAATCAAATCTTGTTTTACAATCAAAATCAGTTATTGATTTACACATATTTTGACACAGATTTCAAAGTGATTGTACATGTACCTGTCTGTGATAAATTTTATTTAAATAACAAATTCTAATCTGTCTGTATATGACTAACTTTCCCAATTTTACAGAGGCTCAGTTCTCCAAAAAATGTGAGATAGGAGATTATCCCAAAAGGCCAAGAATTAAATGCTGGCTGGGTGCGGAAGTTTTTCATTTTAGACTAGAGACCAAGGGTCCCATGTGATGGAAGGTGTGGCACGTTAAATAAATAACTCTAACTGCATTGGCCTATGTTTAAAGCACAGTTTAAAATTTATGGCATCTTAACCATAGGTCGTTATGTTTTCAAAATTCTTGATGGGACAAAATTTACTCTTGTTATCATCATGGTTCACACATGCCCTAAAAAGTCATTGAATTTGAATTACCAAATTTCTATAATAACCTTGAACGTATTAAATATCTAGCTCATTCACTCCTAAAGATACATTTGGACTGGCCTAAATCATTGCTTCTCAGGGGTTGATGAGTTAACACTTAAGGCCCTGGTCAGATAAACTTGTAACTGATTACTGACTTGATTGATAATTGATACTGATGCACCTTTTGAACTTTGAACTTTGATTTCTGAAGTGCTGGATCTATAAGGCCGTATTGTACAGTATTTTTCTATTTAATTTATATCAAAAAATTTTTGCTTATAATTTCCAATTGTATTTCATACCTTTTCCCCCTATTTTTAAAGAAAATTCCCAATTTAATTATGACAAGTCTGTCCAAAATTCTAATTAAAATCACTTTTTCTCAATTGCTCAACCAAGCACTCTGTTCTGAATGTGCTCAACCAAGCACTTTGCTCAATGTGCTTATTTAAAAACTCTGCTCAATGCACCAAAACAATCACTGCTTAATGTGCTCAAACAAGCACACTGCTCAATGTGCTCAAGTAAGCATTTTGCTCAAGATGCTCTATAAGCTCAAAGCACTAGAAATGTACATGTATGTTAACTCATTCACCCCTGAAAACACATTTGGGCTGCCCTAGATCATTGATTTACAGAAGAGTCCATTGTTTTTTCAGGGGCTGATGAGTTAAAGGTAATTTAGATGGTTATAGTTTTGTGTATTGGGAAGTTAAAAACATAAGAATTGTGAAAAACAAATGTAAATAGAAATTAAAGTTATGACATATACTGGTATTGGACCAATTCCCGCCACATTTGTGTAATCTACTGTGCCTGTCCTTCTTGAAGTAAAAAGATTCTCAATATGATACTGTGTTTGTATAGATTGATGTCTGAGAAACTTGTGATAGAGTTATTTTTAGAATCCTTTCACATGCACAAAGAATGGAGGCGATTGGAGCATCAGCCCTTATGTGTCCTTTTTTAGGCTACAGTACCAATTCTCACCAAGTAAAAAAGTAATTGAATTGTTCAATATTGGGAATTTTTCACAATATTTACGATAACATTACAAGTATGTCAGAAGTAGAAAGAGAAAGTAAGTGATTGTCTTATATATCAGCTTCACATGTTTCTCTTTGCAAATGTACATTGATAAAGGGATCACATAGTTACTATAGACTATGTACATTTACATTTTCCTTTAGCTGTTAAAGATGTTTGATCATTTCGGTACTGTGATTTCTTAAACCTCTCTAACTCATAAACTGCAATAGTCAACATATCAACCTTTTCTGGCTCATGCTATTCCAGTTTTGAGCCCTGACCCAAATTCTGATGTCATATCTAGGTTTTCTTCCTCTTCACCAAGAGGCATTGAATTTGATACATGTATTAATTATATGCAAGGTCAAATGTCATTGGGCTTGTCTATATATTCTTAGTTTTGTTTACTATATATTTACATTTTAGTATCTTGCATGTGCATGTAAAGATTATATATGTAATAATGTAGGTCAGTTTCATCATTATATGATGTACATGTACAACATCATAATTCTTTCCCATTGATACATGTATATCACAGGTAGCAGAGTTAATGCCTTTACCTTTTGATTCTATATATTGTTTAACCTTTATTATTGTGTATTGATATGGGGGAGGGGGGTTCTGTGGCCGTGTGGTTAGAGCATCACAATTTTAACCATGAAATATCTCACCTCTAATCAGCACGGGTTTATGTCCCTCTGGAACCTGGAACAGAAAGTTGTTGGTCTCTTCTCAGATACTTTGTAACCGTGTTCTCTCCTCCAATTAAAAACTTGCTGCCACCAAAAAGCAGAAAATATGTTGAGTGTGGCATAAAACAACATTCAAACAAACAAAACAAACTGTAATTGGGTAGTACAGTGGAACTTGTCTTGAGAGACCACTGTCATAAAAGACCACCTGTCTTGAGAGACCACTGACACAAAAGACAACCTGTCTTGAGAGACCCCTCATAAAAGACCACCTGTCTTGAGAGACCACTGTCCTAAAAGACCAGCTTTCTTGGGAGACCACTGTCATAAAAGACCACCTGTCTTGAGAGACCACTGTCCTAAAAGACCACCTTTCTTGGGAGACCACTGTCATAAAAGACCACCTGTCTGGAGAGACCACTGTCGTAAAAGACCATCTTTCTTGGGAGACCACATTCTCAAAACCACTTGGTTCAATAATCCTTTGAATAAAACCTCTTTTGAGAGACCACCTGTCTTGAGACCACATTTCAGTGGCAGAAGGGATGGTCTATCAAGACAGGTTCTACTGTACATGTATATATATAATTGCACCATCGTTACATGTTGGTAATCTGTTATTTGACTTGTACATATATTGCATAATTAAAAGTAAAAAGTAAAATCTCTGATGATTTTTTGTATCTTTATTGTTTATTTTCATGTATTATTCCTTACCGACACTGATATAGTGTTACATTTCATTTATATATACATGTATGTGTTGTCTAGGGATTTTAAATTTCCCCATTCAATTTGACATGATTAACATGTTACATAATTGATGTTCTAGTTTTAAATTTCTGTCGGTTAGATCTAGGATTTTACTTTTTTCAATAAAGCAGCAATTTGAACAGTCATTTATCATAGAAAAATATGAGTGAAATTGACGTGTGTTTTTATGCTTACACGATGGATTTGATATTCATGTTGGTTTAATTCTGTGTGTTACTAAAAACAAGGTATACATTTATCAATTATGATAACTAATGTATTCTAGACTCAGAGGAACATTCTTATTGTTCTATCAATGTTTATTTTCCAGATTGTGGAAAAAACAGTTCAACCACAGGAACAGGTGGTGTTTCGTCCAACGCAGATCGGCACTGGGGATATGGCCATGAAGCGTTACAATCAAGGTCATCCAGACTTTACATTAAATCATATCGCAGGTACAGGGGCATTGCACGTTCTTAAAGTGACACGCTAAAGACAGAGTACAAACCGTACTGTAAATATGTATAATGAAATTTATAATCAATATCTATAAATAGATTTGATGATCAGTATCTATGAATAAATTTGAACAGCAGTACGAGACCCCTTAATAAATATTTCAAGGGAAAATCCTGCTCACTAATTGATTTTGATTTTCAATAATTTTTTTTAATGCTCAATATTTTTTTTGGGGGGGGGGGGGGCTCCGTGGCCATGTGGTTTCAAGCATTGCGCTTTTGGACCACAAATTCTCTTGTCGGCAAAGGTTTGAAAGCCGCTGGAACCTAAGCTGATTTTGTGAGAAAGTTTGCATAAAACACTCATTCAAAATGAAAAAAAAAAATTTTTTTAAATTTTTATGCTCTGTAAAGTTGTTTAATACTCAATAAATTGTTTGAAATTTTTTCAAGAACTGGTTTGATACTCTGCCTTTATGTTTTAACATCACATCTGCATGATTAGCCGGTTCATGTTGAGTTGATTATTGTTCAAAGTATTTATATTATTCAGAAAGTTTGCATGTTGACATTATATATTTGCGATTTCACTTTGTATTGTAGTTTTAAAATATTTAGTATGAATTGCTACACAGTTTACACAGAATTTAGATATTTCGTTGTTTTTTTTTTTACTCTTATTTGATTGTTTGTATACTGGCATGATGCAAACTGCTTGTCTACAGCTAGCCGCAAAAAAAAAGAAATAAAAAGATAAGAAATTAATGATAATGATAGCTCCCTGACTGCCCATTTACGCTTAATTAGGATGTCAGTTTTGATTAGACTTACTAAGAATGCACCTCATGTATATATCATGCTCATATAAAAATAAAATGTTTCTATAAATTACACTTCCGTTTGTTGCTTTTTTTGCAAGTAATACAAGTGTGAATGCAGGGATTCTCCATCCTATCATACAGGGCCGAAATTAGGCCCCATTTCCAATGCAAAAAAAAACAATGCATTTTTTCCCGATTTGCAGATGAAATTTCCCACTTGAAGTCAAATGACAATGAAGTTGAAGAGATTCTTGTATTTTAATATAGTTTTGTGTATTTTTAGATTTTCCAATTTCAATAAAATTTTGCTAAAATTCCCAGTTCAAAAGGCCCAGGCCCCATTCCCAAAAGAGTGTGGGAAATCCCTGGAATGTTAGAAACAGCTTTCAGTGGGGACCTCACTGTAATTTTCATACTGGAAATACTTGCAAACAAAGCAACATACGGAGGTATAATTTATCATGTTTATAGATCATTATACATTTTATTTTTATATAAGTATAAGCATGATACATTTATATGGTATAGGTCTACCAAGAAAGACTGGCACATATTTACGAACACAACTAATCTACATGTAAATTAAATCATAACAGGGGTGACATGCTACTTGTCGATGCATAAATATTAGAGCTTCAGTAATGCATGGAATCTGTGCAAGGCGATATCTTTTATCTCTACAACCTATTTTTGGAAAATAGATTGTATTATTTTGGTTTTTGACAGATCCCGGATGTGCCACTTTACCTTGGTAGACCTATACATAAATCAGATAAAACAAAAATGACACCCTAGCTATCAATAAATGGACGGTCATAGGGCTTGAAAATAAAAAAAAATTATGATAGTAATAGATGAATAAATACAATAAAATAAAAAATATAAAAAGGTGATGAAAAATGATCCAAACATATTCGCTCTGTTATTTATTGAATTATCTAAATTGAGGTCCCCCGGAATCATCTGCCATGGCATGCAGAGGTAATTCTGATGGTTTGTGGGTAATGGCAGATTGAGGTGTTTGCATAATATGACTGTGTAATATATGGCCAAATGATCATGTCCACAAACTGCTGTAAGCATAAAAAAATATACAGTGGAACCTGGCTCTAGAGACTACTCTCATGAAAGACCACCTGTCTTATGTGACCTCATTAAAGAAACCACTCAGTTAATTGATTATTTATATAAGACCTCTATTGAGAGACCACCTGTCTCGAGAGACCACATTTCAGTGGCAGATGGGATGGTCTCTCAAGATAGGTTTCACTGTAACACATTCCACTTCATCCTTAACACATATATCTTGTGTATTTTATAATGAAACCTATGAAACCATCTCATCTGACTCATATGTGGTCTCTTATGGCAGGTGGTCCCTTAAATGAGGTTTTATGTAAACGATTATTTCAAGGAGTGGTCCTCAGAATGTGGTCTCTCAAGACTGGTGGTTCTTTCACAACAGTAGTCTCTCAAGACAGGATTCACTGAGTTACAAATATTAATGAAAGTCTATCAGCCACTTTCTAGAACCTCTTGGAGGTCATGATGAACTTATTCATCCCTAAAGACACTTTTGGACTAGTCTAAGTCATTGATTTACAGAAGAGTCCATTGGTTTTCAGGGGTTGATGATTTAAAGTATTTATTATATGTGGGAAATCATAGAGTTATACCTAAAACCTGTTTATAAACTAGTTGTGACTGTGACAAGATGGTGAGATAATTGGTGGCGGATCACAGTTCCTTGAACTTTTTTTGAATGAGTAATGAAATCTTCAAAAATTGCAATAAAGCACTTATAAGATATATAAGTAAACATACTAGAGCATTATCTGTTGATATATCCTGAACTTGTACACCCGTTAAGATACAGTTGGACTTGTCTCTGTTGTTGATTTTTAGTAGAGTCCATTATTTTCAGGGATTGATGGATTAAGGGACTTTTCCAATTTTACCATTAAAAAATCGTAATAATAATAAAAAAAAGCCATTCAATTCATTTTTTACCATACATGTACATGTACTTTGTATGTTTGGCTGTATGATAAAAGGGAAGTAACCCTTGTTAATCTAAAGGAATGACATGTACAATGTATACACATACAATACTTTGATGTTATATAAAGCAGTAGTGAAGCAACTCCATATACATTTCAATGAATGATTTTGTTTTTTATCAGACTATATCTAACTATTATATCTTTAGCTTCTTAATAATTTTTTCATATGAAAAACTTAATTTTTCTCTAAGAATTTGTATAAAGATTTTATAAAGATAAATGAATAAAAAAAGATTTGTTTCTGTGTACCACATCTTATATAGAATTTTCTAACTACAGTGGAACTTGTCTTGAGAAACCACCCCATCTGCTACTGAGATGTGGTCTCCCAAGACACTTTGTCTCTCAAGATAGGTTTTATTCAAAGGATTATTTAACCAAGTGGTTTTCAGAATGTGGTCTTAAAAGACAGGTGGCCTTTCATGAGAGTGGTCTTTCAAGACATGTTCCACTGTACATGTATGTAGTATTGCTACAGGGTGTTTGTGACATCCATTAAATCAGTACTTGTCAATAAATAAAAACAAAAAAATAATTTTTAAAATGTTTTAAAAAGAATAGAGGAAACAAAAGTGAAATATGTGCTTTTTCATTGCATACATGAGCTTGTTTGCCTAGATACCTTTTATTCTCGGAATTATTTCAGCTTGTTAAATCCAAGGGCCATAAATCTTCATGAAGTGGCAGAATCTATATTGCACATCTAACAAGTCTGTAATCTCAAAGTTCACTGTACACTATTAACTCCCCTTTCATCATCGCTAATATGGGGGGAAACCACTAGTCTGATTTAACCTGTTCTTCCTCTCTATTTCTCTCGATTTTCAGTTGAAACTATAAAGCATAAGACTTATGATCATTTATTAATCAAATGCAGTTCTTTTCTAATATTTGCAAAGTTTGTTGTTTACATGTGTTTGAGGAACTTATTTTGTTTGAATATCTTTTCTTCAAAGTGAACCAGTGGGAAAAGAGATTCATCAGTAAAAAAAAGAAAATCAAAGTATTGCAGCAAATGCTGCAAGTGCTAAAATCGATGTTTTGTCTTTCTTTCCCTCATAGTTGACTTAAGTTTTTCAATATTGCAAGAATATTCAAGAGGTGCTGATATACTGATATATATAAGTACATTTACCACTGCACCTGAGCAGAGGGTTAAAGGTCAAAATTTTAAATTTCACCTTTGATGACCTTCTGTTGCCTTAACATTATGTAAAGTACTGATGCCATGTGATTACTGGTAGAATTGTCTGGTTCCTGTCCCTTAGATTTGGAATATAATTGTTTGACTGGTTTCCCATCCATACATGTATATATAAGAACTGATATTTTGTATCTGTGGTTGACAGGTTCATGTTATGTGAAGTTGTAGATGTTTTATGTTCAGGATTGCCAGGCTCTTGTCCTGTGAAAATGACTTTGTCTTGTTAGAGATTGTCTTGTTCTGTGGATATGTCTGTTCTGTCAGTGTTTGGTCATGTTTCTATCTTGTGAACATAACTCTTGACAGAGATTGCCAAGTTCTTGTCTGTGAACATGACTTTGTTTTGTCAAAGAATGCCAAGTTCTTGTCCTGTGAACATGTCTGTTTTGTATGAATTGATTAGTTCTTGTCCTGTGGACATGACGATGTCTTGTCTGGTTCTTTTCTCCCAAATGTGGCGTCGTGTTTTAGGGATTTTCCTCTAAAATATGAATAAAAATACACTGTCTGGTACAGCGTTTGTTAGGTTTTTGTCCCCTAAATGTGATATCTAGCAGCTTGTCATTGATTGAAAAATTCTTGTTCTTTCTGGGGAAATGACTGGCTTATCTGAAAAATTCTTGTTCTTTCTGGGGAAATGACTGACCTCTCAGGTTATTGAAGATGATTGTTTATCTGATGTCCACTGGTATTTGAGATGACAGTGGAACCTGCCTTGCAAGACCATCCCATCTGCCATCAAAATGCGATGTCTGAAAGACAAGTGGTCTCTCAATGGAGGTTTTATTTAAAGGATTATTTAAAGCTGATCTAGGAAGGTAAAAAGCTTTTGAACTCTTGAATAAAAAAAAATGTGTGTTTAAAAAAATGTTTTGAAACATTCTCTTTCATCTCCCCACACAGCAGACATATTTGTAATTGTTTCACCAGAAAACAAGTCCCACAACAGGTATAAAATGTGGATTAGTTATATTGGTCATCATTGTATATCTGTACTCGCAATGCGAAATGTGCGAAGTCCCAGAGGCTGAATAAAACTCACGTGGGGGACTCTTACATGTACCTATATTTCTCAACAAAAATAAATATCTGTTCCTTGAGTTAAGTTTTCTGCAATGTACAAATAACAGCAATCAGAATAATGGTAAGTTCTTCCATGATAAATCCAAAAGTTATATATATATATATATATATATAACACCTGTAAATGGGTTATGACAATTTCTATTATCTTGTGGCCAGACTGAGCTTCTCAAGCCAGCCTGGCTCAGTCAGTTGTGCACTCAACTCTTGATCTTGAGTTCGAGTCCAGCAGGCAGCAGGTTGGTTTCTTGTCCTTCGGATGGGACAGTAAAAACCGTGGTCCCCTGTCACAGTAGTTGTCAGTACGTTAAAGAATGCTCACTGCTCAATGGCCATAAGTGCCAAGCATAGGCCAAAATTTGAAGCCCTTCACTGCCATTTGGTGACGTCTCCATATGAGTGAAAGCTTCTTAAGTGGGACGTTAAACAACAATAAACAAACAAACAAACTGAGCCTCTCACCTCAAGTCGGTAAAAGCTCTAGTCTCAGTCCTCAACTACAATATGTATTTATGTGTGAAAGTCTCTTATGTTTGGTGTGACCAAGATCCTGGTTTCTTATGTTTTTAAAAGTGACCTCATTTCATTTCCACACAAAACATGAAACATCTAAAAATTGTATTTCATTTGATATTACACACACAGCTATTAGTATTAACTACCTCAAGGTTGAAGTATATAATGGTTTTCTGTGCAGTTTATATGCATGTACTTTCATAAGTTAATATGTGTGTGGGGGGTATGCATGTAAAAGAAGAAACCATGCTGGACCAGACTCGTGTTTGAATTACTGAAATTGAATTTAATTGCAGTAATAATGACAATACTATAAAATTTGAAGTAAATAATGAATAGGTAAATAATTGCTATGATTAATAAGTTGAATAAAATCAATAAGCGTAAGTTAAAAGATATTCATTTCAAAGTTCCTTTTGCATAATGATTAAAACATACATATCACAATTGCATATTGCAAAAATGATTGATTTCTATGTATGTTCAACTTTAACTTTCAACAACAACAAAATAAAATACCAACCTGTAATTGATTTTTTTATTTACATCGTAGTATTTCTCTTGCGTTATCATAGATGTTCAACAACAGCTGACATAATTAAAATTACAAATAAATGAATAAAAATATATAATGGAAATATTTGATATTTTAGTATGCTTAATAGTGGACTTCTTAGTTTTTCTGTTTGGACCCTTAAAATTTCAGAGGAGCAATTTTTTTAAATGCAATTTCCTTAAAATTAATTCAATTTCTATGGCCTCAACACCAAATTTGGGAGTTTTTTCATATTATTGGAAAAAAACTCTTGTATTTTGCATTGGGAAAAGGTCCGAATTTTGGCCCGATGGAAACTATAGAAAAAGGACTTTATATGTAAAGCTCTATTCGATACAATCAAATTTAGATAAATATATCATTGGTGCTAACTTTAAGGTAGTAATATACATGTGGATGAAGAGACAACAAGGTTTTATTATTACATATAGTCAAACAGAGTGGTAAGATAGGAAATTGATTTACAGTAGAACTTGTCTTGAGAGACCAGCCTTTCTGCCAGAGAAATATGGTCTCTTAAGACAGGTGGTCTTTCAAAGCAAGTTTCATTTAATAATTACAGGTATTTAACAGAATTGTTTTTTGATTATGGTCTCATTAGGCAGGTGGTCTTTTATGAGAGTGGTCTCTCAAGAAAGGTTTCTCTCTACAATTCGTTTTTTTTCCTGTGTCAGAGTATGAAGTTTGTGACAGTATGTCGTGGAAATCAGAAGATAAGAGTGAGAGAACAGCATTAGGTGTTTTATTACAGTAGAACCTGTCTTTAGTGACCACTTGTCTTTTGAGACCACATTTCAGTGGCAGATGAGGTGGTCTCTCAAGACAGATTCCACTGTAATACCTATATTATTGTCTTGTTTCTATTCATGATTCAATGGCTGCCCTTTTTAGTGGTCAAGGAGAAAACGTATGTTACAATGTGAAAGGGAAAATAACACCGTCCTTCTGCTTGTAAACTGATAATCTTTCCAGTGAAGATTCAACCTATGTTTATCGGAGATGAGGTATATATCCGGTGATATCTGGTATAAAAGCGTGATATGCTTACCAATAGGCCATAAGGGGTTCCTCATAAATACCTCATTAGGAGTAAAGCTAGAATTAAATTGTGTGACCTGGTCATCTTTGCTAATCACCTGTAATCACTGTTAATGTGGGTATTTACTTTTTTTCTCAAAAGATAAGCGTGCCTCCTAACTTGACCGCAGAGTTAAACGCGATTGTGTGTAACATTCATTACACTTAGACGGCTAAAGTCTTTTATCCTATTAAATCATTCTTACTGTCGTTTTGTTAGAAAAAAATAAAACAAAACTTAAAATCCGTTGTTTTGGTAATTACATGTAGGAATTAGTTTTCAATTCCTTGGCATATGATAGCAATCAATGACTGTTCTTACGACCAGGTATATAACTTATAATTCAAAAGGAATTACAAAAACACGATTAATGATCTGCTAGTCAATACATACTTATCATGACTTTTCATGAAATAACGCAGAAAGTAAATACACGGTATCTCGAGTGCTATAGAAAAAATAAACTCGATACACAAGGTCGTGTGTACATATTTGATTTCAATGAGTTTGGATACCCATGTTAACTATCAAACTGCGACACCATCATGCATTTATCTGGATGATTCTGTGGATTCTGACATGGAGGAAATTACTTCCAAAAAATGCTGTCTGTTAGGAGGGTTCCGAGCTTTTTGTCTCTCGACTGGTAAGGCAGATAACTGCTCTTGTATATCCTACATGTACTTGTCTTGGAGTTTTTGTTTAAGTTGTCAATAAGTTATATGTTGACATTAGCAACCCTTGTGATATTTTTTTGTGCAGTGTACATTGTAGTTTATATAAGTGGAAGCTGATGTTTGTATTACAGCGAAACTTTTATTTATCGACCTCCTTAGGGACACAAGAAAACCAGTCTTTGTAGGGAGGTTGTCCTTATATAGGGGTTGATTTGTACACAAATGGTAATGTTGGAGATAGCAAAAAAACAGTCATTGACCAGGTGTTCTTTATACACAGGTGGTCTCTTAAGCAGGTTTTATTGTAGTTTTCGTGGAAGGGGATCCTCTGCGGGCGGGTGGTTAGAGCATCACGCTTTGAACCATGAAGTCTCTCACTTCTGGTCAGCTCAGGATCGGGCCCCACTGGAACTTAACTTATTCACCCCTAAAAGACACTTTTAGACTGATGTAATCGATGATTTACAGAAGAGTCCATTGTTTTTCAGGGGTTGATGAGTTGAGCTGATTTTGTGGGAAAGTTTGCCAGTTTACTTGTGGAAGGCCGGTGATCTCTTTCTGGGTACATTGTAATCGGGTTCTCTCTCCCACCATTAAAAAACTGACCGCCACCATATAACTGAAAATTTTTGCGAGTGTGGCGTAAAACAACATTCAAAATTCAAATTCAAATTAGTTTTTGGTGTGTCTTGCCGAAGAGCTACTGTCATACCAGGGGTGTGGCGGATTTCGAACGTAAAACTTAACTTATAACTTCTGAAATACAAATGTATTAATAGTAGAGCTTCAGAACATGTGATTCACAAGTGCAATCTTTATGATCAGCCCTGTCAGATGGCTACCATGCCACTATGAACTCACATTTGACCTGACCCAGATAATGTCATTTGACCTTCTTCTTAGTCAGAGTTTCAGTACTTGAGATGCAATGCTGATACCAGCCAAGGACAACTGTACAATGTCTTCAGACAACTTTTGTTGGCATTCATTATCAGTCGTTTTATTGTTATCAATACTGCATACATGTATGTGTATACAGTGGAATCACACTATTAAGACCACCAAACTGACGGACTCAAGTGGTCTGATTTGTGAGATGGTCTCTTAAGTGAGGTCCTGTACTTATTAGATATTTATCAAGAATTTATGGTCTGAAATGTGAGGTGGTCTCCTCAGAGAGGTGGTCTTTAACTTATTCACTCCTAAAGACACATTTGGGCTGACCTAATTCATTGATCTACAGAAGAGTCCATTGTTTTCAGGGGTTGAGTTAAGCAAGGTTCCACTGTACATACATGTACTCTCAGGATTGATTTTGATTTTTTTTCTATTGAATGTTGTTTTATGCCACCCTGAACAGTTTTTCAATTATATGGTGGCATCCAGTTTTTAGTGGTGGAGTAGAGAATTCGGTTACAATGAATCCTGGAAGAAACCATTGGCCTCCTTCAAGTAGACTGGCAAATTTTCTCACAAAATCAGCTTAGGTTACAGCGGGTTGATGTGAGAGACTTCATGGTTTAAATTGCAATGCTGTATCCACACGACCACGGAGGCCTCTTAATGTGATTGACAGATACATGTAATGGACATCCAATTGTTTGATAATATCACTGTTGATTTTTGTTAAAAGTTTGTAATTGTATTTGGTAGATAATGTTTACATAGATACATATGTGTGAGGGTCTGTCTATATGTTAAAAAATTGTAATTACCGGTATAATATTTGATAGATGATGTTTACATATTAGCGTCTAAACATCAAAAGTTCATTCACAGTAGCTACTTATGAATTGTCTGGTTTATCCATATACAGTAAAACTTGCTTTAGCCACCACCTGTGTATAAAGACCACCTGGTCATTTTTTGCTGTCCCTAATAAAATTGTTTGTTTACAAATCAACCTTTATATAAAGCCCACCTCCCTATAAAGACTGGTTTTGTTATGTCCCTAATGGTATCATCATATACAAGTTTTACTATATTTCACATTTATATACATGTACATTTCGTAACTTACAGAAGTAAGCACTGTCTGTGTTTAGTTATTTAACTCACTAACCCCTGCGGTCACATTTAGACTCACCCAGATCAATAAATAGGATGATCTACTGTCAAAACTCACGGAGTGAACAAGTTAATATTGTATGTCAAATCTAAATCATACACCCCTGAATTCTGACAGTGGACTTAACCATGCTTTAAAATGGGCAGGTCCAAATGTGGCCAGGGGTTGATGAGTTGAAATTGTCTTTCCTTTCCCTTCTCTGTATTTTTGTAACATTTCAGAGTTTTAGGTTGAAAATTATTTACTGTGATAGTAAAATAAGCCTAGGTTGCCGTGGGGCTCAAACCTGTGACCAATGAATTGTTTACTCGTGTAGCCACTACATTTGTGATAAATGTGTGGAATAATTCCTCCATGACATTTCGTTTTCTTTCTAAATGATTATAAGCTAGAAAGCATAAACCATAGTTCAGAGTTAATCCAGAAGTGTCAACTTTAAATACAGTTTGACTGTAATACGATTACGGGGTGATTCATATGAAATCACTTACATACGGCTGAACATGTCTGTATACTCTTTCTGTTGTTTCATTGTTTCTGAGTTATTCTGTCTACTGACTTTCAATCAGAATTGTTTTGAAAATGTATAATCTGTTTTGTCAGAACCGTTCCTCTGTTAATGTTTTCTAGATAATCTTTAAGTATAATCTGATATTTGACATTTTGAAGCATATATATAGCTTTAAATCATTTAACAAATATTTCATGTTCTTTGTTTTGATCTACCATATTTCATTACAGTGGAACCTGTCTTGATAGAGTACCCTGTCTGCCACTGAAATGTAGTCTCTGGAGACAGGTGGTGTCTCAGAGGAGGTTTTATTTAAAGGATTTATTAGCCAAGTGGTTTTCAAAATGTAGTCTCAAAGACAGGCCTCACAAGACAGTTGGTTGTCTATGGCAGTTGTCTCACAAGACAGATGGTTTCTATGACAGTGGTCTTACAAGACAGGTGGTCTTCTATGACAGTGGTCTCACAAGACATATAGTCTTCTATGACTGGTCTCATAAGACAGGTGGTCTTCTATGAAAGTGGTCTTTCACAAGACAGGTGATCTATGACAGTGGTCTCACAAGACAGGTCTTCTATGACATTATGGTATTCTATAACCGTGATATCACAATACAGGTGGTCTTCTATGATAGTGGTCTCACAAGACAGGTGGTCATCTATGACAGAGCTTTCACATGACAGATTATTTTCTATGACAGTGGTGTAATATTGCAAGTGGTCTTTTATGACATAGGCCTCTCAAGGCAGGTGGTCTTCTATGACAGTGGTTTCACAAGGCAGGTGGTCTTCTATGACAATGGTCTGACAGGTAGTCTTCTATGACAGTGATCCCACAAGACAGGTCTTCTATGACACTATGGTATTCTATGACAGTGGTCTCAGAAGACAGGTGATCTTCTATGACAGTGGTCTCACAAGGCAGGTGAACTTCTATGACAGTGGTCTCATAAGACAGGTTGTCTTCTATGACATTGGTCTCACAAGACAGGTGGTCTTCTATGACTGGTCTCACAAGACAGGTCTTCTATGACACTATGGTATTCTATGACAGTGGTCTCATAAGACAGGTTGTCTTCTATGACATTGGTCTCACAAGACAGGTGGTCTTCTATGACAGTGGTCTCACAAGGCAGGTGAACTTCTATGACAGTGGTCTCACAAGACATGTGGTCTTTTATGACAGTGGTTTCACAAGCCAAGTGGTTTTCTATGATAGCAGTCTCACAAGACAGGTGGTCTTCCATGACAGTGGTCTCACAAGACAGGTGGTCTTCTGTGACAGTGGTTTCCCAAGACAGGTCTTCTATGACAGAGCTCTCACAAGAGCGATGATCTTCTTTGACAGTTGTCTCACAAGATAGGTCTTCTATGACAGAGCTCTCACATGAGCCATGATCTTTTATGACAGTGGTCTCACAAGACAGGTCTTCTATGACAGAGCTCTCACAAGAGCGATGATCTTCTATGACAGTGGTCTCACAAGACAGGTGGTCTTCTATGACAGTGGTCTCACAACACAGGTGATCTTCTATGACAGTGGTCTCACAAGGCAGGTGGTCTTCTATGACAGTGGTCTCACAAGGCAGGTGATCTTCTATGAAAGTGGTCTCACAAGACAGGTGGTCTTTTATGACAGTGGTTTCACAAGCCAAGTGGTCTTCTATGACAGTGGTCTCACAAGACAGGTGGTCTTCTATGACGGTGGTCTCATAAGACATGTGGTCTTTTATGACAGTGGTTTCACAAGCCAAGTGGTTTTCTATGACAGCAGTCTCACAAGACAGGTGGTCTTCTATGACAGTGGTCTCACAAGACAGGTGGTCTTTTATGACAGTGGTCTCACAAGACAGGTGGTCTTCTGTGACAGTGGTTTCCCAAGACAGGTCTTCTATGACAGAGCTCTCACAAGAGCGATGATCTTCTAAGACAGTTGTCTCACAAGATAGGTCTTCTATGACAGAGCTCTCACAAGAGCAATGATCTTCTATGACAGTTGTCTCACAAGACAGGTCTTCTATGACAGAGCTCTCACAAGAGCGATGATCTTCTATGACAGTTGTCTCACAAGATAGGTTCCAGTATACAATGTAAGTACTGAGAATGAGCTGACAAAATCAATAAAAATAGGAGATAACCCTTCAAGAAAGCAAAATAATAACATTTTACAGACAAGAACAACACGTCAACAGGATTAAGCCTTGTCCAGGTCTGTGGTCATTGATAGGTGACATTGATCCAAAGATCATGTTTTTACTGAAATTGACATTTAAATAGCGCCAGGTATGACATAATAACCATTGCAGGTGGAATACAAATTTTACATAAGTTTAATTGATTTACCTGATTCTTGATCCTGTAATGACCTAAATACATGAAAGGTGTGTGTTCACCTACGTAAAGGCTGTGAAGGTATTGTGTTAACAATCTGTAATCTTGTCTGATTGATTGATTGATGTGAAATGGGATTATTATGACAGAAAATTGAAAGAAAACAAAGTCATTGATTTTTTTAAACAAATTGTGTTTGATTCATGGTAAATTCAGATTTTCTTTGTGGAACTTAATTCTAAAGTAGGTCCGATACAAGTTTACGTGTATATAGAGGAAAATGTGTGACAATTCTCGAATTACCTGACATCTGAATACATTCTTTGTGACCGTGCTTGAGAAATTGGCATAATACAAAAGTTACATCTTAGAAACATGTCTATTCTTTTTAACCCATTTACCCCTAAAGACACATTTGGACTGGTTCAAGTCAGTGATTTACAGAAGAGTCCATTGTTTTTCAGGGGTCGATAAGTTAAACTAATGTTTTAGACTGATTGATTTCTATGTTAATTGAATGTTTTGATAATACGCTTTAAAATGATCAGATTTCTGTGATGAATGAAAAATGTAAATACATTGCTTTTCCATTTTTATTGTTTATTGATGATTTTTTTATACAAATGCAAATTTATGCAAATATCACTATCGGTTGATGAATATAATATGCTTCAAAAGAACCTTCAGAATTGCTAGCATCTCAGATAATAAAAACTGTTCTTGACAATTTTTGTTCAATTTCACATTTTACAAAAAAGAAATAAGTCCAAAGCTTGATATTGACAGTGTATCGGTCGTAGGTTCCTGTAATCAGTTTTGTCATTATTTAGATAAAAAAATGGTATTCATGATGTGGAAAAAGATACAAGGAAAATGAAAATATCTATGTAATCAATGATATGAGATTTGAAAAACTGATATCAAATATGACACTTTGATTGTAAATCATAGTCATTTGTAATTAAGCTGAACAATACTTTCAAATCCATTCCATGAGGCTGACTATAAAATGTGAATGCTGTAAACTCAGTAATTGATTCTGTTAAGTCATCATTGACGAAAAGAGGAATAGGAGATTATTAATGGACCAGTGTTTATTGAAATGATTTAAAAATTCATTCATCAGAATGGAATTACACTCATGGATGTGGGTTATATGGCCATAGCTTGGTTTGCTATAAGCTTTAGTATGTGTTTGTAAAAAAAAGAATAAAACGTTACCTACTGGTATATTATTTTCTGAGAACAGTTTGAAGCATTAGATGCAAGTGTATTTGAAGTCAAGCTTTTCATTCTACATACGTGTATGTGTGGAAAATGTATTTTTGATAAATACAAGATTTTTAAAGGAAAACTTATACATGAACACCTGATTTTTTTTTTTAAATTCTATCAATTTTGAACACAGTGTGTTTAGGAAAAACAAGATTGTATTAGCTCATACACCGTTACAAAATTTCCTTTTAGATTAATCGGAGATAAACTTGATCTGATATCAGGTGTTGTATATCTAAAACGAGCGTTACATACCAAAACTGTCTGTGATTTTTAACAACGGATATGAAAGTTTTTCAAATTAGCTTGCTAGAAAAACTTTTGTGTTAAAGTTCTATGTGTACATAGTATACTACATGTAGGTAATTTACACTCACTCACGGCACGGAAGAATTGTGCGTTTAAATTTAATCACAATAACTGCTCATAAAAGACTTATCTCTTGCAGAATGGGACTATTTGTGACTATTTGTGATCGCATAAATTCATATCTGTGCGAGGGGATTTTCTCAGCAATGTGTTGATCAATATTTACTCCGGATAAGAGACCTTTGTCAATGTGCTTTTGGAGTTAGATAGGCATTCCTCGGACAAGATGTATACAGCACGGAGTTGGGGAAAAAGTGTTAATTTTAGAATTTGATATAGTTATAAAGTTACATAAAGTTATTTGGTCATAAAGATACATTCATCTCTTCATTGTTTTTTGGATAGTATTTAAAGTTTAACATAACATGGTGTAGAACGTTTCATTATTTATAATGCGATTCAGACGAGAGAAGAAAAGCCATAATAGTGTGGTTCCGGCTTCTTACTTTGTAATATGGATGCAACACCCCTCAAGTCTTTCCGGAGGTAATACTTTATTTATTACCTTATTCTTACGTTTTTGTTTATGGTTTTTTTGTTTGTTTTTTGTTTTTGTTTTTTTTTTTTAATATTTTATGCTACATTAAAAAAAATCAGTATTATGGTGGCGATCAGTTTATTTTTGATAGTGGAGGAGAGAACCCTGTTACAATGTACCCGGGAAGAGACCATTGACCTTCCGCAAGTAAACTGACAAATTTCTTACAAAATCAGCATAGACTCCAGCGGGGCTTGAACCTGGGCTGGCCAGAAGTAAGATACTTCATAGTTCAAAGTGTGGTGCTCTAACCGCTTAGCCATGGTGGGCCACTCAATAGAGACTTAAGTTATTAGTAACAAGTGAAATAATCATATTTTTTGTTTTGGGACTGTAAATGGGAGTGTTATTTTTATTTTTATGTCATTGTAGGACAATAAAATTTTGATTACTTGAGTGTTAACTTTGCCAGTAAATTAATATTTTATTGCTCTACAGTTACATAGTAATTTAGTAATTAATTTTTTTAAATATTCGGATTTATGTGAAGTGTATCAGTGCTGTTGTAAATATTCTGGTGAATCAACATATATATTGCTTTGTATATATTTCATCTGATCTGTTTCATCATTTCTCTGAGGGAGACTAGAACATATCTTAGCTAAAATCAACAAAAGTTTGATTCTGTATTTAAGCTTAAGCCAACAAAGGTTCAAGTCTATCTCTTAGCTCAAATCACCAAAGGTTGGAGTCTATCTCTTGGCCCAAGTCAAACTAAGTTTTAAGTCTATCAGCCAAGTCAAACAAAGTTTTAAGTCTATCAGCCAAGTCACCAAAGGTTTCAGTCTATCAGCCAAGTCACCAAAGGTTTCAGTCTATCTCTTGGCCCAAGTCAGAGAAAGTTTTAAGTCATATCTCTTGGCCCAAGTCAGACAAAGTTTTAAGTCATATCTCTTGGCCCAAGTCAGACAAAGTTTTAAGTCATATCTCTTGGCCCAAGTCAGACAAAGTTTTAAGTCATATCTCTTGGCCCAAGTCATACAAAGTTTTAAGGCATATCTCTTGGCCCAAGTCAGACAAAGTTTTAAGTCTATCAGCCAAATCAACAAATGTTCTTGGTGGGATGTAAAACAATAACATACAAAAACTGTCTCAGGAGCTTTTTTGTTTACAAGTGGTACTGAAGCTGTTCAACATTACAGTATTTATAGCCAAAGGTTCAAACCTAGCTGTAAGTTAATTTGAAGCTAAATCTATTGTCTCAAAGGACACTGATTTGATAGTTACTCACCTGTAAGCAGGAAATATTTCAGCCCTGCATTGATTTGATATGTTGATGTTTTTAGATAAAACTGCAGCTATAAGCACATTTTAATCAAGTATAATTTCTGTTAACACAGTTGGGCTATTTACATTTGCGTTAACAGAGTTGAACTGGTATATGTCAAAGACATTTACACGTAGAAAAGTCCATTGTTTTTGTATTGTTGTTTGTTTATTGTTTTGGGGAGAGGGGGTTGGATGATAAACCCAAATCAGATTGTCAGTTCAGACATCAACTCTTTGGAAAATTTAGTGCTTATGCAATCCCTTCACGTTAATCTGAATTAAATTGGAAAATTTTCATATGTACAGTGAAACTTGCATAAAACGAAATCCCTAGGGACACAAGAAAACCAGTCTTTATAGGGAGGTGGCCTTTATATAGAGGTTGATTTGTACACAAATGGTTCTGTTGGGGACAACAAAAAATTATCTTTGTGACTAGGTGGTCTTTATACACAGATGGTCGCTAATGCAGGTTTTACTGTATATGTACATGGTAGTCAGTTTACTGATTGGTCCCCGATTTCTCTGTTTAGTTGACATTCTCAGTTTTGCTAATGACTCAGAGCAGGAAGCTGGGAGACAATTCTCTTCGAATTCTGTAAGTAGATCTCTTATGAAGCTGGGAGTCAACTCTTTAAATTACATGTATGTAGGTAGATCTCATATGTAGCTGAGAGTCAGTTCTCTTCAAATTCTGTATGTAGATCTCATATGAAGCTGGGTGTCAACTCTCTTCAAATTCTGATGGTAGATTCGCTCTAATCAATGGGCCTGTAGGATTATTGAGATGACTTATAGGACTTTAGGCTATGACCTGAACTCCCTATAGACCTATAGGTCACACTAGCAAGATGAAGTACCTGACATACATGTATATTGTAAAAATATAAAACTCACTCTATTCTGATTACAAAGTTGAACGTTGATAGATTCAGCTGTATTTTAAGCACTGTGTTCCCTCATAAATGACACCTGAAATTGTGAGATTAGGTAAGGCTTGTTACAAATGCCAGCTTAAAAATTGTATAAGATGAGATTAGATTAGATCAGATTAGTTGTATGAGATAAGAAATGACCAATTAAAAATTGTGTTAAAGTTGTGTGGGATTAGATAGGGCCAGTTAAAAAAAATGTGTGAAAGTTATGCGAGATTCAATAGTGCCAATTAAAAATTGTGTGAAAGTTTTGAGACCAGATAGGGCCAGTTAAAAAATTATGTGGAAGCTGTGTGGGACCAGATAGGGCCAGTTAAAAAATTGTGTGAAAGTCATGTGAGATTAGATAGGCCAATGAAAAGATGTGTGGATTAGCTAGATTGGGCAAATTAAAAAACATAAGAAAGTTGTTAAAAAGGCAAAGGCAAGTTAAAAAGATGTAAGAGATTTAGATAAAGCCAATTAAAAATTGTATGAGATTAGTTAAGACCAGTTAAAAAGTTGTGTGAGATTAGATAGGGCCTGTTAAAGATTATGTGAGATTAGGTAAGGTCAGTTAAAAATTGTATGAGATTAGGTAAGGCCAGTTAAAAATTGTGTGAGATTAGGCAAGGCCAGTTAAAAGGATGTGTTTTCCTAGAAGAGATTTTCCTTTCTCTCACCTTGGACAGCTGTATCTACCATTTTGCCAGGTCAGAATTTCTTTGTTAGATGTCCAGTTTACTGAAGTTGTTTGTAGTTATATATGTCCAAATGACATTTTTTTATTAATAATTAGACATGTCCAGAGCTAACAAAGTTGTTTATAATTAGAGATGTGCAGTGAATGACTTGTTTATAATTAGTTGGCATGTTAACAAAGTTGTTTACAAGTAGATATGCCCAGTTAACAGAGTTGTATATAGTAAGAGATGTACAGTTAACAGCATTGTATATAGTAAGAGATGTATAGTTAACAGAGTTGTTTATAGTCAGAGATGCATAGTTAACAGAGTTGTTTATAGTCAGAGATGCACAGTTAACAGAGTTGTTTATAGTCAGAGATGTACAGTTAACAGAGTTGTTTATAGTCAGAGATGCACAGTTAACAGAGTTGTTTATAGTCAGAAATGTACAGTTAACAGAGTTGTTTATAGTCAGAAATGTACAGTTAACACAGTTGTTTATAGTCAGAAATGTACAGTTAAAAGAGTTGTTTATAGTCAGAGATGCACAGTTAACAGTTGTTTATAGTAAGAAATGTACAGTTAACACAGTTGTTTATAGTCAGAGATGTACAGTTAACACAGTTGTTTATAGTAAGTGATGTACAGTTAACAGAGTTGTTTATAGTCAGAGATGTATAGTTAACAGAGTTGTTTATAGTCAGAGATGTACAGTTAACAGAGTTGTTTGTATTTACTCATGTTGTTACTGGTAGATATGCCCAGTTAATAGAGTTGTTTATAATTAGATTTGTCCTGTTAACAAAGTTGTTTGTAAATGTAGTTAGATATGTCACGTTAACAAAAGTTGAACAATCAAGATTATTGATATCCAGTTTCATTTTGACACAAATTAATAAAAAAAAGCAGGTGTTTGAGGTTTTGTACATGTGTTTCTAAACAGTCAAACACTATGTGACAGGTCATTTTTATTTGTAAGTCGCGCATTAAATTTTACGAATTGTACATTGATTTTCATGATCATTTAGTCATAATTTACACAGTAATTTACAAAGAAATGATCGGAAGACTCTGCATTAATTAACGGTACATGCTTAATTTACTGTGTGATATTGGTTTTAACATAACATGTATATTTTGTTTTTGGACCATGCTATACAGTAACTTAAAACCGATCGAGACCATGTGGTGCCACATGTTGGTAAGCGGTGGTTTTAGGTGGTGACGGGATTATTTATGTTTTCAGAAAAGGTTCCAATTCATTATCGAGCAAACAAAAAACAGATGGTGCCTGCTCCGGCATGTGCCCATGATCTTAGTACCCCAGACATTGTTCAGGATGTGGAGGGCGATAGTGGGAGAAATTCACGTAACTCCCGCTCTAGTTCAAACATATCCCCAAAGACGCAAAAAGCACCAGCGTTTTTGCCAGGTTTGTTCATACTGTGTGCCTTTTGCTTTTAATATCTGTATGTGTTTCAGAATCTTCACATATCTCTGTTCTTTATTTATGTATTTCTCTATCATAACACGTAGTTTCTAGATTTTTCATGCACATTGTATATATGTTTTACATTTTAACTTTTTTATAACGATTGTATATTTCATTTATCTGTGAAATATATGATTTGATATTTCTATACATATACTGAGTACATACAATATATAAATTATACAAAGTTATATTTAGTCGACAATGTATTATACTTTTATTTGTTACGATATATAAACATAATATGTTATATTTTCATAATTGAATGTTCATTTAGACCTTTTCACCGTAACCAAAGTAACAGGTAAATATTCTATTGCATGGTCAAGAGTTGCCCCGCCCATCTTTCTGATGTAACTGCATAATTCTGCACTAACTGTATTCTTTGATTCAAGCTGGTTGTTTTTATAACTGATCTTTAACTTCGTCAAATTTCTTCGTTTGTTCAGAAATTATTCTAGATCATTAAATTATGTGCCTTTTAAATCATTGACAAATCGGGAAAATTTCAAAGAACCTTTGGTAGAATGAAATAAAGAAATCTTGCTGATATTTTTTTAAAAATGTTAATTATATTCTATTTTATAAAGTCTTTTAATAGATTTAATATTTTGTGTTAGAAATGAGAGAAGTTTTCTTGTGTGTATGTGTGTGTATATTTTATGCAGGCTGTTATATAGAAGTCTTTATTGAATGAGAAAATGCTTCTTTTATTTTTGATAACATTTAAATTTTGAATTACCTTAATTCATTCACTTAATTTTTTTAGATCTCAAAATTATGTAAGATTGCTCAAGGGTTAAAATTTAAACCTACCCAGTCAGAGCATTTCCATTCTCTCTAATTGGGGTACCAGTTCTCAATCTCTTAAATTGAGGTACCACCCTCTTAATGCTCTCTAATCGGGGTAAGTCAAAGGTCACATTCCCGATCTCAAAAGTGAATTTTTTTGCAATAAAAACTATAACTTCCCCAACGCAATAGTAAGATGCAGAAAAGCTGAAAATGAATGTGAAAAGGAAATATAAATGTAAGGAAATTGTTTTTTATCACTTGGAAGCTTCAGACTCTGCCAATCATTGCCCTTCCATTCAAACATATAGAGGATCCAGAAGTAAGGCTAAAAATTTGGGGTTTTTCTTTTCCAGTAAACAAGATAAAACCAAATCGAAGAAATTATTACTCTTCTTTATATTTCAAGCATACACAATTAAATTGTGATTTTCCATATTGGGGGGGTTTGGGGGGTTTGCTAATTTTCCCAATTTCTTTGGCATGGCCCCATTCCCAAAATATACCGTTTATTTTTTTTTGGTCCTTCTAACAATTATTGATTAGGAGTTACCTATCTTGTTACTAACTCTGATTTGTGTTATTTACCAATAATTAATAAATGATTTGAATTATCCAACCCCAACAATGACTAAATGAGTTATCTGCCCTTTCTTGTTTGTGATAAAAAATGGACAATTCTGCACTTCTGAGTAGCATATTATTATTAACTTATCAACCCCTGCAGTCACATTTAGACTTACCCAGATCAACTCATAGTGTGGTCTTCTGTCATAATTCAGGTGTGAGCAAGTTCATATTGCATGTAAAATTATTATCAAATTTTTATTCATAATCATACATCCCTGATTTATGACAGTGGACTTAACCATTCTTTGAAATGGGCAAGTCCAAATGTGACTTCAGGGGTTGATGAGTTAAATAGATCTTTCAAGAGCTTTACTTAGCACAAATATTGTGCTTTAGAGTAGTAATATCTCGGCTCCTTTCCATGATTATGCCTGCAGCTTAACCTCATTTGCCAAAAATAATGATATTTCCTTCCTGCTTCGTTCATGAAGTGAGTTTAGCACCTCTTAGTCTTTGCTTTAATTATCATACAAGTTAATTAAGCTTCGATTCTATATTTTGTGCAAGTGGTTGCAAAATTACCTGTATGAAGACTATGTACATGATGTAAGTCGCAAAATATAGAATCAATGCTTATTCAGTTTGAAGACCAACTAAGTCAAATATTAAAACAGCTGTTTTTAAATTTTTTTTGTTTTTAGTAACTTACACAGGTTAAACTGATGCACATTAAATGCGTCGTTTATGCAAAACGACATCAACGATAGAATCCTGTAATTAGTGTTCAGTTCATTGAGAATTGATCCAAATGTTTTTTATCTTTTAAACCAATGAAATTCTTGGAAATTTATTTATTTCATTTATTTTATAATGTTGAGATATGCCCCTTATATTGTATTATTTTGTCTGCTGAAGCTAAAAAAGAACAACATTGATTTAACTTTTCTGGAAACATAAACAATAAAATCGTCAGAATGTATTCAATAAATATGAATACTGTTTTCATTTGCAATGTCACTAATGAAACGAAATTAGAAATAATTTGTGGGAACAAAATTTATGGAACTTATTGTGAAGACATTTTGTCCCATCATATTGGGGGCTCTGTGGTCAAGTGGTTAGAGCATTGTGCTTTCAACCATGAAGTCTCTCCCTTCTGGTCAGTTTAGGCTTAAGCCACATTGGAACTTAAACTGATTTTTGTGAGAAAGTTTGCCAGTTTACTTGTGGAAGGCCAGTGGTCTCTTCCCGGATAACTGGGTTCTCTCCTCCACCATTAAAAAGTGGCGGCCACCACATATTATAACTGAAAAAATGTTGATTGTGGCATAAAACGTTATTCAAAATCAAAGTCTAAAGTCATGTCATATCATTCTGATACCAGCATGGTTGTTTATTTACAAACATGTACCATTTCTTACGGAATTTATCAAACTTATCAAGCTGTTAAATTAATCAAAAAATCACAGCATGTCTGGACTTTGAAAAGGCAATTTTAACCCATCAACCCCTGAAAAACAATAGACTCTTCCGTAAATCAATGACTTACACCAGTCCAAATGTGTCTTTACGGATATATGGGTTAACCGAGGTAATTTGTTATAACAAATAACACTTTGATATATTACCTGGTCAGTGTTTACCTAAACATCATATGTCACTCAAAGGCTAAATTAAAATTGAATAAGTCAATAGGTAAGCTCGGGTACTAATCAGTTAGAGACACAACTCTCTGTTATTCGATTTGTATGCACTGATATAGAATTATCAGTTAGCAAGCGGTAAATTAGGGGTCAACAATAAACGAGGTACTAGGAACCTAACCCGTAAGATATACCTTGGTCGTCAGCCATGTATACCAACAGATAAGCCAAGCCATGACATTAGTGGAAGAGAAATTGACTAGCAACAAATGGGATCAGCTCTGGGGACAAATCTGTTCAGGGGCAGAATTAGGATCTGTTTACCAGTAACAAAATTAGTAGAACTAGGTAAATTTTGCATCCCAAAATTCTTAAGGTTAAATAGATTGTTAACATGGCAACAAAAAAAGTAAAAAAACAAAAATAAAAAAATTATATAATTCCTGAAAAATATCTCCTAATTTTTATGCCAGGACATGCAATTAATTACTTGATTAAATCATAATAAAAATCAAATAAAATTTTACAAGAGTCACAAAAATCACTACCCCTGAGGAGGGGCTTTTCTTAACAGGAGGGGGGAATCATGTTAGAAATTAGTAATGTCAGTTAAAATATTTCAAATATTTTGTTTTTATAATTACATGTAAGTCTAATCCATTTCACTTGATACTGACAACTTCAAAATCAATAACCCTAATATTTTGTTTTTGTTTACTTTGATTTGGTTTTTACTTTCTTTTCTTTTTCATTTATTTTATATAATATCTCAGACAGAATCTATTTGATCAATAGTACCTGAAAAATTTTAGGCCTTGTTTGATTTTGTGGTTTCAAAGTATGATACAATGATAATTGATGGAGATGAGATGTTTATTTTTTACCATTATTAATGTTTTACCAATAGGTGATCGAGTCATATTTGCCGAGTCCCCGTCTGCCCCAGGGATTCCCGTCGTATATCGCACTCCCGAGGAAAGGTCATCCAATCCCGACAGACTCAACCTTGACAGGTCAGTTCAAGTAAAATTTATTATGAATTAATTAATCAATTTATGCAATTCATATTCTTAATCACACTGTGATTTTGAGCTGGTGTCAATATCTTATTATAACTTTGATTGATGGATATTCATTTCATGTGAAATGTATATACAATCAAGGCTGTCTGATAAACCAAGTCTATAATTAGAGTACCTGTCACCAATAATAACTTATCGCCAATATTAGAGATGATAAATTTATCAATTTGTGTAACTGAAGTTGTATGAGCAGTTAGAATTTAAAAAAAAAACAAACAGATTAATATCGTCAACATGTTTGTTCTGTAAAAGACCCATTCCCAATGCAACTTCTACATTTTATTCACAGTTTTGAGCAAAATTTCCCAATTACAAATGTTCACTGTACACCTTACATTCAATACACCAACAGGGGAGAATATCGCAACTTAAAGTACCACTCAGTCAAAACTTCCATGTCCTCAAATGAAAACCAATATCAGTTAAATAAAAGAAGTTGGATGAATAAATTTTTGTGTCTTTATTATTAAACTTAGTTACTTTTTTCGCAATTTTCCCCATTGGGACTTAACATTTCCAACTGAAAGGGCAAAGGATCCTGTACAATAAAGGGTCTATAAACCAATGGAAACATGAGTTGTAATGTTTTTATGTATGGTATTATTTAGTCTGAAATATTGGCATGTTCGTGTATCAGTGTACACAAATTATCTAAATAAAATGTTTGCCTTTTAAACGAAAATGTAACTTTTTAGGTGATTAGAATGTGTTTATAGGCTGACAAAATGAGATATCCCATAGGCTGAAAAAAATGAGATATCCCATGTTTTGACAGGGACGTGTATGTTTGAGAACAAATGTCTGGCTAAGGCATCCTTTGGCTTTGTAAATGTTTGCCTAATGCTTTAATGATATGAGACATAAATCTAAAAGGGATCAAATGTTAGCAGACATGACTTAAAGAAATTTTCAATATACCTCGGCCAAAATATAATCTTGTAATTTTTATTGGTGACAAGAACCTTGTGTTGAGAATATCAAGCTGAAAAGATTTGCTGAAAAAAATGGACATTTTATAACAAACATTTGAGAGTAAAACCAAGGTCATGTGTTGTGATACATGTATATGTGGTGAGTTACACCAATGGCACAGGTAAAAATTTGTGGTTTTTCACCTGTAACTAGTGACATCTCCATGAAAGTGATTAACTTAGACAGGATATGAAACAACAGTAAAACTATAGAATATTTGAGAGTTATCTCCCTTTAAATATTAACTTTCATGAATTGTTATTGTTTAGTTTACTAGTCTGACTAGATATGATCATTGCAGATGTTTCAAAGAACTTGATATCAATAAAAATGATATTTGCAAATTTCTGTTGAAAAAAATATATTGCAAATTATATTGCAGTTTTACAATGTACATGTCACTTTAACTTTTGCAAGTTTGGGGACAGATTTACCATTGAACTTTTGTAAAATATGACATCATAAGAAAACTTCGACATTACCTTAAAATTATGTTCTATGTAATTGAGTTTCTAATTTCTGTAATATTTTTTTTCTGCCTTATCAATTTTTCATATAGGCTGATATCAATTTTTATTTTTTGAATATTATTCAATTATGATTTAATGTGACTTAATTTCTGAAATTATGTTTGTCTTTAGCTGGTACCAGTCAATGATTAGCATTAACATTTTATTTTTTATTGAGTTACTTTTTATAAAGTAGATCTGGAAAATATGTTGTTTTTTGTATTATTATTTTTCTTAATCAGTTTTTTTTTTTTAAAAAAAAAAAAAAAGATGTTAATCCACACTTATTTTCATTTCACATTTTTATATTTTCAGACGGAAACTTACTGTGTGTCCGATTCTTGAAGGCGAGGAACAATTGCGACTTCTGAATTATCAACACAATATGATTACAAAAATACAACATTTAAGTGCTCTGAAGAGATTGATCTTCTTAGATTTGTATGATAACCAGATTGATGATATATCAGGACTGACCTCCCTAAAGTCTCTACGGGTGCTTATGTTAGGAAAAAATCGGTAAGTCTAGATGGTGCCTTTACAGGCCTTTTCTGCCAATTTTTTAAATCCAAATGTAATGGAAACTCTTTTTTAAAAGCTTTTTCCATTACATTAGTTTATTTTTCATTATGGTCGTGGCTTCAACACAAAATTTGGAATTTTTTTCATCAAATTGGGAAAACATACATGTATTTTGCATTGGGAACTGGGCTGAATTTCTGCCTCGTGGAAACTTTAGAAAAAAGGCCTGCATTATGTGTTTATGTCCAGAAAGTCACAGATCGTATGGCTTATATTTTTTAGTCTGTATGTCTAATTTTCTGTTTCTAGCATTTTGGTTTCCATCAGTAATACAATAAAACAATACAAATCAACATTTTTTGGCAGCATTCTTCATACAGTGAAATCTTGTTATCTTGAAGTTCATGGGACCACCCCTATTTTTTCAAGATATCCGGAATTCGAGATAACTGAAATTTTAGTTAATGTTCATATTTTTCTATCCATAAAATATGTGACTGGCCATTCACCTTTGATATAAAAGGAATTTCCACTAATCCCATTTCAAAATAATGAGATTCCACGGTTATTTGATATATGAAAAAAATTAAATCTTACTCTCACGCCTTTGCTTCTTAAATTGTGATGTAAATTATAAATGAATTTATTTCTGTTAAAAGAAATTCATTTTGTTCAGTTTACAATTGAAAATTAAAAATGTATTCAAAATAAAGTAATTCATGGACAGTTTAATCTGGTTTCAATTTTTTTTTTCCAGAATTAAAAAGGTGGAAAACTTAGATCCTCTGGCCAAGCTTGATGTTCTTGATTTACATGGAAATCAGGTCAGCTTAACTTAACCTCTACTTTCATTTTCAATGTAACTCATCCACCCCACTGATCACAATTAGACTCACCCGAATCAGTAACTGTATAGTCTATTGTCATAATTCAAGGGTGAACAAGTTGATATTGAATGTAAAATCGTTTTGAAATTTGGATTCTGAATTATACACACCTGAATTCTGACAGTTGACATTACCTTTCTTTGAAATGGATGAGTTCAAATGTGGCTACATGGGGTCAATGAGTTACTTAGTAATCAATATCACAGATGTCGTAAAACCGATATAAATATTTAAACATATACAGTGGAACCTCACCTAAAGACCACCTCACATAGGTGACCACCTCACAATTAAGACCACGAATTTCCAGTATCTTCCTTAATATTTAACAAGTACAGGACTTCACATAAGAAACCTCCTCACTAATCGGACCGCTTTGAGTCAGTCAGTTAGGTGGTTTTAATAGCAAGGTTCAACTGTAACACCAGTAATCGGACCACTTTGAGTCAGTCAGTTAGGTGGTTTTAATAGCAAGGTTCAACTGTAACACCAGTAATCGGACCACTTTGAGTCAGTCAGTTAGGTGGTTTTAATAGCAAGGTTCCACTGTAACACCAGTAATTAGACCACTTTGAGTCAGTCAGTTAGTTAGGCAAGTTCCACTGGTTTTAATAGCAAGGTGGTTCCACTGTAACACCAGTAATCGGACCACTTTGAGTCAGTCAGTTAGGTGGTTTTAATAGCAAGGTTCCACTTCCCAGTAATTAGACACCAGTAATTAGGTGGTTTTAATAGACCACTTTGAGAGTCAGTCAGTTAGGTGGTTTTAATAGCAAGGTTCCACTGTAACACCAGTAATTAGACCACTTTGAGTCAGTCAGTTAGGTGGTTTTAATAGCAAGGTTCCACTGTAACACCAGTAATCGGACCACTTTGAGTCAGTCAGTTAGGTGGTTTTAATAGCAAGGTTCCACTGTAACACCAGTAATTAGACCACTTTGAGTCAGTCAGTTAGGTGGTTTTAATAGCAAGGTTCCACTGTAACACCAGTAATCGGACCACTTTGAGTCAGTCAGTTAGGTGGTTTTAATAGCAAGGTTCCACTGTAACACCAGTAATTAGACCACTTTGAGTCAGTCAGTTAGGTGGTTTTAATAGCAAGGTTCCACTGTAATTGGAACACCAGTAATCGGACCACTTTGAGTCAGTCAGTTAGGTGGTTTTAATAGCAAGGGTTTTTAGCCACTGTAACACCAGTAATCGGACCACTTTGAGTCAGTCAGTTAGGTGGTTTTAATAGCAAGGTTCCACTGTAACACCAGTAATTAGACCACTTTGAGTCAGTCAGTTAGGTGGTTTTAATAGCAAGGTTCCACTGTAACACCAGTAATTGGACCACTTTGAGTCAGTCAGTTAGGTGGTTTTAATAGCAAGGTTCAACTGTAACACCAGTAATCGGTTCCACTTTGAGTCAGTCAGTTAGGTGGTTTTAATAGCAAGGTTCCACTGTAACACCAGTAATTAGACCACTTTGAGTCAGTCAGTTAGGTTAGGTGGTTTTAATAGCAAGGTTCCACTGTAACACCAGTAATCGGACCACTTTGAGTCAGTCAGTTAGGTGAGGTTTTAATAGCAAGGTTCCACTGTAACACTGTAACAGTAATTAGACCACTTTGAGTCAGTCAGTTAGGTGGTTTTAATAGCAAGGTTCCACTGTAACACCAGTAATTAGACCACTTTGAGTCAGTCAGTTAGGTGGTTTTAATAGCAAGGTTCCACTGTAACACCAGTAATCGGACCACTTTGAGTCAGTCAGTTAGGTGGTTTTAATAGCAAGGGTTCCACTGTAACACCAGTAATTAGACCACTTTGAGTCAGTCAGTTAGGTGGTTTTAATAGCAAGGTTCCACTGTAACACCAGTAATCGGACCACTTTGAGTCAGTCAGTTAGGTGGTTTTTAATAGCAAGGTTCCACTGTAACACCAGTAATTAGACCACTTTGAGTCAGTCAGACCACTTTTAGGTTAGGTGGTTTTAATAGCAAGGTTCCACTGTAACACCAGTTATTTGACCACTTTGAGTCCAGTCAGTTAGGTGGTTTTTAATAGCAAGGTTCCACTGTAAGTAACACCAGTAATCGGACCACTTTGAGTCAGTCAGTTAGGTGGTTTTAATAGCAAGGTTCCACTGTAACACCAGTAATCGGACCACTTTGAGTCAGTCAGTTAGGTGGTTTTAATAGCAAGGTTCCACTGTAACACCAGTAATTAGACCACTTTGAGTCAGTCAGTTAGGTGGTTTTAATAGCAAGGTTCCACTGTAACACCAGTAATTAGACCACTTTGAGTCAGTCAGTTAGGTGGTTTTAATAGCAAGGTTCCACTGTAACACCAGTAATCGGACCACTTTGAGTCAGTCAGTTAGGTGGTTTTAATAGCAAGGTTCCACTGTAACACCAGTAATTAGTAACCACTTTGAGTCAGTCAGTTAGGTGGTTTTTAATAGCAAGGTTCCACTGTAACACCAGTAATCGGACCACTTTGAGTCAGTCAGTTAGGTGGTTTTAATAGCAAGGTTCCACTGTAACACCAGTAATTAGACCACTTTGAGTCAGTCAGTTAGGTGGTTTTAATAGCAAGGTTCCACTGTAACACCAGTAATTGGAGTCCACTTTGAGTCAGTCAGTTAGGTGGTTTTAATAGCAAGGTTCCACTGTAACACCAGTAATTAGACCACTTTGAGTCAGTCAGTTAGGTGGTTTTAATAGCAAGGTTCCACTGTAACACCAGTAATCGGACCACTTTGAGTCAGTCAGTTAGGTGGTTTTAATAGCAAGGTTCCACTGTAACACCAGTAATTAGACCACTTTGAGTCAGTCAGTTAGGTGGTTTTAATAGCAAGGTTCCACTGTAACACCAGTAATTAGACCACTTTGAGTCAGTCAGTTAGGTGGTTTTAATAGCAAGGTTCCACTGTAACACCAGTAATCGGACCACTTTGAGTCAGTCAGTTAGGTGGTTTTAATAGCAAGGTTCCACTGTAACACCAGTAATTAGACCACTTTGAGTCAGTCAGATGATTTTATAGCAAAGTTTCACTGTACACTAGTTAGATTATTAGGTCGACTGAGTCATCTAGAAGACCTATTTACATCTAGATTTCAGCAGGGCCTATTTCAGTGTGATTGAGTCCTGCACTAGATTTTTTTTTATAGACATTTGTTTGAAAATACTATTTGTTATTTTGAAATTCCAAATTAGGAATTTTTGTAGATTTTGAATTTTTGTATATTTTAGGGGAAATACAATCCATTTTTGCATTGGGAATGGGTCATGTAACCGGACTCCAAACAGCTTAGGAAAATGCCTGTTCTGTCACCCTAAAACATTTTATTTTCAATACTTCAGAAATGGATTGCTGAGTTATTATAAACAATTCATTGTTACTGTTGAAAAGAAAGTTGTGAATAATTTGTATATCTGAATTTTCATTCCATCCCTGTCCTGGTAATGGGGGGTACCACTGACTCTTTTACAGAAACTGATGTTCATATTTGAAACAAGTAATTCTAAAGACTGAAAAATGTTTTGAGTGTCTGAGAGTATACATAAACTTTGTACCTGGTATTTCGGTACCATCCTGTAATCATTTACTGAAGTAATGTTTGACACCGATAACATCATTTAAATTCTAAATTCTTCCAAAGCTAAGATAGTCATCTTTTTACAGTGGTTACTCTTAGACAGATTTGGCTATGCCTTCAGATTTATTATTTGACCTTGTATTATATCACTTTCCTTTTTGAAAATCTATTTAAAATTGGAGCTCAACTGATGAAGTCTGATTGACAGAAATGATCCTCTTGGGCATTATAACTTTGGTATTATGTTTATAATATATATATATATATATATATATATATATATATATATATATATATATACAGTATACATTGTATTACAAAATATGTAGACAGCAAAGTTCAACAAGTGCATCAAAGTCAGTCAACCAAACAGTTTGTGACGTCATATTAAAACAAGCAGTGAAATATAAATTCCCTCAACTTAACAGACCAGTGTCAGTGAGATAACCAAAAACAAACAGAACACATTAGAATTTGCATCCCTAGGTGTAAAGGTAACAACAATTTTGAAGGTCATGTCCCCTGACCCCAAAAGGGATGTGTATTACTCCTCAACCCTGGGTCTGAATTCAATAGTCGAGCTCTGTATTCATTATCTTGACTATATAATTGTTTGTAAAACATTTTGGTTTGAATGATTAGGAAACATTATTTTTCAATAAGTTTTTGTGTCGCATTTCTGATTTTCCTGTAAAAAAAAAATGAATAAATACGTTGAGTATGGTACCCAAACTTTGAGTACGTACTCAACAATTTTTTGATATTGTTGAAGTTTTCTTCAAATGAGCAATACTTTTGATCATCATTTACAATTGTGTGCCATCAATATACAAACATGTCCAGTTACAGGATAAATCATTTGTATTTTTACCTTAAAATGATGAAGGCCTGTAGAAATAAAAGATTTAAAATCCCTGATCTCCGAACCAGGGAAGATGTAGGAGGGTATGGATTCAGGGTTCCATTTTGGCCCTCTTTTTAATTAATATCTTCAACTCTTTGACTAATTCTGTGATATCTCATACGCCCTGATTATTTTTATATGTATCTCACACTTGTTAATGGGACTGATTGTATATTGATATTTTTTCCACAGATTTCTGTTATTGAGAATTTAAATCATCTTAGTGAGCTCCGAGTGCTAAATCTTGCTGGAAACCAAATTGTCCATGTTGATAATTTATCTGGAATGGATTCCCTAGCAGAACTCAATCTGAGAAGAAACAAAATCCGAACTGTGGTAAGATTTTATTTTTCAATAGATTTCAGTTATTTATATTTTAGCTAGTATATGTACAGGGGTTTACTTGATGAAAAACCCAAAGAAAACAATATTTTGTTTTTCCAGTAGATTTCAGCTTCTATTTTGTTAGCTAGTGTGTGTACAGTGATACTTGTATAAAACGACCTCATTGGGGACACAAGAATATCAGTCTTTATAGGGATGTGGTCTTCATACCTCTTTTTAGGGAGGTGATCTTTATATAGAGGTTGATTTGTACACAGATGGTATTGTTGGGGACAACAAAAAAACTCGTTTTGACCAGGTGATCTTTATACACAGGTGGTAGCTAAAGCAGGTTTTACTGTATTGGGGTTTATTGGATGAAGAATCCTAAGGTGTGATTGCTGCTGAACTTGCCAAGAAACCAAACCTGCATCCTCAGAACTCTGGTACTGTCAATTCTCGTAAAAAGCTACCTTTTGTCTTTTAAAAATTTTAAAAAGTTTATCGAGTTGGCCAAGAGACCAAACCCGCATCCTCTGGTATATGTACATACAATTTAGTCATGGCCACTTCCATTGTTTTGCAAAACAGCCCTGAACATATTCCACAGATGTCGGAGACCATGGAAAATTTAACAGACTTGAGCATCTATTTTACTGTTAGTGCAGCCCTTTCAAAAGAAATCAACAGCCAGTAGAATTTGCAGGCCTTTTTCTGCCAATTTTGGGGAAATGCCAGTAGCAACACAATTTAGAATTTTAACATGAATTTTTGTTAAATAGGGAAAAAATATGAAATTAAATGGAATCTCTTTTTTAAATGCATTTCCCCCTGCGTTAATTAATTTTTCATTACCATCACACATTCTGTACACCAAACTGAGAATTTTTTAATCATATTGGGGAAAAAACACATGCATTTTGCATTGGGAATGGGGCCAATATTTGGCCCAGTGGAAGTTATAGAAAAAGACCTGATCTGTCTGCTTTTCTTTTGAAAAACATTGTTACTCGTCAGCTACTTTTTCCTACACTAAAAATATATATATATATATAACTGATTTTTCTTGCTGACTTGGGCTACTGCTGGAAATCGATCATATCTTCCTGCTTGATACTTTACATAACTTGTCTACTCCTCCAGAAACTAGAAGCCCAGAAAGGGCTGAAGTCAAGGCTGTACAGTCAAACTTGCATGAAAAGCCACCTCTGAAAAAAGGTCACTTGCCTATAAAGGTTATTCAAACATAACTTTTAACTTTTTCGTAATGAAAAAAAAAATCTTTATAGAGGCTACCTGTCTATAATGGCTACTTTTGTACCTGTTGTACCTGTCCCCTTAGATGACCTTTATACATAAGTTTGACTGTATATATTTTTCAAAATTTGAAAAGAGAAATTTCTGAGAAATACGATAAAGCCTATTCATAATGCCCCAATTTCATTTGCCACCTCGCTTGCAGACATTTTGAAATACAAAAAAAATTACTGGTCAACTGGACCAGTGAATAAAGGAATTTCACTGGTCAAAGAAAATTTTTTACTGGTCTGTATTTAAATACAATTGATATGAAATGGAAAATTACTGGTCATTTGGACCAGTTATCAGATAGATTTCACCAGACTTTTGTACATGTAAAATTTACCGTTTTTTTCTGGTAAGACTGGTGAATTTCAAAAACTCTGTGCTTAATGCCACAGCTTTTGAAAGTCCACTTTTCCAATTTTCCTTGTAATTTCATTTATGGTTACCCACAACCGATCACCAAACCCCTTTACAGTGCCAAATTTGGGCTGAACAAATAGTGGCAGTATATTGAGGTTTTACTGAACGTAAAAAAAAAAAAAAGATATGAGTTAGATCCATTCACTTGTGTATTATAACCTACTTATATTTGTTCAGTTTAATTTGTTGTAATTTAAAATATAATTTCTTTTTCTTACCTATTGATATTGGCAAATTGACAAAAAAAAAGATATAATATAATTTTGACCTAGTTGATATTTTAGGTTTACTTATTATTTCTGAAAGATCAACAAGGGTTTTATTTTGATAGTTAAAATTGTTAATTATAGTTTTACTGCCTATAATTGTCGTGGCATTTAAATATCACTGACTTCAGAGGGAGCGATATTATAGGTTACCCACCCACAAACACAATTCATTTCTGTTATTACCTTGTCATTCAAACAGTATAAAAGCTATCATATACAGTGTGTGTAAAACTTTGTACACCGGTACCTGTTTTTGAGACCACTGTAATCGGAGACCACCTGTCTTGTGAGACCACATTCTGAAAACCACTTAAACGGGCATTAGCTGTGGTTTTTTTCTTTTAATTATTTTCTTTTATACTACTTAGATTGATATATAATAATAAAAAAGAGATATGCACGGGAATACAAATTCTTAAATTCCTATACATTTTGTGAAAATTGCTTGAGAAACCCAGGTTTTGCACTTGATCAACTCAACCTTACTATTTGTATATGAATTCCACATTGGACCTGCCTCAGTTTCACAACATATATAGAAATATAAGATTTTTTTTATGCCAGTGTAAAGCTTTTATTTGTTATTGTACATCAAGTACAAGTAGTAAAAGTAGAAAAATCAAAATAATCTGTTGGGTAAACACAGCTAATGCTGCTTAAAATTAAATTAGTTGTCCTACATACAGTCGTCAGTCACACAACTTGGTCAGTTTTAAGTTGTCCTATATACAGGCATCAACCACACAGCATGGTCAGTTTAAAGTTGTCCTATATAGTTGTCAGTCACACAACTTGGTCAGTTTTATGTTGTCCTATATAGTTGTCAGTCACACAACTTGGTCAGTTTTATGCTGTCCTATATAGTTGTCAGTCACAAAGCTTGGTCAGTTTTATGTTGTCCTATATAGTGGTCGGTCACACAACTTGGTCAGTTTTAAGTTGTCCTATATACAGGCATCAACCACACAGCATGGTCAGTTTAAAGTTGTCCTATATATAGTTGTCAGTCACACAACCTGGTCAGTTTAAGTTATCCTACATACAGTTGTCAACCACACAACTTGGTCAGTTTTAAGTTGTCCTATATACAGTAGTCTGTCACACAACTTCATCAGTTTTAAGTTGTCCGATATATAGTTGTCAGTCACACAACTTGGTCAGTTTAAGTTATCCTACATCCAGTCGTCAACCACACAACTTGGTCAGTTTTAAATTGTCCTATATACAGTCGTCAACCACAGAACTTTGTCAGTTTTAAGTTGTCCTAAATAAGATTGTCAACTACACAACTTGGTCAGTTTTAAGTTGTCCTATAAACAGTCATCAACCACACAACTTGGTCAGTTTTAAGTTGTCCTATATACAGTTGTCAGTCACACAACTTGGTCAGTTTGAAGTTGTCCTGTATAAGATTGTCAAACACACAACTTGGTCAGTTTTAAGTTGTCCTATATAAGATTGTCAACTACACAACGTGGTCAGTTTTAAGTTGTCCTATAAACAGTCGTCAACCACACAACTTGGTCAGTTTTAAGTTGTCCTACATACAGTCGTCAGTCACACAACTTGGTCAGTTTTAAGTTGTCCTATAAACAGTCGTCAACCACACAACGTGATCAGTTTTAAGTTGTCCTATTATACAGTCATCAACCACACACCATGGTCAGTTTTAAGTTGTCCTATATACAGTCGTCAGTCACACAACATGATCAGTTTTAAGTTGTCCTAGTATACAGTCTTCAGTCACACAACTTGGTCAGTTTAAGTTATCCTACATCCAGTCGTCAACCACACAACATGGTCAGTTTTAAGTTGTCCTATATACAGTCGTCAACCACACAACATGGTCAGTTTTAAGTTGTCCTATATACAGTCGTCAACCACACAACTTGGTCAGTTTTAAGTTGTCCTATATACAGTCGTCAACCACACAACTTGGTCAGTTTTATGCTGTCCTATATAGTTGTCAGTCACACAGCTTGGTCAGTTTTATGTTGTCCTATATAGTGGTCGGTCACACAACTTGGTCAGTTTTAAGTTGTCCTATATACAGGCATCAACCACACAACATGGTCAGTTTAAAGTTGTCCTATATAGTTGTCAGTCACACAACCTGGTCAGTTTAAGTTATCCTACATACAGTTGTCAACCACACAACTTGGTCAGTTTTAAGTTGTCCTATATACAGTAGTCTGTCACACAACTTGGTCAGTTTTAAGTTGTCCTATATAGTTGTCAGTCACAAAGCTTGGTCAGTTTTATGTTGTCCTATATAGTGGTCGGTCACACAACGTGGTCAGTTTTAAGTTGTCCTATATATAGGCATCAACCACACAGCATGGTCAGTTTAAAGTTGTCCTATATATAGTTGTCAGTCACACAACCTGGTCAGTTTAAGTTATCCTACATACAGTTGTCAACCACACAACTTGGTCAGTTTTAAGTTGTCCTATATACAGTAGTCTGTCACACAACTTCATCAGTTTTAAGTTGTCCGATATATAGTTGTCAACCACACAACTTGGTCAGTTTTAAGTTGTCCTATAAACAGTCGTCAACCACACAACGTGATCAGTTTTAAGTTGTCCTATTATACAGTCATCAACCACACACCATGGTCAGTTTTAAGTTGTCCTATATACAGTCGTCAGTCACACAACATGATCAGTTTTAAGTTGTCCTATTATACAGTCTTCAGTCACACAACGTGGTCAGTTTTAAGTTGTCCTATATACAGTCGTCAACCACACAACATGGTCAGTTTTAAGTTGTCCTATATACAGTCATCAACCACACAACATGGTCAGTTTTAAGTTGTCCTATATACAGTCTTCAGTCACACAACTTGGTCAGTTTTAAGTTGTCCTATATACAGTCGTCAACCACACAACGTGGTCAGTTTTAAGTTGTCCTATATACAGTCGTCAACCACACAACGTGGTCAGTTTTAAGTTGTCCTATATACAGTCGTAAACCACACAACGTGGTCAGTTTTAAGTTGTCCTATATACAGTTGTCAACCACACAACGTGGTCAGTTTTAAGTTGTCCTATATACAGTCATCAACCACACAACATGGTCAGTTTTAAGTTGTCCTATATACAGTCATCAACCACACAACATGGTCAGTTTTAAGTTGTCCTATATACAGTCGTCAACCACACAACGTGATCAGTTTTAAGTTGTCCTATATACAGTCTTCAGTCACACAACTTGATCAGTTTTAAGTTGTCCCATTATACAGTCTTCAGTCACACAACTTGGTCAGTTTTAAGTTGTCCTATATACAGTCGTCAACCACACAACGTGATCAGTTTTAAGTTGTCCTATATACAGTCTTCAGTCACACAACATGGTCAGTTTTAAGTTGTCCCATATACAGTCTTCAGTCACACAACATGGTCAGTTTTAAGTTGTCCTATATACAGTCGTCAATCGCACAACTTGGTCAGTTTTAAGTTGTCCTATATACAATCGTCAACCACACAACATTGTCAGTTTTAAGTTGTCCTATATACAGTCTTCAGTCACACAACATGATCAGTTTTAAGTTGTCCTATTATACAGTCATCAGTCACACAACATGGTCAGTTTTAAGTTGTCCTATATACAGTCGTCAACCACACAACATGGTCAGTTTTAAGTTGTCCTGTAAGCAGTCATCAACCACACAACTTGGTCAGTTTTAAGTTGTCCTATAAACAGTCGTCAACCACACAACATGGTCAGTTTTAAGTTGTCCTATATACAGTCGTCAACCACATAACATGGTCAGTTTTAAGTTGTCCTATAAACAGTCGTCAACCACACAACTTGATCAGTTTTAAGTTGTCCTATTATACAGTCGTCAACCACACAACATGGTCAGTTTTAAGTTGTCCTATAAACAGTTGTCAACCACAAAACGTGATCAGTTTTAAGTTGTCCTACATACAGTGTCCAGTCACACAACTTGGTCAGTTTTAAGTTGTCCTATATACAGTCTTCAGTCACACAACATGGTCAGTTTTAAGTTGTCCTATATACAGTCATCAACCACACAACTTGGTCAGTTTTAAGTTGTCCTATAAACAGTCGTCAACCACACAATGTGGTCAGTTTTAAGTTGTCCTATTATACAGTCTTCAGTCACACAACTTGGTCAGTTTTAAGTTGTCCTATTATACAGTCTTCAGTCACACAACTTGGTCAGTTTTAAGTTGTCCTATATACAGTCTTCAGTCACACAACGTGGTCAGTTTTAAGTTGTCCTATATACAGTCTTCAGTCACACAACTTGGTCAATTTTAAGTTGTCCTCTATACAGTCTTCAGTCACACAACGTGGTCAGTTTTAAGTTGTCCTATATACAGTCTTCAGTCACACAACTTGGTCAGTTTTAAGTTGTCCTATATACAGTCTTCAGTCACACAACATGGTCAGTTTTAAGTTGTCCTATAAACAGTCGTCAACCACACAACGCGATCAGTTTTAAGTTGTCCTATATACAGTCGTCAACCACACAACATGGTCAGTTTTAAGTTGTCCTATATACAGTCGTCAACCACACAACATGGTCAGTTTTAAGTTGTCCTATATACAGTTGTCAACCACACAACTTGGTCAGTTTTAAGTTGTCCTATTATACAGTCTTCAGTCACACAACTTGGTCAGTTTTAAGTTGTCCTATTATACAGTCTTCAGTCACACAACTTGGTCAGTTTTAAGTTGTCCTATTATACAGTCTTCAGTCACACAACTTGGTCAGTTTTAAGTTGTCCTATATACAGTCGTCAGTCACACAACTTGGTCAGTTTTAAGTTGTCCTATATACAGTCTTCAGTCACACAACGTGGTCAGTTTTAAGTTGTCCTATATACAGTCTTCAGTCACACAACTTGATCAGTTTTAAGTTGTCCTATATACAGTCTTCAGTCACACAACGTGGTCAGTTTTAAGTTGTCCTATATACAGTCTTCAGTCACACAACTTGATCAGTTTTAAGTTGTCCTATATACAGTCATCAGTCACACAACTTGATCAGTTTTAAGTTGTCCTATATACAGTCTTCAGTCACACAACTTGATCAGTTTTAAGTTGTCCTATATACAGTCATCAGTCACACAACGTGGTCAGTTTTAAGTTGTCCTATATACAGTCTTCAGTCACACAACTTGATCAGTTTTAAGTTGTCCTATTATACAATCTTCAGTCACACCTTGGTAAAAATTTGTCTAAAACAATCTTTGAGTGGTTTTGAAAATCAGACAAACACAGATGTCCATCTCTGCGTTTATATTTCTCATCATCTCGCTTAATTTAGAAATCATAAAATATATCAGGACTTGTATTTTAGCATCTTTCCTCAAGTGGCCCACAGGGCCTATAGCATTACAAATCTACTTGCCCCATCAAACTTCTACTGGCCCACAAATACACTGCAACTTATATGTAACAACCTCCTTAAGGACACAAGAAAACCGGTCTTTATAGGGAGGTGGTCTTTATATAGAGGTTGATTTGTACACAAATGGTACTATTGGGGATGGCAAAATCAGTCTTTGTGACCAGGTGGGTTTTATACACAGGTGGTCGCTAAAGCAGGTTTTAATGTAACCTGAAATAATTTTTTTGATATATTTAGATAAAGAATTACCAACTCTAACACATGGGGATAAGACAGGATATTTTCAGTGTGTATTTAAAGATGAGATAGATCATGTAGATTATTTTGCAACATTTACATATGTGTAAAATTATTGATTAACAGAAGCCTTGACACTGTCTTTATTTCTCTGACTGGACAATGGGGCCAGTACACATGAGAAATCAACTGGTCCATCCTATCATTTATTGACCACGGGCTAGCGAACCAGTGCTAATTTTGAGCCCTGTATATATAAAACAATAGACTCTTTAAAAGTACAGTTTATCAATGTCTCCTGTCACTGTATTTATAATGGATTCGGAAGCATGTGTACTCTATTGACCTCAACAAGAACTCTAAAGCAAAGAATATACATACTTATTTTGTCTGTGCTGTGTTTCCTGTTTTCCAATCTATTGTCTGTTCGGCTTGTACAAATCAATATTGGTGATCAAAGAACTAATTGCTTGTTTTACATTACAAAGATATTTTATATGATAGTTAATTATATATGAGGATTTTAACACACTGTAACGTACATTTCAGGATATGACTTTCTTTTTTTCATGTAGGTATGAGGATACTTTTTATATCATAAACTATCGTAAGTGTTTTATTGAATTGTTGAATACAAAATCGACTCTTTAATGTTACCTTTGCATTGATCTTCAAATTAAAAAAAAAACTTGATATTTTCTCTTTAAGATTGATGTGGATACTTTACCCAGCCTTCAGAGACTGTTTCTGAGCTTCAATGATATCAGCAGGTGAGTACATAAAGTTCACAACTATTATTCTCTGTCTCTCTGTCTCTCTCTGTCTCTCTGTCTCTCTCTCTCTCTCTCTCCATCTCAGTTTTTTGGAAGAGAGTTTGTAATACTCATTGCTGTTTAGAATGATGTAAAATCTCAAGTAGAAGTTTGGTGACAGATGCTGTATTGGACCTGTATATAATGACATTCATCAAATTTTAGCTCACTTTGTAGATGTTGCTGTTTCCTGCTTTCAATTTCACATCTTTAAAGATCAGTTTAGATCATGTGTTGTCATGGGAAACCTGGATTTAGAGCTCATAATGTCAATTGTAACGTCTAAATCTTCACAGATGCTAATTCTTGACATTTTCTGCTTTAGTACTATATACCTGAAAATTTTTGCCCCTGGTTATTTTTGCCCTTGGTTAATTTTGCCCTTTTATGACAGAGAACATATTCACCCAATCTTAGATTTGATGTAAATCACCATAGCATCATGAATGGTATGTATGTCCGTGCTACAGTTATTTAGCTTGTAATTTTCACTTTCATTTTAAATTTGCCCTCTCATCTAAGAGGCAAAAACTGCAAAAAAAAAAAAAAAACGGAGGCTTAAATTTCCAGGTATACAGTATGAATAAATCCAAAGATTATCTATAACAAGACTTTGTGTCATATTACATAATTCACCTTCTTGTTCATGTGTTATTAGGTCAGTTTTTTTCCTCCTTGTTTGATTGGGGCTGAAATACAACCCCCATTGCCGATGCAAAACTAACACTTTTATTAACACACTTTATTAGTATATTTTGATTCCTAAAATGATGATAATGTTTCCCGAAATAAATGTGAACTGAATCGCAGGGCAAAAAAATGTGAAAATCTGTTTTTATATACTTAAACTAGGCTACATGTAATACCAGAGTACCATACAGTGAAACCCTGTCTTAAGAGACCACTCTTACGAAAAACCACTTGCCTTATGAGACCACCCAGTTAAATAATCCAGTGAATAAAACCTCTGTTGAGAGGCCACCTGTCTTGTGAGACCACATTTTCAATGGCAGATTGAGTGATCTCACAAGACATTTGGAAAACAACATACAGTAAAACCTGCTTTAGCGACCACCTGTGTATAAAGACCACCTGGTCACAAAGACTTTTTTCCTGTCCCCAATAGTACCATTTGTGTACATATCAACCTGTATATAAAGACCACCTCCCTATTTTCTTGTTTCCCTAAGCAGGTCATTATATATACAAGTTTTACTGTATTTTGACAAAAACATCTTATACTTCCAAATTATAACTGTTGCCCGACTTGGAAAATTGTTAAAATAGTTTATTTGAAGACCTGATATGTATAGGGGACAACCAGGAATGTCGTCAATATCACTGCATATCGACTTTGATGACAATTCCCAAAATACTCAGGACAAATCTTGTAAGTAATCTTGAAATCTTAATTTATGTTCTAAGTTTTCCGTCCTTAGACATTCTGGTGTATGCTAATTCTTGTCTTATTCTGGTTTTTAGAATATAGGTAAACAATTGAAATCATAACAGATGACCCGGTATATATTTAAAACCCAGTTAATGGTGTGCCAGTGAGACTTCTTGTCCTAACAGCTCATAATTCTATGGTAGAAAAAAATTACATAAAAGAAAAAAAAACAACAAAAAACAAAGCAAGTGTCAACCAAACAGCTAGAGGAGTTAGGTTTTTAAAACTGTTTATAATGTCGTAAAGAAGAATTTACAAAGGTGTAACGTTGTTTGTGGCCTACTTGAAATGTACATTGGTAATATTTACGTTTGTTTGCTGATCATAAATTTGATCTGTCATGGGCTCTAGTGGCCATTAGTTTTATTATGTCCGGAACTTTCCGTCAGGCCGGTGGTCTACTGTGATGTGTTATATAAATGGCTAATGCAACATCTGGAGTGAAAACGGAAACTTTCATATGCATATAAAAAGGCTATTAGAACAGGAATATTTGAACAACTTTAATTACGACCCTGGAATGACTATAATAGATCGATTCATACCATATCTATTGTTATATATATATCCATTCTATTCAGGACTTTTTAGCTGTAATGTATTTTCTTAAGGACTTAGCGACTAAATGATAATGGACTTAAAGAATATTAATTGCTGGACGAGTGGTTCCAAGCACCTGTCATGTATAAAAAATGACTTGGACTGTAAGGGATTCAGCTTTAAAATGGCAAGGTTTCGGAAATGGTCTTGTCCCGTTCCAAAACGACCCTCCTCATCTAGAGTTTTACCAAGGAGGACCATTATAAATGATTTAGACGGCAGATGCAGGTAATAATACCACTGTTAAACTTATGTCTTATGTTTGCGCGTTTTGTTTGAGAATCTTAACTGTAAATATTTGTTGGGGAATTCTCTTTCTGTGTATACACACTATGGTACTTTATAGATTTACTTTCCAGAGAGAACATGGTGATTACTCGATTTAGATCAAACAGATAATGATTTTGTTTACTCATAACGAATACGTTCACAGATCTAATTGTAAAATATTATGATTACAAATCTTATAGGGGCCAAGTGGTTAGAGCATCGTGCTATAAACCATAAAAGTCTCTCACTTCTGGTCAGCACAGTTACGAGACCCGCTGGAACCATCGCTGATTTTTGTGAGAATGTTTGTCAGTTTACTTGCAGAAGGCTGGTGGTCTCTTCCTGGGTACATTTAAACCCAGGGTTCACACAGACCTTAAAAAAAGTGCTTGAAAACAAAAATACACTTGAAAAGTGCTTGAATTTGATGCAAAATGCTTGATTTATTTCATCAGAGTGCTTGAATTCTACTTCTTGCTCATCACTTGATACAGACTTTCAGATGAAGGAAAATAAGCTCAGTCATACCCTTCACCTAGTATAATGCAATTTGAGTAAAGCATTTTTGTGATGCTATAACTGCTGGATCTTTTTAGTGTGTAGTGAAACTCTCTGCAGTGTTTTGAGGATGTGAAAGAATTGTCCTGTCAGAGTTTCTTTTTTACTTTGTGTTTGCTTGCAAGGTCTTGATAGCTTAAACATACCCATTGAAAGTGCTTGAAAAGTGAAAAACTCCATGAAAAATCCTGGAAAAGTGCTTGAATTTTTTTTTTCATTCGCTTTGTAACTGCACTGTAACCAGGTTCCCTTCTCTGTCATTAAAAACTTTGCTGAAAATAAAATAGTTGTATAAAACAAAAGCAAAAACACGTCTTCTGGCTATCTTCTTATCAAGAGTTGTCACCCTTTAATCAAAGTTTAATAACTGTTAAATGTAGATCACTTGTATTTTATGATGCTTTTATTTCACCTATGATCCACCTTTCCATATATCTTGGAAATATTTGTATAACGGATTATAGTCATGAATCTTTGATCGAGTCTGAAACTTGACTTCAAAAGTTTGAAACGGCAGAAGATTTTAATTTTGCAAGTTGCCGGTGATAATCTCGAGCATGTTTATATGAAAATAAGAATACTTGCCCGTAGTACCACTATATGATTTTCATACCAAAAGTACAGTATACTCTTTTTTATGACAGAAAACATATTCCCCCTGTCTCAAATTCTCCTTAAATTGCCAGTCTCTTGGATCTGTGTGTGGGTGTGGGAGTGTGGACGCATGTGTGTGTGTGGATGCATGTGTGTGTGGACACATGTTTGTGTGTGTGGACTCATGTTTGTGTGTATGGATGCCTGTGTGTGTGTGGACGCATGTGTGTGTGGACACATGTGTCTTTATTTATGTATGTTGAACCTTAAAGAGTTGATCTGATATCAAATCGAAAACAAACAACTTTTCGAGTACAAAAGTTTAGTGGTACTCAGTTTTTCGAGCAGCTGAGTACAGTCATAAATTATCAAACCACTTAATATAGTCAATAAAAGTCAAAATGTGCAGACATATTTAAATAATCTGACGATGACCTTTTTAAACTTCAGTTTTAATTGTACGCATTTTATTACTGATAAAGAACTAGCACCTAGTGATCAATGTACTGTTTGTTTAAAAAATACATGTACATTTAGGTATATATGAAGATGTAGTTTAAAACTTCACGTCTATATATATATATATATATATATATATATATATATATATATATATATATATATAAATGCTGTGTCCCTCTAAAAATAATCTATTTAGACAGGTAGACTATTACATTATATGAGATTTACGGCATTTGGACAATATATCTGAGATTGCTTTGGAGTATGTCTGTTTAAGTTCCAGCTTTATCTTAAATACATCTTCAATCTTTTGAGAACCACCCACCATTCATAAAACGAGTAATTTCATAAAATTGGTTCTAGTAGTTCTTTCTAAATCACATGTTTAAAAAAGTTGATATGCCATGTGATTAGGAAGAGCTTTGAATTTTAACATCAGTCATTATTGTTAATTGCTCTATTTTTTGCACTTATAATTAACAACATGTAACATTTTGAATGATTCCGGATAAATGTATTATTGGCCTTTTTACAAAGTGTTGAAATAAAAACCCAAATTGACGACAGGTTAAAATACAGGTAAAAATCTGATAATTACCCTAGATACGGGCCTGTACACAGCGGTAACATTAAACGCTGACGATACGTACCATAGAAATTATGAAAAATGTGTCAGTTACACAGGTAACTCTGCAATATTTTATTACACACTGTAATTTATAAACACCTGATTCAGCAAAATACTTTACAGACTGGATTTTCATTTCAAGTTGAATTCTTACCAAAGGGGAATAACTCTTACTTGATTATCAACAATTCTGTATGTGTCTGAAAATTCTGTATAAATTGTCTTGGAGAAGCTGTTTTAAGAGTAAAGTGAGAAATATTTTCTGCTGAAGTTTGGTACAGTTCTTCAAGATTCTTGTTGTAATTTGTATTTTATGCAGTTTGAAGGGAATTAAAAATTATTATGACACTGGCGCTGCTGGTATAAAATCAGTAGTATGTTTGGATACAATTGATAGTTTAGCCATTACTATAAAGCTTTTTTTATGATCTGATGACGAAATGTTACATCTTAACTCATCAACCCCTGAAAAACAATGGACTCTTTTGTAAATCAATGACTTAGACTAGTCCAATTGTGTCTTTAGGGGTGAATAAGTATATTAGACTTGAGGGAAACATAAATTAAGTGGCACAGGATCACTTTGTTTTTGTTTGTTTGTTGTTGTTTTTTTTATGAATGTCTAAGTTTACTAGAATAATTCTAAATAACAAAATTAGATCTATAATTTGAGTAATATATATCTATAAATAATCTATTTATAGATCCGGTCAAGGGGTAGTTAATCCATTTTGATTGTGAGATTGTTTGCTGAATGAAAAGTATGACACACACACAGAGACATACACATACCACACATGCACACAAACAAGCATACATTCATACACCTATAATAGACACAGACACCTAATTTTACTAAAACATGTTTTGAGAGACCACTGGTCTTGTAAGTCTACATTTCACAGAGGATATGGTCTTTCAGGACAGGTTTTACTGTAGCACTGTGGAACCTGACTTGAGAGATCACTCCATCTGCCACCCAAATATGTTCTTTCAAGACAGGTGGCCTCTCAAATGAGGTTTTGTTTAATGGATTATCTAAATGGTAAGTATCCAAGTGGTTTTCAGAATAGGGTCTCAGATGACAGGTGGTCTTTCATTAGAGTGATCTTTCAAGACAGGTTTCACTGTAGAACTATGCAAGTCAGCTTGTAATATATAGCTTGTTACAAGTTACTTACTTAATCCTCTCTGCCCAATGATGGATGGGCATAGGCCCTTCACCACTGTCCACCAGTCGTCTCTGTATTTTGCCCTGCCCTTTGCTTTGCCCCATGATAGCCTGACGGTTCGCTACTCGGTGTCTAAGGTTTTCCTCCATGTTAGTTCTGGTCGGGGTTGTTTGCGTTCGCCTTAAGGGTTCCAATCAAGAGCTCGGTGGGTGATGTTTGTCTGGTATTGTTACATGTTACTTTATGTTAAATACCATTTGCATATAATTATTGGGTTTTTTTTCCCTCTGTGTGCATACCAATGTCAGTTGTATGAAGTGTAATAGAAATCGACTTGTTAAATATGTCAAAAACAAATCTTAAAACACATCAAAACAAATTAATTAAAAATATTGGATTGACTAGCACAGGGGGAAAGAAGGCAACGCCACAGGAGATGTTCAATTACAGTACAATGGCTAAATTAAATCAGCTTTCATCTTATATAACACAGCAGAGATTTTCCTCAAAGGAAATAGATTTGTAGCAAGATCGGTTCCTTTGATATTGACAAGGTATAATGCAGTTATGTGTTTATTGCAACATAATCTGAGAACTGAAATTGACTTGACATGCTTGTCTGAAACTACTGGTTTAGAATTGAATGAATGCAAAGTCTTGAAAAAAAAAAATATGAATATGATTAAACCCAGTAATGAAATGCTATTTTGTATGTAACTTTAAAATGGAGATTTGTTTCTGAGATTCTGATATTGGAAATTTTAGTGTATTTTGTTGCAGAATTAGATTTTTTGGATTAGACAAATATTATCCAGGAATTAGGAATAGTGTACATTTAATTTTGTGATGTATGCATGATATGGTGCAAATCATATATTTTGTTGGATTGATTTTATATATTGTTTCAAGTTGTGTAAATTATTGGAAATGTATTTTTCTTGGGATGTATAACTTTGAGGTGTATCATTTCACAATAAGTAGTTGTTTTAGATGTATGAGTTATTCAGTGATAGGAATTTCTCTTGCATGAGGCAGGCCGTAGGTTCAAACTCGGCCCAGGGCAGCACAAACTTTAAAACAGTGGTAGCGACATAAAGCAAAGAATTATAAAAATTAATATTTGTAAATGTGTGAGTGGAAAATTCTAATAATCAATATTTATACATACATAGGCGTCGGAAGCAAATTGAAAGTGGGGGGGCTAAACCAACTTAAAACACACACACGCCAGAAGTGGGGGGGCTAATTTTCCAACTTAAAACACACACACGCCAGAAACGTCTTGGGGGCTAAGCCCCAATTTTCAACACCTATGCCTATCTTTGCCCCCCCCCCCCGGCTCCGACGCCTATGACATATACATACGTAAGTGAAAAACTTAATAATCATATTAAGTAAGTGAAAATTTTAATAATCATAAATGTGTAGTTGTAAGTGAAAATTTTAATAATGATCAATGTGTAGGTGAAAATTTTTATCGCCCGCTTTCGAAGAAATGGGGGATATTAATTTAAATTTGTCCGTCTGTCACGCCTTGCTTCTGTGCAATCATGGCAACAAATATTATCCAATTTTCTTCAAACTTGGTAACAAGAAAAAATGCCTAAAGGGCTCAGCCAAGTTCGATTGCCACTTTTGGCAGATGTTATTTGGCAGATTAATGGCCCCTTGATGAACGAAAAAATGTCATTTTCTTCTGTTTCTATGCAATCACAACAGCAAATATTATCCAATTTTCTTTAAACTTGGTAACATGGTTAAATGCCTAAAGGGCTAAGCCAAGTTTGAATGCCACTTTTGGAGGACACGTTATTTGGTGGAGTTATGGCCCCTTGATTAACGAAAAGTGTGATGTCAACAGCATGAAAATAACATGTTTCAACCTAACCTCAAAAGAGTTTACCTACAATATGATGCCACTTTACAAAAGGGAGGAAAGCCGGGGATATAAATTCTGTGAATTAACTTGTTTAAATCATGAATGTGAGTGAAAATTTTAATAGCGATAAACGTGTAAGTCAAAATTTTTATCATGAAATGTGCTTGTGAAAATTTTATACAATAACGTGCAAATGAAAAAAAAACCAAAAAACCACAAATGAAAATCTTATAGAAAGAGGTAAAAACAAAAACATATTTAATATAGGTTTTTAAAAAGAATGCAAGGGATAAAAGGGAAAGTTAAAATTTTGGTTAAAAAAAACAAAAAACAACTGTATGCATGTAGCGGGTATGTAAATACAGAAAGTATGGGGGAGTATTCATTGACTTTCTTTAATTCAATGTTCAAACACTGGTTTACAGATTTCGTTTTAAATCTCATATTGACTTTACACATGTAAGATCTTTTCTATGCAGTCGTACATCAAATAGAAATTTAATTCTGTAAGTGTAAGGATGGCTGTGTTGATGTTTTTATTTTGCATAGGGAAAATATTTGTCATGCAAATATTGAAATATACGTGAAATCTCAAACTAATGGAATCGATTCCAGTTAACCTATTGAATGTTTAGATAAAGCATGACATGTTTTCACAAATAAAATTTATTAATGATGTACAAGCATTTTGACCCTTAATCTTTCCATTGATATTATCATAAAGAATTCATATCACTTGTGCAGTTTGATAACGTTTAATTAAAATGGTACCACAGGTAAATACAAAATGACATAAAATGAATTTGTTGGAAGTGAAAAAATAGACAACCGGTAAGATCTCTCAAGAGAAACATATCTTGTCAGTTTTAACGTGTGTCAGTTGCACACTGTTAACCCTGTTTTTGAAGGTGGAGATCATATAATTTGGGATATGCTTATTATAACATCGGAAATATTTTGGACAACATTTCAAGGAATCTACTTGGATTTGTGTGGAACTGTATCTTCAGTAGATATATGTTTTTCTGTAAATTTTGAAATTGACAGTATTGTATAGTGGGGATATAAATACATAGGATTTAATGTATCTGAGTCTTCATTTTATAATAATTTCTTCACAGTTTGTACGTACCTGTATGTTGTTTATGTAATCACAATTTTCTCCTCGCTGTTTACCCGATGTGGCTATCTCATATCTCTGTCTCTATCTCCACTTTCTAACTCTCTTTCTCTCACTGGGCTCACTTTTGTAGGTAACACCAACTTGGCTGTCTCAAATCTCTCTCTCTCTCTCTGTCTCTCTCTTTGTCTCTCTCTCTGTCTCTCTCTCTCTGTCTCTCTCTCTGTCTGTCTGTCTGTCTCTCTCTCTCTCTCTCTGTCTCTCTGTCTCTCTCTCTCTCTCTCTCTCTCTCTCTCTCTCTCTCTCTCTCTCTCTCTCTCTCTCTCTCTCTCTCTCTCTCTCTCTCTCTCTCTCTCTCTCTCTCTCTCTCTCTCTCTCTCCTCTTCCACTTGAATTTTCTCTGGATTCCTTTTAGTAGGTTCTGTTTGTTTACAAATGTTGAGGTGGGAATTCTAACACTTTTATTAATCCACTAGCAGTGAAACAGGTGGGTGGGGTGGTCATGGGGGCGATAGGTTTTGCCTTTGTCTGTTGTCTGTTAATCCCTGTGGTCTAAGTTTTGTTATTGCTCACCATTCACTTAACTTATTTCCCCCTAAAGACACATTTGGACTGGTCCAACTCATTGATTTACAGAAGAGTCCATTGTTTTTCTGGGGTTGATGAGTTAACAGCTAGGGACCTGGGCCCAAAATCACCAAATTTACACAGCTTTTGTTATATAATTTCGACTACCTGTAAATAGTTGTTTGTGAAACTTTGTGATCTGACTGAATAGGAAATGGATTGTTATTTTTCATTTTTTGCATAAAAAAATTTGGGGTCACACTTTTGATTTTGCTGTGCTTGAAAAAAGAATAAATACTTTAAGAACTATACTTGATATTTGAGTACCGGTATGTACACAAGATAATTTGTAATTATTTCTGAAGTTTTCTTCAAATGAAGGATAGCTTTCATCATTATTTACAATTGTATGCCATCGGTATATAAACATGTCCTGCTGTAGCATATTTTGTGTGTTTTTATCATGAAAAGTTAGTTGAGCTGGATTACTGGATAAATATGGTGACTTTTGGGCTCGATTAATAAACGTAAGCTTGTGCAGGGAAACAAATTCCTTGAAGTTATATCCATTCACTGTATTCATTTATATTAAATGGTATATTCCTGTAGGATATATATATTTACAGCCGCAATCTACGATATCATCTGATCTGTTCCTACAAACAAATCACTTAAACAATTATTAAGATTAAATTTCTGGAAATAGGTGACAATGTCAGGTGTATCTCTAGGCTGTATACGAAACACCAAACAAACTCGGATCACAAAATATTGTCTTTGTGGATTAAATTGAACATTAGTAATAACAATAACCGACCTGTAACATTTTAACTTTTACCTCAATGGTTCTAACCGACCTGTAACATTTTTAAGTTTTACCTCAATGGTTCATACATAACTGTTTTAGTTGTTCATTTCGCACAGATTTATAATACTAGAATAGTAAACGAGTTTGCTTTTTAGTTAAGGAGTTTTTTCGCCGTTCTGGTACCTAATACTAACAAGGACTTAAATATTATCGCTGTCAGGTAAAAAAATCCTAACCATATATATCAATTTCTGTATGCTTCAGATTGCCTTGGTTTCAACATACTTGTACATTTAATGTTTTGAGTTTTTGGACTGTCTTTCTTTATTTTTAGATATTCAGACACTTGAAATTTAATTGGTTGTCAGTTTCTATGGTAAAATTAAATCACTTATAGAGAGATTTTTTATTTTTTTATTTATAACAAAACTCAAATTAGTTACTCTAATTTGTAAAAAAATGAAGACTTTGGCTTAAAGGGGGCATTTAGCTGTGTTTACCAAAAAAAAAAAATATATATTATTTTAATTTTTCTCTATTTTTACTTCTTGTACTTGATGTAAAATAACAAATAAGAGCTATACACAGGCATAACAAATCTTATTTATTTTGTGAAAATAAGGTCAGGTCCAGTGTAAGTGTGAGTAAATCAATTGCAACTGAAAAAGTCCCAAACCTGGGTTTCTCAAGCAATTTTCACAAGATTCCTAGGAATTTAAGAATTTTTATGTCTGTGTATGTGATATCTTTTTTGTTATTGTATATCAACCTAAGTAGTAAAAAAAGGAAAGAAAATTTTTGGGGAAAAAAAAATCACAACTAATGTCCCTTTTATTATGATTTAACTGTTCTGTTAGTTTGTTATAGAAAAATTCTGGGACATTGTTGTAAGTCTGTTATGTTTAATGACTTCATTTTATGATAAATTGGATTGTAAACAAGAGCTGTTAAATCATTCACCCCTAAAGACACATTGGACTGGTCTATATCATTGATGTATAGAAGAGTCCATTGTTTTTCAGGGGTTGATGAGTTAAACTAAGCAAGATAGAGTCTTTATGTTTGGTAAAATTCAAGATAATAATTTCTAACAAAAGGTCTAACTTTTTACATAGGTAAATGTTTAAAAAAAATTTAAAAAATAAAAAAATCGGTGAAAATTCCATAGACCACAAACATCATTTGTATTGATAGGAAAACTGTTGATATGCATGTTGATCCGGCATTCCCATCAATTGGAATTTGGCAGTTTGGGAGCATTTGTGATCAACAAATAATAAGTGTTTAGCTATGTTAGTGACAGTTTCTTTGTTAAACACTCTGTATACAAAGTGACAGTTTTCTGTGGTGAAACTTACAAGTGAAATTGAAAGTATCACTGTACATGTTAGTGACATATTTCAGGTTTCTGGGGTGAAACAAGTGAAATCATTATAAGTGATATATTTTAAGTTTCTGGGTGAAATCCAGTATAATTTTAAGTGACATATTTAAAATTTTGAGGTGAAACTTAAAGTAAAATCCAGTATAGTTATAAATGACATATTTTAGGTTTCTAGGGTGAAACTCACAAGTGAAATTTAGTATAATTATAAGTGACATATTTAAAATTTTGAGTTGAAACTAGTATCATTATAAGCGACATATTTTAGAACTCTCAGATTATCACAGGTCTAAAGCACTTGACCCGATGCTGGTGATTGCTATCAATGATATGGACAACATAAAGACATGGAACTGACGTTAATCAGTCATCTCCAACACCACGAGGTTTTAAGGTTGATAGATCAATTTTTTAAAGTGCAGTTAAATTTGAAGATTTATACATAACAAACTGTTCTCTATTCAGACGTAAAACATACATGTACAATCAATGTAGTTTGCATTTGGGCTGGTGCAAACTGATTTCTATAGATTACAATCATATAAATATAGACTGAATAAACAACTAAATAGGAAGTCAACATTTGAACAGAAAATGTGGTGATGTTGACTTGACATTCAAATATTTCTTCACTCAGGAAAACAAACAAAATATTATGGAAGGTTTGAATTGTATGTGTGTATGTCAACAAAGAAAGATAAATTATCACAACGGTATTGGTATATATCTTTAAATTTCAAAATATCATGTGCAATTTTGGTTACATTATACTCATTTGTAGAAGTAAAAGATTTGAAACAAGATGAATTTTAAATTTCTTAAAAAAAAAGATGAATAAGAAAATAATAAATTTTAATGTTTTGTCGTAAAAATTACAAATTCAGAAATCAGATTGGTGCATAGATAAATATAGTTATGTCACCACCCCTGTTGAGGAAAGTGGACTGATCCAAAACACTTGAGAGATTATTCTAATATATAGGGAAAGTTGGCAAAGGTTAAGAGCTAGTTCATGTAGTTCTCACATGTAACTGTGTTTTTAGGCTGTTAACATAAGTGACTTCTTGGGATAGCTTTAAATGTACAAGTATGGGAATAATTCATCTTCTGTAGTCTTGTGTCTTCATTAACGGTGGTTATTATGTAAAATATTCTGAATTTCAATGTAGTTGGACAATTTACATTTCTGCACTTAAAAGAAAACTGGTTTTTCTCACTCTCTTTTTTTTTCTCCTTCTCCGCCAGAATGAAATTAATTGACAGTGGAACGTAGTAAATGATTGACAATTAATGAATGCACATTGTTTTAGATGAAGTTATTTGGTTGGTAAATTATAGATGAATGCAGCCATGATTAGGACAAAAGGAAATTGATTTGTGGAGTACATAATAATGTCTGCAACTTAATTTGTGTCACAGACAGCTAATATATATATAACTTGACGGAAGAAAAATTCAAACTTTCAGTGGAAATAATGAATGGATATTCTGTATGCGCAAATTTTGATTAGAACCAAAATAAATGTGCCATGAGAATGTGGAATGCTACGCAAATATGATATGTGGAACATATGTGGAATTACAATAAGATTAAAATGATGTACTGATGTATGCCATACCCAGCCCTTTAGGGAATAGCAGAAAGGTACATTTGTATAGCTGAAATTTGTGGGTATTTTTTTCCGAAATATAAGAGAAATTAGACACCGACAATTTACACCATTTTTTCTTGCCGACAATATGCAGTCTGTTGGTGGCTTCTTTTGAAAGGGCCGGATATACTTTGGTGTCTGAATTTAGTGAAGGTTGCCACACTTGGCCATTTCTTGTTGGTCCATTTATATCAGAATGTGGCACTACCGAAGTTACAGAGAAAAGAACAAGTTTCTCAACAAATCTCGATTGTAAGTATGATATTAAATTTTGGGATATAAATGCATGTTTTAAAAATATTGTTTTTGTTTTTTGTTTGTTTTGTTTTTTTTCATATGTTTACAAACTGACATTTATAAACTTAGAGAAAATGAAGTACAAGAAACTTACAATGTTTGAAGGGTTATAAATCAGTGTCCTGGAGTTGAACTATTTACTTTACAAATGATGGACCTTAAATTTTTATTTATTATATATGGACCCATAATCTGTCAAAATATGACAAAATGTCACTTTGTACCCCACCTAGATTTTTATTGGGAGTCCCCTCAAAATTTTGTTCTATCATTTCAATTTTTTCTACTTTTACTACTTGTAGCTGATGTACAATAACAAATAAGAGCTATATGTGTACATATGCATAAAAAAATTATATTCCTACATATTTTGTGAAAATAAGGTCAGGTCCAGTGTGGTATCCATATACAAATAGTAATATTGAGGTAATCAATTGCAATTGAAAAAGTGCCAAACCTGGGTTTCTCAAGCAATTTTCACAAAATGTATAGGAGTTTAAGAATTCTTAGGCCTGTGTATTTCTCTTTTGCTTTTGTATATCAATCCAAGTAGAAAAAAAAGGGGAAACAAATTTTGAAACCAAAAAACTTTGCTAATGCCCCTTTAAGCTCTAGATTCTCAAATCAACAGGTACATGTCGTCCCACTTTACCGTTTACAAAAGACTTTGTTGGTTATCGATTCTATTTGTTTTGTTTACAATATGAAAAGGAAATAAAAACCATGAAACACTTAACAGAATTTGAAGATACTTTATTCAGAGAGTAAATCATTGAACACTGTATAGGTATAATCGTAGCATGCCTAGAGAGGGATTATATTCGGTATACAAGTACAGGTGTCTTGCCGTAACCGTTACGTAAGATCTTGATTGAGTTTAGGTAAAATTGAACAAGAATGGCATTGATCACTTTATATCCTTTTCCCCGACTAAAAGAGGCTCGTGTTCAGTAATAATAATAAAAAAAACACGACACATAGGCATTGGTTCTCGGGCTTTCAAAATTAATGCACGAAGTTCACAGGTCTGTATTTTGTTAACAATTTTAAAGTGGAAAATTGTCGACTAATTTGGCATGTGAAGATCTTTGGTTTGACTTTTACAAATTGTAGTTTTAAACAGTGTATAAAGTAAATCGGAAAAGTTGCTTAAAAGTCGATATTGATGGGAGGAATATATCTTGGTGTGTATTTATCAGAATAGTGACAATTTGTGTCACAATGCAGGATAAATTTTTTGCCCCATGTTATATTTCCACTTGATATATGATACAGCAAAGGTAGGATTTTAACCAAATTTTAGACTTTATAACCACAAGATTACTTCACATAAAATCGAATAATTGCTCATATTGCTAGGTTACTGGTATTACATGAATGAATGCCATTTTGCTTGAAAACTATTGACACACCAAAATTTCCTGGGTTTTTCCATCTGTGATGAGATTTTGGTTTTACTATATATTTGTTGGTTATTTATTTCATACCTACAGTCCATAATGGACTTGTCCAAAGCAATAGGAAAGAACATACCATTCAGATATTCAGGGGTAAAAGGGTTAAATATAAAACTTGGTGTTTCAACCAATTTTAAAAACACTAAAGACCATTATAAACTGGTCAGAATCAATGGAATGGAACATACACATTTGATACTTAAGGGTGACAGGGTAAGTAATTTTGTTTATAGGAATGTTTCACTTATACAAATAGCTGAAATATTTTTAGCTTCAGTTGTAAGTGATGTTCAAAAATTTGACTTTTGTTAAACTTGAACTTATTCCAATGCAGTGTTGTTTATAATTCTCTTCAAAAATGTCACATACTATCATGAAAATGAACCACAGTCTTATGATTCTCACATTTTATGATTCTCACATCTTATAATTCTCACATCTTATGATTTTCACATCTGATAATTTTCACATCTAATGATTCTCACATCTTATGATTCTCACATTTTATGGTTCTCACATCTTATAATTCTCACATCTTATGATTTTCACATCTGATAATTTTCACATCTAATGATTCTCACATCTTATGATTCTCACATTTTATGGTTCTCACATCTTATAATTCTCACATTTTATGGTTCTCACATCTAATAATTCTCACATCTTATGATTTTCACATCTGATAATTTTCACATCTAATGATTCTCACATCTTATGAATTTCACATCTGATGATTCTCATATCTTATAATTTTTGCATCTTATGATTTTCACTTCTTATAATTTTCACATCTAATGATTCTCACATCTTATGATTCTCACATCTTATATCAAATCTTATGATTTTCACATCCTATGATTCTCATATCATATAATTTTTGCATCTTATGATTTTTTTGCATCTTATGATTCTCACATCTTATGATTTTCACATCTTATAATGTTTGCATCTTATGATTTTCACATCTTATAATTTTCATATGTAATGATTCTCACATCTTATGATTCGTACATCTTATAATTTTCACATCTAATGATTCTCACATCTTGTAATTGTGAAAATTGAGTAACTACCATCTGCTTTTATAAGATTAGAATAGAATCTTATATGGGTGTGTGGAGAGTGGATAAGGAAATCTCCAGCCAAGTGGTAAGACTCAGGTTGTCCAGTCCCAGGGTTTCCTTAGGAATGAACTTTCATATTCTTACCATGAGGGTTGAGATTTCCCTTTGCATTCCACACACACATTTGCTTATTTTTCTCCCATGATTCAAACACATGTTGATGCATGAAAATAAAATCCGAAACAACTTTAATACACTGTATTCTCATCACGTACCCACATTATAAAATTATGTTGTCCAAGGTTGAGAAATATATGTCTCTAAGATCGATCTACTACAAGCCATTGTCGATATACTGAGAGGAATAGACGTTTTCCCAGTACTGCTTTACTCTGTTAAATCTATGTGTTTTAGTACCTTATAGACTGGTTTCATGATTTAAAATCATCCCTATGATATGCATCCTCTTTTCCTAACTTGCATTTTTTACACTTTCAGTTTTGAGGACATTGCTTGTCTTGGAGATTCTACAAGTCTATCCGAAGTCTCACTCGATGGCAATCCTATCACACAGGAGCAGTACTACAAGCAAATCGTACTGCGGCACATGCAACAGCTCAAGCAGCTTGACATGAAAAGAGTGACGGTATGTCTCCGAACATTTAACGCATTCACCCCTAAAGACACATTTGGACTGGTCTGAAGTCATTGATTTACAGAAGAGTCCATTGTTTTTCCGGGTTGATGAGTTAAAAAAACAAACACTTACCTCTTGTCTTGTTGGCATGAAATAGGGATGAGGCGGATGATCTAAGATCAAAAACAAAAAGGCATTATCAAAGTGCCGATTTAAGTTCCTCTTCCTGTGTCAGTGATGTTGACATGCCTTGTATGGCCACCTATGTAATTCAACAAATTTCAGGTAATAGGTATGACTGTAGGTGTTACATTTGGTATGATCTTAAACAGTTATAGTTTTTTCAAAAGGTTAATATAAATACGATATTACTGTATAACTGGAAATTTTTGCTCCCGTTTAATTTTTGCCATTTTCGCCCTTAGATGAGAGGGCAAATTTAGAATGATAGCGAACTCTTCAAGCTAATTATTGAAGCACAGACATATATGCCATCCATAAGACAATGGTAATTTAGGGCGAAATTAAGACGGGGTGAATATGATTCCTGGCGTAAATGGGCAAAAATAACACAGGGCGAAAATTTTCAGGTATACAGTAGATGTATACATACTCCCCTAGTTTTCAGGTAAATTTTTGTCATTCATTATTACCATGTTGTTGAACCATTTTTCTTTTTTACCAGCATAACCCAAAGTACACAATTCCTAAGGTGGTGGCTTCAAAGCCAGTCACCTCTACTGCATACCGAATTCTCACATCTTTCCACACTACAGTTCAAAACTGTAGCCTGCTGCATTTGCGAGGCCGAGTTCTACATCTAAAACAAGCGGTATTTTTGGGTTGTTGCATTGCTCTCTTGTTTTCTTGGTTTAAAAATTTCTAACTTGATCTAAAATTACCACTAAATCCCTTTAAATGCAAATTTGTTTGGACATGATTTGGAGCACCAAATGGTTTTTGTCACAGTGTGAAAATGTCTGAACACTTTTGCACACTCAGAAGTGTAGAACTGGCATCAGTTGTCACTCCATCTGAGTCTGAATCACTTCTGCTCTTAACCTAACCATCAAAAAGCATTTAGCAGCAAGGCATTTCAAACACATGGTCAAAATTATGACCTTTGGCTCCTATTCATCTTACAGTAGAATTTTAAAATTTAATATGACAATCTTTGACCGTCTCCCTACACAGAAAATAAATATTGAATTAAAAATAATAGATTTTAAAAAAGATTTTACAAAGTTGTCTTGTGTCCTAAACTCTACATATACATTTGTAATTAGGTGATACAGAAGAACTTCACATTCATACTACCTCTTATATGACCACTTTTAAATTTAAAAACTTTGTGTCTTAGTTATATGTGATATCTGATTTGAATTTATCATCTTTGAGAGCTTGTTTGTCACTTGACAGGACAGCTTACTTTTTATTTGACAGCTTGCTTGTTATCTGACAGCTTGTTATTTGATAGCTTGTTTGTTACTTGACAGGACAGGACAGCTTACTTTTTATTTGATAGCTTGTTTGACAGTTTGCTTATTACTTGACAGCTTGCTAGTTGACAGATTGCTTGGTATTTGACAGCTTACTTGTTATACACGACAGCTTGCTTGTTATTTGACAGACAGCTTGCTTGTTATTTGAGAGACAACTTGTTATTTGACAGCATGTTACTTTATGGTTTGTTATTAGACAGCTTACTTGTTATTTGATAGCTTGCTTGTTATTTGACAGCTTGCTTGTTATGTGACAGTTTGTTATTTGACAGCATGTTACTTCACAGTTTGTTATTTGACAGCTTGCTTGTTATTTGACAGCATGTTATTTGGTAGTTTGTTATTTGACAGCTTGTTTGTCATTTGACAGCTTGTTTGTTATTTGATAGCTTGCTTGTTATGTGACAGCATGTTACTTGATAGTTTGTTATTTGAAAGCTTGTTATTTGACAGCTTGCATGTTATTTGACAGTTAGCTTGTTATTTGACAATAAGCTTGTTATTGGACAGCTAGCTTGTCATTTGATAGCTAGCTTTTATTTGACAGTTTGCTTTTTATTTGACAGCTTACATGTTATTTGAGAGTTAGCTTGTCATTTGACAGCTAGCTTGATATTTGACTGCTTACTTGATATTTGACAGTTTGCTTGTTATTTGACAGTTAGCTTGTTATTTATAACTTGATCATCAGAGTAAGCGTACACAGGGGTTGTTAAACCAGGCTATACGATGTATGTTTACCTTGTTTTTTTCAGGAGGAAGAGAGACGAATAGCACTGGTCATGGCAAGAAAAGAAGAGGAGAAGAAAAGAGAAATGAATAAAGCTCATGTTATGAAGGTAAGAGCTGCTATATTTACGATACATTCAGTAACAAGGAACAGACACTCCCATTAGAAGCAAGTTCTTTAGTCAACATTTTCATCTAGTTTAGTGTGAGCATATTGTAGGACAGAAAGGTCGGTGTTTTTTTGCCAATATATCATAAGCAATATTTTACTCCACTCTCAATAATTGAGTGACCACATATTAATAAAAAATTGTTGAGTATGGCAGTAAAATAGGACAAAAAATCATATTTATAGGAACAAATTATGAAATACCGTATTCGACTCAATAAGTGCCCTAGGCGCTACAAAAAAAGGAAAATAGAGGTGGGCGCTTATTGGGACCAATTAATAGTCAAGTTGACATAAAACAGTTATATTTTTGATAAGGCATGGTGGTAAAGTTGGTGTAGTTTGTACAAAGAACACCTATCGACATTCTTCTGTTGCTGGGTGGGGGGGGGGGTCCACATCTTGTCAAGCGGCTAGAAAAGATACTAAGTTATGTTTGAAAAAAAAGAGAGTAAATCTGAACTATAGGGGGAGGGGCGGTGATAGGGACATGGGCACCTATTGGATCGATTACGGTATTAGAATTTACAGAGATACACTTTTCAAATCCACATGACTACTTTGCTTTTATTCAAGGAAACATATCTTATATGAAATACAATTTAACTGTATGATTTAATGATGTAGAATGGACTATAATTATGTTATAGAATTTGATATGTTCTGTGTTTTGTGATATGTAAAAGTTGACGCTTTACTGGGGTGAAAATGATTTTATTTGATTTATAAATCACCCTGCTTAAAAAAATCATATGTATGTTGCATCCTGTGAGTACAATCAATAATATCGTTCAAACACACTAGCATGATTACAGTGCAACTTGTCTTGCGAGACCACCCCATCTGCCACTGAAATGTGACCTCTCAAAAGAGGTTTTATTAACAGTGTTGTTATACAAAAAGTGGATTTCAGAATGTGGTCTTAGAAGACAGGTGGTCTTTCATGAGAGTGGTTTCATTGTATAATATTCCTTATCATTATGACATAGATATATCACATACGAAAGTAAAAAAATTATACTGTAAATGTGGATATCTCTGCGTGTTGTTAATTACGCAATTTTCTTATGCAATGGCATACGTTACTGTGACCAGTCATGTATAAAACAATGATCTCTAGCACTACTATGGGACTGGTATGCGGCGGGTGGGGATGTGTTAATTCAGAGGAAAACTCTAAAGTCATTGTGTATTTAGTGTAAATTACCCTATGCATAAATTTGCACGTTTACAGTATTAGGCTGAATAGAATTGATTTCTTGTTTCTCAGGCCCTCTTGCATCCAATTTGAAGCCCCTGCACCCCTCAATTTTTATTGAAAATCAAAAAAATAAACATCCATACCAAAAGACAAATTCTGGGGGAAAAAATCTGATGTTGGTTCCCGCATTATTTGGAATCATTGCTGGTCACTGTTTTAGACATCATCAAATTCAGATCATTGAAACGTTTGTTTCATATAGGGCCTATATATTGCTTCCTCCATGACCCAGAACCTAAAAATATGGCACATGGTCCTCCATGACATTCAGATAAGGTGTGTGGGAAGTGTGTTATTGCCATAGGCAATCTTAAAGGGACATTAGCTGGGTTTCTTTTTTTCAAAAAAATCCTTTCCTTTATTTTAACTTAGATTGATATACAATAATAAAAAAAGAAATATACACAGGCATAAAAATTCTTAAATTCATATCTATATTTTGTGAAAATTGCTTCAGAAACCCAGATTGACAATTATTCACTTGCAATTAATTAATTAATTCAGATTTTTTTGGCCTGTGTATAGCTCTTATTTGTTATTTTACATCAAGTACAAGTAGTAAACGTAGAAAAAAATCGAAATAATTTCTTCGGTAAACACAGTTTATAACCCTTTTAACTATCATATTTACTGAACCAAAATGATGACGCTAGTAGCTAGATGTGTAACAGCATTTTTTTTCTTCACAAAAGTTAAGATTTTTAAACTTCAGATATTAAATCCCCGAGACCTGTTGAGTGAAAAATATAAAATGATCATGAACTTGTTTACAGTAATTGTTCCAGTATTAGAGTTACCTACCTTGATTTTATACTTATTTACAATAGAGAAACTGACTTATTGAGGTTATCGTAACCATTTAATGCAATATACAGAAGTAATCAATTTCTAAATATGTGCCTGTTATTTATATGCCACATTTTATCATTGTACCAGGGAGCGTCTATCCATGAAGCCATGGAAATGGTATATATATATCACACATTTATATACATAAACATCTTATTAATAAAAACTGTATTGGCTTGGTCAAAACTTTTAATAACTGCATGACAGTAACTTATTATTATATAGTTTAGAAAATAGTTTCACGTAATTTAGCTTCACTAATACAAAGTCATTTGAGATATATATAGAAACGATAAAACATATAGAGTCTTAGGGTACTTTACAGTTGTACCTCCTGAGTACCTGTGGAGAAATATTTCATTATTGTGCTGTTTCATGTAGTATCCAATCAATGGATTTTATCCAAACAATCTGCGAAGTTATATTGTTATGTAATAGTGGTGGATTCATCTTAATTGCATTCTGGACTGTGCAATCTCCCACTGTTAGTAATTTTAAATAACACGAGTCATGACAGTGGCAAGCACAAATTTGGTTTTTCCCTCTGTTAATCCACTATCATCTATGATAGCACAGAGCATTGGTTTTACTTTTTGTTAATCCACTATCCTCAATGATAGCACAGAGCATTGGTTTTACCCTTTGTTACTCCACAATCCTCAATGATAGCTCAGAACATTGGTTTTACCCTTTGTTAATCCACTATCCTCTATGATAGCACAGATCATTGGTTTTACCCTTTGTTACTCCACTATTGTGTATGATAGCACAGAACATTGGTTTTACCCTTTGTTACTCCACTATTGTGTATGATAGCACAGAGCATTGGTTTTACCCTTTGTTAATCCACTATCCTCTATGATAGCACAGAACATTGGTTTTACCCTTTGTTACTCCACTATTGTGTATGATAGCACAGAACATTGGTTTTACCCGCTGTTAATCCACTATCCTCTATGATAGCACAGAACATTGGTTTTACCCTTTGTTAATCCACTATTGTGTATGATAGCACAGAGCATTGGTTTTACCCGCTGTTAATCCACTATTGTGAATGATAGCACAGAACATTGGTTTTACCCTTTGTTAATCCACTATCCTCTATGATAGCACAGAGCATTGGTTTTACCCGCTGTTAATCCACTATTGTGTATGATAGCACAGAACATTGGTTTTACCCTTTGTTAATCCACTATCCTCTATGATAGCACAGAACATTGGTTTTACCCTCTGTTACTCCACTATCCTCTATGATAGCACAGATCATTGGTTTTACCCTCTGTTAATCCTTTGTAACTCCACTATTGTGTATGATAGCACAGAACATTGGTTTTACCCTTTGTTACTCCACTATTGTGTATGATAGCACAGAACATTGGTTTTACCCTTTGTTAATCCACTATCCTCTATGATAGCACAGAGCATTGGTTTTACCCTCTGTTAATCCACTATCATGTATGACAGTCACAAAGAGATAAGCACAGTGTGTTGGTTTTTTCATCCATTTATCCACTATCCTCTATGACATGAGTCATATCAATAGTAAGCACAGAGCATTGGTTTTCAATCTGTTAATCCACTATCCTATATGATACCTCAAACATTGGTTTTTTAACCCTTTGTTACCTTCCGCTATTGTGTATGATAGCGCAGAGTTAAGTTTTTACGCTATTAATCAAGTAGTTAGATAGCAATGCATTGGTTTGATACGCTGTTATATCACTATCAAGAGCTGGAGCATTATTTAACCAAGTCACCACTATTGTGTATGATACACATCATTTGGACCTGGTGTTAAGTCATTTGATTTACAGAAGGGCATTGCTTTTTCAGGGGTTGATGGGTTATCCTTCATGTAGAGCATTGGGTTTTACCCAGGATAATCCAATATTACTGTCTTAAAATGAACAGTGGTTTTACACTATATGTTAGCCCAGTAACTCTTATAACAGGGCATTAAACAAAAATTTTTAACTGTGTTTAATCCCTATTGTGTATGACCCACAAAAAAAATTATTTTATTTTTTTTTTTCTTCATTCATATTGTCCTCTATGACGAGTCTATCAACACAGGCATAAAGCATTATATAGGAATTTGTTAATTTTCTATCCTATATTATATCTCTTTTGGTTTTCACCATTGAAAATATATAAGTTTTCTAAGTAGTATCAAAGTTACGGAAATTCATAATCTGGGGGGGGGGGGGGGCTACAGACTTATTACCATGCTCCTGTAAAGACACATTTGGACTAGTCTTAGCACATGATTTGAGAAGCCCATTTTATCAGGGGGTTTAGTTTAGTCATGTAGAAATTAACAGAAATACTGAATATTCACAGTCTTTCTAGTAGTCTCCTTCTAATAATTTAAAGAGGTGTGTGAAATTCCTAAATTATATAGTTATTACTGTGTCCATTTCAATTTTTGTTTATACTTGTAGTTGACGAATGACATAAAAAAATCTTATATTGGAATATTTTCCTACAACAAGGTCAGGTCCAGTGTGGATGAAAATATACTATAGGTTGAAATAATCAGCTATTGCAAGTTCCCATAGGCTTGCAATTTTGATAAAATGTGTGTGGAAATTCCTATATCATGCCTTTTTATATCTCTTTTTGTTATTGTATATTAAAAAGTATCAAGTGTGGAAATTCCTTTTTATTTAGCTAATGGTCCCAAAGGATTAAAGTAGGATAGCAATCCTGTGAAATTCCTGTAAGTTTAGTCATATTATACCTGTTATATACATGGTCCAGTAGACTTGTAATAAAAAATCAAGTGTGGAAATGCCTATAGTATTTAGTTATGGGTCCCACAAGCTTGTAATGATAAATTGTGTGTGGAAATTACTATATTATATAGTTATAGGTCCAGTAGACTTGTAATGATAAATTCAAGTGTGGAAATTACTATATTATATAGTTATAGGTCCAGTAGACTTGTAATGATAAATTGTGTGTGGAAATTACTGTATTATAAAGTTATAGGTCCAGTAGGCTTGTAATAAAAAATCAAGTGTGGAAATTCCTATATTATTTAGCTATTGGTCCCACAGGCTTGTAATGATAAATTGTGTGTGGAAATTACTATATCATATAGTTATAGGTCCAGTAGACTTGTAATAAAAATATTGTGTGTGGAAATTACTGTATTATAAAGTTATACATGTAGGTCCAGTAGGCTTGTAATGAAAAATTGTGTGGAAATTCCTGTATTATAAAGTTATAGGTGCAGTAGGCTTGTAATGATCAATTGTGTGTGGAAATTCCTATATTATAAAGTTACAGGTCCAGTAGGCTTGTAATAAAAAATTGTGTGTGGAAATTTCGTATATTATAAAGTTATAGGTCCAGTAGGCTTTTAATGATCAATTATGTGTGGAAATTCCTGTATTATAAAGTTATAGGTGCAGTAGGCCGGTAATGAAAAATTGTGTATGGAAATTACTACATGTATATTATAAATTTATGGGTCCAGTAGGCTTATAATGATAAATTGTATGTGGAAATTCCTGTATTAAATAGCTATGGGCCCCATAGTTTTTAATGATAAAATGTTTGTGGAAATTCCAATAAAACCTATGTGGAAATTCCTATATTATATAGCTATGGTTCCCATAGGCTTGTAATGATAAACTGTGTGGAAATTCCTATATTACATAGCTATGGGTCCCATAGGCTTGCAATAAATAATCACGTGTGGAAATTGATATACATGTATTACATAGTTATAGGTCCTGTAGTCTTGTAATGAAAATTCCTATATTATCTAGTTATTGGTCCCAAAGGATAAGGGTGGAAACTCCTATATTATAAGGTTTTATATTTAATTTATATAAATCACAGGATCCAAAGTAATATAGATCTATTAAAGAAAATTTATTTGGAAGTTTAAGTTAATAAAATCTATCAGAATTGTACATGTTGTACTAAAATGCATGTTTAAAATAATCAACTTAATGTGCCACAGCTCATCTTATTAACTCGTCAACCCCCGTGGTCACATTTAGACTCACCCAAATCAATAAACTGTATGGGATCCACTGTCAAAATTCAGGAGTGAACAAGTTAGTATTGAATGTAAATTCATTTTGAAATTTAGATTCTAAATTAATACAATCCTGAATTCTAACAGTGGACTTCACCGTTCTTTGAAATGGATGAGTCCAAGTCTGGCTACAGGGATCAGTGAGTTAAAGAAACCTAATATTCAAACTAAAGTGTTTTTTTGTATTGTTTAATTTTTTTAAGGAAACAATGTATTTTATTGTTTTTTGTGCATTAATTAGAGTATTTCTGTTTGTTTCTAAGGCATTATCATTATTTCTGTGACTGAAAGATTAATTGATTTATTAAAAATGAATCTTTGACTAAGACCTTAACCATAACTTAGTGTTAACATTTTTTTAGTTTTCATATTTGATAACAAAATAAAATAGTTACAACTGTAATTATGTTAGTAATAAAATGGATTACATCTAAAAATGTATTTATTTTTTATGATATTTTGTTTTGAAAATTAACTCATAATTTTGACCCCTGTTGTCACATTTAGACTCACCCAGATCAATAAATAGTATGGTCTACTGTCATAATTCAGGAGTGAACAAGATGATATTCTAAATCATACACCCCTGAAATCTAACAGTGGATTTGAAATGGGTAGTTTCAAATGTGACTTTTTGTTGTTGAGTTAAAAGTATCTGATTTATTGTTTCTGAATTCGATAGAAACCACAACCAATTGTAAGTAAAGTTATAACTCAACGTTCAGAGTGTACTAATACTAATCTGAGGCTTTACAAAATCAAAGATACCGATAACGATTAACGGATACTGTGTTCGGGAGCTTCAAAAGATGTGTGGCAACAATTAACTGCTGCAAAAGTTAACAAACTAGCGTATGATTTTAACTCATAATTTAAATTCAAAATTATTACTTAGGTCATTGCTAATTCGGTGACAGAAGAAAATGTAAATGGTCAATATATATCGGTGCGTTTGTTTGAACGGTTGCTTTACGCCACACTCGACAATTTTTCAGTTACCGTGTATATGGTGGTGGTCAGTTATGCTATACCCAGGAAGAGACCACCGGCCTTCTGCAAATAAACTGGCAAACTTTCTCACACAATCAGCTTAGGTTACAGCAGGACTCGAATCTTCGCTGACTGGAGGTGAGAGACATCATGGTTTAAAGCATGATGCTTTAACCACACGGTAAACCACTATGGACTACTAGAGACAAACCATTCCTTTACTTTTAATTACAGTGAAACCTGGTTCATGAGACCATCCCATCTGCCACTCAAATGTGGTCTCACAAGACAGGTGATCCCTTAAAAGATATTTTATCTAAATGATCATTTAACTGAGCAGTTCCCAGAATGTGAACTCAGGAGATTGGTGGTCTCTCCAAACAGGTTTAACTGATATATACAGTAAAACCTGCTTTAGCGACCACCTGTGTATAAAGACCACCTAGTCACAAAGGCAATTTTTGTTGTCCCGATAGTACCATTTGCGTACACATCAACCTCCACATAAGACCACCTCCCTATAAAGACTGGTTTTGTTGCGTCCCTAAGGAAATCGTTATATACAAGTTACACTATATGTAGGTCTATGATGAACTCATATACATTTGCAGGTACTTCTAATCTCTAATGCTAAAAATGTACTTGACATAGGAAAAGTTTTTGCCAGATTCTAAGCTTGAAGTCTGATCTTAACAGATTCCATTATCTAGCTGTATGTTCAGGTGGGGAGATGCTGGAACAGATATAATGAAATTTGTGTCGTAATTATGTTGCTGGTTACAACAATATGTGTTTTTGACAATGTTGCTTAAATTTTTTTACCATTATAACCTCTTCTTTTCCAATTTCATACATTTGCAATCTGTAACATTCATGGATTTCATTTGCAAAATTGTGTGGTTTTAGTATTATCTAAATTAAACCTGTATCAGTGATATTTTAAACCAGTGTTTCAATTGGGATTTAAACTGGTATTAAAATTTGAAACTAAATAGCCACAGGTATCCAATAGGGGGGATGGGGGAAGTGTAATCTGTCAAGAAAAAGTGAATAGAATTATTCGTAGGGTAATCAAAAGGTAACTTTATCCCACTGACTTACGTAACTTATGTTAGTCAGACAATAGACTGGTCATTATCATGCATGATTACATGTATCTAGTTTGCATAGTGAGCCGATTATAATATCAGTTTTTATATACAGTAAAACTTTGATGAGTCAGATTTTAAGGGACCACCTTGAAAAAATCAAAACATCAAGACTTTGATTCATAAATGGTAACTAAGAGTTCTTAAAGATGTATTTTACTGCCTCAAAACCATATAAGACATATATGGTCATGCTATATAATAATTAATGGTAAAATTAACTTAATTTTCGTGAGATGATTATGAGATGGAAAATGATTGTCATTGGGCACATTCATACACATGTAAATTTTGACTTCAAATTATCTGTAGGAATTTTTTCTTTTTATATAAATGGGCCGAACAATTTATTAGAAACATTGAGAAATTCAGCTCATGAAAGTTTGATTTATAAATTGTTTATAAGTAGCATTAAATAACAAAAATATTTGGGACTTTGTCAATAGTTCGAAACATAGAGAAATTCAACTCTTTGAAGTTTGACTCATCGAAGTTCTACTGTACTATCAATCGCTTCCCTAACAAGGAAGTAGGTAGAGTATATGAGATATTAGCATGTCTATATAGAGTTAGCTAAGATGAATATGCTTTTAAATAACAACAAGTGTATATATTTCACATGGTAGTCAGTATTTAGCGTAATTAGCGCTAATTTTGAGTGTCTAGAACCTCTGATATTTCGAGAAAAAAAAGCATGGTTTGCTGTGCCATATATTTTGAAGATAGCATGATATTCTAGGTGCTATTTTATACAGCAAACAAACATTTCTCATGTACATGTATTTCATACAAGAAAGATAACTCTAACACGCAAAGGAAAAATGGCCCTTTCACACACAAAAGTGGCACTTAAAAACAATACACAAGAGAGATAACTCTTGCACACACACACACACATTTTAAATTATAAATAGATATTTAAATATAATACATGTATGTACACATATTTAATTTATATATATTTATGTTCTTATTTGTTTAAATCATCCGAACATAAATAATTTATAAAATAAACAAACATACTAATTAGGTATGAAGCACTCTGTGCAAGTGCAGTTTATTATTTTGAAAATCAATACACAAAAAACAAATGTCTTTGTCTCCTGACCACATGTAAAAACAAAAAATTAGTTAAAATTCCAATATGTATAATTATGTAAATGGGTGGGCGGGAGTAAGTTAACTGCACTGAAAAGAGCCTTTGAATGGCTATTTTCTATACAGATATCAACTACGTTACACCTAACAAACACCTGATATTCATGCAATGAACATTCATTGTCATCTGGCAGGTGACATACTCGTAAGAAACTGACCAATAACTGTAAAACACAGGTAAACATAAACATGTGTTATTGTAACTTAAACAGATATACATATAGATAATATATATGCATACACACTTGTTCTAACAAAATAAATAGTCACTTGTTTAGCAAACACAAAAAAGTCTAAATTAATCAAAATAAGGATGACAGGCAAGTTGAAATCAATTTTTAAAATCAAATAACTTCCACAAGATAGAGCCACTGGGTTTTTTTTCTGCTTCCCTGTGATCAGTATGTAATCAATTGCATTTCACTTTCTTTTCTATCCCAGCAAAGTCATTTTGTTATTGTTTTCCAGGATAAATTGAGTTTTTTGTCTGTAAGTGTTAATTTTTCAATGGTTGTACCAACAGTTAGCCGTAATCCTCAACGTAGAAACTGGACCATTTGATATTTCATTCTCTCTTTTGTGCGACTAATTTAATCCAAAAATTTCAAATACCGTCATTTATTTTTCTTCTTGACGTGTACATGTACTGTAGTATTTTATTCATATCTCTCTCTCTCTCTCTCTCTCTCTGTAAAACAACTCACAATTTAGCTCTATCTCTCTCTCTCTGTAAAACAACTCACAATTTCTCTCTCTCTCTCTCTCTCTCTCTCTCTCACAATTTAGCTCTCTCTCTCTCTCTGTAAAACAACTCTCTCTCTCTCTCTCTCTCTCTCTCTCTCTCTCTCTCTCTCTCTCTCTCTCTCTCTGGTTATATTTACAGATACAGGTGGTGGTAAAACTAGATTTCTTGTCAAGTACAAGTTCTTGGTGTCTTTGTATGTACATGTAGATGAAATATTTTATAGAAAACTGTTTTGTATGTGTGTGGTTTATTATCTTGGGGGAGAAAATAGGATTTTTTTTTGTGGGAGTTTTTTAGTAATAGTAATTTTATAATCATCATTATAAAATATCATTATCATTATTATTATTATTATTATTATTATTATTATTATTTTCGTATTATTGTTTTATTATTATTATTATTATTATTATTATTTTCATATTATTGTTTTTTTATTATTATTATTATTATTATTATTATTTTCATATTATTATTGGGTTTTTTTATTATTATTTTTTTGTTCTCAGAATATTTATCTATTGGTATATCTAAATGTTGTAACAACATATGACTCAATATCTACATGAAAATATATATTAATTATTTCTTTGGTGTTTGGTGTCGATGATTTTTAGAATTTAATTCGAATTTATTATTTAAGTGAAGATAATTGTTTTCAGTATGAACAAATTGTGCATTTGAAATTGACATGTTGGAAACTGACATTTTCTTACACCCTAAGCTTGATGTTTGATGGCAAATGATAAAACCAGACATTTAGATTTTTATTCTAAACCAAACACCCCTGAATTCTGACAGTGGACTTAACTATTATTTGAAATGGGCAAGTCTAATGTGACTTCAGGAGTTGATTAAATGTGAATTTATTGCTGAGATAAAGAAACATGAAGATTATCTTTATTACGGAAATAAAAATACATAAGCGGTAACTAGGTCTGAGATATCCTTAATCCATTTACCCCTCAAGGCACAATGGACTGGTCTAAGTCATTGATTTATAGAAGAGTCCATTGTTTTTAAGGGGTTGATGAGTTAAACATGAAAATAAGTTTGTTTTATGTTCCCCAGTCAAACTATGGAAAGATCTTCATCCATTTTAATGTTTGTTTGGCGTTTTTTTCTTTCTATTTCTCTTTTTATGTTATTTTACATCTTTTTATTCTGCAACTGTTAAATTTAGAATTTATGTATTTAATATACTTGCTGAATTAAATAATATACCGAATTCAACCCATTAAGCGCCTGTGTCCCTAAAAGCGCCCTTCTCCCTTTTTTACATACATGTATGCACAAGAATCTTTTCTAGCTAGTTGACAATGTGATGTGGACCTTAAAAAAAAGTAACAGTTTATCTGTAGTAACAGAATTATGTTGATACATGTAGGTGTCCTCGGTAATAACTACAACAACTTTTTACCACTGTGCCTTATAAAAAAAAATTAACTTATTTCAGTTTTACTATTAATTGGTCCCATTAACTGCCCATCCCTTTTTACTGATTTTTGTAGCGCCCTGGGTGCTTAACGGTCAAATACGGTATATATATATATATCTAGGCTACTTATTTTAAAAGCACTTTCGAAACTGGTCCAAAACACATAAAAAAAATGTCATTCTTTAATAATGTACTAAAAATACTGAACTATAGTGTACTATACACAGAAATATTTGGCCATGTACATACCTAAACAAAATAAAATGTCTCCCTTTAATATGTTAACTTATCAACCCCTGTGGTCACATTTAAACTCACCCAAATCAATAGATAATATGTTCTACTGTTATAATATAGGGGTGAACAAGTTCATATTGCATGTAAAATTACTAAAACTTTGGATTCTAAATCATACACCCCTGAATTCTGACAGTGGACTTAACCATTCTTTGAAATAGGCAGGTCCTAATGTGACATCAGGGTTTGATGAGCAATATCGCTAGATAAAAAGACCTACAAATACACTTGCTTGATTGATATTGACGTTACAGAATAATAAAATGCTTTGATATGAACGCTTATTTGAAAGTGATACTTCATTTGAATGTTAATTTTTATTCCCAAACAGGAAAAGAAAAGACTTGCCATTACAAATGCCAAACGGCAATGGGAGGTCATGCAGGGATCAATGATCAATCGGACGAGCAAACTCGTCAAAATGCCAGAATTGTATGCCAATCATATTGGCTCCGTCGCAAACTCGGATGTGGTGTCACCTACAGCAAACTTCAATGAGGAGAACTTAGATTTAGAATCTGTGCACAGGTAAATTGATTAACAAGTTTGTATAAGAAGCTAGAACACCTGTATAATGTCTGTGTGATTTACTGGTATTCATAGATTTACAGTTACTCGTACATTTGTAGAAAATTTTTAGAAATGTAACCAGTGTTGATTTAGCACAATTTTTATACCCTCTTCTTGGCAGGAACACAATATAAAATCAATCCCTTGATTTGATTGGTGAGGGAAGTATAGGAGAGGTTTTTACCAACAGGGATTTTCCACCCAATCGTTGGGGGGGAGGGAGATAAGGCCCTATTCCCAATGCAAAAAATGCATTTTTTCCCCAAATTTGCAGCCAGAATTTCCCAATTGAAATCAAATGACAATTTTGAAGAGATTTTTGTATTTTCAAATAGTTTTGTGTATTTTTAGATTTCCCAATTTTAATAAAATGTTGCTAAAATTCCAAATTCAAAAGGCCCTGGTCCAGTCCTAATTCCCAAAAGAGTGGAAAATCCCTGACCTATAATTCCAAAATCATTTATACCGACTTAAACTCTAAACCAGGAAATTTCACTCTTGTTTAATTTTCGCCTTTCATTGAGAAAGCAAATTTAAAATGAAAGCGAAATTTTCAAGTTAAATAATTTTGAAACACAGACATACATGCCATTCATGAAACTCTGGTGATTTAGAGAAAATGTAAGATGGGGTGAATATATTTTCTATACTAAAATGGCGAAAATAACCCAGGGCGAAAATAACCAGGGGCGAAAATAACCAGGAGTGAAAATAACCAGTATCTAAAACTGATTTAGTTTTGTTCTTATTTACAGCGAGTCTAAACAAAGCAGTCGAGGTGGGAGTCGTCCGAGTAGTGCACATAGTGCAACAGATATGAGTGAAAAAGAACGGCCCCGCACAAGTAGTGGTGTCACCAAAAAACCAGATCCACCAAAAACGGGGCAACCAAAAGAAACTATTATATTTGGGTAAGTCAATTTATTTTTCATTTTATAGGTTGGTATCATAATAATAATCCATGTAGGGTTTATGCTGAGGTACCGTATTCAACCCAATAAGCGCCCATGTCCTTATACAAGTTATAAGCGCCCCTCCCCCTTTTTTCACACACAATCAAGTATCTTTTCTGGCCGCTTGACAAGGTGATGTGGAACAGAAAACCGTAAATAACAGTTTATCTCTAGCCCCATGTAACACAAGAATGTCAATAGGTGTCCACTGTATTAACTACAACAACTTTACCACCATACCTTATAAAACATTAATTACTTTACGTCAATTTGATTACTAATTGGACCCAGTAAGCACCCTCCCTTTTCCCTATTTAAGTAACGTGCACTGAGCGCTAATTGGGTCAAATACAGTTATCTGTTTTGATAGAATAATATGTGTTTCAGATGATGCATAAGGCCAAAAATGAAAAAAAAAAAAAAGATAAAAAAAAATATGTGTATTGTTTAATGAATATAGATTTAATTAAATTCGTTTAAAAAAAATAAATAATAATATACCTTTTCATAATAACTGCGGTTATGTGAAATTGTACGGGAAAATGATATAGATATTCTAAAAATGGTAACATTGTCACAATAACTGATTGTTTCATGACATCATTTTGGAGGAATCTGTATCATTTTGCTGTCCAAAGTCACATGACTGCAGTTATCGTGTCTATATGCAATTTTTGGCCAATTTACATATCAAAATAATAAGAAATATTTTTTTTTTTAATTTGCCTACCAACCCACCCATTTCTAAAATTACATTTTTGGAAATGTCAAATATATTATTTCTTAGTGATGGCCTGATCACTAGGAAACATAGTCCAATATACAGTGGAACCTTATTATTAAGACCACCTAACTGACTGACCCAAAGTGATCTGATTAGTGAGGTGGCCTCTTAAGTGAGGTTTTGTGCTGATTCGATATACAGTGAACCCGCTTTACAACGACATTCATTATAACGGAATATTTGGTATCCGACAAGAATTGCTCGGGAACAAACGTACATGTACTTAAAAAGTACTCATTATAACGGAATATTTGGTATCCGACTCCAACATTAGATTACGGGAACAAAGCTCAATGTAAATAAATTCTTTACTACGGCAGTAGAACCCACCTGCTGATCCGGTTATTGTTTTCAGTCTTGATTTTCTTCACGGTTGAGATCACAGGTAAAAATAATTGTGTCAATAAAATAATTACACCGTCAATTGTTCTCTAATCTACACTGATAGGTAACGGCCTCGGTGTCAACGATTAGCCCTTGAATCATCCCTACCTGTAAAGTAGGCAGTAGGCCTAATGTTTATAAACCATCAGTAGGTTTCGTTGGAACTGAACAGACAGGAAGAGAATACAAGCTGTGTACAAATTAAAAAAAAAAGATAAATAACAAAATACATATAGATCTAGTTGACAAGTTCCGTTACGCTACATGTCCGTGCTGATGTGGTTACAATGGCGGATCTTTAAATTACTTCAATGCATTTTAGTAAAACTTTATTTATGAAACGCATTTTTAAGAGAATTGTATCAGCAATCTCTGAGCTTTTTATTTAAGCAATAATGAATTTAACTCGGAATTACAAGATATACTATTTCATTCGGGCATTTTGTACATGATCCGTGCATTTCACGACATCACCGATTTACGATATGCGACCGAAAAAAATAATTGTGCATTGATGTTTACAATATTAACTTGCATAAATATGACAATTAAAAGGTTTAAAATAGTATGAAATAAAATAATAAGATTTGTTGTTGTAAGTTTATTTATTTACATGTACATATATGCGTAAATGATACTCAAGGGAGCTAACTATGAAATGCCCACCACATCAAATTCATTACAGTGACAAATTCGATATAACATCATTCCTACGTGGGAACAAACATGGTGGTTGTAAAGAGGGTCCACTGTATATGAAGAGGCTGGAAATTCATGGTCTTAATTGTGAGGTGGTCTCCTTAGCGAGGTGGTCTTTAGGCGAAGTTCCACTGTAATTCAACTATTACATGTATTACAGAAGGTTTAAATGATTTGTTAAAAATGAAATTTAGTTTACTTTGAATAATATTTAATTGTAATGACACATAGTTTTTAGTTATTCGTACTTTTTGAAATGCAGTACTTGTTTTGTCTTTGCAGTCAGACTGGTCGCTATGGTAACGATCTAAACAATTTAGCTGAACTGGAGGGTGACACCCTAACCATGTATGGCGCGCAATCATTAGAAGCCCTAGATAGAAACTGGGGCATACAGGCAGCAGGGGCCGTAACTCTTATTGTGTTTAAATTTATAGACTTTGATGAAATCGCAAAACATTTACACAAAGTGCGGACACGGTTTCCAGGTGTTCAGGTAAGGCCAAATACTAAAACTTTTCACCTGTCTATGTAAAATTATAATCTGCCCTATACCTGGGAACTACTTTAAATCCAATTTTATTCATGAGAATTTCTTGCTTAATTTTCTAATCTGAACTGAAAGGCATAATGCAATGTTCTTGGGTTTTGATTTCTAAAAGACAGATGATGTTAATATCAGAGTTCATATTACAACATAGACTTTTGCAATGGGAGCTGTCATTTTCATGGTAGAGTCTCAAAAGACAGTTCGTGATGTTAATCTCAGCAGTTCATTTCTCATCCAACATGAGACAGTACCAGATGTAAAGTAGGTTTTGCATGTTGTAAGAGAGCTGTCAATGGCCATAAGTGCCAAGTAGGCCAAAACTTGAAGCACTTCGCACATTTGGTGACGTCTTATGTGAAAGTTCTTGAGTGGGAGTCTAAATAACAGTCTGATATAAGATCTATGAAGAAAAAGGCATTCATAATCGTGAAAATATAATATCGCAAATAAATACAGAACATGTTTCGCAAAAATTAAGTCCCGCAAAAATTTTCGGATTTACAGTGTGTGATCCACTGGGCAATGGACATTTGAGTGCAATCTAGAGGTCACAAGTTTAATTCCAAATGAGAAATTTTAATGTCCTACATTTTTGCTCAAATTCCGTAGTAAGTGCGTATCCAGGGTTCGAAAAATTGGTAAAATTTGGGCGAGTAATTACATAATTTCCACTCGCCGAACTCATTTTGAGCACTGAAAAGATTCAAAGTAGATGGGTAAGAGTGTATAAAATCTTTTTCAAAGTAAATACAATAACATGTATATAACTTATAAGATAATAGTATTATTTGACAAAGGTCATTTTTTCTAATCATACTTATACGCGAAAATATGTGAAAATCACCAAATTTTAATAGAATTCAAATTCTCGACTGAAATGTTTCACCAAAAAATCTAGTTCCGCAAAAGAAAATAATATTTTATTTAATTTTGTGTTTTTTAAATTTATTGTTACTAATAGATAAATTTTTTATACAATATACACAATGTATTGGTCTCTGCAATGGACATTTACATCTGATTAACTGTGCAATGCTATTATTATTACACAATTACTATTATTAATTTTAATGTTGCTACTACCAGAATTTTAAAATCAATGTTACAAAAGTAAGTTTTCATTTTGTTAGATGAAAGCCATCCCGTATTTATTGAAACTTTTATTTAGAGTAATGAAACTTTTATCACATATAATGGAGATTTTGAACTTTTTTATTGTATAATGTATGAATTACCAAATAATTCAGGTTGATTGGTTCTTTTATTTACACACATTCAACTCCACTTCCTCCACAAATGCAAGTATTAGCAGACAATACACGATGTGTTCTGTGACATATTTGGTTCATGGTAAAGTTAACTTATTTAATTGTCAATAAAATAATCCTAATTTTCTTAAGTATTTTGAACTAAAAAGTAGAAGAAATTCACTTTCCAAACTAAAAGGGAACGGATTAACAGTGGTGTCAGTGCCAGGGCCTACTCGGGGAGTTAATTGTCAAAATTTATCGCCCAAAACGATTTGGTTATGCGAGCTTCAGGATTTTTCGAACCCTGATATCTATGGAGATGAACATAGATAATGTAAATTCATTATTGTTGAAGAGCCTCTTTCACAATTACTAGGATAATATGCCTGTCTTGTAGGTTTGAGTTCTCCCTTTCTTCCATCAGGAACACCTTAGACCGCGGGGGATGCCTCCTTGACCGAGTGGTTAGAGCTTCACGTTTTGAACCTTGAAGTCTCTGACACTTCTGGTCAGCGGCGCAGGTTTCAGCCCCATTGGAACCTTAGCTGATTTTTGTGAGAAACTTTGCCATTTCATTGCGGAAGGCTGGTGGTGTCTTTCTAGGTACATTCCACCAAAAACTTGCCTCCACCACATAATTGTTGAGTGTAACATTAAACACCATTCAAATTTGGTTGACATCGGGGTCAGTATGTGACGGAGAAATAATCAGTTTCATTCTTACTACCTACTTTTGGACACTTTCTCGCTATTCGTGAACAAACAAAATTTTGCCAGACTTCATGAATACATATCATCTATTTTTATGCCTCTGGCCTTCAAGGTCTGCCAGAGGCATCTTGTGTTTGGATCGTCTGTCTGTCTGTCTGTTTGTCTGTCTGTCCATAATTGTCAGTGCAATATTTCAAGTTTGGATTGTGATAGAGTAACCAAACTTAGACTGTAAGTTCATCTCAGGGTTGCCCACACTTTACTGATATCACATGCCCCTGGGGGTGGGGTGGGATCAAAATGTAGGACATGGCAATATATAAACTTTGGATTGTGATAGAGTTGGGACCGGGGGCATTTGTGTTTCACAAACACATATTATTTTAAAAATAATAAAACATGCAAGAAAAATGAAGTTTGATACTTCTAGTACAACTGTGAAATTAATCATCTTACTATCCAGCATTTTCTTTTCACAAGCTAGGAGGAAATGATGTCACAAACTTTGAATAAATAAAATATGCTGTCCAAAAGTTGATTCTCCTGCAGCCATGATTACTGCGACTAGGTTTTGTTTTTTTAGATATGGGCTAGATTTACCGTTTACCTTGTAATTTTCACCAAAACATATCAGATTATATTACATCTAAAGTAACTTATTATAATACAAAATTTCAAAGTAATTCAATCAGTTTAACTGAAGATTTTATCCAATTATGGGTATGGTATCAGTACAGTGGCACTGTCTTGGACCATTATTACCTGCTACAATTTATCACAGTAAAATAGGGGTATAAGCCATTGTAGTGAATTAATACATTTAAATTCCCAAGTTTCATATACCTGTATATACCTGTAATGTGTTTGATCCAAATCAAAGCAAGTTACCTGGAACTAGATATTTGTATTTCATTATACATACAAAATTAACATAAATATCCTAATTAATCCGTAAAATCCGCTGAGATATACTTAATCCTAGTATTCGAATACACACGTAAATGCCTCTATACAGGTTTTACAAGTCTGTCAAGTTATACAGAGTTCATGTTACACCATTCCATACAATTAATATGATCCCCATTCATGGGTGCAATAAATTGACTTTACGACCCATGGAATAGTTTTAGATCACAATCGATCTTAGATTTTGTGATTAGATGAGTGCATAGCTTGTAGACAATGTGATCAATAAACAAGAAATGGATTAGATATAAACAAACGTTAATTTCACTTCTAAGTTTTATGTGTATGGAACCAATTCAGGTAGGTCATTTTTTTTTTTTTTTTTTTTTCATTTTCTTTTTTTCTTTTGTTTTACTACTCTAAGGATACCAGGAGATGGTTTAAAACGGCATTCAACGACAAAGATCATTTTAACACGTTTATCATTGTATATCATAGTTACTTTGTAATCAGAGAATAATCTTGCTTCAATATAAATATACCTGTAGTACAGTTAAAAATGAATTCTGGATAAAGAATTGGCGACTGTAAGGACGTGTGTTATCTGTGTGATTGGATACTACATGTATTCAGTGGAACCTGGCTGTTATGGTGGTCTCTTAAGTGAGGTTCTGTACTTATATAATTATATCTATCCAGATATTGGAAATTGATAAGTCTGAAATGTGAGATACGTGGTCTCCTAAGAGAGGTGGTGGTCTATAGGCTAGGATCCACTGTTCTCATCAGATATATATATATATAATGACAACTACACTGTCAAATTTTCGGCACTGTCCCACGACCTGTCCCTATTGTCAGGAGGAAAAGATTGAAATAACATAAATAACACACACATACACACTCGAACACAAACACGCATCCACACACACAACCGGAATACAAATAAGAAGCTACTATGTTATATGGTTATAAAATGTCTATATCGAAATCGAAATCATACAAGTGAATAACTATAAAACTAAACTACCAAAGAAATAGACAAATGTGAATATTAAAATTAACAAAACTATGTGAAATTAGCAAAGAAATACAAAACAGATATATATAGTCTGATGACCCAAACCACGTTAAATTTACACATGCTACATGTTATCAAACATGATGAATCTAAAATAAATCTCATCAGTAGGACCTGTCTAAATGAAAGACGATATCAGCGACCACATTCTTAAAGCCACGAGGTTACATAACCCTTTAATAAAGTCTCTTTTTGAGAGACCACATTTCAGTGGCAGATGGCATTGATTATAAAAATCATGTGGCGCTCAAATACAGTAAAACCTCTTTATAATGCCATCCTACCCCCCCTCCCCCAATTTCATTTGCCACCTAGCATAATGCCACAACTTTTGAAAGTCCACTTTTCGAATTTCCTGTATAATTTCATTTAAGGTTTCCCTCAACCTATCACCAAACCCCTTTATAATGCCAAATTTTGGCCAAACAAATGGTGGCAGTATAACAAGGTTTTACTGTATACTTAAACACTGCACAGACCTATAATACATAGAGTCGCGTTTTACATGTGCATCCCTATTTTTGGAAAATTGTTATGGTTTTTGACAGAACTTGGATGTAACACTTTACCTTGGTAGACCTGTACATGGATATATCTAGAAAAAATGTAACATCCGGAAATGATACCAGTTAATCCTCTTTCATCCCTAGAAACACATTTGGACTGGTCTAAGTCATTGATTGTCAACAGAGTTCATTTTTTTTTCAAGGGAGGTCGACGAGTTAAACCTCTTTAGTCTCCTTCACAACATATTTAATGGTATCTCCAGGCAGGAGCCAATGTCCTGTCAGTCTGAGTACTATAATAAACAAATGACCTCGCTTCATGAGTATGATCTTATATATTTTGACTTTTGTTGTAAAATATAAAGGTATACCCAGGTAATGTGGCACATCTGGGTTCTGGGGGGAAAAAAACAAAAAAAACAGTACGGTTTATTTTCTAGAAATAGGGGTATACAGGTAAAACACTTTGCCTTGCTCTTGTTCCACACATTACTGTAGCTGTAATGTTTTAGTGCTGGCAAGTAGCCTATCACCCCTAATATGATCAAATATAGACTTGCCGTGTTTGTAAAGCGTGCAGAATTATCTTTTTAGATCTATGCTACATTTTATGGACAGTGTAATCGTTGATGGGATGAGAGTTTTAAGATGTTTTAATAATATTTAGAGGGGCCTTCTTGGCCGAGTGGTTAGAGCAGTGCCCTTTAAACCAGTAAGTCTCTCATCTCTAACCAGTGCAAGTTCTTAAGCTAGAACCTAAGCTGATTTTTGTGAGAGAGTTTGCTTGGGAAAAGCCGGTGGTCTTTTATCAGGTACATTGTATACGGGTTCTCTCCTACACCATTACAAACTGGCCGCTTTCATATAACTGAAGAATTGTTGAGTATGACATAAATACACACATGCACATGCACACACACACAAATGCTCACGCACGCACACATACACACACACACAACATGTACAGTAGATTGTGTCTAGAGACCACTCTCATGAAAGACCACTTGTCTTTTGGGTCCACATATATAAAAAAACCAAAAAAAACAAAAACACCTAGTTAAATATCTCTGTAAATAAATCCTCTTTTGAGGGATCACCAATAATAAGAGATCACATTTCAGAGGCAGAAAGGGTGGTCTCTCAGAACAGGTTCCATTATATATCATATACATGTACATATACTTTTATAGATAAAGATAGATAGAAATCTACACATAGGAAGCAATCAGTTTCATCATGTATAGAGGCAATAACAGATACACATATATTTCAAAGTAACCATCTCAGAATAGTATTGTCGCATTATTTTTAGCCCTTTCAGTGGTCTATTTAGTCAGTTTTGATTCCCATATCTTGTTCTATATCTTACTTTGGTTACCTGTTTGTTATCTCAAAAAATGTGTCACCAACAACAAATTACAGGTAGAGGATTATCTGGTGTGATCTATTTCAGTGACAAAATGACAGGTGTGAAATGTTATTTCAAAGACAGTGATCTATTTCTTTTTTTTTCAAGTTTGAACAGATCCCATATTTGAACAGATATTTGAACAGTTTCCAATATCATTCACAACTGATTGTCATTGAATTAGTGTGTTCACAAGATATTGTCAGTTAGATGTTGCACTTTTAAAAGTTTCATAGGAATTAGTTTTTATTTGTTATTTGTCAGGTAATTGATACCCTCTTATGATATGGGTGTTTTCAAGGTCTCGATATACATGTATATCTCTAAAAAAGATATTTTAGCATGACTGAATAAAAGTTTTTGAATTAAGAGACTTGGCAGTTTGGGGGAGTTCTAGGAGGGAAATTCATTTAGGCATATGTAGCTGCAATATCCTAGTTAAATTTGGGTCCCTTTTCATGAATTGCATATTTTAATCCCCCCAAAAAGTCCAGAACTAACAAAAAATATTTGGTGGTGTCTTTTAGCCTGTTAGCTGATATATTGGTTTTACTTCACTCAATAATATTTGGTGGTGTATGTCTGGCTATATATAGGTTTAACTTCACTAAACAATATTTGGTGGTGCCTTTATTAGGTTTTATATTTCAGTTTTACCTCGCTAAGCTATATATTTGGTGGTGTCTGTTAGCTTATATATAGATTTTACTTCACTAAACAGTATTTTATAGTAATTTCATGTTCAGTGTTGTTTAAAACATTTATTTCTAGATCTAAAACTATCAATACGTTGTGATTTTATTTAGATGTTTTCACAGAGATATTGACATTATTATTCACCATGTTTACATAGTCAGTGTTTAAAGGGTGTCGTGTTTGTATTGTTTATTTACATAATTGTTCAATTTTTTTTTTAGAACCATTAAAAGCACATAAATCTAAAACAGTTATGAATTGTGGTATGTACAGTGGAATCTCGTTATGTCGAAATTGGATGAGTCGAAATTTCGGTTATGTCAAAGTCGAACGGCCGGTCCTGATTGTTTTACTATATATTTATACTATTCTTATTCCAAATATCTCAAAGTTTTTATCTCGTAATTTCACTTATTTCAAAGTATTTTACTGGTCCGAAGTATCGAAATATTACAGAATTATCACTTGTTATCTAAAAGTTACCATCTGCGATTAAAGGTTTACATTTTGTACGCAAAGAGCATTCTTAAAATTACTTGTTTACCTGCAAAACACAAGAAATTCAACTTCCGTTAACGAGCCAAGATGAAAGTTTAATTAATAAATGCTTAGAACCAATTTGCATTAAGTGGTACCCTGGGTAGGTCAATTCATTGTCCAATAAGAATAGAAAATATGTGAAACGAAAATTTTGGTTATCTCGAATTTCGGATATCTCGAAGTAAACGGAGCGGTCCCGTGTATTTCGAGATAGTGAGATTTCACTGTATTTGTATTCATAATGAATATAGATTAATCTTTATAATGCTATCATATATATTTTTTTCTCTTTCAGACCCTCACTTTTAGTGCCACTAATATCAAATCTCTTCAGCAAATTAACATCTTGTCAAACATACGAAGACTAGATAACTTGAATATTGAAATTCAGGGCAACCCAATCACAAAATTTACTTTGTGGCGGATGTATGTGATTTTCAGACTGGCGCATTTCGCTCTAAAGAAAATAAACGATGTTGAGGTAAGAAACTTTCTTTTTCCTGGAAAATTTTGGTTAGGAATAATTTAACTCATCAACCCCAAATGCCCCTTTAGCCCATTTACCCGACACCCCTAAAGACACATTTGGACTGGCCTAAGTTATTGATTTACAGAAGAGTCCATTGTTTTTCAAGGGTTGATGAGTTAACCTCTATCTTCTGAACTATTAGGCTGTCACATTTCACAAGAGTATTCCTTTTGATGAAGGGTATCCAATGGTATCTAACCTTGACTTTTGACCTTGTGCCCTTGGCTATATCTTTTTTTTTAAGGAGTTAAGCTTTGATATTTCTCATGTGCAATCCTTAGTATCAGCCCTTTCAGATCTATGCTACCATGACCTTTGATCTCATGACCTAGATTATATATTTTTTAAAAACTTTAACCTTGGCATTTACAAGTATATCTGCAGATGCGTGTACAATCATTATGATCAGCTCTTTAATATACTATTTCCTCTCCCCTCTCTCTCTCTCTCTCTCTCTCTCTCTCTCTCTCTCTCTCTCTCTTTCTCTCTCTCTCTCTCTCTCTCTCTCCATGTACCTTTGTGTCAAATATGCTGAGAGTGTGTGTGTGTGACTGTGTTATGTGTGTGTGTTTCTGTGTGTGTTTAATTATAAACATTGGTAGGTGAGAATGTATTTTGATTTTTAAGTCTTAGTTTATTAAATGGTTTTTGAGATTATTGTACAGATCAAGCCATTTGGTTTATATAAGATATAATCTCCAAACAGTAAACAGGGTCACACTCACATACCTTGTATAATGGGACAGCTAATCCTCAATCTTGTGGACTTACCACACTGACTCTAAAGGTTCAGTTTCTTTCTTTCTTTTTTTGAATATTTTATGCCACACTCAACAATTTTACAGTTATATGGTGGTGACCAGTTTTTTATGGTGGAGGAGAGAGCCCGGTTACAATGTACCTGGGAAGAGACCACCAGACTTGTGCAAGCATGGCAAGTAATCTGATAAACTTTCTCACAAAAACCAGTTTAGGTTCCAGCGGGACTTGAACCTGTGCTGACCAAAAGTGAAAGGCTTCATGGTTACAACTGTGATGCTCTAACTACTCGGCCATGGAGACCCTGCTAAGATTCAGCTCCCTTAGACTTTTTTGATATACTTATTGACTTTAACTTGGATAGGTTTCCTGTTACACTTACACTTAGTTACTAGGTTTCTTGATACACTTTAACAGTCACTAGGTTTCCTGATACACTCAGTTACTAGGTTTCTTGATACACTTTAATACAGTCACTAGGTTTCCTGATACACTCAGTTACTAGGTTTCTTGATACACTTTAACACAGTCACTAGGTTTCCTGATACACTCAGTTACTAGGTTTCTTGATACACTTTAACACAGTCACTAGGTTTCCTGATACACTCAGTTACTAGGTTTCTTGATACACTTTAACACAGTCACTAGGTTTCCTGATACACTCAGTTACTAGGTTTCTTGATACACTTTAACAGTCACTAGGTTTCCTGATACACTCAGTTACTAGGTTTCTTGATACACTTTAACACAGTCACTAGGTTTCCTGATACACTCAGTTACTGGGTTTCTTGATATACTTTAACACAGTCACTAGGTTTCCTGATACACTCAGTTACTAGGTTTCTTGATACACTTTAACACAGTCACTAGGTTTCCTGATACCCTCAGTTACTAGGTTTCGTGATACACTTTAACACAGTCACTAGGTTTCCTGATACACTCAGTTACTAGGTTTCTTGATACAATTTAACACAGTCACTAGGTTTCCTGATACACTCAGTTACTAGGTTTCTTGATACACTTTAACACAGTCACTAGGTTTCCTGATACACTCAGTTACTGGGTTTCTTGATACACTTTAACAGTCACTAGGTTTCCTGATACACTCAGTTACTAGGTTTCTTGATACACTTTAACAGTCACTAGGTTTCCTGATACACTCAGTTACTAGGTTTCTTGATACACTTTAACACAGTCACTAGGTTTCCTGATACACTCAGTTACTAGGTTTCTTGATACACTTTAACAGTCACTAGGTTTCCTGATACACTCAGTTACTAGGTTTCTTGATACACTTTAACAGTCACTAGGTTTCCTGATACACTCAGCTTTAACAGTCACTAGGTTTCCTGATACACTCAGTTACTAGGTTTCTTGATACACTTTAACAGTCACTAGGTTTCCTGATACACTCAGTTACTAGGTTGTTTGATACACGTCCACTCTCTGTTACTAGGTTTCTTGGTACACTTACACTCAGTCACTAGAATTCTTGATACATTTACACTTAGTTACTAGGTTTCTTGATACACTTACACTCAGTTACTTGGTTTTTGATACACTTAAACTCAGTCACTAGGATCTTGATACACTTAAACTCAGTTACTAGGTTTCATGATACACTTACACTCAGTCACTAGGTTCTTGATATACTTATACTCAGTGACTGTTTTTTGATACACTTACACTGTGTTACTAGGATTCTTGATACACTTACACTTAGTTACTAGGTTTCTTGATACACTTAAACTCAGTTACTAGGTTTCTTGATACACTTACACTCAGTTACTAGGTTTCTTGATACACTTAGACTCAATCACTAGGATTTTGATACACTTAAACTTAGTTACTAGGTTTCTTGATACACTTGCACTCAGTTACTAGGTTTTTTTTATATACTTACACTCTATTACTAGGTTTTTTATATACTTACACTCTGTTACTAGGTTTCTTGATACACTTAAACTCAGTTACTAGGTTCAGTACACTTAAACTCAGTTACTAGGTTTCTTGATACACTTACAATGTACAGTCAGTTACCAGGTTTTTGATACACTTTAAATACATTCAGTTTCTAGGTTTTGATACACTTATACTTAATTACTGGGGCCTATTTCACTAAAGGTCATAACTTTACCTGAAACGTAGGCTTAACTTTAGATGTGTACCTAGGTCAGTTTCGCTGAAGGTCGTAAACGTATGCTTATACCTTTAACCTACACTTAGTTACATGTGGAATTTGTAGTACTTTGGAGAAGGCAAAGACTCAGGCATAACTTTAAATGTGGGAAGAAAGGTACTACCTGTAGTGAAACTCATTTGGATGTAAGCTTTTGATATCAGATATGTTTTGTTTTCACAGATATCTGCAGCAGATATTGTCAATGCCGAGAAATTATTTGGGCCAGTATCTCACATTACTACGTCACAACTTCCGCAGTCGAGGCTCCTGTCCCTGATAGGAGAAACTAGGTAAGTCAAAATTAAGGAAATTAGAACATATTGATTTTTTCTTATGTTACATTTAGATTTTTTTCAAAATTATGCCTTCTACTCAACATGCTCAAGAAGAAAAAACCTTATACACATATAAATGTAACAGGGATAAAAATTATTTGTCACCCACTTGCCCATGACGAGTTAATTTTATGCTGGGCGAGTGTATTTCCCCTGGAAGTCACCCAGGTGGCGAGCACAAGTTGCTGAAATGTTTGATGACACCAGAGTGTAGTTCAGTTTATTTGATATTCTTTATTTCATTCTGATGTCTGGATGGTTCTCCTATACATTGTAGGCCTACTTAACGGCTCCAAATATTACTATTGACCCAAATTCAAGCATTAAAATGTACAAGAACTGGTTTTGCTTGAAAAAATTTTAACAAAGAAATTGAGGAGTGAGATCGTAGTGTCTTCTCTGACGTCCGCACTCCAATAAACACTATATATAATGTAATGAATAAATCTTAAAAATTGTGATAATTTCAATTCAAAAATATATTATTTCAGTTACAATGTAGATAATTTTAAAAATGGACAATAATGTCGCCATGTAAATTTAATTGAATTTATTAAATTTACAGAAGATTAATGGCATTTATAGCTTTTATATAAACACAATCATAATTTTTTAGAACTTTGAAGCTGGCTCCAAAAATTTGAAACTGTCAATAGATATTGATAAATGGCAATTTTTTGTGCACCATACTTTTTTCAGCCAGTGTAGCCCCTGTAAAAAGCAAAACCTAAGGATGATATTTTAATTAAATTTAAAAAAACTGAAAAAGAAAAGATGTATATTTTGCCAATTTTGAACTTTTTAAATTTAACTAGTCCATTTATAGTCATTGATACAATAATTCATTGTGTTTATTTTCTTTATCTCTATTTTCTTTTTAATACTGAAATTAGTGTTACTATCCCCTCGTGATGAGTCGCCAAGGGGATATGGGGATCTGCCCGTACGTACGTACATACGTACGTACTATATTTGTCTGGAGTGTAACTCTCAAACCATGCATGATAATTTCATCAAACATCGTACACGTCAAGACCACATCAAGGCGGAGTACAGTGTGCAAGAGCTGTAACTCTTGCTTCCATTTTAACAGTTATTCCCCTTTGTAAAAAAAAAACATTTAATAAACAGATCACATTCCACTTGTGTCTGCCTGTTCAATTCATAATTTACGTTCATAATCATGGTTCTGTCGCGTGGGGATTAGTTTCATCTCCAATGCCGTGTTATTCTTTACTTTGTGGAAAAAGACCATTATTAACGGAAAACTGTTAGAATATTTCTTATTTGTCGAAGATTTTCTCAACACATGTCTAAAACCATCTTAAAGTAAAAAAAAAATAATCTGGGCCCCTGAAATTTGAGGTGGGCTAGTAGATTTTGAAACATAGGGGCCCAGGTGGCCCTGGATAAAAATGTTAAGCTCTACTACCCCTGTGTAATGTGATTTACAAAGACCTTGAAAAGTGTGTGAAATAGAGTTAGTCCTTGAAAAATGCTTGAAATATAGTTAGTCCTTGAAAAGTGCTTTAAAACAACAATACCCTGGAGATATATTTGAATTTCATAAATGCTCGAATTTTTTCATCAGAGTACATGAATTCTGCTTTGTGCATGCTTCTTCATCACTAATGAAATAAAAAAATGATAAATGATCTCTTTCATAAGTATGATTGACCTATTATATTCCATTAACATATATTAGAATAAAGTGTTTTTTGTGATGCTGTACTGCAAGTCTATTTATCTGTCACCCAAACTGCATCCATATTGTCAATACATACACTCTGACAACAACTGAATGGACAAGATATGCACTGGCATCAAAATTTTTAAATTCCTGTATGTTTTATGAAAATTGCTTGAGAAACCCAGGTTTGGCACTTTTTTAACGCAACTTTACTATTTTTAAATGAATACCACATTGGACCTGACCTTATTTTCACAAAATTTATAGTAATATAAGATTTTTTTTATTCCTGTTTATAGATACTCCTGTTTGTTATTGTACATAAAGTACCAGTAGTACAAGAGTTGTCAGAAGACAACAAAGCTCTGGTCCAATCACCCATATTTAAGAACCAGCATTTCCATCATGATTGCATTAATATATAAGATATTGACCATGAATTGATCCTGTATACTTCAGTAATTGATATGTTGATCTTATAATGATTTTCAGGAATAAAAGTTTAAGTCACAAAACATGTCAAAATTTGAATTTATTCCCAAAAAGTTTTATATTTCACTCAGGCTAATTGATACTTTTCCCTTAAAGAGTCCTTCATACCAAAATAACAGCATTCTGTTATACATATTGAATGATTTATAGTGCTTTCCAACACTTACCCCAAAACTTTAACCGTCGATTTTCATGAATAAAAGTTTAAGTCATTAAACATGTCAAAATTTGAATTTATACCCAAAAAGTTTTATATTTCACTCAGGCTAATTGATACTTTACCCCCAAAGAGTCCTTCATACCAAACAACAGCATCCTACAACACATATTGAACGATTTATAGTGCTTTCCAACACTTACCCCAAAACTTTAACCTTTGATTTTCGTGAGAGGCCAGTTTAAGTCACAAAACGTGTCAAAATTTGAATTTATTCCAAAAAAGTTTTATATTTCACTCCGCTAAGTGATACTTTACCCCTTCATACCAATAACAATGTCCCACTACACATATTGAATGATTTATAGTGCTTTCCAAAACTTACCCCAACATTTTAAGCTGGCAACACCGACGCAGAGGCCAGGGTGACTACATAAGCCCCCCCCTATACTTTGAATAGGCGAGCTAAAAAAAGTAGAAAAAATTTTAATAATTTTATTTGGTAAACACAGCCAATGCCCCTTTAAATAAACCTACTGGTAGTATTGTTTCATCATGTTTTTTTAATTTCATTCTTGTTCTAAAAATATATCTGGTCAATATTTTATCCTTTGCTTACAAACTTAACAAAAAAAAAAGCCTTGTACAATTTTTTTATCTTAACCCATAAAATAATAGACTCTACTGAAAATCAATGAAACAGACCAGTCCAAATGTGTCTTTAGGGGTGTATAAGTTAAAATAAAAATTCCCAACTTTGACAAAATTTTCCACGATATTTAGAAATATTACCCTCAAGAATGTATATTTAGTTATTTCATATCTGTACATAGTTTGCATAGACCATTTTAGAAATGTTTTGCATTTTACCGCTGCGATAAACATATTCCCATACGCCTTTTCATGCCTTTAATTTCTTTGATAATCTGTCTATATAGATCGTTGAACACCTGGTTGAACAGAAATTCTAAACAATAGCTGTTGTTGAAACAGATTATAAAATATATGTACTTCACCTTTATGGCATCGGGTATAATAATATACCCGATTTACGACTGAAATAGATTGATTACAACACAGGTACTGGGTAGTTTTATTCCTGTTAATATGGCAATGGTGGAACAATGTTGTTAAAAGATATACTGACAGAAAAAGACTCATATATAAGTTTGTGAATACATGCAAACCAATGTCCAGTTAATCATTTAATTATTTCAGTTTGTACACTTCTTTCTTCATCAATAATCAAGTGGTTCCTGTGGTTTAAATGTAAAATTGACTTGTTGACTAACTTCCAAACATCTTATCAGACATGTGGACTGACTTCCAAACATCTTATCTGACATTTGGACTTAACCCTCCAGACATCTTATCTGACATGTGGACTAACTTCCAAACATCTTATCTGACATTTGGACTTACTATGACCCTCCAGACATCTTATCTGACATGTGGACTAACTTCGCCAAACATCTTACGACCTGACATTTGGACTTAACCCTGAGCCAGGCCATCTAAATCTGACATGTGGATTAAACTAAAGGTTTAAACATCTTATCTGACATTTGGACTTAACCCTCCAGACATCTTATCTGACATGTGGACTAACTTCCAAACATCTTATCTGACATTTGGACTTAACCGCCCAGACATCTTATCTGACATGTGGACTAACTTCCAAACTCTCGCTTATCTGACATTCGGACTTAACCCTCCAGACATCTTATCTGACATTTGGACTTAACCCTCCAGACATCTTATCTGACATTTGGACTTAATGCTCCAGACATCTTATCTGACATTTGGACTTAACCCTCCAGACATCTTATCTGACATGTGGACTAACTTCCAGACATCTTACATTGTATCTGACATATGAACTAACTTCCAAACATCTCATCTGACATGTACACAAACTTCCAAAATTTTATCTAGTACAGGGACTTGCTTTCAAAAATCTTATCTGACATTTGGACTTGCTTTCAAACATCTTATCTGACATGTGGACTAACTTCCATACATCTTATGTGACATGTAGACTAACTTCCAAACATCTTATCTGACATGTGGACTAACTTCCAGACATCTTATCTGACATGTGGACTAACTTCCAGACATCTTATCTGACATGTAGATTAACTTCCAAACATCTTATCTGACATAGGGGCTAACTTCCAGACATCTTATGTGACATGTGGAATAACTACCAAACATCATATGTGACATGTGGACTAACTTCCAGACATCTTATGTCACATGTGGAATAACTACCAAACATCATATGTGACATGTGGACTAACTTCCAGACATCTTATGTGACATGTGGAATAACTACCAAACATCATATGTGACATGTGGACTGACTTCCAGACATCTTATGTGACATGTAGACTAACTTCCAAACATCTTATCTGACATGTGGACTAACTTCCAGACATCTTATCTGACATGTGGACTAACTTCCAGACATCTTATCTGACATGTGGACTAACTTCCAAACATCTTATCTGACATAGGGGCTAACTTCCAGACATCTTATCTGACATGTAGATTAACTTCCAAACATCTTATCTGACATGGGGTCTAACTTCCAGACATCTTATCTGACATGTAGATTAACTTCCAAACATCTTATCTGACATAGGGGCTAACTTCCAGACATCTTATCTGACATGTAGATTAACTTCCAGACATCTTATGTGACATGTGGAATAACTACCAAACATCATATGTGACATGTGGACTAACTTCCAGACATCTTATCTGACATAGGGGCTAACTTCCAGACATCTTATCTGACATGTAGATTAACTTCCAGACATCTTATGTGACATGTGGAATAACTACCAAACATCATATGTGACATGTGGACTAACTTCCAGACATCTTATCTGACATTTGGATTTGCTTCCAAATATCTTATTTAACATATGGACTCTATTACAATGATTATTACTCTACTTTGTATCAAAACACACATTTTCCCCCTCACTACAAATGTTTGGCCCTCTTCTCTCCACCACTAAAGGGACCTACCTCACCTCAGAAAAATTCTGAATGTAATGCTGACTTCATATTTTAGAGGTTGCATCTTAAAGATGTCCGATCCATTTTGATCATCATTGGTACTAGTCCAGTCCACTTCTTTATTGTAGGTTCTAAATGTAGCTTTTATATCCTTAAAATTTTATCTATGGGAGTAATTTCTTTCTTGTAAAATCAACACGTTCCAGTATTCCAATATCTTCTGTTTACCGAAATATATTTCCATCAGCTGTCAATCAAAACAAATATCACCATAACAAAGCATATATTTGAGATAGATTGTAGTCCATGGATTTTTTTTTTTTTTTTTTTTTTTTTTTTTTTTTTTTTTGACTGAAAATGAAATAAAGAAAATTTCATGGCCACACACTTTTTTTATCTACCCTCCCATATATCATTTGCTTCAAATCAATGAACCGTTGAACAAACTGAAGAATTTTTGCTAAATACACATAATGGTTTATTTAAGTTAGAAGGCCATGTCTAGATTTTCTGTAAAACAAGGATTTTAGATAGCGGTAGGTAATGACTGTGTACATTACATAATACATTTGATTTTGAACTGTTCATGTTTAAGTGTCTCATTATATCGCGGGTAAAAAATGCAACTTTTGACCTGCACGTGATACTCAAATACATAGATTTTGTTGAAACATTTATAAATGTCATTCTTTTTTGTGTGTTCAATTCTTATCTTTAAAGCTATGCCACATCAAAAGGTGTCATTTGCCTTAAGACCTTGATAAGTCATGATTGTGTATACGAAATGTTTTTTATTATGTGTCGTACATTTCATTTCTAAAAATAGTCCATGACAATTTGCTACTTCTGATTTAACGTTTAGCCACATGCTGAAATTGTTTAAAATCATTAATGTACACGTTATTAAACCAACATTACCGCTACAATCCATGAAAAGCTTATCGTCAATTTCAAAGATCTTAATTAATAAAATGAAATGTATAGACAAATTCCTTAATTTAGCAGTGCAGTGAAATCATTTCATGTGCTACATATTATTGTATCGAATAGTTATAATCTGATTACAGATCTAAATATTGCTGCCTGATTATAATTAGATTTCAATGTAAATTTCATTGAAATATGACTTTGACAGGTGCAAATTTCAGGAAACAACATCATATAAGGAACCAGTTTTTGTATTTTGAATTTACCTGGAATAAAAAAAAATGTACGTACAACCTGACCGTTATTTATACCTGTGTGTGTGTGTGTACATACAGATAAATATATAACAAACCAAAAAAAAAAAACGGGCAGGGAACTAAAGAACTTAGAACACACTGACAATACTTATTGAGAGATAATTGTGTCTAGTATATGCCGATAGACAAAGTCGCTTAAAGTTAATAATATCAGTACATCATGTAGTCAATACCTCTCATGATCCAAGTCACGGCGTGTAAAGTCATCATGTATTATTTCTTTTATGCTCCCGCTATGATAAATGTGATGATTGGGTCAATCAAAACACAGTTTGAGTGTGATAAAGGCAGATTTGCAGGTACGATACGTTTATAACCGCTATTATGTTTTAGTTTGTTCAGAGCAATGTTACGACAATGACACTTGTGCTATAGGGTCGGTTTAAGAGATCTAAACGGCGGAATGTAACGACAGATGATTAAAACTATGGAAAGGATGGTTATAGTCGAATTATTTTGTTTGATAAAGGAATATTTCAAAAACTTCTGATGTTGCATAGGAACAAAGCAAGATGTTTAAATGAGTGTGGTATTTCAAAGTTGATAGTTTATTATTGGGAAATTTGTAAATCTGTTGGTGTATTTCTCTGGAATTTCATCTTACTTCGGAGATTCCTGTCTTGCATTATGGAATAAAAGTGCTATTTATTATCTATACTGGGTTTGGAACTGCGTTTTGGAGAATATTGCTGAAGGAATCCATTATCAATATTTGGATAAAATTTTGTTGAATTGAAAAATGTACTTTTTTGTAAAAAGGGTAAAATCATTGTGGGAATATGACATTGAACTGAGTTCCAGAGGACTCTAAATGAACCTGTGTTAAAATGTAGAAGAAAAAAGAATAATAAATTGGAGAAAATGTGAAATTATTTGAAGTTTATTATTAACAAAAATTGGTGTCTGCAAAATTAATTTTGGGTCAGAATGACCATAAAAATGTCCATATCATAACATGAAGTTTGAAAAATTTGAAAATATTTAAATTTAATTAAATATCAAGTTACACTCTTTGTGGATATGTAGCAGAAATCATGAAACCCTCCATTATAATTTTCTTCTGCGTATTGGTTTGGGGATTAAAGTTCACAATGGCGAGGAAGTCTCTCAGAGAATATTAAATAACAGAAAGAAAAAAAACAAAGATAAGTTTGTTTAAGGTGATTTTCATTTACTTTCTAAATGAGCGCTAGGATATTGCTAGCTTATCTTTAATTATTACCATGAATAGCGCTGTGCTGTCTGTCAAATCCAATGAGAGCATTCTTGCGGAGAAATGTCAGCCGAACATGAGCTGAGTTTTATAAAAATGAATCTTGGATTTTTACCAAAAAGAACATCACATAGTGAGGACTATATCAGTGAAAAAGGAGAAGTTCCTGGTGTTACGGCCGTTAGTTCTACTAAAATGGAAATTAGAGCTAAGCCTAAGTTACAGAGAAGTATGTCTATGGTTCCATCATTTGCCAATTCACCTCTGGGCTTAAAAAACACATTTGCTAATGGGTACAGTTACGGCAGACCCAAACTCCGGAGAGGTTTGTGGAATGCTTCTCCTGACACGTCTAAACTACAGGAAGTAGATGAAATTCCTGAAATGAAAGTGTCGTTGAAACTAATACAAGTTCCATCACCACCAGTAGGCCTAGTGCAAAGCAATGGCTACCACAGAGTCCCGTAAGTTTTCTTATTTTCAATATAAGAAGCTCGAGATTAGAGTGTTTTTTGTTTGTTTCAACAGTAGGGTTTGTATTTAGTAGAGGTGAGGCGGACATCTAGACATTGTGAGGTGCAAACGGAGGGAAGTGATTGTCTAGACATTGACAAGTAGACAGAGGTAGGCGGACTTCTAGACATTGACAAGTTGACAGAGGTATGCAGACATTGACAGGTAGATGGAGGTATAGGCAGACATGTAGACATTGACAAGTAGACAGGTAGGCAGACATCCAGACAAGTCAACAGAGGTTGGTGGTCACTGACAAGTAGAGAAAGGAAGGTGGATATCTAGACATTGACAAGTAGATGGGTAAAAGTGGACATCTTGACATTGACAAGTAGACAGATGTATGTAGACATTGACAAGTAGACAGAAGTAGGCAAACATTGATAAGTAGACAGATGTATGTAGACATTGACAAGTAGACAGAGGTATGTGGACATCTAGACATTGACAAGTAGACAGATGTATGTGGACATCTAGACATTGACAAGTAGACAGAGGTATGTAGACATTGACAATTAGACAGAGGTATGTAGACATTGACAAGTAGACAGAGGTACAATGTATGTAGACATTGACAAGTAGACAGATGTATGTAGACATTGACAAGTAGACAGAGGTATGTAGACATTGACAAGTAGACAGAGGTATGTAGACATTGACAAGTAGACAGATGTATGTAGACATTGACAAGTAGACAGAGGTATGTAGACATTGACAAGTAGACAGATGTATGTAAACATTGACAAGTAGACAGATGTATGTAGACATTGACAAGTAGACAGATGTATGTAGACATTGACAAGTAGACAGAAGTAGGCAGACATTGACAAGTAGACAGATGTATGTAGACATTGACAAGTAGACAGAAGTAGGCAGACATTGACAAGTAGACAGAGGTATGTAGACATTGACAAGTAGACAGATGTATGTAGACATTGACAAGTAGACAGAGGTATGTAGACATTGACAAGTAGACATATGTATGTAGACATTGACAAGTAGACAGATGTATGTAGACATTGACAAGTAGACAGATGTATGTAGACATTGACAAGTAGACAGATGTATGTAGACATTGACAAGTAGACAGAGGTATGTGGACATCTAGACATTGACAAGTAGACAGATGTATGTGGACATCTAGACATTGACAAGTAGACAGAGGTATGTGGACATCTAGACATTGACAAGTAGACAGATGTATGTGGACATCTAGACATTGACAAGTAGACAGAGGTATGTGGACATCTAGACATTGACAAGTAGACAGATGTATGTAGGCATTGACAAGTAGACAGAGGTATGTAGACATTGACAAGTAGACAGAGGTATGTAGACATTGACAAGTAGACAGAGGTAGGCAGACATTGACAAGTAGACAGGTATGTGGACATCTAGACATTGACAAGTAGACAGATGTATGTAGGCATTGACAAGTAGACAGAGGTAGGCAGACATGTAGACATTGACAAGTAGACAGAGGTAGGCAGACATGTAGACATTGACAAGTAGACAGAGGTAGGCAGACATGTAGACATTGACAAGTAGACAAAGGTAGGCAGACATCTAGACATTGATAAGTAGACAGAGGTAGGCAGACATGTAGACATTGACAAGTAGACAGAGGTAGGCAGACATCTAGACATTGACAAGTAGACAAAGGTATGTGGACATCTAGACATTGACAAGTAGACAGAGGTAGGCAGACATCTAGACATTGATAAGTAGACAGAGGTAGGCAGACATGTAGACATTGATAAGTAGACAGAGGTAGGCAGACATCTAGACATTGATAAGTAGACAGAGGTAGGCAGACATGTAGACATTGATAAGTAGACAGAGGTAGGCAGACATCTAGACATTGATAAGTAGACAGAGGTAGGCAGACATGTAGACATTGATAAGTAGACAGAGGTAGGCAGACATGTAGACATTGACAAGTAGACAGAGGTAGGCAGACATCTAGACATTGACAAGTAGACAGAGGTAGGCAGACATCTAGACATTGACAAGTAGACAGAGGTAGGCAGACATCTAGACATTGATAAGTAGACAGAGGTAGGCAGACATCTAGACATTGACAAGTAGACAGAGGTAGGCAGACATGTAGACATTGACAAGTAGACAGAGGTAGGCAGATATGTAGACATTGACAAGTAGACAGAGGTAGGCAGGTATGTAGACATTGACAAGTAAACAGAGGTAGGCAGACATGTAGACATTGACAAGTAAACAGAGGTAGGCAGGTATGTAGACATTGACAAGTAAACAGAGGTAGGCAGACATGTAGACATTGACAAGTAAACAGAGGTAGGCAGATATGTAGACATTGACAAGTAAACAGAGGTAGGCAGACATGTAGACATTGACAAGTAGACAGAGGTAGGCAGGTATGTAGACATTGACAAGTAAACAGAGGTAGGCAGACATGTAGACATTGACAAGTAAACAGAGGTAGGCAGATATGTAGACATTGACAAGTAGACAGAGGTAGGCAGATATGTAGACATTGACAAGTAAACAGAGGTAGGCAGATATGTAGACATTGACAAGTAAACAGAGGTAGGCAGACATGTAGACATTGACAAGTAGACAGAGGTAGGCAGACATGTAGACATTGACAAGTAGACAGAGGTAGGCAGACATGTAGACAGAGGTAGGCAGACATGTAGACATTGACAAGTAGACAGAAAGGTGGACATTTAGATATCGACAAGTAGACAGACATCTCAACATTAACAAGTTGACAGAGAAAGGCGGACATCTAGACATTGACAAGTAGACAGAGGAAAGTGGACATCTAAACATTAACAAGCAGACAGGTTGGCTGATATGTAGACAGAGGTAGGCAGACATGTAGACAGACAAGTAGACAAAGGAAAGTGGACATGTAGGAATTGTGCATACAAGTGGAAATTTAAATTTCAATTAAATATTTGAAAAAAGGGGGAAAAAATGGAAAACATAAGAAATAAGTAAATATATGCATTGAACTGCATTCATAAAACAATGAATGCCAATTGACAGCAGTTCAATGCTTAAATATAAAGTCATTTGATAAGTATAAAGGTAATTTGCATTTACCCAATATAGAGAATACTGTGACAATCATGAAGATTCATAAAATCAAAAATGTTTGAGTGACTTGACATGTTGTAAGTCAGGGATCAATATCACCAACATCGGGTCTAGTAAATTCCCAGTGCAAAATACATGTATGTTACTTTTTCCTGGATTTTGAGCCAAAATTTCCCGGTTTTATTCTCCATTTAGCCCATGTTCGATATTCAAGCAAACAAGAATTTTACAAGTTAAAATACCACTCAATCAAAACGTTCATGTCTTCAAGTGAAACTCATGCTGTTGTTTAAATAAGAGAAGTTATTAGTTAAATGAATGACAAGTTTGGTTTCTTTATTCTTAGTAGTAAAGTGACTATATGGTGGAGCCTCGTTTAAAGACCGACTGGCTTAGGAGACCACAATGTAGATCTACTAGTTATTCAATACATCTTGTACATTGGTTTCTCCGAGTACAAGATCGCTAAAACACTTGTCTTAAACACGCTTAATTGATATAGCGTTTAGGTGACTCTGACACATTCATGATATACCGTCAAAAGAACCAATTTAATTCCAGATTTTTTCTCTTGAAAATATGAGTTTTTTTTGTTGTTTTGTTGTTTTTTTTGTATCGATATAGCATATTGTTAGAAATAAAATCACAATATATTGATATATTGTTACACCACTACAAAACGATGTCAAAGGTCAGCTTTAATGAAACCTGTTAATTTAATATCTTTTAAAGCCCTTAATATGGCAAACTTTGCATTAAGTAAAATCTTGTGTGTTGTTTAACCCAATAAAACCTTGTATTACTGTGTCAAAACCCTTTGTAAGCCCGGGCCAAGACCAGGGCCCAAAGTCACCAAATTTTCTTAGTACTCAACCTCGGCTAACTATCACTCATCAACCCCTGAAAAACAATGGAATCTTCTGTTAATCAATGACTTAGACCAGTCCAAATGTGTCTTTAGGGGTGAATGAGTTAATGATTTTAACATGTCTCAAGGTAAAATCACGCAAAATTTATACTGTGACTGGACATGTTTATAAATTGACAGCATAAATTGTAAATAGTGATAAAAATTATTACTCTTTTGAAAAAAACTTTAAAAATATTAGAAAAAATTGTCGAGTATGTACTCAAATTTTGAATACCGTACTCCGTGTGTTTATTCATTTTTCACAGGAAAATCATACGTGCGACACACCCATCCCCCACCCCCCCACCCCAAAAAAAACCAGTGGTTTATGCTTTTTCAAGATTTATGAGAAATGTCCAGGTCATAAAGATTGGTTGAGATCATCTAATGTTTTAATATACTGTTCATCAACTTAACCCATCTACCTCTGAAAATAATAGACTCTACTAAAAAATCAAGGCCACAGACCAGTCCAAATGTGTCTTTAGGGATGTATGGGCTAATCCTTTGATTACACACTAGCCAAAAAAGAGCCTTGTACAAATTTAGTTTTGACCATAACCATACCCATGAAAATAATGGACTCTACCAAAATTCAATGCCACAGACCAATCCAAAAGTGTTTTTAGGGTGTATGGGTTATTCATAGTCTGGTTCGATAATGTTCCTGTTTTACTATTTTGTTGTTCTTGTTTACAGGAGGAAACAGCTCCTGTCTATGGGTGAAGACAAAACCAAGAAAATATTAGAAGGAAAATTAGAAAATAAAACCCAAGGAGAGTTTGTGGGTAGGTCTGGGCTTACATACCAGACACATGAATCTATCGCCAGTAAGCAACAGGTAAGAATTATTCAAAACTTTAATTTTGCCATAGAAGTGTTAACAAAACAGTATGCAGGGATTTTCCTACCTCCAAAATTCAGGGTCCAGGGTCTGGAAAATTGGGAAAACATCCAATCCAGACCTATACAATCCTTGGTATGACTTAATATACAGATATTTCATACTGTAGAACCTTTCTTAAAAAACCACTCTCGTGAGAGATCACCTATCTTTGAAGACCACACTCTGAAAATCATGTGGTAAAATAATCCTTTAGATAAAACCTCTTTTGAGAGACCACATTTCAGTGGCAGATGGGGCGGTCTCTTAAGACAGTTTTCATTGTATAAGTGTAATCAAAACAAAATAACCAAACTTCATGTCTAGTATAAAAATTGTATTCCAACTGCCCCAATTTTCCAGAGTTATTCCCCTTTATCAATTTAATTTATCTATGTCATATATCTACAGTAAAGAGCAGCACACTTTAAACCGTTATGTTTCTCACCTTTAGTCAGTCCCACTGGAACCTAACTTGATTTTGTGAGAAAGTTTGGCAGTTTACTTGCAGAAGGCCAGTGGTTTCTTACTGGGTACAGGGTAACCAGGTTCTCTCCTCCACCATTAAAAGTGGCTGCCACCATATAAATTAAGAATTACTGAGTGTGGCATAAAACAACATTCAAAATTAAAAGAAATTACTTTGCCCTGAGATACAGCAATAATAATCATCGTTTATTTATTTTTTATTTTTTTGTCTCGTTCACAGGAAGGTGCAAACAAAAAGTCTTTCGCAAGGAGTTATGTTAATGAAATTACTAAAGAGGCCATATTTACAGACAGAAAAAAGGCGGAACTAATGAAACAGTGGCCGCTAGTGTTTTACGAAATGGTTTACGCTGCTGTGACGGACATGTCGGACATGCAGAGTTATATGAAAAAGTGTTTAGAGGAGTTAGAAAAGAGCTAGTGTTTCTTGACATATAGTGTTAATATATTCAAATTCTTCAAGATTTTTTCTTCGGTTCTCCACGATTTTTTATACTGCTGCTCACAAAATAATTGACTGGATTACACTATACTGATGGAAGAGAAAAAGAAGATTCGTGAGAATCGTAGGAACGTTTACCGTCTTATCCCTATGTGACAAGTGTAGACTCGTATGCCCTGAATTTGGAACAGTCTATTACAATATTTAGGGTTAACAGGAATTACTTGCCTTTCCTAAAGTGTTATTATTTATGCAGAGTGATAGAGATATACATTATGAATGTATATATTGACTGGCTGGTCTATCAACAGATATTCAAACATTTTTCTAAAATATGAGTTTTTCTTTAGAAAGTTTTGTACGAAATTGCCATATTTTCATCACAGCATACACTCTAAGTTAAATCAGTGATACAATAATCTTAAATATCACATATTATTTTAGATTAATTTTTCATCTCAAGACTTTTTATTAACATTAGTAGAGTTATTTTTGCACATGCTATTCTGCTAAAAAAATATTTTTTAAAGAATTATCTCCTCGGTGACCAGCAATTCCAATTTTAGTTTGTTGCCATGTTGAAACATTCCATCCTTTACCATTCACTACAACAACTCCATTGAAAAAAAGTTAAAAGCTGTGATAAAAATATATATGTTATTCCATATGTTTGTTATATGTACATTCGTTTCAAGATTGACCACCCCAGAGGACTTAGTTTTTTTGTACAGTATGAAGAAATTCAGTGTAATAGTGTTTGAACACACAGATAAAAAGATAGTGTGTATGCATGCATGTGTTTGTGTGTGTTTGTACATGTGTTAGTATGGTCTGTGTTAAGAGTAAAAAATGTCTTTGAAAGAGAGAATCATTCAGAAAGATGGAATAATTCACATATATCCACATCTACCAACAATTATATATATATATATATATATATATATATATATATATATATATATATATATATATATGATATTTGACATTTGTTTTGGAATAACATGGTTATTACATCCGGTGAGGCAGGGGAATACGAGTGAATAGCACGAGTGTTAAATTTGTATTCTTCTGCCTCATGAGATGTAATAACCTTGTTATTCAAAAACAATTGTCAAATATTCTATTTATTACATTTTCCAGCAATGTTTTGTTACCTGACCTCTAATAAAAGAAGAAAAGGTAGTCCCAAATGGCAAAAATTTTAAAAACATTTTGATTGGCTAAAAATGAAATACAGCATTTTCCATTTACTTTGTATCGAGTTGTATTTTCAGTCAGTGAAAAATATCAATGAAAAATATAGATTATATTTAATTGATAAATTTAATAAAAAATGTAATAAATAAATATATTACCTTTTTTATTTCATAATGAAATTTTGTACTACTTTAGTACTATAGAGTTTTAAAAGTATATTTTTGAAATACTGTAACTTCTGAGGTAATGTACAATTACTCGCTCTATTTAAACAGATTCAACGAGCAGATACAAGTTAAATAGATCTTGTCCTGATACAGATAAAAGGTTTAACAAGCCATGTCTTTGTGAATACATTACAACTTGTGAAATATCGTAATTAGAGCTACCATGATAACAGAAATTTGAAGTGATTATAGGTTATCAGAGATTGTTGGGAGTGTGCCGTTATGATAGATAATTTTACGATATTGTGTTCGCTATCAGGTTCCTATCACCATGGTTTGTTTATTCTGTATTCTTATAAATATGTACTTGTGAGTAAAGATATTTTATTTAACTAAATCACAAATTTATAGAAATGTCATGTTGGAGTTATTCCCCTTTGTTATCTAGGGATCTCTGATTATAGATATACAACATGAAGTTTATTAAATTGTCAAAAACGAAATATGAAGCACTACAAGTTTGCTTTTGATGTAGCGATAAGTCACAAATCTTCACAATAACATATAGATCTACACGTATGTAATTATAAAAAAAAAGTTTGTCATACATAAAAGATGAAAAGCGTCCCCATTTAAAGACATTGTATCCATTTCTGTAATTTTGAGATAGAATAGCATGCTAAACATTATCTCACCTCTGTAAAGATAACATTGAGATTGGATAGCATGCTAAGCATCTCATCTCTCTGTAAAGACAACATTGAGATAGGATAGCATGCTAAACATTCTCACCTCTCTGTAAAGATAACACTGATAGGATAGCATGCTAAACATTATCTCACCCCTCTGTAAAGACAACATTGAAATAGGATAGTATGCTAAACATCTCACCCCTCTGTAAAGACAACGGTGAGATTAGATAGCATGCTAAACATTAAATCACCTGTCTGTAAAGACAAGTGAGATAGGATAGCATGCTAAACATTATCTCACCTGTCGTTAAAGACAACAATGGGTTAGGATAGCATGCTAAACATTACCTCGCCTGTCTGTAAAGACAACATTGAGATAGGATAGCATGCTAAACATTATCTCACTCGTCTGTAATTACAACAGTGAGATAGGATAGCATGCTAAACATTATCTCACCTCTCTGTAATTACAACAGTGAGATAGGATAGCATGCTAAACATCTCACATCTGTAAAGACAACAGTGAGATAGGATAACATGCTAAACATGATCTCGCCTCTGTAATTACAACAGTGAGATAGGATAGCATGCTAAACATTATCTCGCCTCTCTGTAATTACAACAGTGAGATAGGATAGCATGCTAAACATTTCACCTCTGTAAAGACAACAGTGAGATAGGATAACATGCTAAACATCTCGCCTCTCTGTAAAGACAACAATGAGATAGGATAGCACACTAAACATCTCACCTCTGTTAAGACAACAGTGAGATAGGATAACATGCTAAACATGATCTCACCTCTCTGTAAAGACAACAGTGAGATAGGATAGCACACTAAACATCTCACCTCTGTAAAGACAACAGTGAGATAGGATGATACACTATACATTATCTCACCTTTATAAAGCCTACATTGAGATAGGATAACTACAGATTATCTTGCCTCACTGTAAAGACAACGTCAAGATAGGATAGCACACTATTTATTTTATCTCAACTTTTTAAAAGACAATATTGAGATTGTATCCTTTCTCGCTCTTTGTACAAGGTTGGTATATGTGGATGTTGTGAGTTATATATTTACACGCTCATTGTACAAGGTTGGTATTTGTGGATGTTGTGAGTTATATATTTACACGCTTATTGTACAAGGGTGGTATATGTGGATTTTGTGAGCTTTATGTTTACTCGAAAAGCATGTTTTGTTAGCTCAGTTAAGATATGTTCAAATTATTTAAATTAATCATGTTTATCTATGCTATGTTGATGCTCTGTACAAATCTGCCATGTAACTCCCCTGTCTGTTTTTATATCAGTCATTTTCAGACATATTTTTTTTCAGATGGATACATCTACCTCTTAGATACATATTATTTTGCTTCAGTTACATTTGAAATCTTACTTTCCAATATTTTTTCATTTCATAAATTATGCATTGGTTTATAAGTATCTCTGTAGCACAGAAATGAAGCACAAATTTTGACAATAAAAAATTTGTGCACAGTCCATTAAGTCAGGGGCCAATTTTACAGAATTATCGTGCCCCAAGTTTTTAGGACTACTCTGTGGGTAGACATCAAATCGTTTTTCTCCCGATATTATAATGAAGGAAGTTTTAATACAGTGTGAAATTTTGTATATTATCATATTATGTATGAAGTCTGATTTTTTTCACCTTGTCATTTTTGGCTCAGATAATTCTGTGCCAATCTTTATGGTCACATGTATTTATTGATTGAGAGAAGAATGTATCTGTCACTTAATTAGTACCTCTGTTATATATAGTGTGTGTATGCATGTACAGGTGTGTTTGTGTGTGCATGTACAGGTGTATTTGTGTGTGCACATACAGGTGTGTTTGTGTGTACATGTAGGCCTACAGGTGTTTTTGTGCATGTACCAGTGTGCTTGTGTGTACAGGTGTTTGTGTGTGCATGTACAGGTGTTTGTATGTGCATGTACAAGTGTGTATTTGTGTGTGAATCTACAGGTGTATTTATGTGTGCATGTACAGGTGTGTTTGTGTGTGCATGTATAGGTGTGTTTGTGTGTGCATGTATAGTTGTGTTTGAGTGTTCATGTACAGTTGTATTTGTGTGTGCATGTACAGGTGTTTGTGCAAGTATATACAGGTGTATTTGTGTGTGCATGTACAGGTGTGTTTGTGTGCATGTACTGATGTATTTGTGCATATACAGGTGTGTTTGTGGGTGCATGTACAGGTGTATTTGTGTGTGCATGTACAGGTGTGTGTGTGTGTGTGCATGTACAGGTGTTTGTGCAAGTATGTACAAGTGTGTTTGTGTGCATGTACTGATGTATTTGTGCATATACAGGTGTTTGTGGGTGCATGTACAGGTGTATTTGTGCATGTACAGGTATGAGTGTGTGCATGATTGACACCTGAGTGTGTGTAAATGTGATATGATTGGCATTTTGACAGATGATTTGTGACAGTCATATATTTCTTTTTAGTATCTTTCAAAGATACATACATGTATAACCTTTGTTTTCATGCATTCAGAATCATTTGGAGCTTTGTCCTGTAGCTGATCGCAATGTCTATCTCCTCAAATTTCAGCTTAAAAAATTGACATGTAACTTATCTCAGTGCACCTTCACAATTTTCAAGTTAAATGTAATGCCTATGACCTTGATGTTATAATAGATCAAGTTTGACCTTGAAAATTTGAAACTCATTTCAATGGCAATTTCCCACTTCTTTAATTCATCAATCCCTAAGAAACAATAGACCCTTCTGTAATTCAATGATTAAGACCAGTCCAAATGTGTCTTTAGGGCTGAATGCATTAACATTTGGTTGTCTAAGGATCCAGTGTTACACACACTCATAGAAAATTACAAAGTCCATTTTACTAGTCAAACTTGCAATAAAGGCCACCTCTGTATAAAAGGCACCTGCCTATAAAGGCCATTCGAACGTACCCCTTGTTAACTTTAGGGTTCTTTAACGTGCCGACACCTACTGTGACACAGGACCTTGAGTTTTACTGTCTCATCCAAAGGACAGGAAACCAACCTGATGCCGGCTGGACTCAAACTCACGACCTCATGATCAATAGTCGAGCTCGCTACCGACTGAGCCAGGCCGGGTCATGTGTATATTGGTAGTTTTGAATTATTTCAAAGTGTGCATTCCAAGACTGACTGGTGGGAAGGTCAAAACTTGATTTTCGTGTAAAGTCATATATATGATAATTACTTCACGAGTTGAATAGTACTAACTCGCCGCTTAAAACAATGTTGAATCTTTTTTTTTTTTTTTAAACATTAATATAAATCAAGTTGTATGAAATTCTGCAAATAAACAGCTTCTAGTTTAAAGAAAAAGTTCAGGATTTAGTCATTACAGTCAAACTTGCATTACAGGTCATCTTTGTACAAAATGTATAAAGGGCACATGCCTATAAAGACCATTCAAACATAACCTTTGTTAACTTTTTTTATAATGAATAAACCTCTCTATAAAGGCCACCTGTCTATAATGGCTACTTTTGCCTATTCCCTTGGGTGGTCTTTATAAAAAAAAAAGTTTAACTATTTTATTTTTATTTATGCTGATCATCTTTTGTTATCGAGGTCGTAGGGGGGTCAATATATTTATGTTTGCAAATTGTATTTTGTTGTAATGTGTATCATATTATTAATATCATTGAATCACACGAGAGAGAGAGAGAATTGTGAATGGAGATAATTGTGTTTACTGAAAAAGGTGCAAATCCCTTGTAAAAATAAAAGGAAAATAAATCAATTTCACATTGCAGACTGTTTGCTTTTATGTACAAATTATTTTATGTGTGGTAATCCTTTAAATGTCAGTGTCAAATGTTTCCTTCCTTCCAAGAATGAGATGTCAAAATGAAAATTACAAAAGCAACGTACAAACACTGATGTGATTAGAAATTTAAGTTGATTTCTAACAGTGGTAGAGTGTTCATTTCACAGCCGGAAGGTCCTGGGTTCAATTCCAGCACAAGATTTTACAAAAGATGTTAAAAAAGGGGGAATGACTGTTCCTTTGTCAAGCACTTGATGCAGTAAGTAAAAGTCACGGGTCTCTTGGACGCGACTTAAAACCGAAGTCCTGTGTCACGGCAGGCATGCCCCATATAAGAACCCTCACTGCAGTGGGGTCAGTCAGTTTATAGCACAGACCAAAACCTGATGACATCTCCATTTATAAGTAAAATGTCTTGACGGTTTTCAACACAGATGGATCTTTCATAACAGTGGTTCTCAAGACTGAATCCACCATGACACTTTGATAAATGTACATTTTTACATATCGGTCTCCACAATTGCAAAATTTAAATAAAGAGATAACCCCTCTTGGTATCCTAATGATTTTGAAGAATAAGAATTTGATATGAAAATGGAAGATCCCAAGTTCGAAATAACGTGTTGACTGATCCTTTGCCAAGCTCTCAGGAAAAAAGTGAATGTTATGGGCCTTTTGGATGAGACTCAAAAATCCACAAGGTAAAAAATATAGCTATTCACCTATAAATAGTGGTCTCCATATAAGTGAAAAATTATTGACGAAACGTATAACAACAAAATACTGTATACTTTGAATTTTTTACTCCAGTTTCACTTCTGCCTTAGATGAGAGGGTGAATTCAAAATGGAAGCTAAATACCGTAATTGAAATACAGACCGTAATTGAAGTGCAGACATACAGGCCATCCATAAGATTATGGTCATTTAAGACAGGAGGCAAATAGTTTGTCTGCCGAAAAGGGGCAAATGACTTCCAGGTATACAGTGAATAAATTAAATACATTGTATACAACAATAGAAAAAGTTTCTGCATTATTTGTACAGCCATCTTGGTTCCCCCCCCCCCAAAAAAAAAAAACATATCAATAATAGTGAAGATTTCAACAAATTTTATTAGTTGAAAAATGGTCATACATACACCAAAATTAGATTAGATATTTAAGATTAGAAAGTATCCTAAAACATAAACAGATCTGTCCTAATTTTTGTCAGCAGAGGTGAATATAAGGCCAATTTATAAATCAATTTCAGGAAAACTCGGAACATTACACATATTTGCAGTGTTATGCATTCAAACTTATTTTTGTTTTGAGCCAAGGTTAAAGAAAAAGTATACAACTGATGTAAATATATATACGTATAAATACTCAAATCTTGTTCACTTAAAATTTACGGGACCAAAATATAACCCTGAAATGTACAATCAAGTTTTCGTTTTCTAATCTTGTGATTTATTCAAAATTGAGCATTGTATTAATAGGCAAGCAAGATGTTTTCTTCAGGTACCATACAAACAGTCAAACTAACCGACTTCAAACCATTTTAATTTGAGAGGGCAACATATGACTATATGAATATAACTATTATAACTTATTGAACTTGTGTTTCCCTTGAGCTACGACTAATAAAAATTTGATTGTATTTCGGCAAAGGCACAAAAACTTTTGTAATATCATATGGACAAGACTAGCCTGAAGATACATGTTCCAGTAAAACTAAAGTAATTTCTGGCAGTGGTGATTAATGCCACACAACAGTGGCCTGTTTTTTGGGGGGGGTTTCACTGGTGGAGGAGAGGACCCAGTTACAATATACCCAGGAAGAGACCACTGGCCTTCTGCAAGTAAACTAGCAGAAATATAGTAATCTGAAAATTGCATTTGTTGACATGACTATCAAACATTATAGAAACTGTATAATACTGATTTAGAAACAGATTTAGTGACAGAATTACAGGAGTTGTCTCCCTTAAACATTCAAACCTTGAATGGAGATATTTTTTTCACATTGAAAGATATTGATCTCCAGTTTTCTGAATGGAGAAAGTCTTTGGTAATTCAAACACGGAGAAATTGCAAGAATATTTGTAATATGTTCTTTGGCATATGAACCGATTTACTTTCAAGACAATCTGGAAAATTATTTTATTACTAGGGACAAACAGTTTGCTTTTCATAAGGCACTCGGAGAACACTGTAAAAACAGCACTGGTGGTACTAAAGACTTCTGATTCAATCTTCAGTAAGCACTTCTCACCTTTTTTCAGCAATCTTTAGATAAAAGATAGGAAACAAGTGTATGCATGCCATAATATTAATGGTAGTAATATACATAAACCAAATTTTATACACCCAAGACAATAAATTCTTTCCCGCTTTCAAAAATTGCATAAAAATAATTGACCTCCACAATTTGCATAGTTCATAATAAGGTCAATGGGTTGCAAAATTTTCATTCATCATAATAGCTTGGATTTAAAAAAAATGCTAAACTTGAAGGTTCCCTATTTAGAAGTTATTTTGTACTGGAAGTACCAGACTGTTTTAACATAATCAGTATCAGGAAGTGATCTGTTTTTACAAAGATCTGTTTTCAGAATTTGCACTGAATAAATATATATATATATATATATATATATATATATATATATATATATATATATATATATATATATATATATATATGTTCCTCATTAATAGAAAAAAGCAATGCTTTTTTAATTTGGTACTTTGTTTTCTTGACGCTTGACGTAGAAAAATTCTGTAACAATAAGCAATTGCACATATCCTGGTAACTAACGAATAAATACAAAATAAACCCAATATCTACATACGCAGTGTATATATATATATAGGACAATACATGTACAATAAATAGAAATCTGAACATTTCAATTGTAGCAAACAGTTTATACACATGCTAGATACAAACTGAATAATGTAGACAAATTAAATCTAGGTAAAAAAAAAAATTCATTCAAATTTTCAGTTTAATACACTAAGTGAAAAGTTGTTTTTTTTGTACATTTCCAGTATAAAACATGAAGAAATTGTTGTCAGATTACAAAGCTCACCTCACAGCTTCACATTTTTTTTTATATCCACTCAAAATTAACAAGACTTCAACTTATTTTCTTTACCACAGAAATAAGATAAAAGCAGGGGACATCTAAACAATACTAATGTTGTTGAGGTGTGAGCAGTAGAGCTAGGTCAACCTGACCTCAAACAATCTTCTTACCCAGATGCTGACATCGGGGACAATAGTATAACAGTTGTCAACTTCACTGAGGCCAGATACAAATTGTCAGTATTCAAATTCTCAGCTTTTCATTTTCTTTCCTTTTTTTTTCTATAACATTTTTTTTAATTATTTCTAATTTCTAACCAGATTTTTTTTATCTATCACTGACAAAACCTAAAATGCAGTTGCACCCAAAATAAATTATTTTGATTTTTTTATGAACTGTGTATATTCACTTGCATAAAACAAACAGTCATACAAACATAATCACAAAGCTAAATCTCAAAAACATAGGAAAAATTGTAAACGAGGGAATGTTGTTAGAACAAAGACTTCCATTAGCTACCAGTGAAATACATGTACAGATTTAGATATGATCAATTTAAGCATCATTATACAAAAGCTATTGGCAATTAAGTACAATTGATATGTATAGGAGCCCATACAGGTCAACAGTGTACAACTAATTGATATGTACAGGAGCCCATACAGGTCAACAGTGTACAACTAATTGATATGTATAGGAGCCCGTACAGGTCAACAGTGTACAACTAATTGATATGTACAGGAGCCCATACAGGCCAACAGTGTACAACTAATTGATATGTATAGGAGCCCATACAGGCCAACAGTGTACAACTAATTGATATGTATAGGAGCCCATACAGGTCAACAGTGTACAACTAATTGATATGTACAGGAGCCCATACAGGCCAACAGTGTACAACTAATTGATATGTATAGGAGCCCATACAGGTCAACAGTGTACAACTAATTGATATGTACAGGAGCCCATACAGGCCAACAGTGTACAACTTATTGATACGTACAGGAGCCCATACAGGTCAAAAATGTTTCTGAACACAAGCAAAACATATCTCAATGTTTGAAATACATGCATGTCTTATCAATATAATGGTATCTATTTGTCAAAACAATGCTTTTGAGACACCTTCAAACATACAAGTCTGAACAAAGAGACACATCTATGTGTCTCATCACTTCAGATACATAACATACAAGTCTGAACACAGACACATCAATGTGACTCAAAAAATAAAGCACACATGTGTGAAATTTAATCTCTTGTCACTGCCCCTTTCCCTGGCCTCTGTAAGTATGTGTCACATGCTAATGGAAGGGAGAACATAATCAAAAATAAACTACTGAAAAATAATGAGATGAAAGTTGAGAAAATGAAGGAGATTGAGCAAATTGTTGAAGTAGATGAACAACTACAATTGTATGAACTGTATCTCTAAAGTGACAGAACCAATCAATTCAAATCATTTCTTTTGCAACAAGGCAGAGAATCTAAATTTAGAAATATTTCCTCAGTGTAACATCATAGTCGTACCCTGTCCAATTTATAAATTTATCTACTATGTGTATAAGTATCTTACCACATTTCTAAAAAAATCTTCAAAAATTCTATTCTACGATTCTACAACTGAATTAAATGTCATAACAACAAATCGACTTCATGGACACGACCAAAATAAATGCTAGAAAATATTTATGTTGGGGGATAAAGTCGTATATGTCATCAACATTTGTTGAGGAAGCACGTCTCTGAAATAAGAAGGCTATCGAAATTATACTTTTTTTCTCAGTATTGTATCAAGTTTATTACCGAAACCAAATATTATCAAAATGAACAAGGAAGCTGTTGAAGTAAGACTTATATACCCAAGTGATTCAGCATCATTAGACCTCCTATTATTGCACTTGACATTTACTAGTAACCCTTTCAACCCTACAGACCATGATAGATTGGTCTTAAACAACAGAAAGGAGCATACCATTCAGATACTTGAGGAGGAAAGGGCTAACATATTTCATTAGTTTTCAAAAACAAAAAAGATTTTCGTGAAATGCAATTTACTTACATGTTGCAATCACATTTTACATTTCTAAAACCTTTTATTACAATTGAATAGTCAGATTTTTATTCCATTTTTTAAGTGCATCATGTGTATGTACGGGTGATCAATATCGCATGATATGACAGTACGATTGTATGTGTACTAAATTTACGATCATTAGAAAAAGATATAAATGGAACAGTTCTACAATATCACATGTCTATAGCACTTATTCTTTACGAACAACTCGCATGCTCTTACACTTAAATCTGGCATTCTTACTTTGGGTGAAGGGGGTAGGAGTATGTGTAATTATATATTAACTGATATTCATTAAAATTGATAAACGAGTTAAAAATTTACCAAAAAAGTGTTACCATTATAAGGTCTTAATATAGTACAATGTTTCTATATCACGATATACGGTTTCATATATTTGCCCTGTTACCGAGATTCAGTACTTCACGATCGTGGTCAGAGATAATAACTATACAATGTACATCCGTGTGCCACATTCATGTAAATTTGAAAAACAAAAAAACAAAAAAAAATTTAATTTCACAGCTCATCTCAAGAATAATCAGCATTTGATATCAACCTCCATTTCATTTCAAAAAACTTCCAACAAAGTTTTCAAACACCATGAACATATCATATAAACACCTCGCACGATGAGTCCGTAGTTTTCACGCATAACAAGAGTGAGCATATGCCATGCGACACTTAACTCGTGACAAGATTTGCCTTTTTTTTTTATTATACATACCTTTCGTAATCAGGACAATTTGAAAAAATATTGAACAATACTAATACAAATCTCATATTTGACAAACTGAAATCTTGAAACCAAAGGTACAAAAAAATGACTTGGTGTTCTACAAAGTTGTGATTGCAAAATAACCGAAATCATTCATGTAGATTTCATTTCATCCAAATATATATATATATATATGCTATCCACAGGAAGTCTTCAAACTTTTTTCCTAATTTTGAGTCTTGGCTCCGTCAATGATACGTTTTCTCACGACATCAGCTGTTGCTTCACTTGCCAAATCAGTTGCAACTTCGGAAGCTAAAAAGACAAAAACGCTAGTTGTAATTCCAATTCACAGAATATTTGTTACAATTAAAATCCATAATATTAATATCATTTAGAACATTTTCAATCTTGTTTTTGAATTAAATATGTGTACATTCAAACAATAATTTCAGAGTCCACGAAGAGCCAAATTGATTTACAATCCATTTTTAAATACGAATGATGCAATACCATTTATTTAACCTATATCTCTGTAAGTACATACAGGGAACAATTTAGTAGAATTTGTTCAAATAATATTAAATGTCTACTTATATGTAAAAAATAAGACTTGATATACAGTTAAACTTGCACCAAAGGTCACCTCTGTATAAAGGGCACCTGCCTATAATGGCCATTCAACCATAAGCTTTGTCAACTTTTTTCCATAATGAGCAAACCTCTTTATAAAGGCTACCTGTCTATTATGGCTACTTTTTTTTTTTTTTGCCTGTTCCCTTGAGTGACCTTAACAGACAAGTTTGACTGTACTGGTAATACATGTTGTAATCAATATGAAACAAATTGCTTTAAACCGATATATATATTTGAAGTTTTTTGTTTAAAACTGTTTATTGCAACAACATTTTTTTTCTGGCTAAATGTATAAGAGGATTTAACGTGTGCCTACGGTTAACCTGGCTTAAAGAATTGAACAAGCTTACATTTATATAGAGAGAATTAAATAGTAGGTACATGTATACATAAATACACAGGTACTGAGCTCCCAAGATATGCTATATTAAGGAAGATACACTGTACAACAGGTGCATGTATCTAGAGATCGTTAACCACTGAAATACCAGTAGCCCAGAATACCTGTAGATACATTGTACAACAGGTAGATACATTGTACAACAGGTATATACATGTATAGAGAGATTGTTTAACCACTGAAATATCTTAGATTATCTAGAGCTACATTGTACAATAGGTATAGTGTATATAGAGAGATCATCTAGACACTGAAATAGCCCACATAGCATAACATACATTATACGACAGCTACATGTATATAGAGATCATATAGTCCCCGAATTAGACAACGTAACCTAAACATACATCGTACAACAGAAATCACTGAATTCCCAATCAAATCCATTCCTTTATGGACAGGAACATTGCAGACAAAATCCATCAAAACATAGAAATATTCAACACATTCCAACTGCTTTATAACGACTGTCGTTATTTCCACAATCTCACCTACCAACAGGACTTTGCTGTTTTAACCTAATTTACAGCTTCCGACAACAACAGCAAAAATTCAGAACAAATGTGCATTTTTAGTAGAACATCCTGTGTGATACAACGACAAAAAACATATCCCATTGAAAATATCATCGGTACTTTGTATTCCAAAAATGTGTTTTAAATTGAACTGATACATGTACATAGAACCGTCAATGCGAGTTTATGCAAAATTCAAAAACATTGATTCTGTCTATTAGCTATCTAAAACAACACAAATCTCTATTTTTAGCTACAGTCGGTTACCATTTACAATGCAATGATCAAATTCATTACAATGACAAAGTCTCGAAGGAACTAACATGGTCCTTACAGAGGGTTAAACTGTTATGATTAAATCCAGCCCCATTATAGACAGCATAATTACTGACAAACTCCATATTATACAGACGGAACTACACTGACAGGTTCAGGGAATAGTTTTGCAAAAGAAATAATTTAAAAATAGCAAATACACAGGACAACTTTGACAGGCAAATCATCCAATACAATAGAATACAGTGGAACCTATCTTGAGAGACCACCCCATCTGCCACTAAACTGTGGTCTCTCAAGACAGAAGGACACTCAATAGAGGTTTTACTTTTAGGGCTATTTAACCAAGTGGTCTTCAGTATGTGGTCTCTCAAGTCAGGTGGTCTTTCATGAGAGTGGTCTCTCAAGACAGCTCACGAGGTGGTCTTTCATAAGAGTGGTCTCCCAAGACAGCTTATGAGGTGGTCTTTCATTAGAGTGGTCTCTCAAGACAGGCGGTCTTTCATGAGAGTGGTCTCTCAAGACAGGCGGTCTTTCATGATAGTGGTCTCTCAAGACAGGAGGTCTTTCATGACAGTGGTCTCTCAAGACAGGAGGTCTTTCATGATAGTGGTCTCTCAAGACAGGAGGTCTTTCATGACAGTGGTCTCTCAAGACAGGAGGTCTTTCATGACAGTGGTCTCTCAAGACAGGAGGTCTTTCATGATAGTGGTCTCTCAAGACAGGAGGTCTTTCATGACAGTGGTCTCTCAAGACAGGAGGTCTTTCATGACAGTGGTCTCTCAAGACAGGAGGTCTTTCATGATAGTGGTCTCTCAAGACAGGCGATCTTTCATGATAGTGGTCTCTCAAGACAGGAGGTCTTTCATGATAGTGGTCTCTCAAGACAGGAGGTCTTTCATGACAGTGGTCTCTCAAGACAGGAGGTCTTTCATGACAGTGGTCTCTCAAGACAGGCAATCTTTCATGACAGTGGTCTCTCAAGACAGGAGGTCTTTCATGATAGTGGTCTCTCAAGACAGGAGGTCTTTCATGACAGTGGTCTCTCAAGACAGGCAATCTTTCATGACAGTGGTCTCTCAAGACAGGAGGTCTTTCATGACAGTGGTCTCTCAAGACAGGCAATCTTTCATGACAGTGGTCTCTCAAGACAGGTGATCTTTCATGACAGTGGTCTCTCAAGACAGGAGGTCTTTCATGACAGTGGTCTCTCAAGACAGGAGGTCTTTAATGAGAGTGGTCTCTCAAGACAGGTTTCACTGGTAATATTTATTTCTATACCACTGACAACATAGTTGTTGTTTTGTAAACACAAAATTGATGCTGATAGAGTTATCAAACAGAATACAATTTCACAAAGATGAGATAAATACCATTATTTAATTTGTAACCAGAACTGAGTCACCTCAAAAAAGAAACAAATTGTGATAAAACTACAAAAAATCATAAACGTTAAGAAATCTTTATCTATCTGATAATCCAATTTTAAGTTATAACTCCAATTTAAAGTATAAACTCACTTTTGAGTTATCAATCCAATTTCAAGTTATAAATCCAATTTAAAGTACATGTATATATCCACTTTCGAGTTATCAATCCAATTTAAAGGCCCATGACCAGCTTATATTGAACTAAATGTAATATCGTAAAAAGTTCTCCGATTCACACAATATACAATATAAAGACATACTGATCAAAACTAGTGCACACATACACTGAAATTAGTCAGAAAATTATAACAACAACGTGATACAAACACCGCTAATTAGCGATAACACGTGTACCGTTCACTGCTGTCACATCCATACGGAAACCATGTCAAACATGAATATACGTCAAATTATGGGAAGTATTTTATCGAAAACTACAATTATTCTTTTTCTAAATAAAAATATTATATTTCTATACATATACTTTTATCACTTTCAAGTTGAACCGATAAAAGCAAAAGAATGTATTGGTATTCTCCGACCAGTCTGAGACTCCACAATTGAACAAAAGTGTTATATAAATAGCCTTGACAGATTGAGGTTGCTTCAGGGGAAATTCAAAGGAGGGTGGCAAATTATTAATTTGTTTTCAGCTTCATTTCCTTCCTCAAAGCATTTCAACGCTCTGTTTCTGTTCCTAAACATACAGCACAATTTCTTAATCGATTCTATCTCTCTTCTTTTTCTGTTTTTTGTGTTTTGTTTGTTTGCTACCTGCATGGCAACATGTTTACGTCTTTGTGGAATGCTGTTAAATTCGGACCCATCTCAATTCGTGCCTATCTCAACTTGTATCCTCTTTGGCTAAGTCATGCCTACGGTTGACTGACTAGTAACCAAAACAATCAGAAGAGTCCTACCCATTGTTGTACTAATTTTTACACAATAATGTAGGAATTATGGTTACACCGATGACTTAGTTCTTAAGCACATAGAAAAACTACCTGGTCTCGATCATTTTTCTATGTAGGGATCATGAATACCTGTTACACTTTTTCGGTTTGTTCCATTTCGTACAGTTTTGTCGGAATAGTTAGTGTTCATATCATGTGACCTCAACAGAATGTTGGGCAAGATCCCTTCCGGTTTCGTAATATTAACATTGACAACATTCAATGATATTGTGTCTCAGTTCTTCTCCTGGGATTTAATTGTTGATAGATGTTGGAATCCTTTCTTGTAACAACTACAAGTGCCATCACTTCCTTGTAGGCTGCTTTTCACATCTGTTCACATGTTCCTTAAAGGTTCCTCTAAAACAGCTAAGTACTAATTGACACAACAATTTTCTCTCCTGTCATATTAACAACTGAAATATTCGACATAGTGATTCCTAAATTTGCCATGTAAAGTTTTAACAAACAGTATAGGTAACCCTATCGTCCTAAAACCACGGTCCGGATTCGCTCGGCTCTTTCCTACCCGTAGTTTCATGTGCCCGAAATCATTCGTGCATATTTTTATTATTCATGAAGCCTCAACCAATTCGAGTAAACGGTGCTCGGGCATTCATCAGCTAATCAGATTGAGGCTATTAAACAATTTCAGAATTCAATTGTATTAGATCCACAACCACTGTGATTGGATAAATTGAACACACATACTCCTTTATAAATATTCATTAGCTACGAGTGATTTCAAGTACATGAAACCACGGGTAGGCAAGTGCATAGCGACTCCGGAACATTGTTTTTTACAACTATGAGGGCGCCCATCTATATAAACATCTATGCACATTCGGGGGTTCTGAATTTTTTTGTTTTCGAAACCAAAATCAAATTGCCAAAAGCTCAAAAATTGTAACGACCCCTTTACCTGATAACTATATGACCTGGCGAGATGTAGTGTCTTGAGCCAGACACATTCAAATTTTAGGTAATAAAGAATAGCGAAATTAAATTTACACTGACAAGAATAATCATTCTTTCTTGTTATCCTACCTACGAGTATCCAGTGGGGAGTATAAAGTTTTTTTCCATAAAAATTGTCATAACCAAAAATTGAGTAGAATCATCTGTAAGATAATCAAAAGGTTAATCCACATATCACGTTTTGTGAAAGCTTCTGAAGCCAATTCATTTTTCACAGACAGTTTTATGTAAATTCAATACCAAACGGCATTATGGTAATTACCTTGTTGGTAAATACATGTATACCATTATAAATAATTCTACAATTAAACAGGTGACGGACATGAATGAGTGAATAAATGGGCACGAGTCAGCTAAAACTTGGGTACGAGTCAACCAATTCACTTAGGTACGAGTTGTGATGGATACGAGATAACAATAACCTATATGTTGAACTTGTTCATCTGAGGTTGCCTTGAATATAAAACAACTCAGTTTGTATTTATTGTCGATACCAGTAAAAATCATTTTTTAATCTTCAATCTCAGATTACTAGAAAACAGAGAATCACTCAGAACCGTAATTAATGGGAAGATAACAACTTTATATAAACATTTTGCAAAGCATATTGCCATTTAAATCAAAATTAACAACCTTGCTAAGCGTAAATCGCCAGTCATGGGCCATTAAATTATAAATCCAATTTAAAGTATATATCCACTTTCGAGTTATCAATCAAATTTAAGTAATAAATCCAATTTAAGCTCTTAAAGTATAAATTCAATACATGTTATAAATCTAATTAATTCCACTTAAAAATTTAATTTAAAGGGACATTAGCTGTGTTTTTTTCAAAACATTTTGTTTTTTCCTTTTTATAACTTAGATTGATATAAAATAACAAAAAAGATATAAACATAGACATAAAAATTCTTAAATCCCTTTACATTTCATGAAAATTGCTTGAGACACCCAGGTTTGGCACTTTTTCACTTGCAATTGATTAACTCAACCCTTCTTTTTGTTTATAAATGAATACCAAACTAGCCTTAACCTTATTTTCACAAAATATATAGGAACATTAGATTTCTTATGCCTGTGTATAGCTCTTATTTGTTATTGTACATCATGTACAAGTAGTAAAAGTAGAAAAAAAATGAATTAATATATTTTGGAAAACACAGCTAATGCACCTTTATGCTATAAATCCAACTGACATGTACATGTAAGTTATACATCAATTATATTTATAAATCCAATTTTAAGTTAAAAATAACTCCCGAAAGCAGCCACCTGACAATTACGGTCATGCTGACTTCTTTTGCAGATCTTTATCTGCAAAGCCTACTTGCTCTTTTAAAAGTATGCACAATAAAGCCATGTAAATCCCCTCTAAACAAAAACAAAAGAAAATTCTGTAAGTGATTACCTAACAATTTAGGTCATGTTCACTCTTTTGCATTTTTTTATCACTTGACAGGTATAAGTGACTCAAACTTTAAAGTGAAAACCCTGACAATAATTTGTGGTCAAGTTCAGTAAAAAATTAAAAAAAAAAGGGTTTGATACATACACAGTAGATTTAATAGAATGTTTAAAGTGATAAATGCCAAGTGATGACAATAGCTCACATGGACCTTTAGTCCAGGTAAACTTAACAATGCAAATCTTTTACTGAAGTGCATGCAAAATGCAAAACAAAAAAAATAAATAACTGTTAAAAATTAATATGTACAAAGCAAAAAATGTGCTACCAAAACAGAATGAAGGTAAATCATGAAAGTTGCAGAAAGTCGTAAAATTGATCAATCTCAGAATGCAATAAGCATGCCACTTCAAACACTGAACAAGAATATCCGTTTGACACCAAATACATGTGTAGGACTCTCCTTCAAATGCTCAATTTCACTTTCTAATCATGTTTCAAATGCTTGAATTTTCATTATCTATATCAATTTAAATCTCTGACATGATATTTTTTTTTTCGCATGCTAATGACACAACATTACATTTTAGGTCGAGAGAGTTATCGCCCAATGTCTTAAAACTTCTTAAATAATAAAATCTGATTGACTATGTTAAAAAAGGTTGATAAAAGTTAAAACTGAATTTAAGAATATTCACCAGTTTTAAGTCAATTCTATATTTTAGTCAAGTGACACCAGACCTAGTTCTGTTTCTACTTTTAACTTCCGTAAATAATTACGATTAAACAAGACTGCTTACCATTTTTATCAGCTATGTTTTAATGAGAAGCAGCACTAGCGACTAATGGCTGTGTGGTCAGGGAATCACATAAACATTATATAACACAAATTATTTCACTCATTCATCCCTTAAGACACATTTGGACTGGTCTAAGTCAGTGATTTACAGAAGAGTCCATCGTTTTTCAGAGGCTGATGAGCTAATGATACAGTGGAACCTCAGTTAAATGCATGTAATCCAAAACGGGTTTCACCATACAACAGAAATCGGGGTCTGATTTTGTATACTTATTTAGGTACCTTTAGAAGCAAAAAATAGCTAGGGATAAATAAGCAGGACCTGAAAGGATCAGCAAGGGTGTAGCCAAAGGTATCAAACAAAATTCACCAGTTTATTGATATTTTCATCAAAAGACAAAACATTATCCCGATAGAATCTTTAGACCTACAGTTCAGATTTGTACACCTTGTTTAATTTTCATTAAATCTTCTTATCTGCCCTTTTGTCATCATATAATGTTTGTTTTCTTCAGAAATTTACATACTGCCATTAGATATACCTTTATTTCAACCAAGACGGCAAGAGGATACTTTTAAACCTTCTGGAGAGTTATGTAACTTGCACTTAAAACAGACGCCGACGCGACTCCAAAAGCCCAATATTCTTCGAATAGGCGAGCTAAAAACATGAGCATGTTCAAAATACAGGTTTTATAAAGAGAGGGGCTGATATTAGGTATGCCTTAAAGGACACACACACTGATTCCTGTATCAAAGGTGAAGGAAGCATGTATGTATCACATGAGTATATGGGAAACAAATATAACATAACCCCCCTCACATGTAGGATATGGGTTCGGAAACACTTGTAATATAACCCACTCACATGTAAGATATGGATTAGGAAACACTTATAATATAACCCTCTCACATGTAGGATATGATCATATATGGGAAACTTATAATATGTCTCCTTCACAAGTAGGATGTGGCATGGGAAATATAACAAAATCTACTACTTCTGTTGAGAATACAGTAAAACCTGCTTTAGCAACCACATGTGTATAGAGACCACCTGGTCACAAAGACCATTTTTTTTGCTGTCCCTAATAGTACGATTTAAATCAACCTCTATATAAAGACCATCTCCCTATAAAGACTGGTTTTGTTGTGTATTTCTAATATATTTCATTTTTCCGTTCCTAAACATTCAATTTATTTAATTATCTATCTACCTATTTATATATCATTATTATCGTCACATATATTTTTGTTTTTAGGAAGTGAAACTTCAAGCATTTGAACAACATCAGGATTGGGGTTAGGAAGAGTAAATTTCCTTTAAACATAAGCACACTTACCATCTTTAGCAGCTTTCTTAGCATATCCAAACACTTCACACAGAAAGAAAAGAAAACGTCAAGTAAAGACACTTTTAAAAAGAGTTTGCACTTTTATAGTCACTGCAAACCTTAACTCATGCACCCCTAAAGACACAAGTGAACTGGTCCAAGTCACTGATTTACAGAAGAGTCCATTGTTTTTCAGGGGTTTGATGAGTTTAGAAACTTGGAATCACATAACAATCGTTATTTTCATTTTTACTTCATTTTTTAAATATTTTTTCTCTGTAAAAGAGAGTTGTGAAGGACTAAATGTTTTTTTTAATTTAGATATGAGGCATTTTGTGTTTTCATTTTCTTTTTTCATGGCTATGTGCTGAAAACTCTACTGCGTGTTCCAGCAACTTTGGAAAGTGTTTTTTTGTAAATATTTTCTAAAATTGTAGTCGCGTGGGAACATTATTCACACAGTCATCAAATATAAACTCTTATTCCAATTGGTTACATTTCAACATACAGTAAATCTTAAATAATCCCAATATCACTTAATTCTTGGAAATGAAATCGAATGTTTACAAACAAGTATCATGTGTGCAAGTCAATGGAGGAGTCAATTCATGTGCAGGGTTGTTTTGCTAATATCTTCAATCCACTAGCTATTGTGACTTAAGAGTGATGAGATGGAGACTCCCCGATGAAAATAATAAACAGTCCCAATGAAAATCAACAACAATGGCTGCTGCCATTACCGCTTTTCGAGATCAGAAAATCATAAAGGGTTTAACTAGGATCAAGAGTATTGGAGGGTCTTCTTCAAATTTGAATGCAGAATTGATGACGATTATGACCTTCTTCAAATAAAATAGCAATTTTATTAATAATCTGATGTTTTTCTTGACATAAACATCAAAAATTCACTTTCCAGGTGTGCTGGGACACAAAGTTAATAAATAATGAATGCTGTTCACTTTGTCCATGACATACTTGTTAGATGCTATGTCTTAACTTATCAGCCCCTGAAAAACAATGGACTCTTCTGTAAATCAATAATTTAGGCCAGTCCAAATGTATCTTTAGGGGTCAATGAGTTAACATTTCTCTCTTTTGTTGTGCTTGAAAATCTTATTTCCCTGTGTTTGAACTTAGCAAACAAACAAAAAAACCAACATTTTACATTGTCGGTTGTCAATAACAGTGCCTCGTCCATGACTAGTGACATGCTATCAATCACTGTGGTTAAAATGTAGAGGAAATAAACATCTTGATATATACGATAAACAGGAAACAGTCAACAGTCGTGTGAATCAGTTACACAGCATCATCGAGGGAAAAAAAACATATGAAAGGCAGGGATTTGAAACTGCAGGTAATATCAACAGATGTAAAGACACACACAAGACCGATGTACATGTACTCCCTCCGATCTTATATATGAAGTAGGTGGAGCAACAATTATGATGGGCATACAGGAGCCATGTCAATTGTAATCCTTAGTACTCCAACTTTCTATTTACTAACTGACACTGATCTGGAGAAATTTACAATAGACCAGCTATCTTACAAGACAAATTTTAAACAAACAGTTGACTCCAAAGTCCAAACACTGGAGCCAACTTCAGAACTCTGTATCAGACAAAATATGGAAATACTTTCCCAAGAATATGGTTTTAAGTATAATCCAATCATTGGGTGTCTTTCAGTTCTTCTACTAAACATATGGTGATGGGATAGTGACTCTATGTTTTAGTCTCTGCTCTATCCTGATTCAAATCAAAGTGACTACCTTTTAACCTCTGACCTTGTCAGGCAGCTGGCTTTTCCTGTCTTTCGGATGAGAGAGTAAAAACCGAGGTCCTGTGTCACAGTAGGTGTGACGTCTCCATATGAGTGAATGATTCTTGAGTGGGATGTTAAATAACAATACAATACTGATCTTGTCTGATTCATATATGTTTTAGTCCCGGATATGCCCCAATTCATGTCCAGATCCACTTAAAAACCGAGGTCCTGTGTCACAGTAGGTGTGACGTCTCCATATGAGTGAATGATTCCTGAGTGGGATGTTAAATAACAACACAATACAATACTGATCTTGTCTGATTATTATATGTTTTAGTCTCGGATATGCCCAAATTCATATCCAGATCCACCAACTTGTGTAGCAAAAGCTCTGTCAGTGAGCCAACAAGAGTGGTTACACACTAATGTTACCAGGTCTTGATCTGTTTGTAAAACTTCATCACATGCAAATGCCAATCTTCAAAGACAGGTCTTACCCTTATCCAATAATGAAATTGGAAGCTATAATATCACCTAAAAAGATTCTGATTTAAATGCAAAATAATCCTACCAATTGTTCCAAGTTTGAAAATATTTCCTTTTTTTTATCTTTTGTTGCTGTTTAAATGGACAAAAAAGCAGATATGATGCAGGAAAAGCGGGCATCAGTGTTTATATTGTGAAATAAAATAACACTGCACAAAAAAGCATAGAACAAGACAAAAAAATGACCCAGTAATAAACCTGGAAAATAAAGATCTACATTTCCAAATAATCACAGTGGGCAAAAATTAAACCGGGTTTAATATCACAGGGTAAAAGATTCAGTGATTTAAGGACTAGTGCCAAGCAGAAATAGGAAAAGTAAACTTAGGACTGGGACCAATCACGGTTAGAATATGTGATCTAAGGACTGGGGACAATCAGAATTAGGATAAGTGATCTATGGACTGGGGCCAATGAGAGTTAGGATAAGTGATCCAAGGACTGGGGCCAATCAGAATTAGGATAAGTGATCTAAGGACTGGGGCCAATCAGAGTTAGGATAAGTGATCTAAGGACTAGGGCCAATCAGAATTAGGATAAGTGATCCAAGGACTGGGGCCAATCAGAATTAGGATAAGTGATCTAAGGACTGGGGCCAATCAGAGTTAGGATAAGTGATCTAAGGACTGGGGCCAATCAGAGTTAGGATAAGTGATCTAAGGACTAGGGCCAATCAGAGTTAAGATTAGTGATCTAAGGACTGGGGCCAATCAGAATTAGGATAAGTGATCTAAGGACTGGGCCAATCAGAGTTAGGATAAGTGATCTAAGGACTGGGCCAATCAGAGTTAGGATAAGTGATCCAAGACTGGGGTCCATAAGACGTGAGAAAAGTGATCTATGGACTGGGACCAATCAGAGTAAATAAGTGATGTAATAAGGACTAGGGTCCATCAGAGGTGGGATCAGTGATCCAGACACTGGGATCACTTAGAGTTTGGATCAGCCAACTGTCCTGCATTCTAGGACAGAAAAAACCCAACTTAACAAAACATTGTTATTTATCTAATGTCATCATGACAAAAATGTCAGTTTGCTCCATACCTTTAAAGGAATTTACGGGTTAGAGCTGTTATCAGGTTCATTACTGGGTCAAAATAAGTGACACAAACAGACATACAGGAAAAGCACAAACAAACCAAATGAGAAAAAGAATTTCTCGTTATATGTCTTACCTTCTTGTAGCTTGTCCGAAGCCTCATCAATCAGCTTGTCTACTTTCTTCTCATATCTCAAGATAAAAGGTCTGATGACGCGGTTGTACAGAACTTGAGAACCGTTGTAATTTGTGGGGATCATGCACCAGATCAGGAAAATGCACTGTAAAATAGAAATACAACAGTTGTCAAGGAAGACAACTTTTTCCAAATATTAAACAAACCATTTTTTGGCAGACACTAATGGAATAAACTGAAATGCATGTTCAGTTATGAAGAACATCAGTATTGCTTGAAGTGACCCCAAAGGTATAATCACTAATGGTGTCTTCAATAACCACAGATAGTGTCTCAAATAACCCCTAATGGCATCACAAATAACCGCTGATGTGTCTTAAATTTAACTACTAATGATGTCTCAAATAACCATAAATGGTATCTTAAATAACCACTGAGTGTCTCAAATTTAACCACTAATGATGTCTCAAATAACCATAAATGGTATCTTAAATAACCACTGATGTCTCAAATTTAACTACTAGTGGTGTCTCAAATGTAACCACTAACAGTGTCTCAAATAACCACTATCAATGTCTCAAACAGACATTTTTAATGCGTCAGTGGTAGGTTACAGATTCAAATCCTAGGTAAAGTTTTTTTTCAAACAGAGAAAGTCACTGTTTACTAAATGAGGGTTGGCATTTGATGTGAAAGCCATTTGTATTTGGGTGCTGCCAGTCAAAGTTGACACAACCTGTATCAGAACACTAGCTGCATTGATGTGCACACAACCTGGTGAAAAAGTTATAATCATGCCAGTAAATACCTTGAAAAGCCAGTAGAATGGGATCCAGAACAAAAATATGTCAGCAAAGAATTCAAGAAGAGCAAAGACACTGTAAACGACCCAATATGTCAGCCATATTGTGTCGTCATCTTTATTGTCACTTTCAATTGCTTTGAACCTGAAATGATAATATACAAAATGAAGCTGTTGAAACTACATCTGTATGCAATACATACACACAAAACACACACACACACCACAAATTTACACCACTGCAAATACATGTGTAACATCACCAAGATAAAGGTACATGTATTTTGACCCCTGACCTCTGAATTATATATTGTGCAGTGTATGACGCCTGATCTCTATATATATATGCAGTGTATGACGCCTGCAGCCCTTTTCACAAAAAATCTTAAGATAACTTTTACTCTTAAGAGTAAAATTAAGATTGTTATGGTTTTCATGAAAAATCTTAAGTGAATCTTAAGATAAAAATGTGTCGTAACTTTAAGAGAGCTATCACCCACACTTAAGAGAAATTTTTACTCTTAAGATTTTATCAATATATCGTAAGTGTCTCCATAGAAAAAAAAGATGATCTGATATGTTGTTTGATGATTAACAGAATAGCTATTCGCAGAGAACGTATTTTTGACAATAAAATGTGAGTATAGATAGATCGACGAGTCACTAAATATTGACCAGCCCGTTAGGTTTTTTCCGAGGCACTGCATCGTGAACTTAGCAGACACAATAAGAGATTTAATTGAAAGGCACACAGAAAATATCATGCAATTCCTCCCCATATCCTGAGGGCATTTTGTATTTAGTAGGTTAATAAATCTACGACTAGATCGATTACTTTGTGTTGAAACTACAAAAGATCTAGGCTACCATATTGTACTGTCCTCGTCACATAATCCGTGAATCAGAAAAATAGAAATGGTTTAGATCTAGAATAGAAATCTAGGCCTATATCGTTGTCATGATATGATAACATATGCATACCTTTTGTAATCCTTTAATAGATCTACAATGATAGATTTAGTCAAGAAAATTAAAATTTGCTAGCCCTGCCACTATTGTTTTACATCTGTACCAAATCCTAGCGTTCTTAAAGTCACGCACTCTGACGTCATGTAACAGGTCGATCCAAGCTGATAAGGGGTGTTTCAAATGAAGTCGAGTTTACTAGATCTATCATCATCATTACCAGGAAATATTTAAATTGCATCGGCGGATTTAGAGGGACGGTAGGGCTCTCAAAGCTTAGTTAAAAATAAAAAAAAATCCTTGAGACTACTTGGTCGAATTTCTGCTCCGATTTTAATATACATTTAACATTGCACTTTTTTGCTGAATCAGTTATCTTCTTTTGAGAACGATAATCAATTTGAATTTATTAGCGGATTATCAGGCAAAGGCCATATTGTCGCATCTGAATGTAGAAAAAGGCGTCTATGGACTTTAAATTTCTTTTTTTTCTGGAAGCGTAAACCCCGATCCCCTTACGAAATGCGATCCCTATAGTTGACAAAATAGGTGTAAAACCTTCAATTTCTCTAGATTCCTAAAAAAAACAGAATTTTCCAGACTCGCTCCGTTCAGCAACAATATCAAGACTTATGCCCCCTTTAAATTCTCGGTTTAGCTCTGGTGAGATATACATGATATAAAAGTTGTACACAACATTTTTTAAAAAGTAATAATCCCATGTCACCATCGGCACCACTTTTACAAATTTTCTATATCCGCTAATGCGATGTGATACTTTGAAGGACAAACAGGTCATAATTTAGTGTCTAAAAACTTCAAAACTTGTAAAACTACACCATCTCCAGGGAAGGATACCCTATAGGACCGTTTGCTGTGAAAATAATCCCTTTGAGATTAACAATGGGACACCGAACTTGTCGTTAGATCGAGTCTGGAAGCTTACGAATTTCCAGCTTTATTTTTTTCAAAGGTGCGTGACCCATAGTCTCAAATGAAATATTGCTTCACAATTTATTCAAAAATTTTAAACCTAAAACATCCTCACTAAGGCTTGTATTCTATAATAATTTAGTATAATTGTGTATCTAAATGGATATGTAAAATAAATGTAAAAAACCAAATTTTTATGAAATACAATTAGATCTAAAAATATAAACACACGATATCGTATAAATAATTTACTACTAGGTATTTCACGAAGGAAGTACTGTTTATATTATAAACAATCTTAAATTGGGTAAAGTTCAATGATAAATTTAAAATTTTATGAATTTAAAAGTGAACACCTGGCAGATGAATATCTAAAACGCAAACGAGAAGCCTACTAACACACACATTTAAATTACGAAATAGAATTTAAAATGTTTAATACACAAAAACATAGCCTATAAACATATAATTGACTGATGCCGTGATCTAGATAACATAATACATGTAAAACACAAACAAATACGCTAGTATTGTGTAATTTCAAAAGGCTGGAGTAAAAAATAAGTAGAGCTTTGTGAAACTTTATTTAATCATTATTCAAACTTGACTGAATTTCATTTACACCAAAAAAAAAATTTTTTCTGGATTATATTCAGTGCAAATACATCAACTAAAATACATGTGACGCCTTACCGGAAAAAATGTGATGCGAATCGAAAGTGAAACGTCGTTGCTTTGCTTACTTTAATCGTAAGAGAAAAACTTAAGATTTTCTCTTTACGATTAAATCTTAAGAGAAAATTAAATCTTACGATAGCTTTTATGAAAATGACTTAAGATTTATCTTACGATACTCGTAAGATTTTATCTTAAGAATAATCTTAAGATTTTTTGTGAAAAGGGCTGCTGATCTCTAAATTATTATATTGTGCAGTGTATGACCTCTGACCTACTGACCATTGAAAAACATGTGTAATATACATGTAGTGTAGTGTACATTATGACCCCTGATCCAATTATCTATTGTGCAGTATGATCCCTGACCTCTGAATTGTCCATTGTGCAGTGTATGACCCTCCCCCCCACCTTTGAATTATAAATTATAAAGTGTAAGACCCCTGACCTTTGAATTAGATATTGTGCAGTGTATGACCCCTGAACTCTGAATTATACACTTTGCAATGCATGATCCTTAACCTCTGAATTATATGTTGTGCAGTGTATGACCCCTGAACTCTGAATTATACACTTTGCAATGCATGATCCTTAACCTCTGAATTATATGTTGTGCAGTGTATGACCCCTGAACTCTGAATTATACACTTTGCAATGCATGATCCTTAACCTCTGAATTATATGTTGTGCAGTGTATGACCCTTGACCTCTGAATTTTATATCATGCAGTGTATGACACTTAAACTCTAAATCATATACAGGGCAATGTTATGTAATATCAAAAAACATCAAACAAGTTTAAAGGAAACCTGTGTCTTCTCTTGAGATGATCCCTCTAAAGGTCAATTGGCTTTCTGAAGGTGAAGTGTGGTACAATGCATGCTATTTATTATGCAGGGGTAATGAGACAGGAATGACTGAAGAAATGACAACAAAATGACAGTGACAACATCAACACAATACCTGCTCTTTAGGTTCAATACTGTACAATGTAACTGTTTTTCTGCACTCAACTTTATTTGTGCGTAATTGCACAAATTACCCTACAATGTATATAACTGATCTTTGAGGTTTTACTCAATCTTAACTCATCATCCCCTAAAACACAATGGACTCTTCGACTAGTCGAAATGTGTCTTTAGGGGTGAATGGGTTAATGAACCAAATTGAGGAGTTAAGAGATGCATGGAGAAACCCGTTTTGTTTTTTCATTTATTTCATTTTACTTTATTCTCATTATTATAAATGTAAGTCGCAAATTTAGCAGCTCTAAAAATACTCTCAGCCGAATGTGATTACCAGTACTATTAACAAATTATTTCAAATGAATTTCTTTCTCTTTCTTGAAACTATCCGAAATGAAATTCTGCATGTACATATACAGAATATTCCTCTATACCGAGAATTTGGCCGACTTTGTCAGAAACTAGATAAACAGCAAGAGAGAAAATTTTGAAAAAAAAAAAATTTCCAAAATTCTTCACAAAGGCGCAGAATTTTCATTGGTCAAGATAGGATACATGTACATGTATGAAGTGTTAAATCTAGAGCAACATAGCATGGCGCAGCGCCATGCCCTTTTTCATGTTGTCAATCGCCAATACCCCCCCTCCCTCCAAAAAAAAAACAAAAATCAATTGGCGAATTTGCTTAATGACTAAAATATTCTATTTGCTAAACCCTCTTCCCTATCGTGTATTCCTTAATCTGTTAATTGCCCCAATTACCCTTGTCAAGTCTATGTTTATTTCACAGTTGATCAATTTAAATAGCTTCAGGTAATCACCCGAGATTGGGCAGTCAAACGACTCTACTGCAGTAGGCCTATGTTGATTGGGAATATCGGCAAACTTCCTGAATTTCCGCTGTTTTCAAATGGCTAGAAATTTTAATTAACATGTAAAATGTTTGTAAAAAATAAATGTACATTCAAATGAAACGATGTCTTGTTACAAAATATCCCATTAAAGAAGGTTCTATGCTACTATGTGACTGAATTCATCGTTTGAAGCAGGTTCCAGTTTGCGCGTGGGAAAAAAACTTGTGTCCACGGACACATGAATTTTAAACCGGTTCACACAAACATGTCATACGAAGTAATTAAAATACATAGGAATACGCCAATGACTTTTCAAAACCATAATCACAGTGAAAATACTGTAAGAGAGAAAAACAAAAAAAGAACAAAAACAAAAAAATACCCATTGACAAAGTATAAAATTTTCTGAATTAGCAAAAATAAATGTAAGGCCAGGGTTAGCCCTGGTGCTCTTTTTGTTTGTTTGCTTTTTTTTTTCATCTTAAAAATTATCAAATAACCTAATTTATTTCTAAGAAAAACTATATATCTTCTGTTTTTATTAATCATTTAAAGAAAAGTATTTAAAATTTGTTAATGGAGGATACACATGTTATAGTGCGAGTGCCCTCAAAACCAATTTACGCGTTAAAAGTGCCCTTTCACACTGATTTGTGTGCCCTTTCACACTGATTTGTGTGCCCTTTTCAGATCCTAGATTTAACACTATGTATGTACATGTATCTTTATATAGTCCAGACTGGGGTCCTATGTACTGTGGACCCTTTTATAGTACATGTATAGATTAGTCCAGACTGGGGTCCTACATGTATGTACTGTGTACCCTTTTATAGTACATATATAGATTAGTCCAGACTGGGGTCCTATGTACTTTGGACCCTTTTATAGTACATATATAGATTAGTCCAGACTGGGGTCCTATGTACTGTGGACCCTTTTACAGTACATATATAGATTAGTCCAGACTGGGGTCCTATTTACTGTGGACCCTTTTATAGTACATGTATAGATTAGTCCAGACTGGGGTCCTACATGTATGTACTGTGTACCCTTTTATAGTACATATATAGATTAGTCCAGACTGGGGTCCTATGTACTCCGGACCCTTTTATAGTACATGTATAGATTAGACTAGACTAAGGTCCTATGTACCGATATACAAGTTCAGAATTCACAAATGGACTACTTTTGCAGTTTTCATCTTTCTTATCAAGCCATAAACTAACTAGTAACAGTGGCCAAGTGAAAGCATTTTCCTGTCTTTTCACCCTTTCTAAATTACAGTGAAACCTGTCTTATGAGACCACTGTCATAAAAGACCACCTGACATCATTCTGAAAACCACTAATGATAAGTTAATACATGTACTGTACTTCAGATAAAACCTATTTTGAGTGACTTTTGTCTGATTCACATAAGATGGCGAGGGGGAGTATCCTTTTGATTATCGTACGTATCATTCTACTTACATTTCAGTGATGGCAAGCTGCACTGGAAAAACATCCTATTCCACACTTGATACTCGCTTACATGTATGTATGGTGACAAGTAGGAATGAGTACTCTAGTCAGTGTAATTTTAATGTTACACTTTATTACCTAAAATTTAAACTCATCCAGGTCGAGAAAGGGTTCACAAGACTCCATCACACTAGGCTACATGTATATGGATTTTACTACATGTATGCCCGTCTTATAAGACCACATGTAAAATTCAGTGGCAGAAGGGGTGGTCTTTTAAGACGGGTTCTACTGTACTTATTCAAAAGCTTCTGTACAAAACAACAGAAACATCAAGCATGCTGACATATATACTACTGTAAAACTTAAAAATCATCATCTCTGTCAATTTTCATTAAAATGAATTCTACCAAAAGAAGTGGCACACAGAAAGCTAAAGACTTACGAAGCATAGGCTGGATACAAAAAGCCAACAAAATTGCATACGAACTGGGCTCCATATCCTACCATCAAATACAATGCCAGAATTGCTCCAAAGCCTGTAAATAAAATACATTTAGATAACGGAAAACATCAGCCATCATTTGTCGCTGGTTATACTCCATCACTACATGTACATACTAACTCATCAACCCTTGAGAGACAATGGAATCTTCTGTAAATCAATGATTTAGACCAGTCCAAATGTGTCTTTAGGTGTAGATGAGTTAATAAGACCAAATATAAAAAAGATCTGTCTGATGTTACCCAACCAATCCATTTAAAAGGCTCCAACCCCAATTTTTTTAAGTCAGTTTGCCGACTATTTTTTTTATTAATTTTCGGTATACTGTGCATCTGCATATATTAATGCAAACCTACATGTAATTTTTGTGCACCAAAATCTTAAATTTTGACCAAATTACATACATGAACATGTATTAAAATTAAAAGAAATTGTTTACCCACTGACCCAGCACTGCTGCTAAAACTACTGATCGGAGCACATCAAACAAATGATTTTTTCAATGATAGTGTAATTTTTTTTCAGTTTTTCTGTGATAATTATACCACAACCTATTAGAAATGGTTACCTCTTGATAGAAGAAAAGAAAATGAAAGCTAAAGCATTTTGTGTACATGAGAGGATCCAAAGGAAGAAATCACATAGAAATGTGTTGTGATATCCACTCCTTAAATAATACTAGAAATACATTGTATATCCCTGTATAACCCCATGATTGTACTCTTTCTTAATATAAATTTTATATTAAATACATGTACCACTGGATCCACATCTGACACTTCACAAAGTACAATATTCAAGTTTTAAAAACAGACAAAAATCAAATAATATTGCACATCTAAAGGTCTATAAAAACAACATCTGCCGTTCTATATGTAATGTACATGTAGTCACATATTTTTGTACAGGTCTATAACAAACAACATCTGCCGTTCTATATGTAATGTACATGTAGCCGCATATTTTTGTACAGGTCTATAACAAACAACATCTGCCGTTCTATATGTAAATTGTAATGTACATATAGCCGCATATTTTTGTACAGGTCTATAACCTACATGTTTAAAATCTGTTGTCCTATATGTAATGTACATACATGTATAGTCGCATATTTTTGTAAAGGTCTGTAACATATCAACCTTACCATCCTATATGTAATGTAGCTGCACATCTTTGTACAGGTCTGTAACATACATGTATATAAAACCTGTTCTCCTATATGTAATGTACATGTAGCTGCATATCTTTGTACAGATCTGTAACATTCATATATATAAAACCTGCCGTTTTATGTTATGTACATTTGTACATGCATGTAGCCACATATTTTTGAAAAAGGTGTTTCTGTAACCTATAAAACCTACATTTGTACTGTCCTATACGTAATGTAGCCATATATTATTGTACAGGTCTGTAACATATAAAACCTATTGTCCAACAGGTAATGTAATTAAATATCTTTGTATTAATAAACAGATATCAATACTCAAACATGACCATTCACTGATATTTATGCAAATTTTATTTTATATCTTTTTATTCTTAAAATGTATTTGTTAACAGAGAAATATCATTTACCACATTGTCTATACATATAAAATTCAATGTAATCTTGTCACAAGAAGAAATATGTCGAAATTCTGCTTAAGTATGTCAGAGTTTAACAGCTGGTCCCAATTTTTATGGTTAGAAAGATATGTTAAATAATTATAATATTTCATTATCCCAAATTCCGGATATCTTGAAGTAATATGGACAGTCCTGTGAATTTCAAGATAGTGATATTCCACCCTACAAATGTACATGGATGTCCCTTATCATGATGCAATGGGAGTGAGCAAGTTAAATCACCCAAGATGCTGGAAAGTTCCTTGTACATGTATTAACTGCCAATACATGTATACATTTGTAAAATCTGTACAAAACTTTTGTCAAACTACATGCTTTCCTCCATAAATTTATGTATTGTTTTAATTGAATGTAATCATATAAATTCAGCTCTTTATACATATATGTATATATATGAACATGTACTAACAAAAACATAAGTGAAGCAAAAATAAAATTTTACATGACGACGCTGTAACAAAGCACCTTAAAAGCATGATCACATGAAAGCTTACAATGTATACATGTACAACATTTATAATATAGTCTTACCTGTACATTGTACATGCATTAAGTGGTCAGCCAAGGGAAATCATGAAAGTGACCTCTTAATTGACTTATTGAGGGTCTCAAAATTGGCATCATTATTGTAATAGATCGATATTTGTCTGAAAGATATTTCAAACATACATGTATATGGTGTACATGTACGTCATGTATATGATGTAGACTGATCATGATGTGTATACTATTATATAATTACTAGCACTGATTAAGATTGGATTGGATTTTGATTTTTGTTTAACGCCACACTTAACAATTTTTCAGTTATGTGGTGACAGCCAGCTTTTAATGGTGGAGGAGAGAACCATTCCACAAGTACATGTATACTGGCAAACTTTCTCACAAAAAACAGCTTAGGTTCCAGTGGGGCTTGAACCTGTGCTGACCAGAAGTGAGAGACTTCATGGTTCAAAGTGCAATGCTCTAACCATTTGGCCATGGAGGCCCCACATTGATTATGGGACCAGTATATGTTTTGAACACAAGTGACCAGCAAATTGAAACTCAATGGTCATTTAATTGGGTCAACTTGGTAATTTTAGATGTGAAAGGGGTGACCACAGACCACTCTCTCTCCCTACCATTAAGGTCTAAGACTATATATGTACATTGTATAAACATTTCTTTACAGAAAAAGAACAACTATACATTCTTCAAATACTTGTAACATATGATAGAAGTTGATATATGATACATCTATACAGACATATGTCTATACAGATCAATGGTAACTTTATGACAGTGTCATCTGTACGTGTTAAATACTGGTACAGATGTAGACTGGCCTGTACATGACACAACAATTGTATACATTTAGTGTAGATAGGTAATGGTAGTAATTTCACACAACAGAGATACCGAGATAGGTAATAACATGCCTTAGTATTTCTTTTAAAAAAGAAAATGTCAATTGTGTACTGTACTTATGTATAAGACATAATCATTCTGTTTACTTACAATGGCTACTTGTACACATGTTTACTGTTCTACATGTAAATCAAGTGAAAAAAGTTGTCCCACATGGTCAAGTCAGTTTGACCTATAGCATGTACATGTAAATTTCATTACATATATTTTTAAATATTATGTAAAAAATGTACAGTGGAAGCTTGCTATTAAGATCACCTACTTGACTGACTCAAAGTGGTCTAATTAGTGATGTGATCTATTAAGTGAGGTTCTGTACTTATTAAATATTTATCAAGAGTCTGGAAATTCATGGTCTGAAACGTGAGGTGGTCTCCTAAGCAAGGTGATCTCCTAAGCGAGGTGGTCTCCTAAGCGAGGTGGTCTCCTAAGCGAGGTGGTATTTAGGTGAGGTTCCACTGTACAAATGTACATGTTTATTGTTTTACAAAATTTCTGATTGGGTACTTTACAAGTATACCTGTAGTAGTTATCCTTTTATACAGGTATTCATGCGTCATGTAATTGCATTGTGTCTCTGTGTGTGGGTTTTGCATTGCTGTTTTATATCCCACAAAGAATTTTTTATTTACATCATACATGAAGATGTCACCAGCTAATTAGGTGTATGTGTGTGCTATAAAATTTGGACTATCTATGACTGACACCAATGCAGTGAGTGCTTTTTGTATGTGCCACGCCTTCTGTGACACTACACAGCAGTTTCAAGTCTCATCTAAAATACACGTGACTTTCAGTTTATATGCCAAGACCATGGTGAACAAAGTCTTTAATTTGGTACGGCTTGTCACTCAGGTACAAGGAAACAAACCCAGGACATTTGGCTTGCAAGATGAACGCTCTACTACATTGTACTAGACCATCGAAAGCAATGTGTGTCCCAATCACGATGAATCACGGCACAGAAAACAGAAGCATTTATTTTGTCCTTTTCATAAGAAAACAATTATCGTTATCGTAATTGAGTTATCATACAAATACCAGTCGTACTAGTACTGGTAATACATGTACATTTTTTGTACATTGTAACTGCTATTTTACAATCACTGATATCCAAAACAAACACAGTGAAATGGTGAAATAAGTCAAGTGTAAAATGTTCCGCTTGATTAACAACAGTACATGAAATACGATAACAGTCCTTTATAAGTTCATCCATGATATGTACGGTACATTGTATGACCAACAGTGAGTAGGTAAAGGAATTTTTCTTTGTTGTTTAACATGAAAGCAAATCGTTTCACCGGTGAACATTTTAACAACATATTATATGTACATCGTTTACATGTTGGTGGGAGTTTGTCTTTTGCCCGATAGATATTGTGATTACGACCCAATCAAGATATCATATGTACACATAGATACAATGTAGATCTGTATTTTACAACTCACGGTCAATCAACATACAAATACGGTAATGATACATGTAATATATACATATACCCAGACCGAAAACACCACACTGTTCACAGGCACAAACATGACCATAATTTTGCATCTTATCAATAAAAATTTCTTTTTGACATCATATCAAATAAATGTGTGTACAATTATTGGAAGAACATCTTGAGTTTGTGAAACACTGTGTCTTAAACTGTTCTCAATCGCCACCACTGCCTGTCTCCACCTAGCAGGTCTGCCCTTTTGGTCCCCTGGCTAATAATGTGTTTGTTCCAATTTTCAGCAATTTTTGTCCCAACAGCCAGAGTGTTAGATGTAACATGGCTCATTTTGTAGCATTTTTGATAAGCTTTCAGAAAAACACAACCTTCAAAATTCTCCTTGGGGTGGGGAGACAGGGGTTATTGGTGGCTCAAAGACTACTTGTTTTGGACACACATATCCATGTTCCAGCAAGACTAGAGGGATATAATAGTAGCAGGGTGTCCTACTCTGCCCTGCTCTATTTACAAGTTTCTCTACCTGTTCTACCTCTGTACATCCATCAGATCTATCAAAGTACATATGTGACGTTTCTCTGCTAAGTTGCTAATTTACATTAATTAAATGAAAGCATTATCAATTATGCTAAATATAATGGTAGAACGCGGTAATTTTTTAATATACAAACGCACACGTATTTCAGTGGTGTGTAATTAAGTGCTTGGAGTTAAATATTTCATTAAATCACTGATTAGTCGACACAAGCCATGTCGAGTGACTCTACATGTACATCGTAACATGTACATGTATGACCTACTTTTTCCCCTGAATTTGTCTTGTTCTAATGCTACCGCTATTTGTCTTTACACCTAGCTGTGAATGCAGTTATTTGAATGTATAACATTAATTCAAATTTCAGCCATGATTAAATTCATTTACTTAATGTACATGTAGTTTTTTTGTACACCAGTCTCCCAAGACTAAAAAAAAATATTCCGAATGAACAAAGAGCTGTCACATTAATATAGGTTTGTACAAATACAATACCATTAATACAATACCATTCATAATTCATCGACGTAGATGTACATTATACAACACAGATAAAATTCTTTTACATCATGTATAAATTGTTTTTTCACTTAAATGTACATGTAGTTTCAAATACCAATAATCAACACCATTCACTGAACACTTTTTAGTGTCACTTTCTCGGAAACTAGCAATAAACATGAAAGTGACTAGATGCCTACGTTACACTGGGGAATTAGATGCAAATGTCAGCCATACACAACACTTACATGTACATGTATAAGTTGATGTCAAGTTATTGAATGTTGGTTAGATTCATTGCATTTTTGTTTCTGTTGCTGCCTGTTTTTACTTAATTTACAATAAAAGACGAAGATAAAAATCAAATGTTTGTAACATGCAGTTACATGTACATGTACTATAATATATATATATACATATACACAGTATAACCTGCATGAGCGACTCAGTACTGTTTTAAACAACTACCTGACTTATGCTACCGACATGTATATGAAACCCTCCCAAAGCATTAGGTAGGGTCAGTGATTTTCCGTGATTGCGTAATCGCTGACAGAATCGGCAATCTGAAACAGAATTTGCATTTCTGAAAAATCTTTTTAAAAAGCCAACACATCGTATGAATTTATGAACTTATTTCTGTTTTTGTGTGTTATAAACTGCATAAATGATTAAAAATATACAGAAGTATGTTTCATGTAATGCCGTGTTCAATCACTGAACATACCTATCATAGTTTATAATTAATAATATAATTTCACTATGTAAATCTCTCTCATAACTTTTTACGACTTACATGTACCACTCGACAGCCGCTTTTTGGCAACAACAAAACACATATGCCGAGCACATGTTTAAACTGACGTTTTGACTGCAATGTGGCTGAACTTAGTATGGCAGATTATTAAAGGTATCATTATGGGTCTGTATTATTTTAGAAATATTCTTTATCTGCACTATGTGTTTTAGTATTTCTTTAACAAAAACGGTAAAAAACGGAATTCACCAAATCTTGAAACGGAATTGAGGCAAATTTGAAATGGAAAATCACTGGCCCTAATTTGGCTAGATATAAATAACATGAATTATGCAACTATCTGCTTTTAGTGCATTAGGTGACCAACCTGGGGTCAACAATAATGAAAATTTCCACTTGTCATACAGGACAGGTAGTACTTAAATTTACTTGTCCGAATGCAAAAATGACTTGTCCAAAAATCAAGTGTAACATTCAAAGATATTATTTGGTGTTTAAACAAGAATATCTTTACTGAATAAATTTATTCATTACATTTTCCATTAAATATGTTTGTTGGGAAATTTACTGACTCATAGATCATACAACTGCAAATAAATTACGATAACAATTTAACATTTCAATCACGCAAATAAAAATGTAAAATAAAGGTTTTAAAAAGTTTCTCTTTGTAAATGTAGGTACACATATATGCTGTACATGTATTCTCATTTATTTATGGTGCAAAATAGGTTTCTTGAAAAAAAAACATGTTATTGTAAATAACAAATAAAATTATTTTCAAATGAAACAAAAAATCAAAGATGATAAATGAATCATACAGCCTCACTTTTCTTTATTGAAATATTTTTTATACATGTATTGGTAATGCTACAAATGTATATAATATTATATACTGGTTGTTGTGTTTGTTTTTTTTTTTTTAGATTTTTAAACATAGGTAATATTCCCTCTTCTTTCATTTTGATGTTCTCATTGTGTTGTGGGGCATGATTGACTACATCTAATCATGACCAATCAAATTCAAGTACTATATCCTGTGCTTGAAAAAGTAACATACATGTAGGGTGTTCTAAATACTCTATAGTTTATGTTAACAAGTTTTAGTATGTTAGCAGTATTCAACTTTGTCCAACTTTACTTGACTAGCAACATTTGCTTAATTAATGTGATTGAAAGAAAAGGACACTTTACTAAAATATTTTGAATAAGATGTGTTTGTGAAACACAAATGCCCCTAGTCCCAACAAATTTCTATGCTGGCAAAATATTGCAATGTCCTACATTTTGACCCCACCCCATCCCACCCCGGGCATGTGATGTCAGTGAAGTGTGGGCAACCCTTAGATGAACTTACAGTCTAAGTTTGGTTACAATCCAAACTTGAAATACTGTATTTGATATGTAAGCGAGACAGAATTACGGACAGACAAACAGACTGATGGATGATCTAAACGCTAGATACCCCCAACAGACTTTTCAGACAGGGGCATAAAAATTGAAATGATCAAACAAGCTCAGTCTGATGAAAGGATATTTATGTAGGATATATACTTGAATTGTTTTTTTCATCGATATCTGTACCTGTGCAAGTGTTTAAATTTAAACAATGGATTGCAATAAAAATCACCACTTTTTTTTAAAATTTGATCTGGACTATAGCTAACAAAAAGGTGAATATCTTTAGTATATGACATACAACACTTACAGAACACCAGAGAAGTTGTCATGAAACTAAAAATAAATTGGATTAAAAGCTTTAAAGCTGCTAAACAAGCAAACTTATAGCCTCAAGCTAGTTAATTTCGATTTCAACATGAACATGTGTACGTGAATCATATTCATTTCTTTGAACTCATTACTTGGATATTTTCTGGGTATAGATCTGAATCTGAATTCTGATACTGTTCAAATTATTTCATTTTAAACAATAAGTAGAAATGAGAAACTATCTGGATAAGATACAAAAATGTGGTATCTAATTTTCATGGACCAACTGAAGTATTCATAGATACTAGCTACATGTATAGCTGAATAAAGACATTTATACATCTAGTATACTTCAAAAACTCACAATGGAAACAAATATTTTTTAATAAACCCTGTATTTGACTCAGGACAGTCGGACCAGTCAACACTATCAATGGCTGTGTAAATACTGACTTTCACGTCATAATATATCTGGAATATTCAAACACAACCCATTCCTCTGTTGTTATACTGTATCACTGACAGCGGACAGTCTAAGCATCGGACCTAGTCAAACTTATGGCTGCTTTTTCAAGGCCAATTTGCAATGAAAAGTGTGATTTTACTTCATCTGTAGCCAATCTACCTTTCCATGGTAAAAAAAATAAAAATTTCGAAATTTTAAGGGCTCTACTAGATCTGATGACATTGAAATATAAAACATATAATCTTAAACATTGCACATTTGTCACGAAATTCTAATCATAGGTTCGGCTAGGTCCATTATTTACACCCACCCCACTGACAAAAGTAATGGCCTTGAAATCATGACAAAGATGAATGGACAATGCAACTGTAAGTGTAACTTAAGAAAGTTCTACCCAAGATAATACGGTATCCATTTTCAAAATATACAAAGTTACTAATACAATTCTACAAAAAAATATACTCTATATAAACTCCGTCAAACATCATCTGTAATGTGGTTAGGTAGTTAATAATTCGGTTTACATTTGCAACAGCTGGGTAATTTTTTCCCTCAAGTCACGAGGTGTATGTTCCCGTAGTTAAAAACCCCAAGTTTGATTGCTCGTCTTACCAATGGCTAGATAAAGTCTTTTGACGCCAGTTTTATCTTCTACTTTCTGCAAAAGATCTGTAACAGCATTTTTCTCGTGCAATAACTTGTCTAACTTGGCTTTCCAAGTTTCGACACTATCCTGTACTGCGCTGGCCATCTTTTCCTTCCCTTTTGGTCGGGCTGTAAAATATGACGTCACAGGAAGGGAACTACCGGTGTCATGATCACTTGTGTGTTTTCGAGAATGTTAGCGGCAGAGACATGTGTTATATATGTCTCTGTTAGCGGGGACCATTTAAAAATTAAAAGTTGAACAATAACATAAGTCATTTCTCATATATATATATATATATATATATATATATATATATATATATATATATATATATATATATATATATATATATATATATATGTATGTATGTATGTATGTATCGATAGATGATGAACTTTTGTTGATGCCGTAAACAATGAACCAAACTTGATTTTAGAATGCAATAGAAAATAAAGCTTAAAGAATTTAATTGTAAGGAATTTTATTAAAGAGGCATTAACTGCGGGTTTTTTTTCAAAAATTTGATTTTCCCCTTTCACTACTTAGATAACAAAAAAGGAGATACACATAGACATAAAAATTCTTAAATCCCTATTTATTTTGTAAAAATTGCTTGAGAAATCCAGGTTTGACGCTTTTTCACTTGCAGTTAATTAACTCAACCTTACTACATGTATTTTTATATGAATACCACTCTGGACCTGGGCCCGAAGTCACCAAATTTACTCAGTACTGAAGCTCAACTAACTTTTCACGATTTTAAGGCAAAAACTTTATTCTGTAACTGGACATGTTTGTATATTGACAGCATGCAATTGTAAATAATGATCAAAATTATTGCTTATTTGAAGAAAACTTCAGAAATATTAAAAAAAAAAAATGTTTGAGTACGTACTCAAATCTTGAGTACCGTACTCAACGTATTTATTCGTTTTTTACAGGTAAATCATAATTTATATGTAAATGATTAAAATTCATAATATGTTTCCTAATCACTAAAATCCAAAAGTTTTATAAACAATTTTATAGTAAAAATAATGAAATAAAAGTTGAGCTTCAGTACTGAGTAAATTCGGTGACTTCCGGCCCAGACCCTATAATTTTCACAAAATATATAGGACTGTAATATTTTTTATGCCTGTGTACAAGTACAAGTAGTAAAAGTAGCGAATGCCCCCTTAAAATTAACCAAAAATAACCAAAATACATGATTCAACGATGGCCCAACATTTCCACTTTATTCTCAAATCTTGATTTATGGCCTATACTTACCCTACTATCTTGAAATTTCAACAATTTTCAAGAAACTATCAAGATGATTACTTCATAGTTGAAGCTAATACATTTCAAAATTCAAGACCATAGCTTAAAAATTTAATTTAAGAAACTATATGTATGTTGAAGTTTCAAGATGATAACTTAAAAATTCAAGGTAGTTCTGCTGTCATGTTTTAATTTTTGTATTCACCACCCACATGGTAAATTCTAAATTTAATACATGACTTGAAATTTCATGATAAATCAAGAATAGAAAATAAAGACCACAGTAAGATTCAACAAGTTCACATGTTTTTTTTCAGTGATTATTCAATTTTATCAATTTACATTTTATGTTTCACTATTTGTTTTAACATTCCGATTTTATACAGTGTTTTTAATGCAAATTTTCATCACCTGTTTAACGGTAGCAATAAAAGAGGAGTTAATACTAATATCAATTATCATGTTCCCACTTTTTGGTAAAATCCCTGGTAAATCAAAAAGTGGGAACATGATACTAGATATAATTTCTAGACAGCTGTATCCATTCTATCCACTGTATCCACTGCAATTCTACTATCCGCTTTTTGGTGTCTTTAATTTCTAGTTCGTTGGGATATACCGCAAGAACATTCTCATGATGAATTGACAAAGCATTATCAATATATCTAATATAAAATATCAGACGCCAAAGTATAAATCTTCAGGATATACAAATCTGGTGAAAATTGGACAAATATTGACCTCTGGAAATTACGTCTAAAATGAGTTCCAATAAAGGTCGTATCGCTACGTATAAACTTACGTCCGAGTACACGTCTGCTCCAACGTACATGTACTACAAATACCACACGTAGCATACGTTTACGACCCTCAATGAAATTGGAACAGCGCACACGTAAATAGAATCGAAATTTCAGCTACGTCTAATGTTACGTCTACGCTAACAGGCAAAGTTACGACCTTCAGTGAAACTGACTCTAGGGCCAGTTTCACTGAAGGTGGTATTTACGTGTTGACGTAAATCTAGACTTACGTCTAAAATGATTTTCACTAAATGTCGTATCTTTCTCCCTACATACAAACTTACGTCTGAGTCTACGTCCGCTCCAAACTACTACTAATTTCACACGTAACTTTGTCTAAGTTAACGAGTAAGCATATGTTTACGTCTTTTTGTTGTTGTGAAACTGAAACTACGTGCACGTAAATAAGACCGTTTCTCCTAGAATTACGTTTAAAGTTTCGTTTACGTTTAGGGCAAAGTTATGACCTTTACTGAAATTGGCGCCAGGTTCTTACTACTCGACGTACCAACATGTTTTTGAACATAATAAAACGAACAAACTCATGCTATACACGTTTAAAATATTGATATATCTTGTATAAATATTGAAATTTACAACATATATAAATCACAATTGAATTATAAAAATAACAAAAGAAAACTTATTCACTAATTACTATACTGTAAACAGGTCGCTTCAAATATACGAATCTATGTCTCAAAACTTCCGTTGAATACAGAAATAAAAGTAGCGATATAATACAATACAATATAATATAATATAATATAATATAATATAATATAATATAATTTTTTTTTTTAATTTTTTTTTCCAGACATTTTTACAATATAGTCGACACAAGGTACAAGAAAACAAACATAAGAAAGAATATATTGTATACTCTCATTCAATCACTTGCATAATGTGACATTGACTGTATTGCTTTTATAAGAGAGAGAGAGAGAGAGAGAGAGAGAGAGAGAGAGAGAGAGAGAGAGAGAGAGAGAGAGAGAGAGAGAGAGATGGGATGAGGATAAGATTAGTACTCTATACTATATACAAGTGTGTCAGCCGATGTCAGGGTTAGGGTACACAATCAATTGGGGGAAAAAAAACATTAGGAATCCATAAACTCGAAGAGTCTTTTCCACTTTCCCACCTTATATCTATTTTTTCTCTGAAAAAGTCACCCTTACAACTTGCAGTGCACATTTGAATATTATAATTATCCTTTATAACATTGTCTAGTTGTATACTCTGCAACTCGGAGAGAGAAACAGTTACTCATTTACTTTGGGAATGTCAAGAAGTGCAGCAATTGCTTTCTAGTTTGGAAATATTGCTTGACTCCCTTAATATTCAATTTTTATTTAATAAGGAGTCTTTTCTCCTTGGTTTATTGCGACCTGATAATGATTATAATATCTCGGACAATGAAATTCTTCTTATTATAAAACAGTACATCTATAGAGTAAGATGTCAACACAAATCACTAAGCTTAATATAATATAATATAATATAATATAATATACATTGGTTACCATGAGTTAAAAGGTCCCTAAAACTTAAATGAAATCAGCGATATATAAAGCTAACATTATATTTATATATCGCAGATGAAATTAATAGTCTTTCTCAGTCCCGAAACATCTTATGACCAATAAATAAAAAGAACTTCTTCTTTTTTTTTTTTTTTTTTTTTTTTTTTTTTGCCGAAACGTCCTACCGAGTGCCGCCGCAACGTTCTGATGCCAAAGGTTTAGAATTCACCTACTTAATCAAAGTACTGAAAGTACTGATACGAGTTGATGGCAATCGTAAGTTTTAATGAAGTAAAATACACTCAGTATACTGAATACTTTTTAATTCGGTAAAATTGGGTTTTACAAAAAAGTAACTAAAAATCGGGGCAGACATTTGGCCTAACGTGAGTACTGATGGCTTTTTTATTATGCAACAAACTATAGAGATATGATTATAAAATATTGTGCTTATAAACATCGTTTCATCGATATCAAATTTCTATGCGACAGGGCAGCATTATACACTTACGCTATATTTCCTATCAGTAGCCTTAAATCTCTAGGTCAATACGTGTACATGTAAAACATTTTCCCAACTTCAAAGACTGTCGCGAGTTCCTCATCAATTTATAACATCTTAAAATTCATAAATGACGCCGAACTGACCTTTAAAAGCATATATTTCAACAAGTCTTGTAGACCTATATTTTTCAGCGAATTGTTACTATATTTTCGTCATTTTAAAAAGCAAAATGTGTGATTTGGAAATTTCAATCTTGAAGTTGAGTTTATGTTGCTGAAATGCACATACATGTGTAATTTTGCGTCAGTATAATGTGTTATTAACCCCATACTGCAAAATGTGCTTTGACTTGTTCCCAATAAACATCTTAGCACAACATAACTGCGTTGATGTTCCATCAACTCGTAAAAATGTTACTGCAGCTATAATTTGTGTATGTTGCGTAATTTTGATATTTTGAAATAACAATGTGTAATTGCATAATTTGTAAAGAAAAATTGTTATTTCGTTATTAAAGTCAAAGTCAAGGGATACGAATTGGTATAAGCTTTTAAACTTTTTTTCTGCTCCACATTTAGAGAGACATGTTATATAGCGGGTCTGCCATTTACTATGTGTGTATTTATTGTAGGCCTAGGCCTATATCTGCATGTGACGTAATAGAATATGTTTAAGCAAAACACAACTCGTGAAATCTCGGATCAAATAATCTTTTGATTTATTTATTATTTCAGAATTTTTTTATACAAAATATTGAACTTTATTTGAAAATGGCGGTGTATAATTTCCGGAATATGTATATATACACATGGGTTAATCCGTTTATATAACAAAATTTATGCTTTTATAACGTTGCACGATTCTTGGTCATGCAAACGATTAATCAATCGAACGCTTGTAACTGTCACTTAGCTTCAGACAAGATGGTGTGTTTTAACTGATCTTTTTTGATAAATGTTGTAAGTAAGTATGAATATTTATGTAAAGCTTCAGTTTTTCTATAACCACTCTTCAGTTAGATATCTATATATATCAACAGTCCATATTTGTCTTATGAATAAGTTGCTAAGTCTATAAGATCCTCAAATCATTCGTGACCAATGACTGTATGATTGTCAGAGTGGAAAATGACTCAATCTGTTGATGAGGGATCCTCAACCTGGGTTCGAAGTAAGTCACCAAATTTACTCAATACTCAAGCTCAGATAACTTTTCACTTTTCTGGAGTCCATATTAAAACACTTAATTTATGCTGCAACTGGAGAATTCTGTACCAATTTATGACAAAATAATTCATGTAAATTATGACACTAAGCATTGCTCATATGTTTTGCAAAAGAATGTATAGTAAACACGGTATAATAGTAAAATAAAAGTTAAGTACTGAGTGTGTTTGGTGACCTTGGACCCTGTTGAAGTGTTCGACCTACATTTACATGATTTTAATTTTATGCCGAGCAGGGATTAGCCTAAATCCCTTCGCCTTCGGAGATTCTGTGACGTTGCCCCCGCCAAAATCCCTTGTCAAGCCTTCATAGATTTATTCGAGAAAATCTTGGCTTCAGTGACCAACTCACTTCAAGAGAACTTTATACATTTATTGCCCTGGTTGTAGGGAGACATGAGGTATTTAGAAACAAGTTTGTGTATTTTTAGATTTCTGCAATTTCAATAGTTTGTTGGTAAAATTCCCAATTCAAAGGGTCCAGGCCCCAGTCCCAAAAGAGTGTGGAAAATCCCTGGTCAGGGGAGTGATACAATCCCTAGCTTATTGGCCACTAGTTGTCTTTTTTTCTGAATGGCAGTCCAAGTAATAAATCCAAAAGAACCGAAAGTATAATTATAACATATTTAATTTTACATGTACTAACTACTATAAGATGAATTTTAAAGTTCATGAAAATTTGCAATACGAATCATTAGTCATATTGTTTTTCCAGGTTGTTCCAAAATGGCTGACAGATTCCCATCACCAACATCACAGCTAGGGAACATTCAAAGTCATTTCCATGTGGATCCAAGATTTACTGAACTTAAACCATTAGGATTTGGGGGAAATGGACAAGTATTTTCTGCCATTGATGGAGACTGCGACAAAGCTGTAGCAATAAAGAAGCTCTCGTTTTACGATAGGAAAAGTTGCAAATATGCCCTGCGGGAAATAAAAATTATGAGAAGACTTCAGCATGAAAATATAGTTACAGTTTACGAAATTTTAGGTCCGAATGGATATGCACTTGGAACTCATTCAAGTATTAACATAAATGAAATGACATCGATATATTTAGTTCAGGAATTATTAGATGCTGATCTAATGCAGCTGATCCCTAACCCCGCCCTGACTCAGGAACACATTCGACTTTTCCTTTATCAGTTGCTAAGAGGCTTGAAGTATATGCATTCTGCCAATGTTGTTCATCGAGACTTGAAGCCATCAAACTTATTGATAAATGTTGAAGATCTGGTTTTGAAAATTGGTGATTTTGGACTTGCCCGGGTAGTAGATATGGATTATATTCATAAGGTAATTTTTTAATGTTTAAAAATCTCTAGGAAGCAACTACATTTGTAGAGGATACAAGGAATAAAAAATGTATAACACAATATGTTTGAGCTTTTTTTCACCTTTTTCATATTTAGTTTCGATTTACATGTAAGTCTACGTAATTGAAGTTTTGTTTTATCGTTGTTATATATATATTATCTCACCAAGAATTTTTCACTTATATGGAGATATCACCAGCTTTAGGTGAAGTGCCATCAATTTTGACTTGTGCTATGGACTAATCAGTAATGCCAAATTGCCAGTGCAGTGATCAGGGTTCATTTACATGCCTGCTATGACATGGAACCTCAACTTTAGGTGTAGTAGTGCCACAAATTTTGATCTTTGCTATGAATTGAAACCAATTGCAATGCAGCTACACCTTCCATGACACGGGACCTCGGTTTTACATTGTAAATTTCATCCAAAACACCTGTTTGACTTACAATTCATATGCCGAGCTCTTGGAAAAGAAATGATCACTACCATTTTTTTTTTTTTAAGTCTTTTGGTATGACCTGGAATCAATCCGATCCAGGGACCTTCTGCTTGCAAATCAGCACTACCATTAATGTGAAAATGGCTTGTATTTTCCCAAAAAGTACATGTATGCAAAAATTCCCAATTTTGATTTTCAAAATACAGAATAAAGTAGGCTGTTTTCAAATAAATGTCTCAAATTATGTTTTTCTTTTAGTTAAAATCTTATATATTTTACCAATTTTTTCGGATTCTGGACCCAGAATATAGGGGTAGAAAAAAAATCCCTGTACATCTTAGCTTTACAGTTAGTGAAAGATTAAAAATAAATCTATTCATAGAACATTCCATTTTTGCAGGGTTTTTTGACTGATGGTATTGGAACATGTTGGTATCGTTCCCCAGAGCTGATTATCTCCCCTAGAGATTACACCAAGGCTATTGATATGTGGGGTGTTGGCTGCATATTTGCTGAGATGTTAACTGGCAAGCCGCTATTCAATGGAGCAAACGAAATGGACCAGATTGGTCAGATGTTGGATGTCATGCATCTCAGCGACAATGAGTGGAACAAACTAACACAGATCTTGCCGAATTCTGTTCTTCGTAAACGATCAAAACTTCCGAAAATATCCTTGAAGTCAAAGTTTAAGGAATATGGCAGTGATGGTATGTGGATATAATTATCTTATGTTAGAGGTACCTCGATTTGTTCTAATTAGGGATGTTCAAAGGACTCATTCCAAGTGTAAAAAGGTTATCACTTTTCCCAGTGCAAAAATACATGTATATTGTTAAGATGCAGGATGCAGAAAAACTGAGAATAAATGTGAAAACACAAAAATTTCAACTCCGATGTAAACTGTTTTTATCACCATGATTGAGACAAGGATACAATATGAATTTTTGTGCAATGCTTTCTTATAAAATGATGCCCTATAGAATGATACAATTTTCATAATGCATGTTGCTTGTCAAAAACCCAGAGGTTGACAAGGAAAATCTTTCCCCATTAAAAATGATTTTAAATCTATGAACCATTGCTGTCAAGTAAATGTAATTAGATTTGTCTCCCCCCCCCCCATTTCAGAAATTCTCAGTTACAGTAAAACCTGTATATATGGGCCACCCAAGAGACCAGAAAATATTGGACTTTATGTGCAGGTGACCCTTATACACAGGTTTAATTTAGTTGAAAGTATGCAGTCATGGTACTTTTCAAAACTGACCTTTATAGACAGGCAATCCTTAAATAGAGGTGGCTGCTATAGCAGGTTTTACTGTACATGTATCTTGAGACCTATTAAAATCCCCACCCCCTAACTCTTATATTTTCCTGTTCCGTGTAACAAGGCAATTTTATTATTAACCTTTCAAAAGTGGCCAAATTTCCAAACTATAGAGATCCCCAACCCCAAACCATATATTTTCTTTGTACATTTAGTGCACTTGTGCCAAAACTTCAAGTGAACTTTTCTGACCTGAACTTGTCTGTTGTTGTTAGTTTTGCTCTGATGAGCAGTGTTACACAAAAGTCTATTGTTTTACGGTTATTTTCTAGTTTTTCTACTTCTTAACATAATATTATTTCATTGAAATAAAAAATAAAATAGTCTACAAGGGGTTGGGGCACTTTTTTAGACCTAGAAGGAGCCTTTGAATAAATCCATTGAGAGAGAATCAGGAAACTTGGTATCCGACACTGGAGCAATGATATAACATAACTGACTACTGTAAGGAGATTTAATTCCACGGGTTGTAATTTCCGAGTTCTTCTCTCTTCTGACATGATCATGGTATGTAGAATCAGTGGATCAGAAGTAGAATAAAATAACATCAGATCTTGCAATGACAGCCGGCAATACATGTACAGTCAATTCTCAATAAACCGCCACCATTCGTTGCTTTAGAAATTATGGCGGTATATTGAATTTGGTGATAAATTGAATTTCTGCATCTTGGGCAAAATAGAGTTATTGTTCTTTGGTATCATTGATACTTGTACATCTTCAATGACTAGAAAATAGGATACCAGTTCATATTAAGTAATTATCTTGTTTATATATAATTCATTAGTTACCTGGTCTGGCTTCACAACGGTGACCTCTAGTGACCAATTAACCGCTTCATTGACCACGATCACCTATGGCTGTATATCGAGATAACTGACACATTGAAATGGACGTTTGTTCTAAAAATAGAATGGTGGATGGCAATAATGAATTTGGCGTTATAAAGAGAATTTTACTTGGCAGGAAAAACATTCCTGAAGAAATGTGGCATTATTGTGAGAATGGCGTTGAATTGAATGGCAATAATACAAGAATTGATTTATATAATTACCAATATTATATAATGTTATTAAAATATTCTTCACTGTTCCTTACAGATTAAACAACACATTGAATATACTGAATATCAGCACAGGGAGTTATCTCCCCCTTACATTACAGTGGAACCTGTCATCAGAGACCATCCCAACTGCCACTAATATGTGGTCTCTCAAGACAGGTGGTCTCTCAAAAGAGGTTTTATTTACAGGATTATTTAACCAAGTGGTTTCTAGAATGTGGTCTGAAATTACAGATGGTCTTTCATTAGTGGTCTTTTAAGAGGGGTTCTACTGTATTCGTCTTAGCCAACCTGGAAGTTCATATCTGATAAATGAATGTACAGTCAAACTTTTCTACAAAGACCAAAAGTAGCTGTTGTAATCAGGCTGCCTTTATAAAGTTTAAAAGAGTTAACAAAGGTTACAATATGTTTGAATATCCTTTATAGGCAGGTGCCCATTATACAGAGGTGACCTTTGATGCAAGTTCGACTGTATGCTCATTACTGTATATTGAATGAATGGTTAAATGTAAGATGTATTGAATTTTAAATGGTGTTTTACGCCACACTCCACAATTTTTCAGTTATATGGTGGCTGCCAGTTTTTAATGGTGGAGGAGAGGACCCTGTTACTTTGTACCCAGGAAGAGATCACCTACCTACAGCAAGTAAACCGTCAAACTCTCTCTCACAAAAATCAGCTTAGGTTCCAGTGGGGCTCAAACCTGTGCTGACCAGAATCAGGAGATTTTCTGGTTTAATGTGTGATGCTCCAACAACTCGGTCAGCCATGAATGCTCCGCAAGATGTATTGAAGCAAATTCTTGTATTCTATTGATAGTGCTTGACTACTTTAGATTACAAATTGCTTATTATTCATGATCTCGCATAAATCACTTATAGATACATATGTGCATGTATATATATTAAAGTCTCTAATGTAAATTATTTCTTCAGCATTAGATCTACTGGAACGTCTCCTTGTGTTCAGTCCAATGAAGCGAATTACAGCACTGGAGGCATTGAATCATCCTTACTTACAGAGGTACAGCTGTCCAGAAGATGAGCCTGTTGTACTACAAGCTCTTCATATTGAGCATGAGGTACAAATATAATGTTCTTCCCCATTATACCTCCGAAAATCCGGATAGCTAATGCCACACCCACGGTGTCTGCATCCATAGATAAAACTTTAACCTGGCCTTTATCTTTTAAACCATGAGGGATAGGGCTTTTCAAAAACTAACCTGAGCTAAATGAATCAAAATATTTACCATACTTTGACCTTAAATCCTGACAGCTGTGGGTCAAATACCTACTTTGAAAATTTACATCCATTTCTGGTAAATTTTTTTGTCTTCTGACAACTCTTGTGTTCCTTAATTTTTGCGGTATAACGGGTTTTGGCGATATATTGATGTTTTTATATTTCGAGTTGTAGCCATTCTCAAGTTTGTAATCACTGCTGTATATGATAACCCTTTTTACAACAATTTTACTAAACACAGTACATATCAATGTAATTACCTGGGCTTTGGGACAATGATTAGCCAACATTGATTACCAACCTGTAACCCTTTTTACAACAATTTTACTAAACACAGTACATATCAATGTAATTACCTGGGCTTTGGGACAATGATTAGCCAACATTGATTACCTACCTGTACTGAACAATGTTTACATACACCTGTTTATTTACCTGGTCTGGCGATACGGTCGAGGAATTTAACATGCATAAATGACCTCTTGTACTGGAGAAGCAGTGGCGGATAGAGGAAGAAATTTGTTGTTTAAGAAAAAGTGGTATATGCGAGTTTGACCTTATAATAAGTGGGGATAGATAGGGAGAGAACTGTATTTTATTTAGGTTTTTTATGCCCCATTCTGAGATCAAAGATGGTAGGCATTTTTTTTTTAGGTTCTTTTGCAATATTCTGGTTTCTGTCAAATAACTTGCTTTCCCCATGTTTTTAGCAAATTTTGTATGATGCTTTGTATCAGTAAGAACTTTGAAAGTTGAATAGTGTTTTACGTCACACACAGCAATTTTTTGGTAATATAGTGCCCGCCATTCTTTAATGTTGGAGGAGAGAACCCAGTTACAGTACACCTAGGAAGAGATTACTGGCCATCCAAAAGTATACTGGGCAAACTTTCTTACCAATATCAGCTTAGGTTCCAGTGGGGTTCGAACCTGTACATGTGCTGACCTGAAGTGTGAAACTTCACGATTCAAAGCAAGACACTCTAACCACTTGGATATATGGAGACCCATAAATATTCACGAATATTCGAAATGTGATACACGGTATTCGTTAAAGCTTTACATTTGAGTAATATTTTATGATAGAGAGTGCAGCTTGAAATTAGTGGTAGAGAGTGAGAAATTGATCTAGAAACCCATCAAAGGTACTATTAAACAATTTATTGTGTATCAGGTCAGAAATACTGTTAAGTCAAATTCTGGGTGGAAACGCCATATATTGATTTCCCCTGGTCGCCAGCATGTTTTTTTCATGAATCATGGGAAATTACCAATGTTGTATCTTGAACCCGACTAGGAAGCTCATCCATTTTGCTGCTATATTTCATATCTACCTACTGTTCTGTGAATGCTACCATACAATCTAAAAATAGAATATATGAAATTTTCATCTTGAACTGCGATCTCCCATAGGCAATGCCTAATCATATTACTTATACATCTTTATACAGGTGGATGATCTGTCACCGAAGACCATCAGAAGAATGATCAACGAGGAAGTTGTTGATTCTGTAAAAACCTGCGGTAATCAGATTGAAATCACCATGGAAAAACAGATCAGCATTATAAACCTTTGTGATGAAGTGGAATTGAAAAAACTGGAGAATTCATCACAATCTGGGTCGACAGAACGTTTATCACTGCAATCAGGATCAGTTGAATGTTTGGATGAAATTGAGGATAATAAAACCTCTCAGATAAACAAGACGCTAACATTTATAGACAATTTTGATGGGGTTCAGCAGGGGGATCAGTGTTTGCATATAATGTCACTGAAAGAACTGCAGGTTGTTGTAGATCTACCTGATGAGGAAAATAAAAAAGAACAGCTGTCTCCTAAAGAAGAAAAAATCAAAGAATTGGAAACAGTTTCCGAAAAAGAAGCCGACACTAGTCTTGATGACAAAACTGAAAATGCCGAAACATTCAAGAAATTAGATAATATTAATGATCATTTTGAAAATAAGGACTTACAAGATGTAATTCTGGAAAATATCAAAGATGAGTTTGAAACAAACCAAAGAGCTTCGAAAGAAAAAATGAAGCAAGACAGCAAAGTTCCCACTCAAAAACAAAATGCTGTCTTAAAAAGAAAAGTCACTTGCCCAAAGGTCAAGGACAGAATAAACGAAGAAAAGCGAGCGGAATCTCCAAGAGATATGATGGAAAAGTGGGACAAAAATCGGTCAAGAAATAATAATAATGAAGTTGTAACAAGTAGAGGGAAACCGAAAGAGAAATCCAAAAGAGAAATTCACAAGGAGGAGAAAATGAAAAAAAATAATAACAGTAAAATTATAGAAGATTCCGATAGAAGCCAAGATTTTGACTCAATGTATCGACTACCTACCGAGCATCTCTCTCAACAGAGAATTAGAAGGCGAGAAAATTCATCTTCATCGTCCATGAAAAATGTAGAGGATCAATTAAGGTTACATGAAAAACGTAATGCCAAACTAAAGCTTGCCGAGTTTGAGAAAGATAAATGTATCGGTGCTATGGGTGGGTGTACTCCGCCAAATGTTGTGGTAGAGGAAGGTGTATCCATTGGAAAGGACGATCTTTTACCTAGAAGTCGAAGTAGTAGTGGTAGTTCTGGGAGTACAGATTACGGAAATATAACTGATCTCGTACCACGTAGATTTGAAAACTGATATCTCAATGCCATAGGCAGCACAACTATTCTCATTCTGTGATTGATTTGTTTATTTTAGGCCAAAAATATATATCTTGACCGACCTACTGAATAAGACCTGACCCAAAAGTGTTTTAGGAAATTTTGCCCCCCTTTTTCTCATTAATTTGCATATAAAAAAAAAATGAGAAAAAAAAATTGTTTACGGACTGACCTACTTTTAAAACTACTGGTCAACATGTCAAATGAATAGATTTTTTTATGTTGGCGTAAGCTCCGTTATTATCATTACTTGGTGCCTGTCACCATTTTTTTTTCATGATGGTCGAAAGATGGGATGTTTAATGTTTCCAAGTGGCATGATGGGCAGGCAATATAGGGATCAACTCACTGTTTTAGATCATATTTCCATAAGTGAGAAAGCTAGATAATACCTTTTGAAATTTTAGATCAATTTTCTTGGTTTTTTTTTACCATAATTAATTGTTATCTTTAACATAGGTAGGTAGAGAGATTAGGAAAAAAAATGATCAGCATTCATGGATCTCCAAAAAAAGTTATTTCCCTTTATTTTATTTTTAATGTGTTGGGCTCCTTTCAGCATTGAGATTTCACAGATTTTCTGTATACATGTACAGTGAAACTTGTATATGAAGACCCCCTTAGGGACAACAAACCTGGTCTTTATAGGGAAGTGGTCTTTGTATAGAGGTTGATTTGTACACAAATGGTACTATTGGGGACAGCAAAAACAGTCTTTATGACCAGGTGGTCTTTATACACAGGTGGTCACTAAAGCAAGTTTTACTGTACTAGCAATTTCTACAGTTGGTACTACTGTATACAGGTCTACCAGCGTAAAGTGGCACACCCGCAGCCTGTCAAAAACCAAAACAGTACCTTCTATTTTCCAAAAATAGGAATGCACAGGTAAAACGTGACTCCATGTATTACTGTAGCTCTGATATTTTTGTTTCCGAAAACAAGTCTGTCATCCGTGTTATAATTCAATTTAGACTCGTTGTGTTTGTAAACAGGTGCCAATTTAACTTGCTAAACCTATGCCTGGAAATTTTCGCCCCCAATTAATTTTTGCCCTTAGATGAGTGGGCAAATTTAAAATGAAGGCAAAATTTTTAAGCTAAATAACTGAAGCATGGACATTTGTGCCATCCATGACACTTTGGTGATATAGGGCGAATTTAAGACGTGGTGAATATGTTTTCTGACTCAAAAGGGTGAAAATAACCAGAGGGCGAAAATTTTCAGGTATACAGTATATCTCGTTTAGCAGCATGGTAGTTTTAATAATAAATACCATGGCATTAATTACTCTATGTTAATTTGTTGTTTGAAAAATTGCCTGTATTTCAAAGTTTGTTAAATGAGAACAAAAGAAAACAGGATTGTTTTATTTTAATGAAGCATTATTTTCAATCAAGTCAAAGTGACCCAAATATATTGTAATGAGATAAACTTTTGAAGACTTGAGCTTTGTAGAATCTACTTACCAACTGAGATTATACATGTATGTATGTAAGGAATATTTCACGCTCCATCCTCTAAAATACTGAGAAGTACTGGGAGATGATTTTTTTTTTATAATTTTGACCTGAATGAAATTCAATATTAATAATATAGTAATATTTATCAGATCAAATTGGAACTGTATTTATTGAAATAAATGATGTGTTTATGTGTATGTGTGTGTGTGTTTAGTGTGTGTGTTAGTGTGCATGCATATGTGTGTGTGTTAGTGAGTGTGTGTTAGTGTGTGTGTTGGTGAGAGAGTTTGTGTTAGTGTGTGTGTTTGTGTGTGTGTATGGTTGGTGAGAGAGAGTGCATTTTAGTGTGTGTGTGTGTGTGTGTTGGTGAGAGAGAGTTTGTGTTAGTATGTGTGTTTGCATGTGTGTTGGTGAGAGAGAGTGTGTGTGTGTTAGTGTATGTGTGTGTGTGTCATCTTGCATATCAGTAAATATGCTTTTGATTTATTAAGGTTTTTCTAATTTTCCAGTGCAAACGTCTGTCAGTTTTATTCAAAACAACTACAAATTTTACTCATAATAATGATTGTAATATCTGAAGGCAGATGAACTTTCACAATAGTTTCTTCTCAAGACAGGTTTCCTTTGTAAGAGGTTCATATTTTAATTTGTTTATAATCAAGTTTACAGGGTTTTCTACTCTCAAGCAGTGGTATAAAGGAAGCTGCAGTTAGTTAACATTTACAAATAACCAACAGGGCTGTTTAAGTAATGTCGCAAACACTAAATGATGTCGTCGCCAACCTTAAGATGAATGAAGAGATTGAAGTGACATACAAGTTTGACGCGATCATGAGAGTCCAAACCCAGTAGTGTCCATAATACCGGTTTTCAGTTATGGGAGAAACAGATTCAACAACTCGTGTAAGTTGATTATCATGTTTATCTAAATCTCACTAGTTAATTTTCAAAATTTGAAAAGGCACTCGGTAAACCTCGTGTCTTTTCAAATTTTGAAAATTAACTTAACTCGAGTTAGATAAACATGATAATCAACTAACACTCGTTGTGGAATCTCTGTTTCCCTAGGGTTGTATTTTAATGAGTCCCAGAGACCCACAAGAGAAAGATTTGTGAGTCATAAGTAAAGTTTGTGAGTCCCACTGAGTAAAAGGGACTTGATATATTCCAATAGTGTACAAGTTTCAAATCAGCTATAGCAGCTACTTCAGATATTGACATTTTTCTCACAGAAATATGACTGTAGCCACCCTTAAATAAACACGTAAGAAAAATAGTTTATTATTATAGACCAGCATTCATTGAAATTCATGAAAACAATGACGCCCAATTTCAGTCTCAGATTAAAAATCAGTTCAGTTATACAGAGTTATAGTGGGCCCCCAGGGACTCAGTTTTATTCATCCCCTATCTGCCACTCAAATGTTGTTTCTCAAAAAAGTGGCCCCTTAAAAGAGGTTACATACAATTCAATTGTTATTTAACTGAATGGTTCTCAGAATGTGGTCTCATAAACCAGATGGTCTCTCAAGACTGGTTTCACTGTATACAATATTTATTTCTGTGCATCACAGATATATCCCCAGTCTTAATCAGTTTGTTATTTTTTCCCCATTTTTATGCCCCCGGCATGAAACGTCCATCGGTGACATCTAGTGTTTGGAGCATCTGTCTGTCTGTTTGTGTGTCTGTCTGTAATTCTGTCCCGTCTGTTTATGTGTGTGTCTGTCTGTCTAATTCCATCCCGCTAGAAATTTATTGGGACCGGGGGCATTTGTGTTTCACATACACATCTTGTTTTTTTATTATTTCTAATACATGCTCAGTTTTAGTAAGTTTGTTAAGTTTTTGCTGAAATTTGTTGATTATTATTTCTATTATAGAAACATTTGCATTTTTATTTACTGTAAAATCATATATATTCATAGGTTTAAATTTTCATGATTTTTCCTTAAAAAATGAATTCATTGACTTTGATTTTTGTTGATTATGAGATATCCTATTGTCCATCATTTTTGTAAAAGTTTTCATCATGATTTTATTTTCGTTGTTTTTGGCAAGAAAATAACGAAATTAAATCCTCAATGAAAATTTATGATTTTACTGTTGTTTGTTATGTTTTTGCTAAAGATTTATGTGTTTTATTGGAGTCAAGTGAGTTCTTGTTAAAGAAATGCAAATATGGTCATAATCATGGTATCAAATTTTTTGTTTGACCTAATTATCATGTCATATGAAATTTGATTTTCGAAACTGATCACGATATAAACTGTAGAATGTTACTGACAATGTTTTGTAATAAAATCTATTGACACAAACTCAGCCGTCTACAGAATTTTTTATGTTATTTTATGTATGAGGCTATGTATGGTCATACTTGCAATAAAGGGCACCTGCCTTTAAAGGCCAATCAAACATAACCTTTATTAGCTGTTATAAAGGCCACCTGTCTATAACAGCTACTTTTGCCTGTTCCCTTGAGTGGCCTTTATAGACAAGTTTGACTGTACAATATTCCAAATTCACAACAATAACTTTAATCTGGATTATCTCAGTTTATCCTAGTTTTTCACTAACTAATCCCAGTTTTTCTCACTTTTTTGAATTCATTTAAATCAGAATGTTCACATTAGTTGGATCTAGAGCTGGGATATTCTGAATTTCCCCTAAAGTTCTCCATTTAGCAGATAAAAGCTAGAACTTGATAATGGCGCTTTTATACAAAAATCTGGTTTAAACATGTGATTCTGTAGTGTGCCATTTATTATCATTATTCGTAATGTTATTATTTCTATTATGGCCATTTTTGTTGGTCTCTAAAATTTGAAAAGACTTGCGTTGCTCAGAACCAGACTACTGTAACTCTGGTAAAACAGTAAGAGTTATTGCTCTTTGTTAAAGAACACAAGAAAGAATAGAACATACGGTACATAGATTAAAGAAAAAAAATGATGTTACCAAAGAATTATTTACAGCAAAATCTGAGAAACTAGATAAAATGCAGTTGACAGACACACGATTCCTTCTAAAATTTGGAGGTGGAATCAGTCCCCATGGAACTGATGAGAAAGAGATAGATCTATAATATTTGTACTGTAGGATTTTTTATAAGAGACCACCCAATCTGCCACTGAAATGTGGTCAAGTTTCAAGACAGGTGGCCTCTCATGAGAGGTTTTATTTCAAGAATTATTTAACAGACTGTTTTTCAGAATGTGTTCTCAGACGATGGTGGTGTTTCATGAGAGTGGTCTCTCAAGACAGGGTCCACGATATCATGGGTAGGCCTATTATATTCTCCATTCAGATTTCCTGAGTCCAGTATAGTGAAACTTGTCTTGAGAGATCATCTTGTCTCGTGAGACCACATTTTTAGAACCACTCGGTTAAATAATCTTTTAATTAAAAAATCTTTTAGGGGACTGCCTGTCTTGAGATAGTACATTTGAGTGGTAGATTGGGTGGTGTCTAAAAATGGGTTCTACTGTAATACTAAAAGAGAATGCATTTACGTAATTACCTTATCTTCCCAGACCACCAATCTAAAATGGACCATTCTCATAGTTATCAACCGCATTATAATTAGTACCACTATACCTGAAATTGGGGTCTCCATGGCTGAGTGGTTATAGCAATGTGCTTTGAACCATGAAGTCTATCACTTCTGGTCAGCTCAGGTTCTAGCCCTGTTGGAACCTAAGCTGATTTTTGTGAGAAAGTTTGCCAGTTTTCTTGTAGAAGGCCTGTGGTCTCTTATCAGGTACCCTGTAACCGGTTTCTCTCCTCCACCATTCAAAACTGGCTGCCACCCCCCCCCCCCGGCCCCACCACCCCTCAAAAGGGGGGGGGGGGGGGGGGGGGGGGGGGGGGGGGGGGGGGGGGGGGGGGGACAAAACCCAAAGATATAACCGAGTGTGACATTAAACACTATTAAAAATTAGTCTTTTTTGTAACATTTTGATTTTTGTCCAGTAACTTGAGTTTTTTTTTCTATGAAATTTTTATCTTATTTGATATGTTGCTTTATAGCATTGTGTTCTCAGAATATTTTTTATCATGTTCAACATTTGGCAATATTTTCAAGAGTTACGCTACTTTAAAATCTCATGAATAGCTTAACTCTTTGGGTATATTGTTTCTGATACATGTCTTTTTCATACTTTAAATAAATGGAATTCTCTGTAAAGGCCGGTGGTCTCCTCCCGGGTACATGGTAACCGGGTTCTCTTCTCAACCAATAAAAACTGGCTGCCACTTTATAACTGAAAAATTGTTGAGTGTGGTGTAAAACACTTTTCAATATTCAGTACCTGAAATCATTTTAAATATTGTTCTGTTTGGACCGTGGAATAACATCTGCTAGGCCTATAGATTCACTGAAGTGGCTGAGTGGTTGAAGAATTTAGCTTTAAATCATCAAGTCGTTTACCTCTAGTCAATGTGAGTTAGAGCCCACTGAAATCTTAGGCTGATATTGAGAGGAAGTTCACCAGTTTACTTGTGGAAGGTAGGTGGTGTCTTCCTTGGTACATGGTTCTTTCATCCACCATATGACTGAAAACTTGTTGAATGTGACTTAAACACCAAACAAACAGTACAAAAAAATCATCGATTTCCGTTACAGTACTATTTCTGTCTTCTTGATGGGCTAATGTTGTACAATGATCACATGATGGGCTTATATTGTACAGTGACCACTTGATGGGATTATGTTGTACAGTGACCACTAAATGGGCTTATGTTATACAGTAAGCCCATGAAATTGCCACTCTACATCATAATCCCATCATGTGGCCACTACAACATAAGCCTATCAAGTGGTCACTGTACAACTTAATCCCATCATGTGATTACTGTACAACATAATCCATTAAGTGATCACTGTACAACATAAGCCCACCCAGTGATTACTGTACAACATAAGCCCATCAAGTGGTCACTGTACAACATAAGCCCACCCAGTGATTACTGTACAACATAAGCCCATCAAGTGGTCACTGTACAACATAAGCCCACCCAGTGATCACTGTACAACATAAGCCCATCAAGTGGTCACTGTACAACAAAAGCCCACCCAGTGATTACTGTACAACATAAGCCCATCAAGTGGTTACTGTACAACATAAGTCCATCAAATGATCATTGCACAACATAAACCCACACAGTGGTCACTGTACAACATAAAGTCATCAAGTGATCACTGTACAACACAAGCCCATCAAGTGGTCACTGTACAATATAAGCCCATCAAATGGTCACTATACAATATAAGCCCATCAAGTGGTCACTATACAACATAATCCTCCCATGTGATCACTGTACAATTTAAGCCCACCCAGTGGTCACTATACAAAATAAGCCAACCAAGTGATCACTGTACAACATAAGCCCACCCAGTGGTCTCTATACAACATAATCCCCTCATGTGATCACTGTACAACATAAGCCAATCAAGTGATCACTGTACAACATAAGCCAAGCCAGTGATTACAGTAAAACATAAGCCCACCCAGTGGTCACTGTACAACATAAGCCAATCAAGTGATCACTGTACAACAAGCCCACACAACGTTCACTGTACAACATAAGTTCATCAAGTGATCACTATACAACAAAAGCCCATCAAGTGGTCACCGTACAATGTAAGGCCATCAAGTGGTCACTATACAACATAATCCCATCATGTGATCACTGTACAACATAAACTCACCCAGTGGTCACTGTACAACATAAGCCAATCAGGTGATCACTGTACAACACAAGCCCATCAAGTGGTCACTGTACAACATAAGCCCATCAAGTGGTCACTGTACAACATAAGCCCACCCAGTGATCACTGTACAACATAAGCCCATCAAGTGGTCACTGTACAACAAAAGCCCACCCAGTGATTACTGTACAACATAAGCCCATCAAGTGGTTACTGTACAACATAAGTCCATCAAATGATCATTGCACAACATAAACCCACAGTGGTCACTGTACAACATAAAGTCATCAAGTGATCACTGTACAACACAAGCCCATCAAGTGGTCACTGTACAATATAAGCCCATCAAGTGGTCACTATACAATATAAGCCTATCAAGTGGTCACTATACAACATAATCCTCCCATGTGATCACTGTACAACATAAGCCCACCCAGTGGTCTCTATACAACATAATCCCCTCATGTGATCACTGTACAACATAAGCCCACCCAGTGGTCACTGTACAACATAAGCCAATCAAGTGATCACTGTACAACATAAGCCCAGCCAAATATTACAGTAAAACATAAGCCCACCCAGTGGTCACTGTACAACATAAGCCAATCAAGTGATCACTGTACAACACAAGCCCACACAACGGTCACTGTACAACATAAGTTCATCAAGTGATCACTATACAACAAAAGCCCATCAAGTGGTCACCGTACAATGTAAGGCCATCAAGTGGTCACTATACAACATAATCCCATCATGTGATGACTGTACAACATAAACTCACCCAGTGGTCACTGTACAACATAAGCCAATCAGGTGATCACTGTACAACACAAGCCCATCAAGTGGTCACTGTACAACATAAGCCCATCAAGTGGTCACTATACAACATAATCCCATCATGTGATCACTGTACAACATAAGCCCACCCTGTGGTCACTGTACAACATAAGACCATCAAGTGGTCACTGTACAACAAAAGCCCATCAAGTGATCACTGTACAACATAAGCACAACCAGTGATCACTGTACAACATAACCCATCAAGTGGTCACTGTACAACATAAGCCCACCCAGTGTTCACTGTACAACATGAGCCCATTAAGTGATCACTGTACAACATAAGCCCATTAAATGATCACTGTACAACATAAGTCCATCAAGGGGTCACTGTACAACCCAAGCCCATCTCTGTACAACACAGGCCCACCCAGTTGTCACTGTACAACACAAGTATTCACTGTACAACACAGGCCCACCCAGTGGTCACTGTACAACACAAGTGTTCACTGTACCAAATCCCATTAAGTGGTCACTGTACAACACAAGCCCATCAAGTGGTCACTGAACAACCCAAGCTCACCAAGTGGTCATTGTACAACAGAAGCCCATCAAGTGGTCACTGTACAACATAAGCCCATCAAGTGGTCACTGTACAACATAAGCCCATCAAGTGATCAGTGTACAACATAAGCCCATCAAGTGGTCACTGTACAACACAAGCCCATCAAGTGGTCACTGTACAACACAAGCCCATCAATTTGTCATTGTACAATATAAGCCCACCCAGTGGTCACTGTACAACAGAAGTCAATCATGTGGTCACTGTACAATATATTTTTTCTACAATGATGATACAGAGCGATGCAATCTAGAATCAGTATGGGGCGCTTAGTATTTTTTCACTATTTTCTGATATCAAAAATTTATTTTTTGATATCAAATGATCAAATTTCTGATATCAGAAATTTTTTTTTTTTTATATCAAAAATTTCAGTTTTTAATAACAGAAAACATTTTCTGATATAAAAAATTGAATTTCTGATATCAAGAAATCAAACCAAATTTTTTTTATCAGAAATATGATTTTTTATATCAGAAAATGATTGCTTGATATCAAAAATGATTTTTGATATCAAATAATACTGCATAATTTTTTATATCTGAAAGTGATTTTCTGATATCAAAAATGATTTTCTAATATAAAAAAATCGATTTTTTTATATCAAAAAATCACCTCTTTATCCTGAAGTAAAAAAATTGAATTTCTTATATCAAAATTTCGATTTTGTTATATAAAAAATGAATTTGTGATATCAAAAATTCGATTTTTTTAAGACCAAAATGATTTTTTGATATCAGAAAATAGTGAATAAATACTAAAACGGCGATATGGGCGCCGTTTTAGTATTTATTCACTATTTTTTTATATCAAAAATTCATCTTTTGATATCACATAACCGAATTTCTTATATCAGAAAATATTTTTGATATAAAAAAACATTTTCTGATATCAAAAAATCATTTTTATATAAAAAATCGAATTTCTGATATAAAAAAATCAAAACGAATTTTTGATTTTCAGAAATTCGATTTTTTTATATTAAATAACATGTAATTAAATGATAGAATATAGATTAGACAAAAACAAAAACCTAAAACAATGGGGCGCCGTTTTAGTATTTATTCGCTATTTTCTGATATAAAAAAATTCATTTTTTGATGTCAAATAATCGACTTTTTTTATATCAGAAAATAATATTTTGATATTAGAAAATAATTTTCTGATATGAAAAAAAATATGTAGTATTTCTTTATATCAGAAATTCGATTTTTTTAAAAATATCAAATAATACTGCATATTTTTAAAATTACAATATGATTTCTGACATCAAAAAATGATTTTCTATTTATCTATTTCCTATCAAAAGATTCGATTTTTTTATATCAAAAAATGAATTTTTGATATCAGAAAATAGTGAATAAATACTAAAACGGCCCCCATAAATCAGGTTGAATTACATTCCAAACATCAAAGAGCACTGGATAGATTTAAGTTGAAACTGAACAGCATTGGAGCCTCATCTGGATTTAATTGAGGTGGATCCAAAGTAATTCCTCAAATTGTATTTCCCCCCTAAATAGTCTAAATTGTTCTCTCAAAACTACAATTAAAGAAATACAATCTAAATAAACACCTTTCTCTTGCCGCTCCCGTTTTCTGACATGCGACATACATGTACATGTGTATCAGAAAACGAAAGCGATTAGAGATCAGATTAAATTAAGAAATGAAGGCTGAAATATTTTCCGTTCTAATTAGATATTTATTGTATAAAATAATGAATAGAAAATACCATGTTGGGTCACAAGTGCACTAAGATCAATCTATTTATCACCTTGATCAAATAACAGATCTCCAGCGTACATTACACACCAGTCTGGAGTTACAGGGGGTCGCTCAATTCTGGTCAGCGCAAGTTCGAGCTCTGCTGGAACCTAAACTGATTTTTGTGAGAAAATTTGCCAGTTTACTTGCGGAAGGCCCATGGCCAGCTGCGTATATTCCATATAGGCTAATAGTCTTCTAGTCTACACAAAAAGGCACACCTCCCGCAGTTACTCCCTCTCGGTGGTTGCTGCTGGTGGTCTCTTCCCGTGTACAATTGTAATAACGTTCTCTCCACCACCACTAAAACTTATATAACTGGAAAATGTGAGTGTGGCATGGAACACTAATCAAAATCAGATCACAATATGTTTGTTTGTTTATTGTAACCAAATGCCGGTGAAGAGTTTCAAATTTTGGCCTGTACTCGGTGTTTACGGCCATTGAGCAGTGAGGGTTCTTTAACGTGCCGATACCTACTGCGACACGCTACCTAGATTTTTACTGTCTCATCCGAAGGGACAGGAAACCAACCTGTCGCCGGCTGGACTCGAACTCATGACCGAACTTTCTGCCCCGATTTTAAGTGATTTCTTTTGTGGTACTGTCATGTTTTAATTTTTGAATTTACTCTGTGGGGGGTAAATACAAAAAGTTGTCATGTTTTAATTTTTGTATTACCCCCCCCCCCCCCCCCCACAGAGTAAATTCAAAAATTGAAACGTGACAGTACCAAAAAAAACAAAAAAAAAAATCGTTAAAATTCGGCCTAGAGTCGAGCGCGCTACCGACTGAGCCAGGCCGGCTCTCAAATCACAATAATTTACAGGGCAGTCAAAACTTATATCATGTTCCCACATTTTGATTTACCAATCATATTCCCACTTTTTGGTAAAAACCCCTGGTAAATCAAAAAGTGGGAACATGATATTAATACATGTAGTTGTCTTGAAAAATTATTGTTAGTTTAATTTACGGATAGGCTACATCACAAATATTGGGGCGGATTCAGGCGCGGCACAAACCCCTAATGTTGGCAAAAATATGTTAACTCTTCGATTTATCTATAAAACGGTGACTACAAAATTGTCGTTACTCGCTACACCCTGCGAAGATTAGGTCGAAATTCTGTCATGATTTTAAATCTTTTTTCAGGGGTACGGTAAAATCAAGCTTTTACCTAATAAGTTAGGTCTACTTAGAATTGTGGCCAAATTTCGGCCTAGGTGAAGATATTATAGAATTACGGTAGAGTGCTCGATTCGCAACCGGAGGGTCGCTGGTTGCGAAGATTAGGTCGAAATTCTGCCATGACCTTAAGTCTTTTTTTTTTTTGTAAAATCAGGCTTTTACCTAAAAAGGCAGGCCTACTTAGAATTGTGGCAGAATTTCGGCCTGGGTGAAGATATAGAATTATCGGCTCCGCGGTAGAGTGCCCGATTAGCAACCAGAGGGTCGCGGGTTCGAGCCTCGGTGGAGGCGGCTGGCTTTTCCTGTCCTTCGGATGAGACGGTGAAAAACCGAGGTCCCGTGTCACAGTAGGTGTCGGCACGTTAAAGAACCCTCACTGATCAATGGCCGTAAGTGCCGAGCATAGGTCAAAATTTGAAGACCTTCACCGGCATTTGGTGACGTCTCCATGCGAATGAAAGATTATTGAGTAGGACATTAAACAACAACAACAGAACTCCCTCTAACTTGAAATCCTGGATCTGCCAATATAGAATATAATACTTTATTTCAATCAATGGAGCCACAGGGGACAACAAGAGATTATAACAAGGAGCAGTTGAACAAACAAGAGTAATACCGAGGGAAAGAATTAAACGTTAATTGAATAATAGAATACAGATGAGAAAAAAAAAACCAAACAAACAAAAAACACAAACCTAAAACATACATGTATATATCAGACATTTTGAAATAAAAAAATACTGGTCAACCGGACCACTGAATATAGGAATTTCACTGGTCAAAGCAAAGTTTTGTACTGGTCTATATATATATACACAATTGCAATGGAATGGAAAATTACTGGTCATTTGGACCAGTTATCAGATAGATTTCACCGGACTTTTGTAAAATTTACTGGTTTTTTCTGGTAAGACCGGAAAATTTCAAAAATTCGATTATATCGATCGTGAGAAATTTCTCATCAGCTGATGCGTTTTTCTTCAATGGTTTCCTCTGTTTTAGAAGATACAGCCGCACCTCAGTGAAAGCAGTCACTGCGTCACAATCATTATTCATATACAAATGTATGTGGCATGTAATGATGAACATTTTTGTGGAAAATCTTCTCAAACGGAAGTCTGAAATTAGACTGTGTTGGTGGTTTTGCAAAGCAGACGTTGATTAAAAACTAACAGTCAACAGAAATTAGTGTAGAAGTATTTAACAACAATTTTCTTCTTCATTTCCCTGCTTTCTGAATTGTGTTTACATCCGAACTTCTGAACCAATCTGAAAATATAATAGATTCCCAAGCTTGAGAGGAAATATACTATTAGCATCTGCTCAGAATCACTCATTGCACGGAACAAACGTCAAATCTTATCTCTTCACGCTTCAGTTTAACCACGTGCTTCTGTTTTCGATTTGCTGAATAGCACGTGCTTTTTACTGGGGGAAATCATGTTATTTACATTGTGATTGGGCGTCACAGCCGTTTTTTACCAATGGAATCTTAGAATACAGAGGCTGTCGTCAGATATATGGTCATATTTGCGGACATCTGGAAAACAGTTTGCGCAACAATTTGGATGCATTTTCAAAGCGTGTATAATGTTTCTGTTCGGTTCGTGAAAAAAAGCGTTCATGAACAACGGGGAAGTCAGGCGAGGCAAGATTTTGACATAGTTAATTAGAGTGTCCGGAGTATTTAGCTTGAAGCTATTCGTCAGATTAGCTGTGTTTTTGATCGTATAACTAGGTCTTTAAAAAGAATTTAGACTGTATGACAGTCAAGTGGCTACATTCCACGATTTCAATGAAGTATATCTTTGTCAACTCATTGAACGCTCGTCGTATCAGACCGCTATATGATCAGCTGTTGATGGATAGTATATAAATCTATTACTATGGAAATGAACATGTTAGTTTGACAACCACAAGTCCGTGCATTTTATCACGGTTTCAGAAGTTTAGTGATAATAGTAGCAGCTGTCATCATGGGGAATTGTTTATAACATTTGTGTGACACGTTTTATCGATCTTGGATTTATATATTTAAGGAACATGAATACATTAAAGTCATATTTTAATAGATTCAGGAAATTCTCCAGTGGGTCAAGGGATAGATCAACATCTCCACGCGGACGGCGACAATCTAGATTTTCTCGGAAAGGGAGTTTGAATTCTAAACTTCCGAATTACAACCTAGGCTCCACCTGTAACGGGAACCACACGCAGGTATCGGGGTCCGACTTATCAACGGTGTCATGTGGATCTAACGGAATACCATTCAAGGGAACGGCGAGAGTTAATGTGATGAAAAACTTCTACGAAAAACCGCTACTTACACCCAGCTTGTCGAACTCTAGGCTCGGTAGTCGGGGAAAATCTCCACCCCCGGCCAAACCACCTCGGAAAGATCACATATTCTCGGTTACATTTAATGGATGTAAATATACTGATCTTGGGATAGTTTTGGACTGTACGGAAGTGGATGGACGTGGGGATCTCGCGGATATCTACCGACATCGGAATAGGATTTGTAGCGACAGTGGGGTGGATATTAACGGCGGATCTTATCCTACAACTGTAGTTAGAATACTTCACATTAAAGAAGGGAGCATAGCTCACAAAAATGGACAGATAAAAATAAACGACGAAGTGGTGGACATCAACGGCTGGAACATGATCAAAGAAAATACAAGCAGTGCCAGGTAAGAAACCTTATTTGTAGAAAGTTAACATTTATTTTTATAATTTTGTGTCAAAGTGACCTCATTATCAAGGTGGTCTCTTAATGAGGGTATAGGGTATGGGCTTATAGTTATCAACGTATGAAGAAAATTTTTAAGAGACCAGTATTTACAGTCTTTAATACAAGCTTAAGATGGTCTGCTTAGGGGGTGGTCTTTATAAGGGAAGTGTTGTATATTGTTATACACATGTGATGTAGCCTACACTGTATGTGTAGACCCAGGCCAAATGTCTAGTCCTGTATTGTTATACAAATTTAATGTACTCTGTATGTGTATTCTGTAGTCCTGTATTGTTATACACATTTAATGTACTTTGTATGTGTGTTCTGTAGTCCTGTATTGTTAGACATATGTAATGTACATTGTGTATTATGTAGCCCTGTATAGTTATACACATGTAATGTACACTGTGTATTCTGTAGTTCTGTATTGTTATACGCATTTAATTCACACTGTGTATTTTGTAGTCCTGTATTGTTATACACATATAATGTACTGTGTATTCAGTCCTGTATTGTTATAAACAAGTAATGCACACTGTGTATTCTGTAGTCCTGTATTGTTATACACATATAATGTACTGTGTATTCTGTCCTGTATTGTTATAAACAAGTAATGTACACTGCGTATTCTGTATTCTGTATTGTTATACACATGTAATGTACTGTGTATTCAGTCCTGTATAGTTATACACATGTAATGTACACTGTGTATTCTGTAGTTCTGTATTGTTATATGCATTTAATTCACACTGTGTATTCTGTAGTCCTGTATTGTTATACACATATAATGTACTGTGTATTCAGTCCTGTATTGTTATAAACAAGTAATGTACACTGTGTATTCTGTAGTCCTGTATTGTTATACACATGTAATGTACAATGTATTCTATACAGTCCTGTACTGTTATACATATGTAATGTACACTGTGTATTCTATAGTCCTGTATTGTTATACACATGTAATGTATACTGTGTATACTATACAGTCCTGTATTGTTATACACATGTAATGTACACTGTATGTGTTTTTGGTAGTCCTGTAACTGAGGGACTCAAGGTGGTCTGATTATTGAGATGTTTTTTTTTGCTTTATCAGATAGTTATCAAGAGGCTTAAAATTTTTGGTCTGCAAAGTGAGGTGTTTTCCGAAGTGAGGTGGTCTTTAGGTGAGGTTCCACTATGTATTATTGTAGACGCCAATCTCAGATACTTTTTATGCCCTGGGCACAGGGCAGACTAACACAATATGCCCTAGGCATGAGGCAGAATAGCACAATATGCCCTAGGACATGGGGCAGACTAGAGCACAATATGCCCTGGGACATGGGCAGACTAGGACAATATGCCCCAGGGCATGACCAACATTTAAGTTGATTATACCCAGCTACTGTTGTCTCTTGTCAACTATCTGTTACTTACCATGTGTACATAAGCCTACTTTATCTTTCACCACATTTAATTGGGAAACTGAAGATGACCTAGATTTATATATATATATATATCCTTTTCCACTTTTACAAAGCTCTGACATGAAAGGATTCAAATTGTGGTATATCTATTGAAGAGCTTTGAACTTAATAATTGATTAACCCAACAACCCACTGAAGCCACATTGGAACCTGCCCATTTCAAAGAATGCTCAAGTCCATTGTCAGAAATCAGGGGTGTATGATTTAGATTAAAACATGTATGATAATTTTACATGTCTTCTGAACTTGTTCACTCCTGAATTTAGATAGTAGACTGTACTATTTATTGATTTGGGTGAGTTTAAATTTGACCACAGGGGTTGATGAGTTAAAATATACTGAGGCAATTATATTGTTATTGATGCAGTGGATATATTACAGGGATTTCCCACACTCCTTTGGTTATGAGGCCTGAGCCTTTTGAATGGGGAATTTTAGCAACATTTTATTGAAGTTGGGAAATCTAAAAATACACAAAACTGCATGTTTGAAAATACAAGAACTTCTTCAAATTCATTGTCATTTGACTTTATTTGGGAAATTTCGACAGCAAATTGAAAAACAAAATTTTTTTTATTTGCATTGGGAATTAACGGGGACTTATGTCCGATACAGCACCTTTTGGCAGATTTTTCCATTATAAAATCACAATAAAACATTCTGTCTAACATCTGTGTGATTATAATGTCACAATTGAATGATGTTAAAAAAAAAATGCACATTGAGAGCCACAGGTCAGACATTTGGCAATACTGCAATAGGTCAATTATGGTACCATGTGCGTCTAATTAGGGGATATGTTACATTGTGACATGTGATCTACATGTATATCAATGCACTTACATGTATACCATGTACAAGTGCATGATATTATTCAGATGTGCTGGCATTAAATACATTTACACGTAAGACTATATGTGATGGAACAAGCCAAATATTGAATTATCTCAATTGTGTATGTCTGCGTTACTTAGAACAGTTACATATGTATGTGTCTAGAATTCTAAATTGACTTATATATATATATATATATATATATATATATATATATATATATATATATATATATATATATATATATATATATATATATATATATATATATATATATATATACACTAACACGTTTCTATTTAAATCTTTGATGTTGGTTTTTTTGTACAGTGATGAATAAGAAAAATATAGAACATAACAATTTTCTTTAATATTTGCTTATTCTGTTAGCGTTTTCATCAGCGTGAGTCTTCAGATGGAATCTGTTGTTTCACCATTCGTGGATCTTAAATGTGATCATTTTGCAAATGTAATTCTATAAATCATAATTGCTACTGCACAAAGTCACCACGATGTTGTAAAACAATGAACAATTGTAACTGTGTTAGTAACAACAGTTTCCATCTGAAGACCCACAATGGTGAATGAGTTAACGAAATAAAGCAAATATTACCAAAAAAATTGTAATGTTCTGCACTTTTCTTAACATATACATATATAATTCAGAAGACAAAGGAAAGACATCAGAAATTTGAGAGTTTAGGCATCAATCAAAATGTTGTAACAGTCAGAAGAGGATCTGGTACCAAAGGCTGCTTCAATATGAAACTTGATATGAGATATATGTACATAACGAAATAATAACGAAATACACATCTACATGCTGGGGGTTTTAAAAGCTTTGATTCTAATCTTTTCTGAGACTCAAAAAAAAATTTCCTGCTGAAGAAATATGAACTCCAGTGGTACAAGGGCAATACAAATGTGTGTTACGTGTGATATCTAAGCCGGTGAATGACATATTTTTGATAACAGTCTAAAACTGATGATGGGAATTTGAAACTGACGTCCTGCGTTACGCCAGGCCTGGCACATCAAAGAATTAAGCCTCATAGCGTTGGACTGGTCAAAATTTATTACATTTCAAGTATAATTGATAACGTCTTTAATTAAATAAAAAAATTCTTGATGGAAAAAGAAACATATATATATGTATATATATATATATATATATATATATATATATAAATGTACAAGGTCAAAAAGAACCAAAATGTTTTTATGTGATCTGTCTTACCTGCCTGAAATGTCGTCACCCAATTTATTTTTAAGGTAGTTCAGTCATTTGTGTGTTGACATTTGGAGGTTAATGGACCCTTTATTGTACAGGTTCCTTTGCCTTTTGAGGTGGGAATTTTACATCCCAGTGGGCCAAATTGATATTTTAGATTTTTGACGAAAAATCTAACATATCAAATATGTACATGTAAACTGTTTGGAATTTTAGATTTTTAGATTTTTTTACCAAAAATCTAAAATATAAAATATCCAAAGTTGTTTTGAATATTTGACTTTTTGGATTTTTAGAATTTTAGATTGCAGACATTCACTGTTCCAAAAACTTAAAACGGTGATTTTGTAAGCACTCGAGTGTCCATGATCGGCGAACCGAAAGTAGACTTTCACGTGGTTCATCATACTTCGATCCCGATCTGCATATTAAGGAAAATCCACTGATATGTTAAACCAGCAAATTTTTTGGTCAAAAATCTAAAGATTTAAAATCCCAAAACGCTTTTGATATTTGAATAGTTAAGTGTTACATTGACCATTTTACTCATAACAATTACATTTAAGATACACAATTGATTCATCCACCTCTTTTACTTCTTTTATTTAACTGACAACATAGATTTGAATGGAAGTTTTGATTGCGTGGTAACTTAAAGTTGTGAGATTCTCGTTTTCCTTTGATGGCGTACCTAGTGAATAATATTTGGGAAATTTTGCTGAAAATTGGGAAAAAATTGTCAAGTTTGCATTAATGGGATATGGGGCCTTTTACTGGTCCCGCATGTTGATGATATTAATCCCTGTGACAATTTTAATTCTTTGTTCTGAAATAATCCTGATAGTACATGTAAATTTCTAGTAAAATTTTAAAATGAATGAATAAACTTGCAAAATAAAGAGAAAGTCAGATAAAAAATAATAAGTCAAAATGTCTAATGTGATACAAGTAATATTACATATATAACTGGGACCGCTGTGGCCGAGTGGTTAGAGCATCATGCTTTTAACCATATAGTCTCTCACCTTTAGTTAGCAATGCTTCGAGTCCCGCTGGAACCTAAGCTGACTTTGTGAGAAAGTTTGCCAGTTTACTTAATCTTGCGAAAGGCAGTCACGGGTTCCCTCCATGGGTACAGGGACGTATTGTACATGTACATTAATTAATGTTTTTCAACGGAAATATGATAATAAGGAAAAATGAAACTTGTCTATACAACCATATATAAATGAAATATTAAGGAAAATTGTATAATTTGAAAATATTTGATGCAAACTATTTTTCATATAGTGGAGACTAGTCCGAAGAAAGTTCATGAAATAATTATAAATGTGTAAACTCACTTGGAAAATAAGGCGAGCCGGCCTGGCTCAGTCGGTAGTGCGCTCGACTCTTGATCGTGAGGTCGTGAGTTCAAGTCCAGCTGGCGGCAGGTTGGTTTCCTGTCCTTCGGATGAGACAGTAAAAATCGAAGTCCTGTGTCGCAGTAGGTTAAAGAACCCCCTCTGCTCAATGGCCATAAGTGCTGAGCATAGGCCAAAATTTGAAGCCCTTCACCGGCATTTGGTGATGTCTCCATATGAGCGAAAGATTTTTGAGTGGGATGTTAAACAGCAATAAACAAACAAAAAGAAGATAAGGCTAAAGATACACATTGTATAACTTTTACTATTGTAAGATGAACATTTTTCTCTAGATTTACATTGTCTGGAGAGACCACTGTCATGAAAGAGCACTTGTCCTTTTATACCACATTTCGAAAACCACTCAGTTAAATAACTCTGTAAATAAAACTTCTTTGGAGGGACCACTTGTCTCGAGAGACCACATTTCAGTTACAGAAAGGGTGGTATCTCAAAACAGGTTTCACTGTAAAACAGAGTAGTCTATTGCTAATAGTTTGCATGTGTATACATGCGTGTATGGTATATATAATGTATATACATGTATATATTATATATGATGCAGTGTTTATCATTATGACAGACATTTTAAAATAAAAAAAAATTACTGGTCAACAGGACCAGTGAATAAAAGAATTTCACTGGTCAAATGAAAATTACTGGTTATATATGGACAGTTGAAATCAAATGGATTTCAATACAGACTATTTGTACCAATTGACCGGTTTAGGTTTCACTGGTTTTTCAAAAAATTATACAGGGTTATCCTGAAAGCTCATGGAAAGCAACATTGTAACAGCTTTTGGAAAAAACACTATTGTTTTATTGATATCAATTTTTATATCGATCTAGACATTTGACACATTTTTAAATCTGATTACTGCAATAGTAAATAGAAAAAAAAAAATCATGACTCTTAAATGAACCAGAAGTCACACAGAGCACGTGCACTACAATTTAGAATAAAATGTCAAATTTAAGGGACATTAGCTTTGTTTACCAAAACAAATTATTTCGATTTTTTTTCACTTTTACTACTTGTACTTGATGTACTATAACAAATAATAGTAACATGTATGCATAGGCATAAGATATTTTATTTATATATTCCTATGTGTTTTGTGAAAATAAGGTCAGATCCAGTGTGGTATTCATACACAGATGGTAAGGTTGAGTTAACCAATTGCAAGTGAAAAAGTACCAAACCTTGGTTTCTCAAGCAATTTTCACAAAATACATAGGAATTAAGAATTTCTATGTCTGTGTATATCTCTTTTTTGTTATTGTATATCAATCTAAGAGGTGAAATAGGAATGTAATTTTTTCCTCAGTAAAAACCGAGGTCCCGCGTCACAGTAGGTGTCTGCACGTTAAAGAACCCTCACTGCTCAATGGCCATAAGTGCCGAGCATAGGCCAAAATTTGAAGCCCTTCACTGGCATTTGGTGACGTCTCCATATGAGTGAAAGATTCTTGAGTGGGATGTTAAACAACAATAAACAAACAAACAAAATGAAATAGCTATAAAACTTTGTGTCATTTTGTGTGACGTTTCAGGGATTTTCCACACTCTTTTTGGAATGGAGTCTGGGCCTTTTAAATTGAGAATTTCAGGAACATTTTATTGAAATTGGGAAATCTAGAAATACACAAAACTATGGGAGAATGTAAGAATCTCTTCAAATTCATCATCATTTGACTTAAATTGGGAAATTTTTAAGGTGCAAATTGGGGAAAAATGCATTTTTTTTTTAGCAATTGGGAATGGGGCCTTATTTCAACCCTGTATAAAAGGGTGGAAAATCCCAGCTTTTATTTCACTATACTTAAAGCTTGCAGAGAGAGAGCTAGACTGGAAGAAAACTAAAAATATGATTACATATGTACAAAATGTAGGTCTGTTTTAACACTGAAAAATCACAGGTACTTATGGACAGGACCAACTTAATTGTTAATCCTACAAATTCCCCCTTTGGCCTAGCTTACCTAAGAACATCAAACAGTTTTCTGTGTTCTTAGGTAAGACCAAAGGGGAAATTTGTAGGATTATCAATTTAGTTGGTCCTGTCCACAAGTACCCGTGCCTTCATAGTGTCTTACTTTCTTCTTTTCTATGTTCTTAAGTAAGGCCAAAGGGGCAATTTGTAGGATTATCAATTTAGTCGGTGCTGTCCACAAGTACCTGTGCCTTCGTTGTGTTTTTCTATGTTCTTAGGTAAGGCCAAAGGTGGAATTTGTAGGATTAGCAATTTAGTTTGTCCTGTCCACAAGTACCTGTGTGAAAAATGTGATGTCTGATGTTAGAAGGGAGCAACATGCTGTCATTAAATTCTGTGTTGTCCCTGGAAAAATACTGATCAATGCAAAAAAGACCAGTATAATGTACCCGACTCTTGTTTGGCCCTAACCAGTGATATGAATACCCACCATTTAGTTTTGGCCATGACCAGTGGTCTGCATCTTCCACTTGTTTTGGCCCTGACCAGTTGTACATGTATGTTCCAAGTACATGTACCTACCACTTAATTTGGCCACTTGGTTTGGCCCTGACCAGTTGTACATGTATGTACCAAGTACCCACCACTTAATTTGGACACTTGTTTTGCCCCTGACCAGTTGTACATGTATGTACCAAGTACCCACCACTTAATTTGGCCACTTGTTTTGGCCCTGACCAGTTGTACATGTATGTACCAAGTACCTACCACTTAATTTGGCCCTGACAAGTGGTATGTATATGCCTACCACTTGTTTTGGCCCTGACCATTGGTACGTACATATACCCACTGCTTGTTTTGGTCTTGACCAGTCAGGTATATCTCCAACATTTGTTTTTGCCCTGACCAGTGGTATATATGTACTCACCACTTATTTGGCCCTGACTAGTGGTATATACCTTAGCATTGGTATACATTTTCGACATTGTACTTCTTCTATAGATAATTGATACATAAAGATGGGCTGCTGCCTCATTTAGTCAAGTGGTTAGAGCATCATGCTTTAAACCTTCGAGTGTATTACCTAAGTCAGCATTCAGCAAGCATCTGATCCCCGATCGACCTATATCAGATTTTGGTAAGAAAGTTTGCCAATTTACTTGCGAAAGGCTGACGGTCTTTTCCCGGGAACAATGTAACTGGGTTCTCTCCTCCACCAATCCATTTAAAACTGGCTACAACTATATACATGTAATTGAAAAATTGTTCATTGTAGGAAAAACCGCAATTCAGACAAACAAACATTATTGCACATACATGTATGAAGGTCTGTAAAGTACAATCATTCCTTTGTCTATATAAACTGAAAATTAAGTAGATCTGAAAAAAAAATCAAACACATATGGTTTTTCTATTATGTTTGATATACATGTAATGAGTCAGCATGGCAAAAAAAATTGGCTCTGAACTCGGTCTGAACTACCCCTATGTAGGTGTGTCATGCAGTTAAGCTGTACTGAGATTGAATCGTAACTAATTAACCCCTGAAAAACAATGGACTCTTCTGTAAATTAATGATTTAGATCAGTCCATATGTGTCTTTAGGAGTGACTGAGTTAAAACAGCTGATATCTGTAAGTTATATATCTGGTATAAAATGACACACACTGTTAATTAGATCTTATGCGGCATTTTATGTTTGTTAAATGAAAATTCTTTCAAATGTCAGAGATCTTTTTTTACATTTTGGCGTAATTTCGGTGGCCAGGAACCATATGTTGTTTGTTTCCTGCTTGTCAAGAGATTCTGATCGGCTGCAGTGTATATAATACATAGATCTGTCATCTAAAGCCGTCTGCTTATTGTGGGAGATTGGAGTAGCGCTTACATACACATAAATATATGTATATAGGCCATTAACCTCTAGACCATCAAATCACAGTCTTAAAATAAATTTTCTAATTCATTTGACTGTTCAATGTACAAATGTATATATACAAAAAATCTACCCACATTATTTTTTACCATAATGAATGAATTTATAGTTGCGGTAAAATTAAAATTCAATTTTTGAAAGTCATTTTTTTTTCTGGAAAAATATTTCATACCGCAGGGGTCAACAATAACGAAAATTTCCGCTTGTGCTGTCCTGCAGGACAAGTGGTCCTGCAGGACAAGTAGTATTTAAATTTACTTGTCCAAATTCAAAAATGACTTTTCCGAAAATCAAGTGTAACATTTAAAGTTATTATTTTGTGTTTAAACAAGTTTAATCTTTACTGAATAATTTCTCTTCAACAATTTCACTTGTCCTTTCAAACAAGTGTGAAGTACCATCTTCTTGTCAAAACGCTAAATGGACTTGTCCCGGACAACCGGACAAACCTTAATGTTGAAACCCAGTACCGGAAAAGAAACAAATCCAATTTCTTAATGAAGTTCTAATAGGTTTTACCTTCCATTCTTTATATTGTTATTTAATGTTTTAATTCATTCAGTGGTCAAAAGGAGCTCCGTGGCCGAGCTGTTAGAGCATTACGCATTGAACCATGAAGTCTATCACTCCTGATCAGTGCATATTTGAGCCCTGCTGGAACCTAAGCTGATTTTAGTGAGAAAGTTTACCAATTTGCGCGAAGCTGGTGGTCTCTTCCAGGGTACATTGTAATCGGGTTCTCTCCTCCACTATTAAAAACTGGCCACCACCATGTAGCTATAAAATTGTTGAGTGTGGCATAAAACAAAAATCGAAATCAAATCAAACCAACTGTAAGTCTGTGCTAGTACAAAAAAGGGTTTGGTATAGAATATCTGCTCATGTAATGTTACATGTACATATACAATGTACCACGGTTTTAGAAATTACCTGTGAGAAATGCATGGTTTTCACTTCCAGTGCATTATCTGGATTGAAAAGTTCAGATTTGAACGAACCCAGACAATAGGGATCTACAGTCTCAGGTCAAAAGTGATTCCTCAAAAATGAATTTATCTATATAACCTTAGTAAATTTGCGGTTTTTTAATAACTCTTTTAGAATACATCAATTATCTAGAATATATCAATTATAATTAACAAAACTTCATCCACAGGACATCCAGGTTTTGGTACACAATCGGTGGAAATTTCTATTGCAATTTATATATTATTTCAGGAGAAATACATTATTCTTCATGAGAGTAAAGTTTTAGCAAGATCAAGAAAATGAATAGAATTGTGACGTAATTCATAAACACCAAAATAAAACTATTGATACCTAAGTAATCTATGAATGTAAACTATATTCGTTTGTTTGTTTATTGTTGTTTAACATCCCACTTAAGAATATTTCACTCATATGGAGACATCACCAAATGCTAGTGAAGGGCTTCAAATTTTGGCCTATGCTCGGCACTTATGACCATTGAACAGTGAGGGTTCTTTAACGTGCCGACACCTACTGTGACACGGGATCTCCCTTTTTACTGTCATTCGAAAGACAGGAAACCAACCTGCCACCGGCTGGACTCGAACTCACGACCAAGAGTCGAACGTGCTACCGACTGAGCCAGGCCGGCTCTGTAAGCTATAAAAACTGGGCCCAGATTGCCAGGGTTAATTGTGTAATTTTTCTTCAATTTTGGATGTTGATCAAGTTCAGAGGACAAAATCAAAAAACAGCAGAATTGCTAAGGTTATATAGTTAAATTCAATAATGGTGAAACACTTTTGACCTATCACTGTACTACTTACAAGACAACATTTCTGCCGTTGTGATACTTTGAGAAATCTAATATCAAGGACAAAAAATTAGATTCAGAATATTTAGAAAAACGTTAACTTCCTTATATATTCCAATATTTCACAAAAATTAAAAATTCCACAAAATGACTGAGATTTGTGTGGTGTAGAATAAATTGCAAGAACTTTATCAATACAGTGAAACCTGTCTTTAGAGACCATTCTCACAAGAGACCAGAGTATGGTCTCACAAAACAGGTGGTCTCAGACCATCTGTCTTGTGAGACCATATTCTGAGGGCTGCAGATGATCAGATAAATAATCCTTTAAATACCGTAATCAACCCATTAAGCGCCCATCTCCCTATGTTGTACATGTACTAATTTTAGTGGTATTCTAATATAAGGGCCTTTTGCGTTCAAGTCACTACGCTAATTCAAGAACAGCGCTAAAATTTTCCCATCCTGTCATTCTTTATACATGTACACGACAAAGCTATTATGTGAATTCAAGATTGCGCTAATAAGTTTATGCCCCCTGAGAGCGCTAAAATATGAGTGCGATAATTTAAATACGCATACAGTAAGCGCCCCACTCCCTTTTTTACAAACAACCAAAAATTTTTTTTAGCTGGTTGACAAGGAGATATTGACCTGAAAAACCATAATTAACAGTTTATCTGAAGTCTCAAAGCAACAGAATTATGTTGATAAGTGTCCTCGGGAATAACTACATCAACTTTACCACTGTGCCTTACAAAAAATTAACTGTTTTACATCAATTAATTGACTACTAATTGGTCCCAATAAGCCCCTACCTCTTTTGCCTGATTTTTATAGCACCCTCAGGGCTCAATTAGGTAAAGTCTCTTTTAAGAGACCACATGTATTTGAGGTCTACCACATTTGAGTGGCAGATGGGATGATCTTTCAAGATGGGTTTCACTGTATGTTTATATCTTACAGTTACTCATTCTCATTGTAAGGAAATAAATATTATTGAAATATTGTGTTCTCAGCTTTTAATCTATTCGCCATGACAACAGATGTTTAATCTATTATGTAACTGGTGAGCTGTCTTCCTGTAATTGAAATATGATTTGTATCTAGGGAATCGGAGGATCAATTGTAATCTATCTCTTCACAATAGGAACATCACATTTGATATAGTGAAATATCTGAAATATACATATACAACTGACTGTATGATTGTCACTTTCTTCAGGCATTCATTTCTATGTAATATTTGAACTGTCTACATATGTTATACACATGAAATGGAGTCCATTGTACACTGTATGGGGGAGGGGGTAGTAGAGTTATAAAGTATTTTGTACATGCATATATATATATATATACATACATACAGTTCAGACTGCTCAAGTGATTCCCTGTATAAAAGACATACAGTTCATGTGACTGTATCTACAGTGGCCCAGCATTATTTCCCATAGATTAACTGGTCTGTATTTAGTGTCCCTGTTTTATGTGACTGTATCTACGGTGGCCCAACATTATTTCCCATAGATTAACTGGTCTGTATTAAGTGACTACCTGTCATATGTGACCAAATTCTTCAAATCCCTTTGACAGTCACTTAAGACAGCCTCTACCTAATACACAATGTATGAGGGATTTGTGTTGTGGAATCTTTTAAGTGGACGAGTCTTAAAATTGAGGAAGCATGTCACAGCAGATGTAACACATACATGTAAAAGAACCCTCACTGCATTGGCATCAGTCCACTCACTGGTCAAAATTTTTGACACCTCACCTAAAGCTTAGTGACATCTCCATAAATGAAAGATATAAGTGAAAAATTCTTGTCAGGATGTAAAACAACGGTAAAACAAAACACCATCATTTTGATAGGTTTATATCTTAGCCACTCACAACCCAAGCAAGGCAAACTGATATGGAGCAATTAAAAGGCTATTAGGAAAATACTTATGTAACATGATATATATACAGAGAAGATGATGACACATAAAATGAGACTTATGGATTGATATATACGTGGACTTTGTCTGCTATACTTTGATATCTCTAAACTTGATACATTGACGCGTCTTTGTAACATCCTTATCTGGTTTCATTTCATTGAAACACATCACAAATGGCATATCAATGTCATGAAATATTATCTGTCTTAAAAATATGTGTCTTGACATACCACTGTTATGACAAAGCACCTGTCTTGGGAGACAAAATATCATGAAAGACAATCTGTCTTGAGAGCAAATGTCATGAAATAGCATGTCTTAAGAGACATGTCATGAAATATCATCTGTCTTAAGAGACATGTCATGAAAGACCACCTGTCTTGACATTTTACTGTCATGAAAGAACATTTCTTGAGAGACAGATATATGAAAGATAACCTGTCTTGACATACCACTATCATAAAAGAACATCTGTCTTGAGAGACAAGATAAATATCTTGAAAGAAAACCTGTCTTGACATATCACTGTCATCACAGAGCACCTGTCTTAAGAGACAAGTTTCATGAATGACCACCTATCTTGAGAAACAAACATCATGAAAGACCACCCGTGTCTTGAGAGACATGTCATGAAAGACCATTTAACTTGCAAGATAAACAAACATCTTGAAAGACAAGTTTTTTGCTTAAGGCCCCGGAAGACAAGATTTCTTTATTTGTAAATGTTAATGAGTCTGACCTACTTTAGGAGAAGCCTTTTTGTAACTATATTTCCCCTTTGAAGTAATTTAACTAGAAACTTTCAGTTTAATATTATTCCATTATTTATTACTACAACAGAGAAAATTCCGAGAGGCAATATTGGCAGACAATTTGCTGAATCAAAATATCTTCTACGCAATTAAGTTTTAATCTCTATTACCTACATTCTTTCATGTGATAACCAATAAAATATACAAATATATGTAAAGTTTTGAAGTTTTGAGTGTTGCATGAATTTTAAAAAGAGCTTCAAACCGCATTGCGTAAGATGAACTTAGATGATGTGTACTTGTAATGTATGAGAAACTGACTGTTGTATCTACTACATCTTAATTTGACCATACCCATAACACTTGTCTAACAAACGAGAACACAATCATGGGAAAACGGATGTGTTTTAAGATTTTATTGTTGTTTTCTTAACCTTTTTTAACATCAAGCTCTTACACAGAGTTGTCTGTCCTTGCTTTCTCTCTCTCTCTCTCTCTCTCTCTCTCTCTCTCTCTCTCTCTCTCTCTCTCTCTCTCTCTCTCTCTCTCTCTCTCTCTCTCTCTCTCTCTCTCTCTCTCTCTCTCTCTCTCTCTCTCTCTCTCTCTCTCTCTCTCTCTCTCTCTCTCTCTCTCTCTCTCTCTCTCTCTCTCTCAAACATACACACATATATGACTGTCTGGGGGCAGCTCCTGTTCAGATACAATTTAATGAAGCTACATTCCTTGGAGAGACTGTATACCAAGTATGGTTGAAATTTGTTATAGGATCCAAAAAGAACTTTAGGTGAAAAGTTAAAGGGTTACAGACCAATGGACAAGGGGCCTCCTTGCTTAGTGGTTAGAGCATCGTGCTTAAAACCGTGAAGTTGCTCACCTCACATCAGCACGCAGGTTTGAACCCTGCTGGAACATAAACTGATATTGCGAGAAAGTTTGCCAGTTCACTTGTGAATGGCTGGTGGTCTTTTCCTGGGTACATTGTGCTACCAACTGAGCCAGGCCAGCTCACATACAGTGGTTCATGTAAATACAAACCAAACTGTAGCCATGATATGTATATATCCACATGTATATTGTAAATTTTTAACTATGAATGTAGTGGTGAATACAAACCAATCTAGAGCCATTGTATTCGCGGTAGATCTATATTGTAAGTTTTTAACTACATTTACATATACTGGCAGATACCTGCCATATTTTAAATACTCTCCACTGGGAAATGTTACAAATTATTTCAAGTCAGCAGATGTTTTACTAGGTTTTTAGTCACTTCACATCAGTTTCCAATTACGAAACGAAATTGATTGTTACACAATTTTCTGTGTCCAATAGAAGACGATACATCTGTAAATGTTTTTTTTGTGTTTGTATTCAAAATGAAATCTGCTTTGATGATGCTGTTTTCACTGAAGAATTATAAGAATCTATAGATAATGCAGAATACATACGTTGTGTAACTTTGGCTTATGTTCGTATATATCAAAGGAAATTAAGCTTGCAATCCTACAATTTTTTATTTTTTTTTTTTTTTGTTAGATTTCATCCCTGCTTAGGTTTCTAGTGTCTGGAAACCAAGTGATTGAATGTAACTGAGCAAATGTTCCCAATTTGAACATTACTTTGAGCCCCGCTGGAACCTAAGCTGATTTTTGTGAGAAAGTTTGTCAGTTTACTTGCAGAAGGCCAGTGATCCAGGATACATTGTAACTAGGTTTCTCACCTTCATCTTTAAGAACTGGCTGCCACCTTATAACTGAAAAAAGGTGGAGTGTGGCGTAGAACAAAAATCAAATCAGTGAAACATTATTCCTATTTAATTTGGCACATTTGAACGGGCTATTTATTTTCAAGATTTAGTAAAGATGTAAAGTACACGTGTATAGGTCTACCAAGATAAAGTGGCACTGGTTCTCACTGCAAAACCCAAACAATACATCTACCAAGATAAAGTAGCACTGGTTCTGTCAAAAACCCAAACAATACATCTACCAAGATAAAGTAGCACTGGTTCTGTCAAACACCCAAACAATACATCTACCATGATAAAGTGGCACTGGTTCTGTGCAAAACCCAAACAATACATCTTCCAAGATAAAGTGGCACTGGTTCTGTGCAAAACCCAAACAATACATCTTCCAAGATAAAGTGGCACTGGTTATGTGCAAAACCCAAACAATACATCTACCAAGATAAAGTGGCACTGGTTCTGTCAAAAACCCAAACAATACATCTACCAAGATAAAGTGGCACTGGTTATGTGCAAAACCCAAACAATACATCTACCAAGATAAAGTGGCACTGGTTCTGTCAAAAACCCAAACAATACATCTACCAAGATAAAGTGGCACTGGTTCTGTGCAAAACCCAAACAGTACATTTACCAAGATAAAGTAGCACTGGATCTGTCAAAATCCCAAACAATACATCTACCAAGATAAAGTAGCACTGGTTCTGTCAAAACCCCAAACAATACATTTACCAAGATAAAGTAGCACTGGTTCTGTCAAAAACCCAAACAATACATCTACCAAGATAAAGTAGCACTGGTTCTGTCAAAAACCCAAACAATACATCTACCAAGATAAAGTAGCACTGGTTCTGTCAAACACCCAAATAATACATCTACCATGATAAAGTGGCACTGGTTCTGTGCAAAACCCAAACAATACATCTTCCAAGATAAAGTGGCACTGGTTCTGTCATACATCTTCCAAGATAAAGTGGCACTGTTATGTGCAAAACCCAAACAATACATCTACCAAGATAAAGTGGCACTGGTTCTGTGCAAAACCCAAACAATACATCTACCAAGATAAAGTGGCATTGGCAAAACCGAAACAATACATCTACCAAGATAAAGTGGCACTGGTTCTGTCAAAAACCTAAACAATACATCTACCAAGATAAAGTGGCACTGGTTCTGTCAAAAACCAAACAGTACATTTACCAAGATAAAGTAGCACTGGATTCTGTCAAAATCCCAAACATACATCTACCAAGATAAAGTAGCACTGGTTCTGTCAAAACCCCAAACAATACATTTACCAAGATAAAGTAGGCCTGGTTCTGTCAAAAACCCAAACAATACATCTACCAAGATAAAAGTACACTGGTTCTGTCAAAAACCCCAAACATCTACCAAGATAAAGTGGCATTGGTTTTGTGCAAAACCCAAATAATACATCTACCAAGATAAAGTAGCACTGGTTCTGTTTAAAACCCAAACAATACATCTATCAAGATAAAGTGGCACTGGTTCTGTCAAAAACCTAAATAATACATCTACCAAGATAAAGTGGCCCTAGTTCTTTAAAAAACCTAAACAATACATCTACCAAAATAAAGTGGCACTGGTTATGTGCAAAACCCCAAAAGTACATTTACCAAGATAAAATGGCACTAGTTCTGTCAAAAACCCAAACAGTACATCTACCAAGATAAAGTGGCACTGGTTATGTGCAAAACCTAAACAATACATCTTCCAAGATAAAGTGGCACTGGTTATGTGCAAAACCTAAACAATACATCTTCCAAGATAAAGTGGCACTGGTTATGTGCAAAAACTAAACAATACATCTTCCAAGATAAAGTGGCACTGGTTCTGTCAAAAACATAAACAATACATCTACCAAGATAAAGTGGCACTGGTTCTGTGCAAAACATAAACAATACATCTACCAAGATAAAGTGGCACTGGTTCTGTCAAAAACCTAAACAATACATCTACCAAGATAAAGTGGCACTGGTTCTGTCAAAAACCCAAACAATACATCTACCAAGATAAAGTGGCATTGGTTCTGTCAAAAACCCAAACAATACATCTACCAAGATAAAGTGGCACTGGTTCTGTCAAAAACTCCAACCATACTATCTATTTTCCAAAAATAGTTGTGTACAGATAAACATTTATATATGTGGAGCATTAGACAATTTTCCTTCAGAAGCAACAGAGTTCACTCCCCTTAAGTTTAGTTAGTGTTCCCTATGGGTTCTTTAAGAGGTTCGTTAATGCAGACTCGACACAAACTCCAATGTGTATTTAGTTTCACAGTTTCTAACTCTATATCATATGTGGTAATACAAAACATGGGAGAAGTTCATTACTGACCAAAAAATACACAGGAAATGTCTACAGACAAGTATGATCTTCTGGACTGTGCTTCCTCTAAAACAAGAAGCTAACAATTCTTAATGACGATCGTATATAGGAATGTCAGTTTTTTTATATTGCTTTTTTTTCTCTTCTTTTCTTCTCTCACCAAGTGTTTCAGTCAAATTAAGTCCGTTGAAGACACACTTCAAGTGTGAATCAAAAGCGTTTATCTGGATGGCTGGTGTAATATTACGTCTCTTGACGAGGAGTGGTTTCCTTTTTTCATCTTTTTTTTTATCCGCTCTTGTCCATTTTTGTTTTTCTTTACAGATGTTTTGAATGTGAAATATGATTGTCTTTACAAATGTAAGGTGTCAGTTTTCCATTGCACTTACGTTGTACTTACTTACATGTACATGTACTTACATTGTACAATGTATCTACGTTGTTCTGTTGGGTCTCCAATTCCATGTTATTTTTTTGTATGTCTTTTTTTTTTTTTAAGCATCGCTACACTTATCGTCTTTGTTCCATTCTGTTTAATGCAAGTTTTTAGTGTCAGCGTTGTAATTTGATTTTTCTTATTTATTTGTTTTATTAAAGTTTTTTTGCCACACTTCATTTTTAATTTACATGTACCGTATATAGTGGCGGCAAGTTTTTACGAGTTGATGTTTCATCAACTCAGTAATGTTGTCGTAAGTGGATTTCTGGGATCAAGTCAAAGCACATTTTGCAGTATGGGGTTAATAGCACATTATATTGACGGGATACTACACATATATGTGCATTTCAAATACAAACAACTCATCTTCGGGATTGAAATTTCCAAAATCACACTTTTGTTCGTAAATACAAATGTATTTGCTTTTTGAATTGGCGAAAGAAAAGTATCAATTTGCTGAAAAATATAGGTCTTGAAGACTTGTCGAAACATATGCTACAAAAAGTCAGTCCAGTGTCCTTTAATTTATGAGTTTTAAGATATTTTGAATTTGCTTTTAAAACTTACTTTTCATTTTTTCCTTAACATTATACACTTGTGACAAAATTGACTTAAAAGTGATTGATCCTATTAATATGCAAATGAGTTTGTGATCCAGTTGTGTGTACAGTAAAATCTGCTTTAGCAACCACCTGTGTATAAAGACCACCTGGTCACAAAGACCGTTTTTTACTGTCACCAATAGTACCATTTGTGTACAAGTCAACCTCTATATAAAAACCACCTCCTTATAAAGAACGGTTTTCTGGTGTCCCTTGTGGAGGTCCTTTAGGGATTTTCCAGACTCTTTTGGGAATGGGGTGCTGGGCCTTTAGAATTGGGAATTTCAGCAACATTTATTGAAATAGGGAAATCTGGAAATACACAAAACAATGTAAAAATACAAGATTCTCTTCAAATTCATTATCATTTGACTTCAATTGGGAAATTTTGACAGCAAATTGGGAAAAAATGCATTGTTTTTGCATTGGGAATGGGCCTTATTTCGGCCCTGTATAATAAGGTGGAAAATCCCTGTCCCTATTTACAAGTTTTTTACTGTATTGGTGTATCTGCTGTGAAGTTGGACATTAGAAGCTGTGTCGTTCATGTTGTGATCTTAACTGGAAACTCTCGGCAGTCTTTGAAGTTGGGAAAATGTTTCAGGGTTCGAAATTAGCAGTAGTCCACCAGTCCGAGACTAGTCAAGACTGTGCTTCAGCTAGTTCGATGGACTGGTAGAAACTCTGTATAAACACTGCAGTATAATTATGAGCAATGATTAATAAAAGTTTATTATAATTTTATTTAAGTCACCTAATCAGCTCCTTACTTTTTTTTCTCAACTCCAAAAAAAAAAAAAGAAAAAAGATAATCATAGTTGTTTTGACTAAAACACAAAAGTAGTACTGTTTCATTAAATACATGCCTATTTTTAATTCATCATATGACTTTGGAGCTAGCATCATAGGACCAGTAAAATTTCTTTCCAACTAGTCCAACTGACTGTTGAGACACAATTGCGAAATTCGACCCCTGGTTTTACGTGTACATATATTGGCCTAGAGATTTAAGTGCTACCGAGGGGAAGTACAGTGTAAGGGTACAACACTGTCACATAGAAAATTGAATATCTAATTCTATGCAGTGATGTATATAAGCATAAGGCTTTATTATCATATCGCTGATCTATGTACATGTAGTCTGTTATTTATAACAGCGTATGATAGATAGCCTACATCATCAGTCCTCAAATGTGATATTAATGGTAAAGGATGTGAAAAAATGTGATGTTTTCATGGGATCATGATTGTACTTATTTTGAAATAAAATTGCATGATGCACCCAGGTTTTTGCTAATTTATTTACATTAAAGTAACATGCTGCATATCCTCAGTAAAAAGTCTGGTATCCTTTATTGAAATCAACCTGCGATATCTTTCAAACATAATGATGTAGCCTACACAATTTATATTTTTCAGTATTGTGAGTATATTATACCAGCCACAGATATACAGATATATATATATATATATATATATATATATATATATATATATATATATATATATATATATATATATATCTGATTATACCTCCTTAAAACTTAAATGATTACCATTCACCCCTACCTTTGATTAATGGTTACCCTGGAAGAGAGATGATTTTGAGGTTTTGATGTGTGATGCTTAGATCAATCAGTAACTGAGTCCCTGTCGTCTTTGTGTAGATGTTGTCAGTGATAGGTGCATTGCATAATATTAAGACTTACGTTCTGGACTCATGTCGAAGTACGTGTAGTATAGGATTCATTACATGTTTTCTTTACTGTTAAGTCCAATGTTGTTCTTTTCTAAGGCCTATTAACTCATTTGCCCCTGAAACACATTTAGACTGACCTGAGAGTAATTAATTTACAGAGGAGTCCATTGTTTTTTTTGGGGGGGTCGATGGGTTAAAAGTGTGATTGTATGATTTTGTTCCGACCAGTAGTTTTAGACGTCTGTCTGGGATAAGCATATTTTATTTTCTTAACTCATCAACCCCTGTGGTCACTTTTAGACTCACCCAGATCAATAAATAGTATGGTCTGCTGTCATAATTCAGGAGTGAACAAGTCGATATTGCATGTAAAGTTATTACAATATTTTTATTCTAAATCATACACCCCTGAATTCTGAGAGTGGACTTAACCATTCTTTGAAATGGGCAGGTCCAAATGTGACTCTAGTGGTTGATGAGTTAACATTGTTTTTTATTTTGATATGTAAATTGGACAAACTTTCAAATTTTAAATGGAAAAAAATAAATTGTCAAAACTGCCAAAAAACATTTGGGTTTTGGCATTTTAGGTGGATACATGTATCAAACAAAATTTTGTTTTATGCCTCATGTAGAATTTTTGGCAATGAAATCGAAAGCATTCACAACATCTATGAACCAGGTGCAAGCCCAGCGCTCCTCTTTGGAATGCAAATTCTCAAACAGGATTTGTACGGTGTGTAACATTATACATACAAATGTAAAATTGCAGTTATACCAAAAGGAGTTACTTCCCCTGATGATAAAGTCTAGTGTGTTCTCAGAGCGGACTAGTTAACTGCTACAGTTCCAGGTTGAAATGTATATCACATTATATCTTATGTGTAGATTTTACAGTCTTTACTGATAAATGATTTTGTTTTTTTTCGAACAAAAAATGTATAAATTTTCTTGCATTTTATTTGTTAATAGAATTTAAAATGTGAAAAAGGGGATTCCACCAATCTCCATTATCATTTTAGCATTGTTTCCAAGTACAGTAAAACCTTATACTGCCATCATTTGTTTGACCAAAATTTGGCATTATAAAGGGATTTGGTGATAGGTTGAAGGAAACCTTAAAAACATTTTGGCATAAAGTGAGGTGGCAAATGAAATGAGGGACATTATAGAGAGGTTTGACTGTACATTGTGTTCTTGTATCATTGGGATATATATATATATATATATATATATATATATATATATATATATATATATATATATATATATATATGGTACTCTACCTTACGAGCTTGACCCTTTACTTTATCCATTATCCATTATTTATTAAACACAGGTTTTCCTGACATTTTTCTTTTTTCACAATTTGGAAATGACCTCTGCAATGAAACCTCCCATTTTTAACTTGCTGAAGGTGGTTTTATGCATGTAGCTGAATAATCATTTCCTATCAAAGTGGGTCATCCGATATGTGCTAGAATGTTGTTTATCAAGCATAATACAAAATCCAAAAAAAATTATAAACAAAAATTTAGTCAAAACAACATATAAAAGAATCAAAGAAAAACAATTATAATAGAAACGTTTTAGCTCAGAAAGCAGACTGCTTTTCCCTCTCAGTGGTGTCAAACATAATTTGAATTGCCAATTTGCTTTTTATTTACACCTACAATGGCGTCAAATGCAATTTGAATGCCATATTTATTCATTTTGGATTTATCATTTAGACTCTGTTTAGTTATTACTATTGATTACATCTATAGGTTTCACTGTGTAGGTCTGCCAAGATAAAGTCGCACATCCAAGTTCTATCAAAAAACCAAAACTATACAGTGAAACCTGTCTTGATAGACCACTTGTCTTAAAAAACCACCTGTCTATTGTGACCACAATGTATCTCTGTAAAGAAAAAAAAAATCTTTGAAAGACCACCTGTTGTACCAATTGTTGACAAGGACTTGTTCCTCATGTATTTCACTTGGATTTGACTGTGGACCAGCTCAAAGCGGGTATGACTGCTCAACAGGGGATGCTTACACCTCCATGGCACCTGATCCTACCTCTTGGTTTCCAGAGGTCCATGTTTGTGCACTTTTTACCAGATTTGTATCTATATCCTGGACATCCTAAAGATTTATACTTTGGTATCTAAGATTTTTTATATTGTAAGAGACCAAATTTCATTTGGCAGAAAAGGTGTCCTCTCAAGGCAGGTCTGGCTGTATTGTGACATGTCTGTTTTCTAAAATGCTAAAAATAAAAAATGGGAAGGGTATATAGGTAAAACATTTTGCCTTGAGACCATCCTTTCTGCTTCTGAAATGAGGTCTTGTGAGACAGGTGGTCTCTCAATCGAGGTTTTATCAAAAGGAGAAGTACTTAACTACAGTCAAAACTTGTTATGTCAAAATTGGAAATGTTAATTACCCTGTTTAACTCAAGGTCAAGCACTGGTCCAGGCAATTTTCCTTCTAGGCCTATACGTTACTACAAAAAGATCTGATAACTTGAGATCGGAAAAGTCGAAAAAAAAAAAAAAAAAAAAAAGGCTAATGTTGATGTTGAAATATATGGTCTTGATGTTTAATTTCAATGTGAAACTGATTATGACCAGTTATCTCAAGGTTAGATTTTTTACATTGTCATTAAATAATTTTGTGATGAAATGACAAGTGCTGAACAAATATGCCTTCTGTATCGTTTTGTTGAAGAACATAAAATAAATCAAAATTTTCACAAATAATTCCGTTTTTTTTTTACTTTCCATTCTGAAATTTATATTTGAAGGCCTACAAGTATTCTGGCAGTTACCAAAATGCTCACGAAAAGAATCGGGATTATTTTTGCTTGGTTCCGTCTTTGAGATAACAAAGATTGACTATATGTGGTTTGTCAGAATGTGGTCTGATAGGACAGGTGCTTTCTTGTGACAGTGGTTCCACTGTATTATTTAGTAATCCTACGTGTGTACAACAATTCTTACAGTACATATAGGGTAAACATGTGATTCATTCTTACTAGAAACATCAGCTGTGACCACTATTGATCTCAAGTTTCATCTAACATAGTTTGTATAATACTAGGTCATTCCATTTGCTAATTATATGTATTTATTCCAGTTCTCTAATTGCCCATAACAGCCATGTCTTTGTAATGCTCATTATATATATATATAAGTAGTAATATTCTAACCGCGTTGGCATGCATCCATATACGTGTATGTAATCTTTAAAAGTCTTAAAGGTTATATAGAACATGATCTGAACAGAAGTTGGCAAATCTATCTGTCTGTCTGTTTGTCTATCTATCTGTCTGTTTGTCTATCTATCTGTCTGTCTGTCTGTCCATTGGTCTGTCAATCTACTCCTCTACCACTCATCCATCTATCCATCCATCCATCCATCTATTTGTCAATCTACCCATCTATTTGTCCATCCATCCATCCATCCATTCACCTATCTATTTATCCATTCACCCATCCATTCATCCACCTATGTGTCTATATTATCTGTCTGTATGTATGTCCGTCTATTTTCTGTCTATCATGATCACCTCTCAGTCTTTGGGTATAGATAGATTTACTATAAGCTCTTTGGTATCTTCTGATAATAAAGAGCTTGAGTTTGTAACCAGCTGATGGTAGATACAGTAACTAAGAAAGTCTTCATACAGGAAGCCGTAATTTAATTTGATGAGGATTATAATCCTACAGATTGGCAGAATCTACATAAAAATCACGATCATATGTACTGCAGTCATTACAGCAGTCATTTTGTAAAATATGAGAGAGAAAGAAATACAAATACACTCCTTCACCGCATTGTTTGGGAAAATTTGTGTTACTTGTTATAAAAACAAAGATAGAACTTCTCTTATCAGCACTTCCTAGATCTCACGAAGTTTTGATCAATGCAGCGCATACAAAAATAAAATCTTTAAACATTTTTCTCCTCAATTCTAACAAGCACAACAGGTGCCATTGGCCTTTCTTTATCATGCCCAGCGTAATATCCTGATACAATCCCACTGATGAAGTAAATACGGTATATTATTATCCCGTTTATCTATATTTACTGATTTTTGTACAAAATTTTTGCAAACATGATGTATCATAGTCCCCTTTGATGAATTTCAACATTTTTGGAATTTCTCTGTGTTATATATATATATATATATATATATATATATATATATATATACACACACACACACACACACACACACTATTAAATCATAAATTTTCATTGAGGAATTAACTTGGTTATTTTTGTGTGTTGCCAAAAACAATGAAAATTAATCCAAGTTGTCAACTTTTACTTGAATGATGAACAATAGAATATCTCAAAATCAATAAAAATTAATGTCAACGAATGTGTTTTTGGGAGGAAAAAACCACGAACATTTAAACCCACGAAAATATATGATTTTACAGTATATACCAGTACACTGTCATGACTGTATATGTTTATTTACTTTTGTTTCCATACTGAGATTATTGGGTAAAGAAAGTGCAGCCAATAGAATAGAGCTTTTTTTTTCATATTTCAATTTATTAATTTCGTATTCATTTTGAAAAAAAAAGCCAACAGTTTCTGTATATATTTTCCATGAGATGACGGACAAATATAATATCTGTAGGTAGTTTTTACCAACTGGATAATCACACCCATCCCCTATCCCCCTCACTAACTTCCTCGCAGGTTACCAGAGATTACATCATTTCCTTTGGCAACTTAAAAAGGCAGTTGGCAAGAAAATCATGCAAAATACAGAAAATGATTCAAATTGAATGTCAAAAATTAACCGGGAATGTATGATTTAATTGTATGGTCTAACAGACTTCAAAATTTATATTCAGAAATGTGCTGGTTGTATCTATTTTTAGTAATAGTCTCATTTGCATATTGGCTAAATTCACAGAAAGACCAATTTTCAAAGCCATTTTTACGAGTTGATGGAACATCAACACAGTTATGTTATGCTAATTTGTTTTGGGGAACAAGTCAAAGCACATTTTGCAATATGGGGTTAATAACACATTATATTGACGCAAAATTACACATGTATGTGCATTTCAGCAACATAAACTCAACTTCAAGATTGAAATTTCCAAATCTCACTTTTATTCCTATATTTTTGCTTTTTAAATTGACGAAAATATAGTAATAATTTACTGAAAAATATAGGTCTACAAGACTTGTTGAAATATATGCTATTAAAGGTCAGTTCGGCGTCCTTTATGAATTTTAAGATATTGTAAATTTGCTTTAGAATGTTACTTTTCAATTATTTTTTACCATTATACTCTTGTGATAGAATTAACATTAAAAGCGATAGACTGGACTGTTAACAATTCTTGCACATGATTAATATGCAAATGAGTTTTGGTCAAGTTTCCCTTACTGTATATTGGCAAGATCTGGCTGTGAAGTTGGACATAGAAGTTGCATCATTCCTCATTCAGGTGATCTTAACTGATGAGAAACTGGCAGCAGTCTTTGAAGTTGGGAAATTGTTTTACATGTACAGGTATTGACCTAGAGATTTAAGGCTACTGATAGGAAGTATAGTGTAAGGGTATAATACTGCCCTGTCGCATAGAAATTTAATATCGATGAAACGATGTTTATAAGTACAAGATTTTATTATCAAATTGCTGATCTATGTAGTTTGTCGCATAATAAATAAGTCATCAATACTTACGTTAGGCCAAATGTCTGACCCGATTTTTAGTTACTTTTTTTGTAAAACCTTATTTTACCGATTTAAAAAGTATTCAGTATACCGATTGTATTATACTTCATTAAAACTTACGATTGCCATCAACTCGTATCATTACTTTCAGTACTTTGATTTCCAAATTAATTTGCAGTTGAAATTTCCCAATTGCCATCAAAAGACATTGAATTTGAAAAGATTCTTGATTTCAAACACGTTTGCATAATTTAAAGTTTCCAAATTTCAATAAAATGTTGCTAAAATGCCCAATTTCAAAGGCCCAGGTGCCACTCCAAAAGAGTGTGGAAAATCCCTGCTGTCTTAAAAGAGCACCGCTTCTGCCACTAAAAGGTGGTCCTACAAGACAGGTGGCCTCTTAAAAGAGGTTTTATCTAAATTAATATACAGTAAAACCTGTATATAGGGGCCACCCAAGGAACCAGAAAATATTGGCCACTATGTGCAGGTGACCCTTATACACAGGTTCAATTTAGTTGAAGTATGCAGTCAAGGAACTTTTCAAAACTGGCCTTTATAGACAGGTGATCCTTATATAGAGGTGGCCGCTATAGCAGGTTTTACTGTATATAACCAAGTGGTTTTCAGAACATGGTCTCAAAAGGTTTTTCATGACAATGGTCTCTCAAGACAGGTTCTACTGTACAACTGGCAGTGTTCTGCCAGAGCCTAGTCTCCAAACTACAAAATAACACGGGAGCTATCGTTCAGGTTACGTGGAGGTTATGACAAATACATATCAAGTAACCTCCTTTTCATTCTCGATGAATTTCGTTTTAAGTCTTCATTATTGCTATTGTAACCTGCACGTTACGGTCAATCCTTATTTAACATAACCTGTAAATGAGTTACATTGATTTCTGTTGTTTTATGGCCTGTTACTCTATATGAGCCAGGGGCTAAGGAAACTGTCTTTAGGAAGATTTGGGGGGAACTTTTAATTCTTATGTTTTCAGAAACTTGAACATACATTGAACTTAAAAAGTATACTAGAATGAGAGCAGGTAAGAGCAACTCTTTTTGTGTCAGGCGTGAAAAATCTACAAAACGTCGAATGAAATTCCTTGTTTCCTGGCATTTTATTGGTTATGTCGTAAGGAACCTTTTCTCAGCCGCTGACTCATATATAAGTTCACTAACTTGGTTGAAGTCAGACCAGGAAGTAAAAAAGCAAACTACACACACTGTACAGGACTAACAAGTTAAAGTGGCATATACGAGTTCAGTCAAAAACCAAAAAAACAAAAGGTCTACTTTCCAAAAATAGGGTGTACTGATAAAACCTTGCACGGACTCCACGCATTACTGAATCTCTAATACTTAAATTTTGTGTCGACAGGTAGCCTGTCATCCCTGTTGTGGTTTAATTTAGACTCATAGGTGTTTATAAACATGTGCCAATTTACCTTGGTAGATCTACACATGTCAGTGAACCAGACCAGGAAGTTTGATAGTCAATGTACATGTCACTTTTTACCTGTAAAAAGGAAATTTCTGGAAAAATAAATAATAATCAGCTGCTATTATTTTCTTCTCTGAACAAAATTTTTATTACTGGGTATTTAAATATGATAAAAAAAACAAAACAAACAGGAAATTGTTTAGTTATGGGAGTTTTTTTGGGGTTTGACCCAATCTAAACAAGTCATCATTTCGTTGTTAATGTGAACCCACTATGTGTAATATATATATATATATATATATAATTACTGACAACAAATAAATATGTTAATTCATACTCTATATGTCTACAAGGTGTACGTGGGTAAAAAATAAAAATGGAGAGAGAACCTGGTATGTTCTTACATAACATATATGTACCAGACATGACATCAAACTTGTCTGTTCTGTAACATTGTCGCGAAAGACATAACTTTTACGATTTAATAATATGTAATTGGGATCAGTTTGTTCACCAAGATTGGTGGAAATGTTTACTAGGTCTGGAATACTTCCTGTAAATGGGGAAAGAATTGTGAATGATATTTAAGTGTTTAGACTGGATATTTCGCCTTCTGTGAAAATGGACAGGTTTCAGAAATATTTAAACAGGTGAAGTGATATTTTTAATCATCTAGTTATTTTAAAATTAGTTTTGTTTTAATATTTTATGAAATATTCATTGATTAAATCTGAAGATTTTTCGATGACAATAATATATGGATTTATATGAATACATGTTAATTTTCATTTGAACTGTTTATACTTACACAGGGGCCAGGGGCCTCCATGGCTGAGTGGTTCGAGCATTGTGCTTTGAACCATGAAGTCTCTCACTTCTGGTCAGTGCAGGTTCAAGCTGATTTTTGTGAGAAAGTTTGCCAGTTTACTTGCGGAAGTAAACTGACCTATATTAATAATAAATACCACTTTAGTATTTGTTTAATCTGTACAGTGAATATATATAAACATGTTTATGTAACACATATTTCACCTTATGAATTCTTAATGGTTCATTATATAAAAATATAGCAATCATTCAAATCTATTTCATAAAAATCAAACTATTTACAATTGTCATTTAAAAATCTCACAGTTTCATTCACATCACTAGTAAATTAGTTGTTTAGATTTACAGGATTTAAAATAGAAATAGAAGTTAGTAGAGTCTGAAGTCTGTCAAATTCCAATTGTTTCACTCTGGCTGACCAAAGTCAGAACTCAATTCAAACAAAGAAAAGAGAGGGAAAATAATAACCAATGATAATGAAAGAGAGGGAAAGGAATGGCCAATGAATGTGTGTGATACATGTATGAAATGACCAACAGTGTTTTATGTCTAATATGTATAAATGACCTATGTTGACCTGTGATGTCATCCATATGTTAGTTGAATATAAACAATTGCACATGCATGATAAAGAGAAGTGAACAAACTTTATAAAATATATACATCAATTTATTGCATAAATTGATACTGTCACATTTTAATTCTTACATATAGGTGCAATGGACTTTATCTTGATATGATTTGATTTTGATTTTTGTTCTACGTCACGCTCAACAGTTTCTGTTACATGGGAGTGGCCAGTTTTTACATGGGAGTGGCTAGTTTTTACATGGGAGTGGTCAGTTTTTACATGGGAGTGATCAGTTTTTAATGGTGGAGGTGAGACCCTTGTTACAATGTACCTGGGAAGAGACCACCGGCAATTCACAAATAAACTGGCAAACTTTCTCACAAAATCAGCAAAGGTTCCAGTGGGGTTTGAACCTGGGCTGACCAGAAGTAAGAAACTTCATGGTTCAAAGCGCGATGCTGTAACCACTCGGCCACAGATGCCCCCTTTATCTTCAAATTAATTAGCAGCATAAATCACAGCAGACTGCTTCTGCCAAGTTTACTTATATCTTCAGTGCTACTTGCTTTATATTTTTAAACACTTACAGAAGCGTTTGTGTCATTATCAGAAATAGATTTCCTGTAATCTAAAAATGCCCCAGAAATAATGAATGTCATTGGATATAAGAATACAGAGAAACTCGTCATTATCATTTTAGATAAAACCTCTTTTTGAGAGACCACCAGTCTTGAGAGACCACCTGTCTAGAGAGACCACCTGTCTAGAGAGACCACATTTCTTTGGCAGATGGGGTGGTCTCTCAAGGCAGGTTCCACTGTAGAAGCAGTAATAGTGATGATGATGATGATGACAATGATGATGATGATGATAATAGTAACAATAAAGATGATGATGATAATGATAATAACGATGATGATGAGGAGGAGGTTGATAATAATATATTACAACAATGACAATAACCAGAACTTTTTATTTAGCATTAATACTAAAAATTTGAGCAAAATCTTTTGAAGTATTTTGTCGGTAGAGCTGACACAAAATTTAATTGTAGAAAAAATATCAGAAAAATAAAGAAGTCTTCTGATCTGATGTTGGAGGACCTGAATAATTCACCACCACCAACAACAACGAATAGATAAAAAGTAAAAACAAAAATTAGGACAAGAACATTAGTTCAAAGAAATTCATGTTGTAACCAAAAATGACCTTCTGTATAATACACCATCATCACCAACAACAAAAATAAATGTATAAATAAAAACAAATAAATAGGTCAAAACATGAGATAAAAGAAATTCATTCTGTTACAAAAAATGGTTGTCCTTTTACGATGTCTTCCTGTTCTTCATTTAATTTTCCTTTATGTACTATAATGCTTGCTTGACTGATCTAACAAACCAGAGATAGACATTACATTTCTGAAGTTTTTGATCAGAGAACATATAACGTATTGTTATCCCACCGCAGAATGTTGCAATTGATTACAGGTAACAGATTTGTGGTCATATTTAAAAACATTTTGATGACACACACATGACGACATATACAAAAATGTAGGTCATATTGTTTAATATGCACTCACACACACACACACACACACACACACACACACACACACACACACACACACACACACACACACACACTAACACACACATAAGAACACTACCACACATACACATACTAACACTAACACACACATGCATACACATACACTACCACACACTAACACACTCATATTAACACTAACACACATACTAATGCTAACACACACATACACATACTAACACTAACACTTACACACATACTAACACTAACACACAAACAACTCTATCACACTGTCACACACATACTAACACACATATCAACACTAACACACTATCACACACATACTAACACTCACTAACATAAATACACATACACTCATATCACACACCCACATACTAACACAGTGTTAGTGTCACTAACACATACTATGTATACTAACACACTTTTAAACACACATACTAACATTAACACACACACTGTCATTAATACACATACTTATGCTAACATAAACACATACATACACACTAACACACTAACACTAACACAAATACACACACACACTTAAATACACTCTAACATTAACACAACATACTAATACATGTAACATACTAACACACATTAACACTAACATACTGACACACATTAACACTAACACATATACCAACACACACATGGACACACACTAATACTTTCACACACTAACATGCACACACACACACGCACACACACACACATAACTATGTAGTATATAGCCACATGTTCTCTTATTCACAATATGATGTCTTGCTGTTAAACACTTAGTTATACTCTTGTAATTGATCAAAGCTTCCTCTAGATAGAAATATTTTATCAAAATGAAAACTTTGATGTCAAGGAAATCAGTTTTTTTAATCGCTATTACCTATAGAAGCACATGTTTGGATGTTTAACGGTTTGATACTCTCTTATCATCTCTCGATCAGTTGTGAGATTCTATAAACATACTTTATATTTAGGTAAGACGTTTAGAAGGATCTATATGCAAGTTTATCTCTTCTTTCTAATGGTTATAAGTGCTTTTTATACCAATAAGAAATTACCAATTTCTTGACTTAACTTTGGTTTATATTGATGTGACATAATCAAATCCAGCGACACTGTTTACTAATTGAGAAAGACGGAGAATTGTTAAGTTTAATTGGTGTAAAAGGAATACATTTACGCTTCAAATCTCTCTGTTTAATTCAGGGATAAATTGGATACATGTAAAAAATTAAAATTCCCAATTTGATTCTGGAATAAATTGGATACATGTAAAATCTCAATTTTATTCAGGAAATAGATGAGATACATGTTCATTTCAGAACTCCGGTTGAGATACATTTTAAAAATTTCAATTGTTTGTTCAGGAATATTATGCTGGATATATATTTATCTACATTTAAACCTCAGCGACATGCCTTTAAGAAAAAAAGATGAAATGATTCATCGCTAATTAACCCTTGTTCAGTAACAAATATCAGCAAATATCTACAATTATAGATGAGAGTATTTATATCACAAGGATGTTAATATATGTATATATATATATTAGTAACAATCACTTAATACATCACTCCCATGTGTCAAGTTTGTAGATACCATTTACATATGATTACCTAGGATTTGTTTGTGTACTTCTGCCTAAATGTCTGCGTATTTAAAACAGTTCGAGAAACTTCTGGAGAATCAGGACGATGATGAAGAGTACAGGTAGGTGATACAGGTAGATGTGTTGACAAAAGTGTTCTAATATTGGAACCTCGCCTAACGACCATCTCGTTTCGGAGACCACATCAAATTTCTGACCATGAATTTTCATCCAGTCTTTAGACGACTAATTTGATAAGTAAGGAACCTCACTTAAGAGATCACCTCATTAATGAGACTACTGTGAGTCAATCAGAAAATCAGAAAGGTGGTTGTACAGTGAAACTTGTACATAATGACCTCTTTAGGGACACAAGAAAACCGGTGTTTATAGAGAGTTATGTTCCATATTTCCCCCTAGATGTTTAATTTTCTTTTTCTTGTTTTTTTTGTTTTTGTTTTTTTTTTGTGATCTCAAAACAATGGTGAGCAACAATACCTAGTATTTATAGGAAGGTGGTCTTTATATAGAGGTTGATTTGTATTCAAATGGGGACAGCAAAACACGGTCTTTGTGACCAGGTGGTCTTTATACACAGGTGGTCACTAAAGCGGGTTTTACTTTAATAGTACAGGTTCCACTGTATTTCCTTTGATACGTTTGAAAGGTAATTTACGCCACACTCCACAAGTTTTCAGTTACATGGTGGCGACAACTCTTTAATAGTTGAGGTGAGAACCCAGTTACATTGTACCTGGGTAGTGACCATAGGGTTTTCACAAGTAAACTGGCAAACTTTCTCACAAAATCAGCTTAGGTTCCAGTGGGGCTCAAACACACGCTCTGACTACAGGTGAGAGAAAATTCATAGTTTTGAGTGCAATGCTCTAACCACTCGGCCACGGAGATCCCATGTGACTTAATATGTTAATAATTTGGATAGTGGGCTAACGTAGTAAAAATACATAACTTATATTGTTGGATTTATTTTAATATGACCACAGGAAAGAATATTCCATAAGGTGCCCCCACCCCCCCCCCCCAAAAAAAAAAAAAAACCAAAAAAAAAACTGAATGGTAGTCCTTTATCATTCCACAGAGGTTTATACATAAACCATAGATGAATATCTGGACTTATTAAATAGGGTATATCGTATAGAATTTTTTTAATAATTTAGATTTTTATGTTACATTGTACAGTAAAACCTGCTTTAGTGACCACAGTGTGTATAAAGACCACCTGGTCACAAAGACCATTTGTTGCTGTCTTCAATAGTACCATTTGTGTACAAATCAACCTCTATATAAAGACCACCTTCCTATAAATAATAGGTATTGTTGTTCACCATTGTTTTGAGATCACAAAACAAAAAAAAACAAAAAAAAAACCAGGAAAAAGAAAATTAAACATCTAGGGGGAAATATGGAACATAACCCCTAAATGAACCGTTAAACATGAATATTTTTTTTCCTCAATGTGAAAACCATTACTTCGTTGGTTGTTTTTTTAACTCTATGCCGAAGAAATGGTTTTATATGCTTAAGTTTAATTTTGCTTTTCTTTTGTTAACACATAAGGAAAATACTTTAAATATGCATTAAATTGCATTTGTTCTCCTAAATATGTCTTGTGTTTTTTTCTGTCATTTTATGTTTTATTTTAACCTGATAGAAAGACAGGTTTTTAATTTTATGGTGGAGTTGCTAAAGATAAAAAAAAAAGCTTGGAATGGCCTTAATTAAATAATAAAATGAACAGAAAAAAATAATAAACTGATTTCAAAGGGACAAGTTGAACGTGAAAGTAATACATGTAAGTTTCATAGTATTGTAGTTGAGATTAATTTACACTCGTTATGTTGTGTTCAGTGTTAGTTATGGTACAGGAAATAGCATTTCCTGGTCGATGTTTGACATATCAGTTGCATTTGCAATTTCCGAATGGTGTGTTACGTGCTTTGGACGATCAATATAGTAGTTTCCAGGCCAAGTTAAAATGTAATCGGTGTCCTTAGGGACACAAAAAAAAACTTGTCTTAATAGAGAGGTGGTCTTTTTATAGAGGTTGATTTGTACATAAATGGTATTATTGGGGACAGCAAAAAAAAAAAAAAAAAAAATGGTCTTTGTGTCCAGGTGGTCTTTATACACAGTTGGTCACCAAAGCAGGTTTTGCTGTACTGGTATATTTGAATGAATGAATTGAAATTTTTAATACAGTAAAACGAATTCAACTGGCGAAATCAATACAATGGCTCGGACCACTGGAAGAGTTTTCACAAAGTATAATTTCAGTGCTATGAACATAACCAATTACTGAGTATTGGTTCATGGGTACCCGTGTTCATAGTTCCTCGCAAATTTGACCGGAGATACAGATTTAACACTTTTTTATGTTTTTGTGCAAAATCAGCTAAAATTGAATGTATGCTACAATTTCTCATTTTACAATATTGAACTATAATGCTGAAATTTTATGAAACTTTCATGTTTTATTTTGAAAAAAAAAATACTTTGAAATATTCAACTTCTACAGAAAAACCTGCTTTAGCGACCACCTGTGTATAAAGACCACCTGGTCATAAAGACTGTTTTTTGCTGTCCCCAATAGTATCATTTGTGTACAAATCAACCTCTATATAAAGACCACTTCCCTTAATAAAGACCGGTTTTGTTGCGTCCCTATGGGGGTCTTTATATACAAGTTTCACTGTACATGTATTTTCATTTTAAATTTTGATAAACTTGCTTCATGGCTCTATCAGACACAGCATTAAATTGGCCAATGAGGAGACTACTGTAAATGTAGGTTGTGGAGTTAAGTTTAAAACAAATTGATATATAAGAAGATTAACCTGTTTACCCCTAAAGACACATTTGGACTAGTCAAGGTCATTGATATACATGTATAGAAGAGTCCATTGATTTTCAGGGGTTAATGATTTAACTTTTAAATTATGTCTCTAGTGACAGTATTATGGAAACATATAAGAGATGCCTAGTTGACAAGCTCATAAATTTGAACAGTGCAATTGTACCAATAGCAGAAAGTGATTTTGATTGTGAAATCAACAACGCACATGGCCAGTTATTTCTCTAACTAATCAGGTACCCAATATATCAATGATAAGCAATCAAATAGAGTAAAATCTGCTTTAGCTTCCAACTGTGTATAAAGACCACCTGGTCACAAAGACCATATTTTGTTGTCCCCAATAGTACCATTTGTGTACAAATCAACCTCTATGTTAAGACCACCTCCCGATAAAGACCGGTTTTCTTTTGTCCTGATGGAGGTCTTTATATTCAAGTTTCACTGTACATAAGTGAACCGCTTGTGGTGGATGATCCAGTAGCAGAGCGTTCCACTTGCAAGCTGAATGCTCCAAGGTCGGTTCCAGGTGTGACAGACTAATCACTTATAATAGTCTAGTACTTAGTAAAGTGATGGTCAACTCTCAAGGGGAAAGTCCCTCGTTTTCCATTTCGGGTACTTGGTCATACCAAAGACTTATAATGGTAGTGACAGTTCGTTCAGCAACTGCTCTGCATATAACAAAGTTAAAGTCAAAGGTCTTTCGGATGATACTTAAAACCGAGATCCCTTAAAACCGAGATCCCTTATCACGGAAGACGTGACATGTAAATAGACACCCCAACAGTGCATTGTCATCAGTCCACAGCAAAGGTCAAAATTTGTAACACTTCACCTAAAGCTGGCAACATCTCTGTAGAAGTAGAAAATTCTTGGCGAGACACAAACCAACAATTAAGCAAACATGGAGAAGGTTGAGGAATGTTTTCAAAGTGTAATTTACAATAACAATTTATCAAAGGTCACTCACTAGTTTGATATTAATGCAATCATCCAAAAAATGTGTCATTGACAATTGTCTTACAAATAACGTTGATAGAAAACATTGAAAATTACATGTACAAGGTATTTAAATGTCATACACGTACATGTATGTTACCAGTTTGGAAGCTCGGTATAGTGTTGAGGGTACATTGACGTAATTAGGTCTCTCATTACAGAATATTAATACTGGCAGTGTATTCTAACGATTATATGTCATAGACTGGTATGTTTGTCAATTGAATGGCAATTATATGAATTACAACACATGACATTATCTCTTTATATATGATTGACCTCATATTTAGTACTTGGCAGGATGAACCAAAAAAACAACTTAGACTTCGGTGTTATTAAGTACATTTATCCCTGTTTTGATCAGTTGTACCTTGGATCAAATTGGATGAATCAGTAAAGTGATGAGAGAAAGTGATATGATTTGTATCTTAACTGCTTCAATGTCTGACTCTGTTTTTATGGGTACCTCTTCAATATGGCCACTTTGAAAACAGACAGAACTTAATAATCTATGATAGATGAACCTGTACAGAAAGCCTGTTTTCCTATAGTGGCTTTTTACATCGGCTGAGTCAAAGGCACAAGTGAACTACATTTGTATTATAATTTGTCCTGGTCTGTTGTGTGTCATACAGCTAGTTCTTATACACAGGTAACCTCTATATTTACAGGTGGTTCTAATACCCACGTAAACATTATATACAGGACTGAGGTGATTCTTAAACACAGGTAACCTATATATACAGGTGGTTCTTATATGCAGATAACCTCTATATATGCAAGTGGTTCCTATACACAGGTAACCTTTATATATAGGTGGTTCTTATACACAGGTAACCTATATATAGGTGGTTCTTATGCATAGGTAACCTCTATATATAGGTGGTTCTTATACACAGTAACCTCTATATACAGGTGGTTCTTATACACAGTAACCTTTATATACAGGTGGTTCTTATACACAGTAACCTTTATATACAGGTGGTTCTTATTCACAGGTAACCTCTATATACAGGTGGTTCTTATTCACAGATAACCTCTATATACAGGTGGTTCTTATACACAGGTAATCTCTATATACAGGTGGTTCTTATACACAGGTAACTTTTATATACAGGTGGCTCTTATACACAGGTAACCTCAGTATACAGGCAGTTCTTATACCTAGGTAACCTCTATATACAGGTGGTTCTTATACACAGGTAACCTCTATATACAGGTGATTCTTATTCACGGGTAACCTCTATATACAGGTGGTTCTTATTCACAGGTAACCTATATTTGGAGGTGGCTTTTTTACTCTGCTGGTGTCTGTATGTACATGTAGATGCCAGTGATAATTGTCATTATTAAAGTAATCATGGAAAATTTGGTTTTATGTCATTTTAGTTAAATGCTCTGATTATTTGATACGCATGTATGTTCAGCGTTAAGGCTTGTATTAAATGTAATTTGCCACTCCAAAACTCAAACTATGGGTGTGATTAACATAGTGGAAAGTTGTTAAATCATGATACATACTTTACATATGAAAAACAATCGTCACAGTCTCAGATGTACATTTCTAGACAATATGCAGTTGAATCCGGATGTCTCTAAATCGGAGGGGAATGAATTTTTCTTTTAAAGATACAGGGGTCTCAAATTAACCGTGTTATAATGGTAATAAAGACATTGGGGCGGGGAATCAAAATCATTTTAAATAAAGTGGGACTTCAATGTAACAAAGTACAATATAAATTTGGTTCGACTGTAGTTCACTTGACAGTTTTATTAGCAATGTTATGGGTATATTGCTGATTAATATAAAGGGAGATAACTCTGAGGCTACAATGAATTTACCTGTTGTCACTTTGAATTCAAACATTGTTAAAGGGAGTGTGATGTATTTACCATCACTGGTACATGTAAATTTCATAATCCTACTGGTAAGGGATTAAAAAGTAAGGCAGCAGGGTTCAACATTAACCTTTGTCTGGTTGTCCAGGGCAAGTCCATTTTGCATTCAGACAAGTAGACATTACTTCCTACTTATCCGAAAGGTGAAGACAAGAATTAATTCAATAAAGATTATTCTTGTTTAAACACAAAATAATATCTTTGAATGTTATACTTAATTTTCGAACAAGTCATTTTTGCATCCGGACAAATACATGTAGATGTCAAAACTACTCATCCTTCAGGACAAATGGAAATTTTCATTATTGTTGACCCCTGGGCAGGGTTAGAATGTCTTCAGAATGACTCTGATGAGTTTACAGTCAACCTTCCACTAAAGGTCACATTTGTATATAGGGCACCTGCCTATAAAGGCCATTCAAATATAACCTTTGCTAACTTTATTTTAATAATGAATAAACCTTTTTATAAAGGTCACCTGTCTATAACAGCTGCTTTTACCCGTTCCGTTGAGTGACTTTTACAGACAAGTTTGATTGTACTAAAATTTTCTTTTATTATTTGTTGTTATTGTTGTTTTGAAATACTCAGTAAATTTTCAGTTACGTTGGGATGGCCAGTTTTTGTGATGTAACTGAAAACCTGGTCACAATTTCCAAAGAAATATAACCCCGACTATCTGCAAGTAAAATAAAATGAAACCTGTCTTAAGAGACCATCCCATCTGCCACAGAAATGTGATCTCTCAAGACAGTTGGTGTCTCGAAAGAGTTTGTATTGAAAGGATTTATTTGATTAAGTGGTTTTTTCGGAATGTGGTCTCACAAGACATGTGGTCATTCATAATAGTGGTCTCACAAGACAGGTTCTACTGTACTAACTATGAAAAACTACACAAAACATCATCTACAGATCAAAGTTGTCTTGGAACCCTCACTGGCGAAAGAGAGCCATGGTTTGAAACATAATGCTCTGACTAGCTAATCGGGGCTTCCTGTTTTCATAATTAGGACTGACTCTGAACTATCTATAGATCTTTACAATATTGTTTCTTTGATCTTGGGAAGTAAATCAGAAAAATTTATTTACAGTGCTCCTACCTACCACTGTACATGTATGTAAATGAGATCATTAATTACCGATGACCTACTTCTGGCATCCCGCTATCTAATTCATTTTAATCTGTATAACAAGGCCAGAATGTTACAGCAGAGATCACAGGTGCTCCAGCAAAACTGTTGGAGATCAGCCATATATACAAATCTTTATGTAAATATTTCACTTTTGTACTAGAGTTTTTTTTATGTCTAGATGGAGGTTAAAATGTTTGATTCCATCGTTGGGTCGTACAAGTGTAGTGGCACTTAGAAAGCTGTCAGAATTATTAGGACCACTCAAAGAAGGACATACACGCACTAGACAATTCTCTCTCCCTTCCTCACAGGAACAAATGGCAAGGGCTTTATTAAGTAGTCATACCACTGGTTAAATCAAGTCCAAGGTTTAGCATTAGATCTAGATATTCGTAGGATGCGAGTAAGATTGTATAAATACATATTGCGGTCATGGCTATAGAATGTACTGAATTCCAAGATTAATAGTTAATCTTATCCTGGGTGTGCTCATCGGATTAGGAAATCTCCCACCTTGGACAGGCGGATCTGCCATTTAATTGCCAAGCCAGAATTTCTCGGTTCACACCTTAGGGGTGTAGACAAGCTACACACGCTATGATGTCACAATGTAATTTTATAAAACACTAGTACTTCTATGTGATGACAATACTATAATGCATTTTAAGCTGTGTCAGATTCTTTTTACGTGCATAATACATGTATACAGTGAAACTTGTATATAAAGACACACACACCCCTCTTGCGGGACTCAACAAAACCAGTCTTTATAGTGAGGTGGTCTATATAAAGAGGTTGATTTGTACACAAATGGTGGTAATGTGGGTTTTTATACACAGGTGGTCTCTAAAGCAGGTTTTACTGTATATTTATTTGAGACATTAAAGAAAAATAATCAAACCTGGGTTTGTTGGGTGGATAAGGAAATATCCACCCTCGTGGTAAGAATTCGAAAGTCCAGTCCAGAGAGTAAATTCCTGAGGATTAGACAACCAGGGCCCAAAGTCACCAAATTTACTCGGTACTAAAGCTCAACCAACTTTTCTTGATTTTAAGGGGAAAAAAAACAAGCAAAATTTATGTAACTGGACATGTTTGTATATTGATGTCACACAAATGTAAATAATAATGGAAGTTATTGCTCATTTGAAGAAAACTTCAGAAATATAAAAAAGATTGTTTGAGGATGTACTCAAAGTTTGAGTACCATACTCAACGTATTTATTCATTTTTACAGGAATATCGTAAGTGTGACACAAAGATTTATATGTAATTGATTTAAAACTTTAAGATATTTCCTATTCACTCAAATTCAAAGTTTTATGAGCAGATTCTTTAGTCAAAATAATGAAATAAAAGTAGAGCTTGTGTATTGAGTAAATTTGGTGACTTTGGGCCCAGTTTCTCACCACTCCCATGGGGATTTCCTTATCTATGCAACAAACCAAAGTAGGATTCTATTAATCTGGCTATCCACAAGGGAAATATCCACCTGTGGTGAAGAAACTGATCATTAAATCTGAGGGTTTCCCGATATTTTTTCCACGAGGGTTAAGATTTCCTTTTCCACTCAACATACCTGTATTTGATTATTTTTTTCCACCACCATTAACTCATTCACCCTTATAGGCACATTTGGATTGACCTAAATTATTGATGTACAGAGGAGTCCATTAGATTTTTAGATTTAAACATATTTTATTGTTTCTAAACAAATGGATTGGACACAAGTTATAACAACTTATTAAAGTCCTTTCCGTTACATACAACACAATACATTTTAACATGTCACGTAACGATGATTTAAAACAACAGGATTTATATTTGTTTCAAAATTAAACAAGAAAAGAACAGAAATTAATTTACAAAAGAAAGAACGAATATGCGGAAATGGAGAACTATTTTTTATATAAAGCTAACTTATTAAGCTAACATCAAACTAACATATCAGGCCTGTATACACTAGACTGCATTCGAAAAAGGTTCTTCTTATCAAAAAGTCTTGAAAGTACACAAACCGGAAAATCTTTCTTCTGTTAACAATCCTATGCATTCTTGAAGTCCAATCCTGAAAAAACTCGCAATCATTACAGGCCCGATATTACTTATCATTTAAAAAAAAAAAAAAAAAAAAAAAAAAGACGATTTACAGTTTGATTGACTCATAAGACCATCAAATGAAATGCAAAAACCAAAAATTACAGATAACTTTTTTTTTTTTTAAAAAGGTATACAAATAGGCCATTGAATCCTCAAGAAAATCGTTTAGTGGAATTAATATATTTCTGAACGCTTGTACAAAGTTTTTTATTTAAATGTTCATTAAGGCTAGGGTCACCATATTTTATTGTTTCAATAGATATATTACTGTACCAATACAATTCGGTTAATAATGTAATACGCTTATCATAATATTTAGGGCAATGAAAGAAAAAATGGTTTATGTCTTCAGACGCGAAGCCACAATCACAAGATGGATCATCAATCAAATGGGCACAGAATAGATCGTAATTTAGGGGACTTGTGCGGTTTCGGAGTTTACAATGTAAAATGTTTGCTTTTCGGGGCCCATAACTTAAATAGTATTTGGTTTGTATAGTTGGAGAAGAAAAAATACTGTTCCGCAGTGATTTCTTAAAATTGTTTTTCATTTCAATGTTTTTTGTTGATTGCGGTAAATTGTTCCAAAGGTTTGTTGTATGTGGTATAAATGACTGATTTGTTAGTTGAAGGCGAAATAAAGGCAGTCGATAATCGTTATAGTTTCTAAGATTATAATTGGGGTCGACATTGATTGGTAAAAGATCATTTAAATAAGATGGTGCTCTATGGTTGTGAATATCGAAAAATAAACTAAGTTTTCGGAATTTCCTTCTTTCTTTTAGCATGCTCCATCCTAACTCCCTATATAAAAATTCTGTTTTAGTAAAAATTGGCAAACCAGTAATTATTCGAGCTGCTTCTAGTTGAATGTTTTCTAATTTTGATTGACAAGTCACACCACAGTTATCCCAAACTTCACATGCATATTCCAGTAAAGGTCTTATGTAAATCAAATAGATTTTTTCCAAATTTTTTCTTGATAAACAGAAATTTCAATTTCCTCAGTGTAGAAATGTATTTAGAAACATTTTTTAATAAGTAATTTATATGTAAAGTCCATTTAGCATCGTTGTTAAATATTAAACCTAAATGTTTGTGACTATTGACAATAGGTATCAATACATTATTGAAAACAAAGTTAGGTATAAATGGTATTTGTCTATTAGTGACTAACATTATATCGGTTTTTTCTGGGTTGAAAGACATTAACCATTTGCTAGACCATTGAAATAAATTCTCCAGATCATGATTTACTGCAAGTTCGATGTCCCTAATGTTTGGAGATGAAAATATCAAAGATGTATCATCAGCATAAAGGTTACATACCGAATTTACAGATGACGCAATATCATTTATGTATACTAGAAACAAAAGAGGACCAAGTATAGAACCCTGGGGGACTCCCGATTTGATCAAACATTCTCTTGATATACTGTTTGATAATTTAACACACTGTTTTCTATTTATCAAATAGTTTTCGATCCACAAAAAGAGTTTGCCGTTGATTCCATAGCCTCTAAGTTTAGTTAAAAGTCCCTTGTGCCAAACATGGTCAAAAGCTTTTGAAAAATCACAACAACAAAAACAGGACCGTGTATGATTTCTCTTCTAACGCTAAAAGAATTCTGTGGTATATATCGATGAGTTGGTGGGTTGTGGAAAATTTTGGTAAAAAACCTGATTGTAGTTTGTATATCAAATTATTTGATGAAAGGTAATTGTATATATATTTATAAACAACTCTCTCAAATATTTTTCTCACACAGCTTAGGAGGAGTCCATTGTTTTTCAGGGGTTGATGAGTTAGAAATTTGCATCCACAATATAAGTGAAAAAATTGTTGAGTATAGTGTGAAACACCATTTAAATAAAAACAAAAAAAAGGGGGGGTGAAAGGGACCAAATTTAGAACAAGGTTGCACTTTTTTCGTGTGCTTATATTTATAATTATATCTCTCTGCTATTGGCACATCAAGGTCGATTTTCTCACAATTTTACAGGAAATTGGCTAGGTTGATCTAGGAAATTATGATTGCATGGTTTGGAAATGATGTAATTCTTTTTGACACCAGAGTACAGAAAGTTCAGGAACTAATTATGTTTACTGATAATCAGTTTTTTATTTATGTGCAACTATTCCCCGTTTGTTGTTCTTTAATTCGTGTAATAGAATTGAATTTTTGTTTCATTTTTCCTTTTTTTAAAAAAAGTATTGTTTATTTTTACAGGAAATTACTTATGTGTATATATGTGGGAGAGTTTAAGGAATAAATATGTTTTGGGAATCGAGATCTAAAATTTTCCATTGGTGTGAAAAAATAGATTTTCATATCAAAGGTCACAGATAAAGCTAGATGATAATCTTTTTGTGTGTGAACTTTAGATTTCCAGCTGTTTAAAGTAGCTGTCACCATGTGGAACTCTTCCATATGTTTTCAGTACAAAAGGTATTGTTGTGACATGAAAAGTATACGTACCAGAGCTGAAACAAATAACTAGTAAACAATTAATATCAAAAGGAATATAGAATTACTTTCTCATCTGGCCATTTTTATGCCCCCCAGCCTGAAAGGTCTGTTTGGGGCATATAGTGTTTGGATCGTCTGTCTGTCCATCCGTAATTCCGTCCCACTTACATAAAATGTGTAATATCTCAAGTTTGGCTTGTGATACAGTAGCCAAACTTGGACTGTAAGTTCATCTAAGGGTTGCTCACACTTCACTGACATCACATGCCCCTGGGGGTGGGATGGGGTAAGAATGTAGGAAATTGCAATATTTAAAGTTTGGATTATTTAATACATTTACCAAACTTGGACTGTAGGTTCATGTAAGGGTTGCTTACACTTCACTGACATCACATGTCCCTGGGGGTGCATGTCACTGACATCACATGCCCCAGGGGGTGGAATGGGGTAATTTTATTTGCCAGCATAGAAATTTGTTGGGACTAGGGGAATTTGTGTTTCACAAACACCTCTGGTTTTTCATGAGCAATAATGATTGCACATCTCAGTATCATGTACAATATTATCGCTTTTTCCGGATGATTATTAAACTAATAACAAAATTTCACAATCTTTAGAATGTTCAATGGATAAATGTTTGTTGATAATCATGTTTGGGTTTGTTTTATATATATACATGTATATATATATATATATATATATATATATATATATATAACATGTTACACAAGGAACTCTTACACCTGTGCGATAAATGGATTCCTGCGGATATTTGAATATTCAGTCACATGTTTAGTACCAGTATATATAAATTACACAGTTTGGCATAATTTTCATGTCATTTATTGGCCTGGCAAGAATAAGCTGTGTATGGTAGAAATTATCCATAACGTTACTCATTTTTGTGTAAACTTATGATTTAACTCATCCACCCTTAAAGACACATTTTGGACTGGTCTAAGTCATTGATTTACAGAAGAGTTCATTGTTTTTCAGGGGTTGATGATTTAAAACTCGATATAATGAACTTTATTTCTCCCATGGTTCACAAACTTTTCATTCTTTTTAATGGGGGAATAATTTCCTTGTCAAGTTCTCTTGTGTATTGATAAACTACCGGGAGTTATGACATAAAATTACCTGAGTTATGATGTCAAACTACCTGAGTTATGACAACAAACTACTGGGAGTTATGACGTCAAACTACCTGATTAATGACGTCAAACTACCGGATTTATGACGTCAAATTACCTGATTTATAACGTCAAACTACCTGAGTTATGAAGTCAAACTACCTGAGTTATGATGTCACAATACATTATATGGATAACATGTATTTGAAGCCTTAGGAGAAAAATAATCAACATGGGTATATATTGAGTGGAAGAAGAAATCTTAACCCTTGTAAGCTAGCGATTTCAGTAAGTTATTAAGTAGGAGATGAATCCGTTAAAGTAGGTGGAAGAATAATTGAGCACCAAAGGCACGATTCTTCTTGCAGAGTCCGGAAAAATTTTGAATTTTAGATGTCCAGAAATGGCATTTCCTGCATTTTAGAGATGAAAATCAGTGTTCTGAGTCTTCATAATGAAGTCGAATCAAGTTCATGACCAGTATTCCAGAAGCGCTAGTCTTTTTTTTTTCACACGAAAAAAAGTAGATGGTGAAAATGAGAAAGTAGGCGGGTAATTTTAATGGCTACTGGCTACTTTTGAAATCCCTGCTTTGTGGTAAGAATCTGAAAGTGCAGTCCTCGAAAGACGTTTAAATTCGACAACTAGTTTCTTACCACTCCTTATCCAGTCAACAAACCCATTTAAGATTCTACAGTGAAACCTGTCTTGTCTCTTGTGAGAACATATTCTGAGAAACATTCAATTAAATAATCCTTTAGATACAACCTCTTATGAGACACCAACTGCCATGAGAGACCACATTTCTGTGGCAGATGGGGCGGTCTCCGAAAGACAGGTTCCGCTATATTAACCTCTTTCTATTTTGCATGCCAAATACATTAGCTTGGTATCGGTTATTTTTTCTATTCACCTATCTAGTTAATACAAGATAAGAGTCCATCATACAAGGTAGGCCCTATATGTATCCAGAACTGAAAAAATGATAAAAGCATCATTTTCAATTTTTAGGAATTGCATCAATCTTGAAAGATACAAGATGTTACTACATTATGATAAACCTGAAGCAGTGTACCGGATCAAACCTGAAAGTGCACCGCTTACCTCTAAGATATCTCTGTTTTACATTAGTGCGGTAGATCTTTTAAGGTACTGCCATATACATGTATGCCACATACAGTACATTTTTTACTTGTGGTCATTTCATTTACATGACACATCTTATAATTCTTTTTAGGTCATCTGAGCCAAGGCTCAGACTAGGGTGACCTATTTATTATCCTCTTTTGACTGTCATTGTGCACTGACCGTTGTTAACTTTTCGACGTTTTCAACTTCTTCTCGAGAACCAGTGTTCCAACTTTAACCAAACTTGGCAGGAGGTATCCCCATGAGATGCTGCATGAAGTTTGTGAATGAAAAGGGGCTAGGGAACCCAATGGAGACCAAAAAGGACAAATGCTTTCATAAACCAATGTTCAGGTGACTTTCAAATTTTGTATGCATGATTTTTCAGTCAATATCTTCAAAGTTTGAGAGCGAAAATGAAATATGTCTATATGAGACCCCAGTTTTATGTCCAAATTTTTGTTTTATTTTTCTCTTTTCTTCCTCTATTTCTTATTAGCAGAAGTTTATCTTGTAGAATTACATCAATGGAATTTGGAATATATATCAGGGCTTTATCGCAGACACCAGATTACAAAGACATTTTTCAATTAATCATCTTGGCACCAAAGGACTTGATATAACTTTTGACTAATTGCTGTCAGATAACGATTTCCATTTGTGATCTGTGAATTGTGTTGGAATTGCACGATTTATATATTATTTCTGGATTTTTTTTTTTTTTGCCAACAATTAATTATCAATTACTTTGGGGCAACGGGGGAGCATGAAGTTGCCCATATAATATAGGAATTAAGTCTAGTAAATCACAATACATTCCTAGAAGCTATGAAAACTATTTTCAGACCATGGTTTTGTATGAAACGTACAAATGATATGAAACGGCAGATTATTTACGGAATATGTAAATGATCTGTAAATTATTTGAAATGTCTCTGCCAGAGATATATCTTGATATGCAGAGGTAAATATTTGGTATTTCGCCCTGAAACAAATGGTGTTATCTGTTGATTATTAAACAAACAAGTTGTACACGTTATATTGGATCCATCTGATCTATGTGACTGATCAGCTGTTACTTCTTCTCACCAATCTGAAATTGACGTTTCTCAGCTGATCTTTGTTTTCCAAATAAATGTTCTTCACTCCCTTTAAGCTATAGTCTGTGTTAATTTACTGAACAATAATGCTCAATAAGCAACAGGAAACAGTAATGCTCAACAAGCAACAGAAAACACTGTAATTCTCAACAAACAACAGGAAACAGTAATGCTCAACAAGCAACAGGATGAAAAGGATAAAAAAATACAAAATATCATATTAATGGAGACAATTATATTTGCTGTATAATCTTGGTGTTATTTCCTGGCAATGATAGAATGACAGACTGTTTGCAGGAATACATAATCACATTTCAACTGGTTAAAACATGTGTTTTCCAGATTTTGTGGCTTTTTGTTTTGTACTGATGTATTTTAAATTACATGTAACAGTTTAAACATGATTTGATGCATCATTTTGGGTCATTGGCAGTAGTACATGTAATTAAAGAACTGGCATATTTATGAGAGAGAATAAAGTTTTGCCCAAAACATGTAAATCGAAATCTATTTTGTTTGCTCCACTCTTCTGTGCGATATATTTCAGATCAAAAAAAAAGAAAAAGAAAAAGGATTTGTTTGATGTCAGGTGGCAAGACCAACACACTTTTAGGCATTTTTACATACATATTTTTTATGCCCTCAGCCTGAAAGGTCCGCCGGGGGGCATCTAGTGTTTGAATCATCCATCTGGGTGTCTGTTTGGTTTTTTGTGTCTGTCTGTCCGTCCACAATTCCGCCCCGCTTACACGTACATATAAAGTGCATTATTTCAAGTTTGGATTGTGGTACAGTAACCAAACTTAGACTGTAAGTTCATCTAAGGATTGCTCACACTTCACTGACATCACATGCCCCTGGGGGTTGGGTGGGGTAAAAATGTAGGACATTGCAAAAATTTGTTAGGACTAGGGGCATTTGTGTTTCACAAACACATCTCCTTTTTCTTATAAAAAAAATTTTGTCTAATTTACAATTCAAAATTTAAAACGAATTATTAATTTCACCACCAATTGACCCAGTTCTTAATTATTAGTCGGGAGAATAACAAACATATGATTTTTAAATGTCAGCCTATAAATAGATAAATAGATACAGTGAAACCTGTCTTGAGAGACCATCCTATCCGCCACTAAAATGTGATCTCTCAAGACAGGTGGTCTCTCAAGAGAGCCAAGTGGTTTTCAGAATGTGGTCACAGTAGATAGCTAGGTGGTCTTTCATGTTTGTTTGTTTGTTTGTTTATTGTTGTTTAACATCCCACTCAAGAATCTTTCACTCATATGGAGACGTCACCAATGCCGGTGAAGGGCTTCAAATTTTGGCCTATGCTCGACACCTATGGCCATTGAGCAGTGAGGGTTCTTTAACGTGCAGACACTCACTGTGACACGGGACCTCGGTTTTTACTGTCTCAGTCCGAAGGACAGGAGCGTATCCGGGTTGGTAACCATTTCTGGTCTTTCATAAGAGTGGTGTCTTAAGACAGGTTCCACGGTAAATACAAGTAAACAGATTAAGACAAGTCTTTTAAGACATTTTGTCGGCATTAGTGTTGGACTAAAATTTATTAAAAGCATCTAAAATCTTGTATGTGAATTCTCGTTAGCTTTCAACTAAAGTTTATTTATAGTGTTTAATGCCTTTTTGTATCCTGTACTCAGACTTGGATTCTCCATGAGAAATTCACAAAATTAGATTTACATCACGCTGTTTTAAAACTGTATTTATTAATTTACGAATAATTCATCTCCACTTGTGCTTACATTTAACATCTATCTCTGAACATATCACATTTATTCTACAAATGCATCTTTGATACTAATAACTTTTAAAGTACAAACGTTAAGAGGATAGAGTCAAACTAGGTCAGCAACCTTTTGTTAGATGTTCTGACTCAGCGTTAGTGTGTGTGTGTGTGTGTGTGTGTGTGTGTGTGTGTGTGTGTGTGTGTGTGTGTGTGTGTGTGAATATATAGAACTATTTCTTTCTTTTTCTATTATTATTATTATTAGTTTTTTTAATCTTTCCAAGGAGTGTTCTAATATTGTACTTATACATACTGTATTCGACCCATTAAGTGCCCAAGGAGTGTTCTAATATTTACTTATACATACTTATTCGACCCATTAAGTGCCCAAGGAGTGTTCTAATATTTTTATACATAATCGACCCTTAAGTCCAAGGAGTGTTCTAATATTGTACTTATACATACTGTATTCGACCCATTAAGTGCCCAAGGAGTGTTCTAATATTGTACTTATACATACTGTATTCGACCCATTAAGTGCCCAAGGAGTGTTCTAATATTGTACTTATACATACTGTATTCGACCCATTAAGTGCCCAAGGAGTGTTCTAATATTGTACTTATACATACTGTATTCGACCCATTAAGTGCCCAAGTCCGTATTAGGGGCCCTCCCCTTTTTTCACACATGACCAAGTATCTTTTCAAGCCGGTTGACAAGGAGTTGTGGACCAGAAAAATGTAAATAACATTTTATCTCTAGCCCCTGATGCAACACAAGAATGTCCATAGGTGTCCACTGAATTAACTACAAAAAATTTACCGCAGGCCTTATAAATAATTAACTGCATTACGTTAATTAGACTATTAATAAGTCCCAGTGAGCATAACGCTGCTGGCTACATCTAGTGGAGTGACAGGTGTAAATATACTAATTGCTGTTTAACATGTATCTGCTGATTGGGTAAAAAAAAGGTAGATGAATTTTTATTTTTTCATTTTGAATTTAAAATTTCAAAATTTACAAAATTATGTATGATTTCTTTTTTTGAGTAACTGGGTACCGATTTTTTAATTTTTATAATCCGACATTCTGATGAATATGTGGTTAACCAATGGAACTAATTCAAGTACCACGTGATACCCGATACCCGGACTATTGTTTCTATTGGTGATGGAACGGAACTCTACGTTATCTTCCCGCTGAAATGACGTAAGCGCAGTATATATGTCTTCTAACGTTATTCCATCACCAATAGAAACAATAGTCCTGCACAAACGTTATCGGGTATCATGGGTACATGAATTAGTTCCATTACTCATTGACAACCTTTATTTTTATAAATGCATGTATATTTACTTACAGTATGTAAGTACATGTATTTATCATATAGCAAAGAACATTTGCCAATATAATCCAATGTCTAAGGGAGATAAATCTTGTATGCACTTAAACTTCAAAGTTATCTTAAAGATTATCTATGAAAAGATCTTTTGCGCCTTATTGGAAGTTGTCAGTACACTTATAAAACAAACGTAAAACAATGGTATTTAGAATTGTATACATGTATGTAATATTTGTAAGTTATCTGTATTTCTTACGTTCATTTGTAGGTATTTGATCAAGAAGGCAAATCTTTGACTCTTCGTTGTTGTATGTCATGAAAGGATTAGTTTGGTGATAATCTATTTCACTTTTTGGTCGTAAATATTTGTTTATTGTTCCTCTTTAAAGTCTTAAGTGATCTAAGTTACTGGAATGTAAGAACGTCCTTTATTATATGTTAGGTGTCTATATAGATTATGCGATTGTTTTCGCAGTCAATTTAATCCTTTATGGACGTTTGGACACCCACCTTTTTATCGGACAATAGCGATGGAATTATGATATCAGGTATTTCAGAACAGTTTACAGAGAGACTTACGTGAAAAAATATTTTATGGTGGTATCTGTAAGTAGGTCATTGGTATGATCAGATTAAAAAAGTGTATAATTATAGATAGTCTTAGGTAATTTGTTCCGTTGAAATAAAAAGTACTGTCTTAGAAATATTATTCTATCTATATACAGTGAAACGTGTATATAACAATATCCTTTAAGCGACACAACAAACCCAGTCTTTATAGGGAGGTGGTCTTTATATAGAGGTTGATATGTACCCAAATGGTACTATTGGGGACAGCAAAAATATGGTCTTTGTGACCAGGTGATCTTTATAGACAGGTGGTTGCTAAAGCAGGTTTTACTGTGTACTGTAAATCTGGGTTTATTCATGAGAATTTTATTTACGCATAATTTTGCAAGACTTCTCATTCACAAAAATAAAATTATCGCGCAATGAAGCATGATAATAGTTTGATGAAATGGGCATTCGATTCCACGAAAATATCATCTCACGAATAAATTTGGAAGTCGTATATCACAAACATAATGCTCCTTGAAAATTTCTGGATTTACAGGATTCAGTATCAAAGATTTTCCCAGGTTGTCATTAGATCCAGTTACAGGCCCCACTCCCAATGCAAAAATGACTTGTAATTCTCCCCAAAATATGCAAAATTCGATCCCAATTTGGAATTTCAAAATAAAGAAATAAGTAGTTTAAAACAAAATACCTCAAATTAATTTTTTTCTATTTTAGTTAAAGCATTATCTATCTTCTAAATTTTTTCCCCAAGGTCTCATGCATAGCACCTAAAAGAACCCTCATGATATCACTGCATCGGTGTCATTCCATAGCACAGGTCAAAATTTGTGGCACTTCACCTAAAGAAGGTGACATCTCCATATAGGTGAAAAATTCAGATGAGACAGTAAAATCGGAGGTCCTGTGTCACAGTAGGTGACGGCTCAATGGCTGTAAGTGCCAAGCATAGGCCAAAATTTGAAGCCCTTCGTCGGCATTTGGTGACGTCTCCATATGAGTGAAAGATTCTTGAGTGGGACGTTAAACAACAACACAACAACAACAACAACATAGGTGAAAAATCCTCTGTGAGATGTAGAAGAATGACAAACTAAAACACGACAGACATTACTTTCAATATAAAATTCTGTGTGCTTTCATCTTGAAGTCATAAAAAGTTGGCTGAGCATGAGAATATTGTAAATTTGGGGACATCGGGGCCGTGGACGGGGAACGAAACCAAGTGGGACTTTCTCCTTTTAAGTGAAACTCTTTTCACTAAAACATCAGAAGGGTATTTATTCTAAAACGCATATAACAATGATAGCATGTTAGAAGGAAACATATTTTTTGTTATTTTCTATTTGTAAGAGCCACAAGGTTCGATTTCCAGGTAATTATATGTACCAAAGACTTTAAAAATGATTGTGACTGTTCTTTCGCAAAGTTCTCTACATATGAAGTGAAAGTCATGAGTCTTTCGGATGAGACTTATAAAAAAACTGACGTCCCTTGTCACGGAAGTCATGTCGGGTAAAAGAACCCTCACTTCACTGGTGCCAGTCCATACCACAGGCCTTATTTTGTAGCACTTCAGCTAAAGCTAGCGACATCTCTATATAAGTGAAAAATTCCTGTAAAACAACAACAACGATTAAAATTGTAAGAGTTTAATTTGTACATGTATTTTGTATTAACATTGTGCACCCAGAATTCTCAGCAAGACTTATTTCCCTTGAAGGCTTAATGTTACATTGTACATTCATGCCCGAAGGTACATATTTGTTGGTGAACTTTTCCTGTTGGTTACAGGTAAAAATATTTGGAATGTCAATCAAATGCATAACATGATCAGATTGTTATGTGAAATATATCTGAGCAACATGATTACCAGATCATTGAAACTTATCTGTACACAACAGACGTTTGTCAGATTGCATGGGATTGAGTTTTCTGTAAAAAAAAAAGCAAAAAAAATGATCGATTTATTTTCTACAGAAAGTTTTAATAGAAACAAGCTGTAGTGAATTCAATAAGTTTTGCGGATTAATAGCCTCATTATTGAATATGAAGTTTTGGCATACATCTGGAAAACATTCATTTCTTAGTGAAGTGAACAGATCGTAAAGAGTAAGTGTTTTCTTGGCAATAGACTAGATTTGTTGTATTTCAGATGGAACGATACTTTATTACTTTTTTTTTGACAACACTACAATGAATTGACTGTTTAAGTTATGATTTTCTTGAAGAGGAAGAGTTTGTCTAGTACAGATGTATATTTCTCAAGGGTATCATGCTTCAGAATTAGGGGCCTCTAAGTCAATACATGTATAATTATGATAAATGGAAACACATTGGAAGAGTAAAAGTGTGACCTTGAATGCTTTTTGATACTGAGAGTGCATGTGGGTGAACTAGTAGCTTTGTTTCACTCACACACTCAGTCACTCATGTACTCAGTGACTCACACATTCAGTTACTGATACACTCATGCACTCAGTCATTTATACACTCAGTCACTCATGCACTCACTCATACACTGTCACTCATGCATTCAATCACTCACACATTCAGTCATTTATACACTCAGTCATTCACACTCATACACTCAGTCACTTACACACTCGGTCACTCATGCACTCAGTCACTCATGCACTCATTCACTCATGCATTTAGTCACTCACACACTCAGTCACTCGCACAGTCACTCATGCACTGAGTCACTCATGTACTCAGTCACTCACACTCAGTCACCAATGCATTCATTCACTCGCACACTCGGTCACTCACACAATCACTCATTTACTCAGTCACTCACCCACTGATTCACTCATGCATTTAGTCACTCACATACTCAGTCACTCGCACAGTCACTCATGCACTCATGTACTCAGTCACTCACACACTCAGTCACCGATGCATTCAGTCACTCACACACTCGGGCACTCACACAATCACTCATTTACTCAGTCACTCACACACTCAGTCACTGGTGCATTTAGTCACACACTCAGTCACTCACAGTCACTCATGCACTCGGTCACTAATGTAATTAGTCCACACGCACACACACACAAACACATGCACACACACACACACACACACACTTTCTCTCTCACCCGCACAGACACATGCAATCACAAACAAATAATACCCAAATATACATTTAACTAAAAATAATATTAAATTACCTAAAAGTAACTTGGAATAATATTAATTACCCAAATGTCACTTAGAATAATATTAATTACCCAAATGTCACTTAGAACAATATTTTAATTACAGAAAATTACCTTAGATGCTTATATTTCTAATGCAGTTTATATAACAATGCAATGAATATTTTTTTTTTTTTTGGGGGGGGGGGGGTTGAACATTCAATGATAGAAAAATTAATAAGTAGAATTTCAAGAATTTTGCAAAAGACAACCTTTAAAACATATAATTTAATTTTAATTTACCAACACCACATGGCCTTGTTATCAAAATGTAGGTTTGGCGGAGAACTAACAGTAACATGTATAGATACAATTTTATGCATTTCCTGTTTTTAACAGTTTTTTTTCTATTCTACACATATTTTGCATGTGGAGGGCAAAAAGTTTATGTATCAGCTATTTCCATCAGATCTGAATGGCTATCAAAGTAGAACATCTAAATTGTGGGGCTTATCTCAGTGTGGAGATCAACAGGTCGTAACCTTTCCTTATCATTGCACAGTTTCTCCAACTGTGTCGACTAATAAAATACAGATGATATGGGAAGTTATGATGCATGTAAGATAGAAAATAAATAATACTCTGTATAATTCCTGAAAAGAGAATAAACACATACAATTATACACATCATACAATCAACAGAAATTGGAGGGAGTTCTTCTGAATGGATAATAAGACTAGGATGAGAGAGGGAGATTGATAACTGTAGTGATTTCGAATGTAGGTCAGGTCATGACATGTGACCTACATAAGGAAGGATCATTAGCCAGTCCCTGTATGGGTGGGCAGTTTTGATTTTATATTTGGGTCATATCATGATTTTTTCGAACATAATGGTTCACTGCTTGAGAGGACAGTTCTGATTTTATATCTAGATCAGACCATTAAGTATCAAAATGATAATCATTCAGTAAGTCTGGGCTTTTGTTGGTTCATAGGTAAAATTGGCTTTGTGAGTTGAAGACAAGACATGGGTTTGTGAGTGGAAGGTAGAATTTGTTTTGTGAGTGGAAGGTAGAACTTGTTTTGTGAGTGGAATGTAGAACTTGTTTTGTGAGTGGAAGGTAGAACTTGTTTTTTGAGTGAAATGTACAACTTGTTTTTTGAGTGGAAGGTAGAACTTGTTTTGTGAGTGGAAGGTAGAACTTGTTTTGTGAGTGGAATGTAGAACTTGTTTTGTGAGTGGAATGTAGAACTTGTTTTGTGAGTGGAAGGTAGAACTTGTTTTGTGAGTGGAAGGTAGAACTTGTTTTGTGAGTGGAAGGTAGAACTTGTTTTGTGAGTGGAAGGTAGAACTTGTTTTTTGAGTGGAAGGTAGAACTTGTTTTGTGAGTGGAAGGTAGAACTTGTTTTGTGAGTGAAATGTAGAACTTGTTTTTTGAGTGGAAGGTAGAACTTGTTTTGTGAGTGGAAGGTAGAACTTGTTTTTTGAGTGGAATGTAGAACTTGTTTTTTGAGTGGAAGGTAGAACTTGTTTTGTGAGTGGAAGGTAGAACTTGTTTTGTGGAATGTAGAACTTGTTTTTTGAGTGGAAGGTAGAACTTGTTTTTTGAGTGGAAGGTAGAACTTGTTTTGTGAGTGGAAGGTAGAACTTGTTTTTTGAGTGGAAGGTAGAACTTGTTTTTTGAGTGGAAGGTAGAACTTGGTTTTATGAGTTAAAAGTAGAACTGGCTTTGTGAGTGGAAGGTAAAAATTGCTTCGTGATTGGTGTTAGAACTTGCCTTAATTGTGATTAGAAGATAAAAATTTGCCTTGTAATTGGAAGAGCTTGTTTTCTGACTTGAAGTTTGGGCAAAATACCGAGTGAGTTCTGATTTTGGGATGTTCCCTTGAACACTTCTATACAAAAAGTATGTCCATAATGGCTAAGGCAGTATTTACATGTTTCAACATACGTATGTTGTCTCTGACTACTGTTACACAAAAGTACGAGGCATCAGTAGCAAAAAATCATGGTAAACCTTTAATGGAGAAAATCAAATCAAATAAAATGATTTGTAATGTACATGGCAAAGAAAACTCTTTTTGATTGGATGATTAGTTATGTGGATTGCGAAAAGGACAAACTAGGAATTTTTTTCTGGCACATGAATGCCTAAAATTTTTATCCTTCTTTTTCATTCTGTTTCCCCTCTCCCCCTCATCCCCTGGCTGTCTTGTTTGGACTATATATTTGATTTATAGCTATTTGAAGAATGGGAAATTAAAAGATGCAATTTTTACTGTAATTTTTACCATGAAACTGAAATTTGTAACATTTGACATTCTCATTAATGTTGATCATTTTCTTCTTGCGTTTACAGATTGCTGTTGGCGAATGCCTTAAGGACGGGGAGATTAACTATGACACTCAGGAGACGAAAAAAACGGCCAGCTCCGCCTCCCCCGAGTCAGGAGGATATCGCTTTCCAGGCAAATAGCCCTATAGTTAGCCAAGATGTCAACAAAGAAAGTGTATCGAATAATATTCTGTATAACAGTAGTAACACCGCTGCCAAAACATTGTCCAATTCCATTGATTCAATTCCAAGAACTATAAATAAGAATGTGTGTGTTAAAAAAGACGGATTTGACACTGCTAGTTGCCATAGCAGCAAAGATGGTGGCAGCACATGGACGTTAAACTCTATGAATAGTTTAGGAGAGTCCAACGATGATGTGTTTGCAGAGTGTTCATCTGACCTTACGTCAGCTACACAATTCTGTCCTGTCAAAGATGTCCCTTCCCCTTTGTGTAAAAATAATAATAATAGCTTTTCCAACCACGATAGAAATAATAAGAATTTAAAAAGCGTAAATTCGGATTATGTGAATATAGATATTGTAGAAAAAAATCGAACACAGAGTACTTCTGTAGTTGAAGATGTCGTCCAGTGGGGTATTGTCGATGATGACGATGATGATGCTGACTATGTCAATACAGCAGAAATGGCGCGTCAGAAACGGGGCAAAGGATTCTCCAGGAGTTTAAATCCTGTTTGCAGCCCCATTTCCGATTCGAATATTTATAGTTCAGATCCGGAGCTCTTAAGCATCCACAAGCATTATAAAAAGAACAAAAAGGGATGGCGTTATCACCAAGATCGTAGCGATACACAGACTCCGACTTCCTGTTATAGTTTAGCATCTGAAAGCGGGACAAGTTCTAACAGCACTTCTATAAAGGTAAAACTAAATGTCATCTCTTTTTTCCCTTGATTGTTATACAATTTCCTGCATGTGATTACTTTAACCAGGAAATCTATTTCATTTTCTTCCTGTTCACAGATGTTTATGGATGTAATATATAAATGTATATATACAGAGAGATTATAAATGACTTTTCAAAAATTTATATCAAGTCATTAAGTGAGCATGTTAGTTAGCATTTGAGTAAGATATCTATCATACGATGGTCCAGGATGCAGCATGGTGATAGTATACGAGACCTGATGTACAATTCAACTAATCGCAAAGTAATTGTAAATGGGAATTTGGTCGTACCCATCACAATTGATCCAATATTTGTAAGTACGCAAGCTAAAATTTAGATGTCTCATGATTCATGCAATAATTTTTTTTATCGTTACGTTGCTTTTTTTTTTTTTAACAGAGTATATGATATATTGTTCTACGTTATACTTGTAACTTATGACTGTATTACATAGAAGACTTTGCTTTAGTTAGATGTGTTGAGCTGTAGTAAACTCATTTCATTGCATGGGAAACAGATATATGTTTTATCAAGAAGTCGAAAGTCTTAAGTCTAAAGTTGATTGACCTTATTAAGCTAAGTGATGGAGATAAAGATAAGTGTACATATCAGTAGTTTACATGTAAGTGTTGGTGAGCATTCCTACAGACATCATTGACAGATATCTATAGGATACAGAGGAGTGTAGATATCAGTAGTTTACATGTAAGCATTCCTATAGACATCATTGACAGATATCTATAGGATACAGAGCAGTGTAGATATCAGTAGGCTAAATGTAAGTGTTCCTACAGACATCATTGACAGACATCTCTAGGATACAGATGAGAGTAGATATCAGTAGGCTACATGTAAGTGTTCCTACAGACATTGTTGACAGATATCTATAGGATACAGATGAGTGTAGATATCAGTAGTTTACATGTAAGTGTTCCTACTGACATCATTGACAAATATCTATAGGATACAGAGGAGTGTAGATATCAGTAAGTTACATGTAAGTGTTTCTACAGACATCATTGATTGAGTGTAGATATCAGTAAGTTACATGTAAGTGTTCCTACAGACATCATTGACGGATATCTCTAGGATACAGATGAGTGTAGATATCAGTAGGTTGCCTGTAAGGAAACAGATGAGTTTAAATATCAGTAAGTTACATCTAAGTGTTCCTGTAGACATCATTGCCAGATAGCTATAGGATACAGAGGAGTGTAGATACCAAAGGGTTACATATAGGTGATCTTACAGTTTGTCATATAAATGTACTTACAGATATTTGACATTGACAGATTTTCATTGAATAGACCTTTTTTTTCAGATGTAAACATCATCACATTTCTTACCGGTGTAAAGATATCTTTAATTTTTCAGGTGTAAACATCATCACATTATACAGGTGTAGATGTCAATTACAATGAGTTAATTAACTCTTTCAACCCTAAGTGTCCAGATGGTATGATCTTTTCTATTGTTTAGACCATTCTATTATGGCCTGTAGGGTTTAAAGGGTTAATCTATGAGTGAAACTACTCCCAACATACTTACATGAGAACACATTTCAGATTTCTTACAGGTACAAAAACGTTCAAGTTCCTTTCAGATGACAAAATTCTACAACATTTTTATTTCCAGGTGTAGATATATTAGGGAACCTTATATTGTAAATATCTAGAGATGGTACCGAGTATGTGACCTTGATTCTGCTTGTTGTTTATTTGTGTTTGTTTTACACTACAGAAGAGAGTTGTCACAAGGATGCATCTTCTGAAAGATGACCACGGATTAGGTATACATATTGCCGGTGGTAAAGGGTCTCGGAAAGGTGATATGGGAATATTTGTTGCTGGAATCACTGAAGGTGGTACTGCACACAGGTATGTTCTACCTTACTAAACCAGTTGCACTATAGTCATTGTAACTTATATATTTAAGTATATGAAAGATAGACAGTTGGACAGATAGACAGACAGACAGACAGATAAACAGTTTGACAGACAGACAAATATACAGACAGAAAGATAAACAGTTGGACAGATAGACAGACAGTTAGATAGACAGACAGACAGATAGATAGACAGACAGACAGTTAGATAGACAGACTGACAAATATACAGACAGAAAGGTAGACAGTTGGACAGATAGACAGACAGTTAGATAGACAGACAGACAGATAGATAGACAGACAGATAGACAGTCAGTTAGATAGTCAGACTGACAAATAGATACACAGTTAGACAAACAGACACATATAGACAGTCAGAGACAGACATAGACAGTCAGACAGACAGATGGACAGACAGACAGATAGATAGACAAACAGATAGACAGACAGTCAGTCAGTCAGATAGGAAAGTAGGTAGGTAGATGGGTACATATGTAGGTAGATAGATAAATAGGTAGGAAAGTACAGTGAAACTTGTATATAACGACCTCCTTAGGGACACAAGAAAACTGGTCATTATTGGGAGGTGGTCTATATGTAGAGGTTGATTTTTACACAAATGGTACTACTGGGGACAGAAAAAAAAGGTCTTTGTGACCAGTTGGTCTTTATACACAGGTGGTCATTAAAGCAGGTTTTACTTTAGTTAGATAGGTAGGAAGGTTGGTAGGTAAACAGATTGGTAGGAAGATAGGTAGCTACATGTAGATAGGTAGGTTGTTTAAGGTAGATAAATATTGATTTATATAGATACAAACAGATAGAAAGATAAATAGACAGATAGATAAATAAATAATATAAATACAATGCTGATAGATAAATACATGTAAATATAGATGGACCTATCAAATATGAGAGAAAGAAAAAGAGAGTAAGAAAGAGAGGAATGCCCTACATGTGCTGTTGTTGTTGCTCCGAACCTGGTAGGTAAGACTCTCAATAAAATTGCGGTTTCCTTTGATGTGTGGGTGGGAATTATCTGGAAGAATAAACTTTTTATGAGGTTATTTAGATGAGTAGATTGTAAAGAGATTCTCCCTCTGAATATATACATTATATCTAAATGTTAATACGGCAAGGATAAACAACATTATCCAGAGATTTAAGCTGAGAAATTGACGTGAGAACAAAAGGGAATGCGATCATTTCATAGTTATTTATTTTCTTTTGGCGATGAGATAAGAAGATATCTACATTGATGTTATCAATTCTAAATTATAAATTAACTCAGTTACTGGATTGTATTTCTGTTAATTTCCCTGCCAAAGAGTCAGTTGAAATGTCACTGTATGGCAGGCATTCAGATCCCAGTGAGATGATGAGAAACATGTGATGAGAAACATGTGTGATTATATGAATGATACATCTTGACTATGCTAGTAAATAAAACATTAATTTTTTTCTTTCCGTTTGTTAGGTGTATCGTTTTTTTATTTTTAGGTGTTTTCAGTCGATACAAAAAATGAATCCATGAAGTGGTTCTTTAAACCCTGTCAGCAAAATGTTTGTTTCAGGATACTGTTTTTGGGCCCCATTCATCTATTTTACAGCCATCTGGTGGCAGCCAGTTTTTAAAAGTGATGGAGAGAACCCGGTTACAATGTACCTGTGAAACAGATAGAGATGTCTAATGTGTGTGCAGTTGAACCTCGCTATTAAAACCATCTTTCTGACTGACTCAAAGTGGTCTGATTAATGAGGTGGTCTGTTAAGTGAGGTTCTAAACTAATTTAAATATTTTTCAAGAGACTGCAAATTTATGGTCTGAAATGCGAGGTGGTCTCCTATGCGGGGTGAAGTTCCACTGTATTTGTGTCCATCTGAAGTGGTCCGTATTTCTTACAGCTTCTGAAGTGTCACTATACTTGACGAGTTGTACAATCCAACGAAGAAATGGAACTGCCAAATTTAGACCACTTTAGCTTCCATCTAAGAGAGGGGTCTTTTGCAGACAGATGAAAACTCACCTCTGAAAATCTGACATGATGGAACCAGGGACCTTCGTGCTGAAGATCTACTGCTCTACCAACTGAGCTAAAAAGGAACACTTTGCTTGTGGGGTCTCGGTGGACGAGTGCTTAGAGCATCACACATTAAACCATGGAGTCTCTCACCTCCAGTCAGTTTGGATTGCTTCCCAGTAGAACTAATCTGATTTTGTTTTAGAAAGTTTGCCATTTTACTTGCAGAAGGATGGTGGTTTCTTTCTGGATGCAATGAAATCAGATTTTCTCCTCCACCACTGAAAACTGGCTGCCACCATTTGACTGAAAAATTGCTTTCAGACAGACAGTCACCATGCTCAGGGTTTAAAGTACCCGAAAAACTAAATAGACCTTTTTCTAGTTGTCCAATTCTGTTCAGTTTTGTGGAATAGTTTGTACTCAGATCACGTGACGTCAGCAAAAATGTGACCTAGGTAATGTGACCTATTGACGATATTCAGTGATATCTTGTTTCAGGTCATTTGAGTGGGGGGTGGGGGGGGAGTTAAACTAAATGTTCATTCTTTTAAAGTTGACAAGTGTCATGCCTTTCTTTTATGGTACTGGTCTTCTCAAATATGGCTCCTTCCATTGTATAGTAAAATCCATATAACCTGGCGCAGCATAGTCATGTTAACCCTTTCTTGGCCTGGTCGAGTTTAAATCTTTTAAAAGTGATAAAGAATAACATCAAAATCACACTGGCTAGAGTAATCGTTCCTACTTGGCACCATACATTGGAGAGTGTCTAGTGAGGAATAAAACATTTTTCCCGTGCAGCTTGTCATAACCCGAAAATTGAGTAGAATCATCTGTATGATAATCAAAAGTTTACTCCGCCCTGCCATCTTATGTGAATTGGATAATACATATTTCTGGTTACGTATGTGGTAAGCTTGTTAACAGGAAGTGATGTAGGACACATTTTTCGTTGATGGTGTACAATAGTATTACAAACCATGTCTGAACAGAACAATTCAGAAAAGGTCTATTCTGATATAAAAGAATTTAATTAAATCAAAAATAAAAATAAACAAATAATATAATGAAAAAATATCAATCTAAAGAAGAAATTGATTTACCAATGGTGTTTTCCATGGGGACATACTTTAAAACAATTTGTGTGATCATTATCTTTTACACTTGTTTCATATAAACTTTCCAATGTTTGGGTGAAAGTTTCAATTCCCTTAACATGAAAAGCATACAGTTCCAATAAACTATCCTTGCTTCCAACACATTATCCTCAGTTCCAACAAATTATCCTCAGTTCCAACAAATTATCCTTGCTTCCAACAAATTATCCTCAGTTCCAACAAATTATCCTTGCTTCCAACAAATCATCCTGGCCTTTCTGCAAAATCGACACATATTTTGTTACGTTCTCCAGCCATCTTCTCCAAATATAAATAGAATATCAAAATATTGGATATCATAACCTCATATCAACTCGCTTCTATCACAACATGAGGTCGACCCTGAGTCTCGTAAATCTCACATCAATTAACCAGAGCTAATAAATGTGTCACAAATGTGTTGTTGAATATACATGCAAAATATGAATAAGACATAAACCATAACAAAAACATTAATGGTAAATATCAGCTAAAAGTGTTAACTGAAAACAATTGAAATAATGAATCTCAACAGGATAACTTCCTGTTTTTGTGATTGGCTTTGGGTAGTGTAATTTCCATCTGCATGCAGGAAACAAAACAAAGAATAAAACACTATTGTCATATGACAAAAAACCGACTTAAGCCTTCTCTAAATATAAATGAAATGTTGAAATATTGGATATCGGAACCCCATTTTATCTCACAAATATTAAAAAAAAAATTAATCTTATTAGATTATACACACAAATTATGAATCAACCTATCGCCAAATGGTCGGCATGGTTATCAATGTGCATTTTTTTATGTCATTCGATTGTAATGTCAAAATCAGATTCTGTATATGACTCATTAAGTGCCCATGTCCCTGTAAGCGCCTCTCCCCTTTTTTAGATACGACCGAGAATCTTTTTCTAGCTGGTTGACAAGGAAATATTGACCTAAAAAACCATAAATAACAGTTTATCGGTAGCCCCCCTTTACCCCTGTTCCTTACAAAAATTAAATGTTTTACGTCAATTTGACAATTAATTGGTCCCATTGAGTACCCACCCCTTTTTCCTGATTTTAGTAGCGTCCTGGGCACCTAATGGGTCGAATACTGTAAATGTTTGTGTGGCGTAATTTCTGTCTGCATTCAGATGCAAAACAAAGAAAAGAAAAACTATGGCCTCATGAAAAAAAAAAACCTTTGTGAGTGTAATGATTTGTAGCAGCCAGGAAATGACATGGCTGATTTCAATTTCATATATAATTGCATTAACATGAGTTCTATTTTGACTAGAAATGTGATTCTTGATTCATCTACTGACTCTTCTATTGTATTTCTTCTTTTCTTACCCCAGAGATGGACGACTAAAACGAGGGGATGAGCTCTTGATGATAAATGGCAAATGTTTGATTGGGCTGACTCATCAGGAAGCTGTTGATGTTTTGAAAAGCTCGCCAAAACTTATCCAGCTTGTTGTGGCCTCAAAGGTAATTGTACTTAAAATTGTACACACCCAAACATCACACATACACATGCACATATGCATACACATGCATGTACCAGGGATGCCAACCTCTCCGTTTTGGGTGGAGTTTCTCCGGTTTTTTTTTTTTGTTGTTGTTAAAATCTGCACCTCTGATTTCCTATTCAGATCTCCGATTTTTAAAAAAAAAAAGTTGGGTAATTTTTTTCATGGGTTAGAAATTGCATATACAGTAAAACCTGCTTTAGCGACCACCTGTGTATAAGGACAAACCTGGTCATAAAGAATGTTTTTTGCTGTTCCCAACAGTACCATTTGTGTACAAATCAACCTCTATATAAAGACCACCTCCCTGTAAAGAACAGTTTTCTTGTGTCCCTAAGGAGGTCGTTATATACAAGTTTCACTGTGCACTAATTTAAGCCAGGAGAATGTATCTGTGAGCACCCAATTTTCAAAAAACACACTTACTTGCAGCATTCACACAAACACACTACCTTGTAACATTTTACACAAACAACCACACAAGCACACCTCCGTATAACATTCTCACAAACACCATCACACTTCCTTCTAACATTTTATTCATACAAACACACTTCCTTGTAGCATTCACACAAACACACTTCTTTGTAATATTTTACACACACAAACACACTTCCTTGTAACATTTTGCACATACAGATACACTTCCTTGTAGCATTCACACAAACACACCTTATTGTAATGTTTTACACAAACAAACACACTTCCTTGTAACATTTTATACACACAAACACATCTCCATGTATTGTTCTCACAAACACCAACTTCCTTGTAACATTCTCACAAACACACTTCCTTCTAACATTTTACACACACAAACATACTTCTTTGTGACATTGTCACAAACACATTTCCTTCTAACATTTTACACATACAAACACACTTTCAGCATACAGACACATTTTCTTGTAACATTTTACACATGCAAACAAACTTTCTTGTAGCATTCAAACAAACACATTTCTTGTAACATTTTATACATACAAATACACCTCATTGTAACATTTTGCACCCTTGTAGCAACACACTTCATTGTAATGTTTTACTCAAACACACTTTCTTGTAACATTTTATACACACAAACACATCTCCTTGTAACATTTTATACACATAAACACACCTTTTGACATCTTAAACACACAAACACACCTCATTAAACACATAAACACACTTCCTTGTACCATACACACTTCCTTGTAGCAGTCACACAAACAGACCTCAACCCAAATTGGAATGTATAATACTTTAATTTTCTTTTGCAGGTCAAAAAAATTTCAGATGTATCACATTCAGTTCCAAGCCTTTATCCAGGGACAGAATGTACCAATTTGTATACTCCTTTGGGTCGTCATGGTGATGGACCATCAGATATTCCAGAAGTCACTGCACAGACACCACATGGAACCCAGGTTAATATGGAAGAATTACTCGAGGTAATGTTTGTACTGAATGTAACATAAAACCAAAATCATTTGAAATCATTAGTGTTGGCCCTGTTGTACAGTGAACACCAGAATTAACTAATCCATCTCTTAAATTGTTTTCTCACCTCAAACTAAAGTGAGCACAGTCGCTTTGACTCACTAGAATAATAAAAAAACAACAACACAACAATAGATAAGTAGTTAATTCTGTTACCAGTTCAGTAGATAGTGCCAAATTGGCAATTCATTGTATCACTTTGGGACTAGTGAATTTGTCAGTGAATTTGTCAAAGGACTGGTAAAGTTTGTTTCCAACTTGTAACAGAAATGCTAAATTTGACCCCTAATGTAATGTAGAACCCAGATTTGTGGGCATTTGGAGATGTCCCTGTTGTGCTAGGCAATCATGTGACATAATGTATCCCAGAGTGTGTAAATCTCTGCAGGGATGTTATGTACAGCCTAGATTTGGAGGGCATTAGTGTTGGCCCTGTTGTGCTAGGCAATCATGTGACATATGTACTGTCGTCAGTTGGTTTTGCTTTCATCAAATTTTCATTTGTAAAGTAATTCAGTTCTCAGAAGACAACTTGAGTGAACTCGAACCAAATGATCTTTTGCATGTAGAAAATCTGACTTAGTACGGGAAGATAGGTTTAGTTAAATTTTAATGTATTTCATATTTTCATACTGTATGCAAATTTAACTCATTCATCTGGGCTGACCTAAGTCATTGATTTACCGAAGAGTCCATTGTTTTTCAGGGGTGGTTGATGAGTTAATTGGCAAAGTTGGTGTAACATATGTGAACCATGCTCTTAGTATCTCTTGTTGAAATAAATAAATGTGGCGACGGGGGGGACCTTGGGATACTGTTCTTTTATTGAATTCACAAATATGTAGTTCAGTGGACCCTGTCTTGTGAGACCACCAAATCTGCCACAGAAATGTGGTCTCTCAAAAGAGCTTTTATTCACAGGATTATTTAACCAAGTGGTTTTCAGAATGTGGTCTTAGCAGACAGGTGGTCTTTTTATGAGAGTGGTCTTTGAAGACAGGCTCCACTGCATTATAGAAATAACACCAGAGCCTGCAAGGGCAGTCTACCATAAATTATGTATATACAGTTAAACTTGCATTAAAGGCCACCTCTGTATAAAGAGCACCTGCTTATGAAGGCCATTCAAACCTAACTCATGTTAACTTTTTTTTTTTTAGAATGAATAAACCTCTTTATAAAGACCACCTGTCTATGATGACTACTTTTGCCGGTTCCCTAGAGTGGCTTTTATAGACATGTTTTACTGTACCGGTATATATAATTTTATTAAAAACAAATTCACTGGTTCTTAAATTCGGGAATCTATCGATACAATGAATAGAGTGAATATTAACAGTGGAAGTTATTTCCCCCTGAACAGTATTGCACTTTAGATTACAGTGAAACTTGTATATAAGGACCTCCTTAGGACACAAGAAAACTGGTCTTTATAGGGAGGTGGTCTTTATATAGAGGTTGATTTGTACACAAATGGTACTATTGGGGACAGTAAAAAAAAAACGGTTGTTGTGACCAGGTTGTCTTTATGCACAGGTTGTCGCTAAAGCAGGTTTTACTGTAGTCTGATACAGCGGAACCTGTCTTGAGAGACCACTGTCATGAAAGTCCACCTGTTTTGGGAGACCATATTTTGAAAACCAGTTAGTCCAATAACTATAAATGAAACCACTTTTGAGAGACCGCATGTTTTGATAAACCACCTGACTTGAAAGACCACATGTCTTGAGAGACCACATGTCTTGACAGACTATTTGTCAGACACATTTCAGTGGCAGAAAGTGTGGTCTCTCTAGGCAAGTATTGCTGTATTCTGTTGACAATTTGCATCTACCATGTTTTTCAGGTTTTGTACTTAAGCTTTTCAAGTTTTAAAGAAGTCGATCTTGTTTTGTCACTCAAAGTTCATGATTAACATGCTCCAGTTTTGGTTTTTGTTCTAGAAATTTTCCAAACCAATGCAGTCCTCCAATCAAAGGATGCCGCCGACATCAAATACTGTCCACCACAAATTGGAATTTCCACAGACAATCACGGTGAACAAGGGTTCAAGGGGCAAAGGTCTTGGTTTCACAATCGTAGGAGGAAGTGATTCAGAACGAGGCAATATGGGTATTTATGTTCGGAGGATCTTCCCACGAGGGCTGATAGCTGAAGAGGGAATTCTAAAAGAGGGTAAGAAAGGCTATTTTGAAATGCAATTTTTTTTATCAAATTTTTCAAATTTCATATAATGATGATTCTTAACTCCTGTAAACATGAAGTACCACTTAAGGTGGATGTTGAATATGGAACAGACAAAGTAAGCCATTACAGACAGGTGGCCTTTATAAAAAGGTTTATTCATTAATGAAAAATACAGTAAAACTTGTATATAACGACCTCCTTAGGGACATATACTTTATTGGGAGGTGGTCTGTATATAGAGGTTGATTTGTACACATGGTACTACTGGGAACAGTAAAACAAATGGTCTTTGTGACCAGGTGGTCTTTATGCACAGGTGGTTGCTAAAGCAGGTTTTAATGTAGTTAACAAAGATTATGTTTAATTTATAAGCAGGTGCCCTTTATACAGAGGTGGCATTTAATGCAAGTTTGACTGTACAATGGAATAAAACCTCTCTTGAGAGACCACCTGTCTTGTAAGACCACATTTCAGTGGCAGATGGGACAGTCTCTCAAGACAGGTTTCACTGTAGTTATTTATTACAGGTGATGAGATATTAATGTTAAACGGGCAGCAAATGATAGGATTGACGCACAAACAAGCCTTGGCAAAATTCCGACAGTTGAAAAAGGGACCAGTCAGTATCACTTTCCGAAGCAGAACCAAATCACGAGCAGCAAGGTATATAATCTTGACTATTCTGCCATTTTGTCATGTGAACAGTTGTATATATTTTTCTGTGTTTTATGCCTGTCAGTTTTGCTGTTTTTGTCTGTCTCTGTGTTTTATTGTCTGTCTTTCTGTCTGTCTCTTTTTGTGATTCTTTATTTGTCTCACTCATCTGTGATTCTTTGTAATCTTTTTTTTTTGTCTCTTTCTGTCCCCTGTCTTATGTAGCAATACGGACTTGTAGCTCAGTGTGTACATTTAGAAATATGAACTTGTATCTCAGTATTACATTTCGTAATATGGACTTATAGCTCAGTTTGTACATTTAGTAATATGGCCTGATAGCTCAATGTGTACATTTAGTAATATGGACTTATAGCACAGTATGTACATTTAGTGATATGGACTTACAGCTCAGTGTGTGTATTTAGTAATATGGACTTATAGCTCAGTGTTACATTTAGTAATATGGCCTGATAGCTTAGAGTGACATTTAGTAGTATGGACTTAAAGCTCTGTGTGTCCATTTAGTAATATGGACTTAAAACTCAGTGTTAAATTTAGTAATATGGACTTACAGCTCAGTGTGTACATTTAGTATTATGGACTTATTGCTCAATATGTACATGCACATTTAGTAATATGGACTTATAGCTCAGTGTTACATTTAGTAATATAGACTTATAGCTCAGTGTGACAATTAGTAATATGGACTTTTGTCTCACTTTGTGTCTGATATTTGCTCTGTTGCAGTCCAACTCTAAAGTCTGGTAGAACAACACCCATTGAATTTTCCTCTGAGGGAAGTCCAGTCTCCACTCCAGGACATTCCCCATACACAAGTGCAACAGACTTGACCAAACTAGATTATGAGGACAGCACAACGAGTGGTTGTATATCAAACTCCAGCAGCTACGACAACTTCCTGTTGGTTCCAGAGGGTGTGGATCAAGCAACACTGAAACCATCCAGATCAAATAACTTTTTATTAGAAAATGGAGGAAGCTGTTGTCAGTTTGTAAACTGTGATACTAACAAGGATAGGTTACCGCAGGCCACATCTACAGCACAGCTGGAGATTGTACTACAAAAAGGTAAGAACAGTATTGCCAAAAAGTGTGAATAGAACCAGTAGAAATATAGTACTACAAATAGGTGTGAACATCATTACATAAAGATGAGAACAGTATTACAGTAATAACTTTCTTCTGTTTTGGAGGGTCCGGTTCTTGGAAGTTCACCATAATTCAATAATTTCGGTCTGTTTTGGTTTTCAGAACAAATATATTTACAACATCAGACCTATTTTATTATTTACTGTTTTACTTGTACTTATATTTTATGTATATTTTAGTAACTTTTTTTTCAAAATTCACAATTCCTTTACCGTAAATTAGGATATTTTGGCCAATTTGGTCACCCAATTAAAATGGCCAAAATTAAACTAAATAATGTATACAATAATTCTACCAGTACTTTTTGAAAATATTTGAGTGATTTATAGATTAAAAAACAAGGGGTTTTTAAGATAACACTGTGTAGATATTAATCTTTATTAAGTACTATGTGACTAATCAATTCTAACTTTTTGACTGGCAATTTTTAATATTTTGATATTTCAAACACCTGGAATGTTTGCCACGACAAGACCAAGATCTGATGGTGGGTCAAATCTAAACATGATATAAACATAAATGGCCAGAATTTAACTGGCCAAAAAATAACCCTTCATTTTATGAGCAAAGTGGCCAAATTTAGCAATGCCAAAACATCCCAATTTATGGTATCATTTGTTTTCCATTATTTACTACTGGTTTAAAAATGAACATGGAGTTTGACTGATGAAAACACCAGATGAAATGGTCAGCAGTTTTATTACACATGGAAGTCCAGTATTTCAGAGTTGTTTTAAATACATTGCCACATTTTTTTTCACAATGATTGATCTTCTATATGGTATTTTGAAGGATTAGTTTTTAGAAGCTATTTGTGCTTGAAAATAGGAGGGAAAAAATCCTGAGTTTTTCAACCTGATTGTATCAGGATGTGGTTGGGGTTTCAGAAGGGAGATTTCTATAGATGTCGCAGGAAGAATTTGCCCATGTGCATTTCTCTGCCATTAGGCTATAGCTGAAACATGTAAAAATCATTTTGATAGAATCAAAATTGCCTCTCAAATCATGGCATCAGTCTTGTTTACAATTCTCACTCATCTACAACCCCAGGAATCCAAAATGGATCCTTCCTATCAATTATGAATATCAATCCATATCTTAAATCAGGGGTAAAACATAGATTTATGCATCTTTACACACAATGTTTGTGACCAGCTGTAACTACTAAGGGGAATAACTCTTATTGAAAGCTGCTGATTTGTAGAAAACCAAAGTAAAATATATTTGGTGTATGCTTTATGCTCTACCATGGAACAGTGGAACCTTCTTGAGAGACCACTGAAATGTCTCTTACAAGAGGTTTTATTTATAGAGATATTTCACGGAGTGCTTTTCAGAATGTGTTCTCTTAAGACAGGTGGTCTTTCATGACATTGGTCTCTCAAGACAGGTTCTACCATACTAATAGATACACTTTAGTCTGTTTTTTGACTCACCTGAGTTCAAAGATCTTGTGGATTTTTTGTCCAGAAGATTGAAGATCAGTTATTTTGTCTGTCTACAGCTTTACAATTCCATTCAAACTTTCGAGCAAAGCAAGACAGAGTCTTCATGATTGACCATGCTGTAATGAGTACATATACAAAACTACGCGTATGTTTCATATCCATGTTGTCAGACTGCAAAAGATCGTTTGATGCTGAAGCACAAAATATTGTGCTGTGTCTTGTTTAGTCGACTCCATTTTCGAATTTGTATTAGGCCAAATATGTTCCTGTATGAGTAAGGCCAATCTTCAGTTTCTTTTTGAATTAGGTCATATGTTCCTGTTCGAGTTAGGTCATGTGTTCCTTGGCATTTCACTTCACACTTCTTGTGTCAATTTCAATTGTGACATCCTATGTCAACATGGTTATATTATTTTGAAGAAAAAACTTTACATCTCTTTATTTCAGAGCAAGGGATCGGCTTGGGTATATCACTAATCAGAAAAGATGCGAATGGGGTCAGTCATATTTATATACAAGATATCTATACAGGTTCTCCCGCAGAAAAAGATGGTCGTCTCAGGTAAGTTGAAGATGAAAACCTTCACTGAAAGTTCAAACTTGACTGGAAAATGTTTTTTGTGTGTTGATCTTGTCCTAACACCTGTACAACAACATGCCCGACCCTCTACCTAGATCAGTGTACAATATTGTCCCTGACCTTGACATGTAAAAGAACCCTCACTGGCATTGGCATCAGTCAATAGCTTAGGTCAAAATTTGTCACTTCAGGTAAAGCTGGCGACCTCTCCATATAAATGAGAAAATCAGGGCGGGATGTAAAACAGCATGCTGGTCATCTGAAATTGTCATTAGTACAGTCGAACCTGCCTTGAGAGACCACTCCCTTGAAAGACCACCTGTCTTAAGAAACCACATTCTACACCTGGTTAAATGATCCTTTAAATGAAATCTCTTTTTAGAACCCACCTGTCTTGAGTGACCAAATTTCAGTGGCAGATTTTTTGAATTTTGAACAGTATTTTATGCCACTCTCAACAATTTTTCAGTTATATGGTGGCGGTCAGTTTTTAATTGCTAAAGGAGAGAACACCGTTACAATATATCCGGGCAGAGACCACCAGCCTTCCACGAGTAGACTTTCCAAACTTTCTCACACAGAGGCCCCCGTATATTTAGATAATCTGTATGAGAGGTGAGCCATAATTGGTTAGACAAAGGGCAGATAACTCACAGGAAGTTAAAGCTTGATTGAAAAGTTGTAAAAGATCAACTTTTTAAAGACAAACATTAAAGTTGGTAATATATTTTTTTAACTGGAAAGGAAGTTTCAATAAAAAGAGAAAAGGAATAAAAAACATTTTTTGGACTATCTTATTCTGTTAATATACCCATTGTAGGAAAAATGATATGATTATGGAAGTGAACGGGAAGTCCCTCCATGGTTTGTCACTGTTGGATGCACATCAGACATTCCGCAACCTTGTACCAGGTCCAGTAACTCTTGTCGTTAAAAGGGGAGATAACTATATGGTAAGTTAAAAATCTGTCATCAGAGTTAAGGTGAAATTATGGTTGGTTACATGGAAATTATAACTTCTTTCACCCTTAAGTTTTAATTTTTTTCCTATTTCTTAGATTTTTTTTAAAGTAGAATGAATGTTTTTATGGTATCAGGTTCTTAAAAGTTTGCAATGCATCTACATAGATTAGCATAAGGAAATCTAGATTTATTCAAATATTTATATACATGTGTATACAATAAAATTTTGATGAGTCAAAGTTCAAAAGACAACCTAGAAATGTTCCAAAAATCGGGACTTCAGCTCATGAATCGTAACCAAAAATTGTACAGTTTTTAGTTTCAGAGGTTCTATAAGGTGTATATGGTACTCCTTTAAAACCATATGAGACATGTACGGTCATGATTTTAAATAAATTAGCACTAAAGTTAACTCTGAAACATTGAATGTTTAGAAGAAGGGGAGAATTTGCCATGGGCGATTTCATACACATTTCATGGGCCCAAAATTTATTCAAAACATCAAGAAAAGTAGTGTTAAATAACAAAGTTATTAGGGACTTTGTCAATAGTTTGAAACATTGAGAAATTTGACTCACCGAAGTTCTGCTGTATATTCACTAAACTCGAAATCATATAGTGTCATGTAAATACTGTCAAATACTGACAAGATGTCACGATGTTTTACTGCTATCTTAATCATGAAATGTTTAGGGTGACCTAGATAATTAATACAAAGAGCAAAACTTCCATGAAGATAAATCCAAACAGTTCTATACAGAGCACGGAATGTGCAGGCCGATTCTTGTGATGTAAACTTAAGTGGACTAATTCATGTACCACATGATACCAGATAATGTTTGTGCGGGACTATTTTTTTTATTAGCGATGGAATGACGCTAGCAGATGATATATCTCGTGGTAACATAATTTCAACAGGAATATTACGCACAGTTACGTTCCGTCACCATTGGAGATACTAGTACCGCACAAACGTTATCCTTTATCACGTGGTACATGATTTAAGCCCATTGATGACTGTGTGTCCCAGCCAATCTAGAAAGCGATTTTTATTAAAATATTTTTAAAAAAAAGTTGTTTTGTGGGAAATGTATTCATGAGATCGTCAAACATAACCATAGTCGTAACAAAAAACCAAACTATTATTCATACAGATTACATTACAACTACTGTTAATCTCGCTGATAATTGTGAATCCCTAAATCTGGGTTTCCTAGGACACAGCCGACATAAACGTAAAATATTTAAGTCAATAATTTTCAGTTAACTAGATTAGAGATTCTGTTCTCAATTTCTATTGGATGTCGAGAAAACTGAAAGTGAAAATATGGAGGAAATTATTTTTTTTCTCCAAAAGAAAAGATCTTTTCAGACTTGCTCTTTATGACATTTCCATCTGGCATGGAAAATTGACCTATCGCCAAATGTCTTACCCGTGGCTCTCCGTAAGCACTATTTAACATCATTCAATTGTGATGTCATAATCACGTAAATGTTTGACTGGTCATTTAATTTTGACGACATAATGGAAAAGTCTGTCAAAAGGTGTTGTGTTGTGCCTTTTGCAAGAAGTCAATTATCGTAATTTTGAAGTTGAAGTATTGCATACGATACAGTGAAACCTGTCTTTTGAGACCACATTCTGAAAACCACTAAGTTAAGTTTTTCTTTCGATCAAGCCATTTTTTTAGAGACCACCTGTCTTGAGAGACCACATTTTAGTGGCTGAAGGGGTGGTCTGTCAAGACAGGTTCCACTTCATTTCATTTCCTTTCACTTACACGATGTGTCTATGTCTGTCAATATTTTGATTACCAATAAAATCATTTAGTAAGATGTTCAGAAATTACATGGCACTATAGATTCACACGGGCAAATCTGGATCCGAAATTTTTCCTTTTTTTGACTCTTGTTGCAACATGATGTCAGTGTTATTGTTGTACAGTCACCTCCACTTATTACAAAATGGAAGGGAGATAAATTTTAACCTCGTTATAGCCAGATTTCATTATTATGATTCATATCATACAATGTTAGAAATGCAAGGGGATGAGATATATCCTCGCAATAGTCTGTATTTCATTTTATACAATCTTGTTGTAAATGGAGTTGACTGTAATTAAATTTGAATTATTCTTATCTGATGGTATGTAAACAAACATCATCCTATTAAATTCTTAAACATTCTTGTACTGCAAAAAAGACATTCAAAACATTTAAAGCCTCATTCAGAGGATTAAAATCACATTCTGGGGGAGTTATTGTAACATTTGACATAGAAAACTACTCCTTACAGAAGGAAATGAAAAAATAAGTGTGTTTCTACTCGGAATGTTACTTTAAGTACATGTCTGATAACTTTTGGTATGTCCAAGGTTGACTACCGATCCTAAAAATAGAATACACGGATCATCACATGTTTTGACTTTATAACCCAAAAATCGTTATAGCGAGAGGAAATGGCTTTTTCATATATATGAACACGACGATACCCCAAGATCTAGGGTGTTATACTTTATGAACTAACGACCCAGTTTAAATATTCTGTCTTTTCATTAGTCAGAGTTATCTCCCATGTCAGCAGGTATCGATTGTGAGGTTATGTCTTTTCGTAAGAAAACAATGTTGTTTTCACACAAACATATGATGTCACAATTGATAACTTTTCTCATTTTATGCGCAAACAAATGACATCACAATCGATACCTGCTTTCAGGGTTGGTAACTCTAATGAAAATACCTAATAGAGAGGAGAGAGGCCCACATCCTTTCAAATTAGTCAAACTTGCATTAAAGGCTACTTCCATATAAAAGAGCACCTGCCTATAAAGGCCATTCAGACATAATGGCTACTTTTGCCTGTTCCCTTGGATGGCTTTTATAGACAAGTTTGACTGTATATTTGCAGTACATGAATGCAATTAGGTCACTCTTATAATTAAGGTCAAATGTAGATATTTTTCAGGTCACGGCTTTTACATACACTCATGTGCCATATGTATGTCAGTTAATGCAGTTTTCCCTATCAATTTTATCGAAATTTCATATTTTTAGAAGAAAATCTGTTTATTTTCATCTAAATTTTGTTCAAAAATTCTTTAAAGCTTTATTTCTGAGAAGCAACAATTTTTCTTTGCAGTACCTATTTTGTTGATGCCACGTACAACAAACAATGAAGGAAATGACACTGCAACTTTTGTTTGTCACTTATAAATACTTCAAGTTTTCATAAAAAGAAATTTATACATTTCAAACCAATTTAGAAAGATAGTCCGTAGACTTCAAAACAAATTTGCTAATTTACATGATTTCATTGAATGTACAAGTCAATCCAATTATTAAAAATTAACATAGAAAGCTATGGGAAAGTGACATTGATTGACATATTTTTAACATGTGTACTTTTGCTATATACTTTCTATGGTCATTCTTAAAATAATGGTTGTGTTTTTGTAACTTTTTAGCCTTGTTGATATAATAAGTGATGCCTAATTAATTAAGTAACAAACTGTTGTAGGAAGATGACTCTGAAGATAAGAAAACAGGTATAAATCATACAGCCATCAATCATTCTTACATGTATATTTCCGTATAACGATAACACCTCAAGCTGTTTACTAACAATTCAAATAATAACATTCATTTCCGTAACTTACTTTTGGGGGGAAGGGGGAGCACTTCAAAGACGGATGGGTTTTGGTTTTGTTTATCAATATAATCCTGAAATGGTGATTTAATGGATATTATTATGGTGCAATACTTCTAACAATTTTTTTAACAAAGTGACATTATTTTTTTGTGCTATTATTACTTCAAATACAATTTGCTTTCTTTCAAATGCCTCGTTAGCTCACCTGGCCCAAACTTGTTGTGTTTTTGATTCAGTTATTTAATTGTAATATTATTGTTTTTTTGTTTTACATTTTTATTAAAGGGGCAGGGGGTAGGTTCTTGTTTAAATTTGTTTGTTTGAATGGTGTATTACCCCACACTCAACAATTTTTCAGCTACATGTATATTGTGACAGCCATTTACCCGGGAAGAGACCACTGGCCTTTCACATGTAAACTGGCAAACCTTCTCACAAAATTAGTTTAGGTTCCAGTGGGACTTGAACCTGTGCTGACCAGACTTCATACTTTAACTCATCAACCCCTGAAAAACAATGGACTCTTCAGTAAATCAATGACTTAGACCAGTTCAAATGTGTCTTTAGGGATAAATGAGTTAAATGTAATGCTCTAACCACTCGGCCACAGATGACTCCTCTTGTTTAATTGATAATGATGATTTATCTATTTATTTTCTGTTGCTATGGTAAACAAAAGTCAGGTGTTTCTATGTTTTGTTGTTGATCTTTTGTTTTGTTAGCTCACCTTGTCAAAAGGGCTAAGTCAGTTACCGGTATCATCAAGTCGTCTGTTTTCTGCCCATGAACTTTTCCTTTTTAACTCATCAACTCTTGCCGTCGTACCTTTTGTATTTAGACTCACCCAGATTAATAACCAGTATGGTTTACTGTCATAATTCAGGAGTGAACAAGTTCATATCGCATGTAGAATTATTATAAAATTCTGATTCTAAATCATACACCCCTGAATTCTGACAATGGATTAAACATTCTTTGTAATGGGCAGTTCCAAATGTGACTTCAGGGGTTGATGGTTTAAATAGAATTCTTCTCAAGAACTACTGGATTGATTTCAACCAAATTATGTCAGGAAGTATTTCCTTAGAAAGGACCTTCAAGTTTGCAAATAAATGCCTACCCAGGGTTCCTTTAAGGGGTCAAAAAGGGGTAAACTTTGGTACATCTTTAAAAGTCCTTTTGTCAAGAATGGAATGCTTTCATATTCAGTATTTAGGGACCTTTCATCAAGGAAGGCAAAGTTTACAAACAGGATATGAAATACAGTCATAAATAAATGAGTCCTGGGGCATTCATCATGTTTACGTATGTTATTAATTTGATATACATGTACGAATAACTAAAAAATGATCAATTTCTTGTGCATGTATGCTTGGCTATGCTCCTGGCAATTGCTTTCAGTGTAAAGCAAAGCTGTCGTACTTTTAAGAACAAAAGCAACAGTAACAACACACATACACACACAGAAAACAAAACAAAATGAAACATGATTACACAGAAAGATATTTCCTAAAACATATGTATTTAATCTGTCAAATTCCTGAAAATCACTTATTGATTTTTGTTTAAAAAAAAATTGCCGTTTCTGTTTATTTTTGACTTTATAATGCCAATATCAATGAAACAAAACCAAATTATTTCTGTCTTGAAGATGTGAAATCTACCTACATGTACTCGTTAATCTTATGCACACTAATTAATATAACTAATAACTAATAATAACTAGCTTTCATCTTTCATCATTTTTGTCTAAAATCATCACACAGCTAAATAACAGTTACTAACTCTGGGATAAAACTAAGAGTATTACTGTATTCGCCCCAATAAGCGCCCATGTCCCTATAAGCGCCCCTCCCCCTTACAGTTCAGATTTACTCGCCTGTTTTTACACATGATCAAGTATCAGTTGATGAGGAGATGTGGACTAGGAAAATGTAAGAAACAGTTTATCTCTAGCCCCCAGCAAAAAAAAAAAAAAAAATGCCTATAGGCGTCTAAAAACAACCTCACCACTATGCCTTATAAAGAATAGTGTTTTATGTAAATTTGTGCATTGATTGGTCCTAATATGCATCTACCCCTCTTTCTTATTTTTATCTACCCCTTTTTCCTATTTTTATCTACCCCTCTTTCTTATTTTTATCTACCCTTCTTTCCTATTTTTATCTACCCCTCTTTCCTACTTTTTGTAGAGCCCTGGGTGCTTATTGTGTCAAATACGGTAACCAGTACAAAATCTTGTCACAGGTCATATTTATGTGCTTTTTGTGCCTAGATTAACTGACATGAATGGACACTTTAGTTCCTACGTGTACATTGCAAGAATCCATCTTTAAGTCACAGAAGTTTTTATGAGAAATCTTGTAAAATGCGAATGTTTTACTTTCTACTACACAGACTAAATTGCGGAAATTTTATGTAGTATACATTGTAATCTTGTTATGTTGAAATGGGATGAGTCAAAATTCTGGTTATATCAATATTGAATGGACAGTCCCAATTTTTATGGATAGATCATAAAATTTGTTGATTAAGATTCAGATGATCTCGAAATTCTGCATATCTGGATGTAATAGTGGTGGTCCCGTTAATTCCGACATAATGAGATTCCACTGTATCTATAACGGCCACACATCTGTGTCCATTTTGTATATATATTTTACCTGGTGTTTCTCAAACATGTCGTTTTTCTTCCGTTGCATGATTTAGAAGTAGTGAATTTCTAGTAGACAATGAATGTGCATGTATTAAAACTTGACTTTTATGCTTCCTGTCTTACAACATTCACTATGTATAGTTCGACCTCAGTTACCTATACCTATAAATTTACATACAAGAAAAGTCCACATGTAATATTTTACAATCATGTGTACAACAATGGGTATAACAATGGGTGCAACAATATACAGTCATGTGTACAATAATGTATACAGTCCATTACACACAATGTACACATCATGTATTTTGTTGTACACATCATGTATACAACAATGTATACAGTCATGTGTACAACAATGTACAGTCATGTGTACAACAATGTACAATCATGTATACAACAATGTACACAGTCATGTGTACAACAAAATAGTCATGTGTACAACTGTGTAATGGCATGTGTACAACAATGTACAGTAATGTGTATAACAATGTATAAAGTCATGTGTACAACAATGTAAGTCATGCATACAGCAATATAGAGTCATGTGTACAACCATGTACAGTCATGTGTACAACAATATAGTCATGTGTACAACAGTGTACAGTCATGTGTACAACAATATTCAGTCATGTATGTGTACAACAATGTGTACAGTTATGTGTACAACAATGTAGTCATGTGTATAGTCATGTGTACAGTAATGTGTAACACAATGTACAGTCATGTGTACAACAATGTGTAAAGTCATGTATACAACAATGTACAGTCATGTGTACAACAATATACGCATGTGTACAACAATGTACAAACATGTACAGTCATGTGCACAACAATGTATCATCATATGTACGAAAATGTATACAGGCAGTTTGTTATAACACTGTAAGATAGTTCATTGGATTTTTTGAGACCATTTGTTATGTTTTTGTGAATTAAATATTATTTTACAGAAAAGTAAATTCAAACATTGGTAGATTATACATGTTACATGGTTTAACAAAAATGTCTTCCATTTCAGACCATTAATCTGGATCTCCCGAAAATTGTGCAAGAACTGAGTTGTTATCATCGGGAAGGTATGTGACCATCGTCCAGTGAGGGCTAGCATACCTCTATCACCTGTAGTGGACAGGGTGTAGTTTCTGCTTTAGTACATGATGCACTGCTACCAAGAATTCTACAAGCTTAGTTGGAGCATGTGGTGTTTGTCCCTAGATTACACCAGCTTACGTAACAGCTTACCATCAAACAATCACAGCATTTGATTTCTTTTGACCACAAAATGGAAATTTACCTTATCTTAAGAACAAATGTTCAGGATATCTTTATACTCTGTGTATTGTTTACATCAACTGATAGGATGTCTCAGAGCGAGTGAGCGAGAGAGAGAGAGATAGACAGACAGACAGATGTGATAACAGATACTACTGGATGGTATGTTCTAGGTCAAAGGTCAAAGATAGATGTCAATTTGAAACTAATATAAATATGTCTAGATATGTTAAACGAAAAACTAAAACTTCAGATCTACTAATGTAATTACAGTAAAACCTGTTTTATAGTTCACCATTTCTGTATCCGAAAAGTCTTTTTTTTTTCAATTTTTGTAATTATAAGTACAGTGGAACCTGTCTTCTAAGACCACCCCTATCTGACACTGAAATGTGGTCTCTCAAGACAGGTGGTTTCTAAAAATAGGGCTTATTTAAAGGGGCACTAGCTGTGTTTACCGAAACAAAAATTTCAATTTTTTTCTATTTTTACTACTTGTACTTGATGTACAATAACAAAAAAGAGCTCGATCCTTCAAAAAACTGATCACTTCCCGATACCGATCACGTTAACAAGGTCCAGATTTTCTCCTTTTATTTTCATGTTAAAATAACTTCTAAATACTGATCCTTCCGAATTCCGAACAGCGAACAAATTTTCACTGTGTAAACATGTTACTGTACATGAAATAACCTCTGAATACCAACCTTATCTGTGGCAATTTGCTATGCTAATTTCACTACTACATGTATATATTTCCATGTATACAAGTCGTTTTCCTCCGGTCATTGGGCGTGTGTGTAACATGTTGTGCTTCGATTGACATTTAACTTAACTGGACGTTTGAAAAATGTTTTTCGATTTAAACAAAAAGTAGATCTACCTCGTAATTTTTCTGATTACATGACACACTTCCTCTTTTCCGAAGGTACATGTGTACAAGTATGCACTATCGATGTATAATTACAGAAGTCATTTTCTGCTACCTGATGAATTAAAACAACACAAATTTATCGGGCTGTTTATAGTTTGTTGTAACGAACAGTTTCATCAAAAAGCCATGGAAAGTTAAAATCATGTCCTTCAATTTATTCGTTGATATAGTAAAATCCATATAACCTTGCGGGGTGGAGTCTTGTGGACCCAATTTTGACCTGGACGAGTTTAAATTTTAGGTAATAAAGCTTAACATTAAAATTACACTGGGTAGAGTAATCGTTCCTACTTGTCACTGTACATACGAGTATCCAGTGAGGAATAAAGCATTTTTCCCATGCAGCTTGTCATAACTGAAATGTCAGTAGAATCATCCGTATGATAATCAAAAGGTTACTTGTATATCAATGTATATAGTAGTAAAAAAAACAAGAAAACACAGCTAATGGTCCTTTAAATGATTGTTTAACTAAGTGGTTTTCAGAATTTGGTCTCATAACATACATAAGACAGGTGCTCTTTGATAAGAGTGGTCTCTCAAGATAATATGTTCCACTGTAGTATTACTCAACTAGGTCATATTAGTTAAAAATAGGTGACAGAGCTAGTGTACCTTGACCTTCTTTTAACATTTTCATCCCTAAATACAAGCTTTGACTGAATATTATCTCTAGAAATCCAGTGCTGTAACTTTTTATGTTTTTGTGATTTTTAATCTACAAAGTAAAAGGGAAATCCATTAAATGGCGACACATATTGTTCAGTTCACAAGTTTGTTTGTAAGATTCCATTATAGTGGATCCTGTCTTGAGATACAGAGACCACCTCATCTGCCATTGAAATGTGGTCTCTCAAGACAGGTGGTCTCTCAAGAGAGATTTTATTTTATGGATTATCTGAACAAGTGGTTTTCAGAAAGTGGTCTCAGAAGACAGGTGGTCTTTTATGAGAGTAGTCTCTCAAGACGGGTTCTACTGTATCTGGTTTTGTAAGTGCTCCCCTGAGTATAGACAATACAGTGGAACCTTACTATTAAGACCACCTAATTGACTGACTCAAAGTGGTCTGATTAGTGAGGTGGTCTCTAAAGTGAGGTTCTGTACTAGTTAAATGTTAAGGAAGAGACTGGAAATTCATGGAATTAATTGTGAGGTGGTCCCCCGAAGCGAGCTGGTCTTAAGTATTTAAGTATCCAATCAAATCATATGGAACATTTTCTATTCAAAACCATATGACAGGCACCAAGTTTGGTATCCTCTTTAATTACATGTTTTGTGCCCAATCAGATTCCATGTAACATTTTCCTTATTTATGGTGAATATCACATGACAAATAACCAATCAAACTTTATGTTATTTCTTTCAGATGTTTTGAGACCACATTCTAAAAACCACTTGGTTAGATAAACCATTAAATAAAACCTCTTTTGAGAGACCACCTGTCTTGAGAGACCACATTTCAGTGGCAGATGGGGTGGTCTCTTAAGACAGGGTACACTGTACAAGACTTAACTGTTTTTTTAGTTTGTGTAAAGTCATACACAAGACATTTGTTCAGGATTTCACAAGAGTTCTTAAATGTTTCTAACAAAACAATATTTCATTGGTCGGTGAAGTTGAAAACTCGTAAGGGATTCATGATCCACTGCTTGTTTTTATATGATGTTATGTTGGCCGACTTCGATGCACTTGTTGACCTTTACTGTTTACATATTTTGTTTACAAACACTAACGGGATCAGCGATTCCCCTGTTACAACCCATGGGGAGACTTCATTTCTGAATTGCCGATACCCTGAAAGTTTTTATAAAATATAAATATATAAATAATATACCCCTGATTGTAACAGAATTATTGGAGTAGAAGACACAAAAATAACCAGACAAAGGTGGGGCAAATGAACTCAATTTTGAATGCAGTGGATCCCGTCCAATAAGACCAATACTTCTACCACAGAAATGTGGTCTCACAAGACGGGTGGTCTCTCAGCACACTCAGCAGAGATTTTATCTAAAGGATTACCGGTACATAACTGAGAGGTTTTCAGAAGGTGGTCTCATGAGACATTTGGTCTTCTATGACAGTGGTCTGTAAAGACAGATTCCACGGTACTTGGTTATCAAGGGGAAATAATCCAGACTTTTTTTTATTTGTATTTTTGTTGTTTTTTTGTATTTTGCATATTTGTTAACCATGTTACAGATTTTGAAATGTAAGCCGGTGTTTTATAATTTTGTTAACTCTAGTCAAGGACGGAAATGTTTTGAAATATTCATTCAACTCAGTTTTGATTTGTTCAATGTATTTACCGTGAGTCTATCTAGAGAATAAACTTTGCTCTCAGAGATATAACTGTTTGAGAGATACCTCCCCTAACAAGTGACTTTTTGCTGACAGTTAAAACTGACCTGATTTAAATTCCCAAGAATTATTTTTTCCCAGTAGGACTGGACTTCAGTGTGAGATTGCTGTCTTCTCTGCATTACAGTGGAACCTCAATAATAAGACCACCTAACTGACTGACTCAAGTGGTCTGATTAATGGGGTGGTCCATTAAATGGGGGTCAGAGTTCTATAATATTTATAAAGAAATTTTCAAGAGACTAAATAATTAGTCTTAGATGTGAGGCAGCCTCCTAAGCGAGGTGGTCTTAAGGTGGGGTTTAACTGTAGTTTACTTTTTGCACTTTGTTTGCTTAGAGCTGAAAGGAATTTGGAATATCCAAGAATGAATACAGTGGAACCTGTCTTGAAAGACCACCCTATCTGCCATGGAAATGTGGTCTCAAAAGAGAGGTGGTCTCTCAAAAGAGGTTTTATCTAAAGGATTATTTAACCAATTGGTTTTCAGAATGTGGTCTCAGAATACAGGTGGTCTTTTATGACAGTGGTCACTCAAGACAGGTGGTCTTTTATGACAGTGGTCACTCAAGACAGGTTCCACTGTAGTTAGTATTCAAATATAAAATCACCATTCAAATGTTCATTGAAATGTCCAGTACCCGTATATGAAACAGGAAAACATCATCTAGGAATCTCTTATAAACATGGATAAGGATATAAACGTGTTGTGGTTGAATTTCTCCTTAACTCATAAACCCCAGAGAAACAATGAACTCTTCTAGAAATCAATGACTTAGGCAAGTCCAAATGTGTCTTTAGGGGTGAATGAGTTAAAAGTACTCCTTTTAGTAGTAAGGTTAAAAAATTATTTCATTTTCTCATAAACAACCATTTAATTCTGTATTATTCTAAAAATCTTTGTACAGTAAAACCTGCTTTAGCAACCACCTGGTTACAAAGACGTTTTTTGCTGTCCCCAGTAGTATTATTTGTGTACAAATCAACCTCTATATAAAGACCACCTCCCTATAAAGACCGGTTTTCTTGTGTCCTTAAGGAGGTCGTTATATACAAGTTTCATTGTAATTAAGTACAGAGGAACCTATGTTGGGAGACCACCACTGAAATGTGGTCTCTGAAGACAGGTGGTCTACCAAAAAAGTTTCATTTTTAAAAGGATTATTTGAGAATGTGGTCTTTTATGACATTGGTCTCTTAATACATGTTTCACTGTACCATTAACTATGAAATCCATTTCTGTTGTTTTTAGTATTCCACTTGTTTGTATTGTTTGTGAAATTTTGTCATAACAGATGTAAACCAGGATATCGATGTGTACAGATCTTTTGTACATTTCAAGATGAAAGGTTGAACTTGGGCAATAAGAGTTATCTTTCTTTGTTCTGCTACTGTATGTTAAATGTACTGTTAACTCTTGCAGTGACAGATTTTAAATGCCATATACTCAAACTTGTCTATAAAGGCCAGTCAAGGGAACATGCAAAAGTGGTTGTTATAGATAGATGGCCTTCATAATAGGTTTATGAATTATAAAAATAGTTAACAAAGGTTATGTTTAAATGGCCTTTATAGGCAGGTGCCCTTTATACAAAGATGGCCTTTACTGCAAGATTGACTATGTACATTATTCAGTAATTTGGAGCATAGTCCAACTTTTGGCAGTGTTTGATGAAATGAATTTGAAATTGAGCATCAGTACAAATCACATCAATGTCACTTGTCAGTTACATACTAGATAATGGCTACTTGAATTTTTTTTTTTATTATTGTTATTATGTAATGTTGTACCTGTTTTAACTCATCAACCCCTGAAAAACAATGGAATCTTCTGTAAATCAATGACTTAGACCAGTCCAAATGTGTCTTAAGGGGTGAATGAATTAATGGAAACTTAATTACAAACTCCAGTCACCTGGTGTTTTGATTGTTATATCTATTATGTAATCGCCTGAATTTAGCAGTCACCTAAATTTGGTGGTCACTAAGCATTCTGTTAAGACAGTACTTAAAGTACCTTAAGTATATACTCATTTTTTTATGTGTGACAGACTGAGATTATTATTATTAGTTGTAAGATGATAATGAATGTGTAAGTAAGACACCATTTTTTGGTTTTATTTATATCGTAAATTTGCAAATATTGAAACAAGCAAATGAAATAAATAATAAAGTATGACAAATGATTTTTTTTTGTATTTGTTATATATCACATTAATTTGTTTTTGTGCAAATGGTATTTTACGCCACACAACAGTTTTTCTGTTATATGGTGGCGACCAATTTTAAATGGTGGAGGAGAGAACTCGGTTACAACGTACAAGGATAGAGACCACTGGTTATCTGCAAGTAAAATCGGCAAACTTTCTCACTGGTTATCTGCAAGTAAAATCGGCAAACTTTCTCACAAAATCAGCCTAGGTTTCAGCTATGCTCGGACCTGCGCTGACAAGAAGTAAGAGATTTCATGGTTCAAAGTACAATGCTCTAACATCTTGGCCACGGAGCCACTGGAACAGCATCCGGCTAATTTTGCAATTCCATCATTTTAGTATGTAACTTTATGATATTTTTAGTTGTCGTCTACTTCATTCAAGTATACAACAGTTGATATAAAAAAAATCGGAGAGGGTTGGAAGAAGAAAGGAGGTATAACCACTTATGTTCATTTCATCAATGGCTGTCAGCTGTTTGTAACAATGGGTGAAGTGACTTCGGTAGATGTACACATATGTATATTTTGTAGCCAAAACTGGTCCAAAACGCAAGAACATATTGTAGAATACCTTGCCTCTTTTGCAGGCAAAAAATAATAATTTTTTTTTAACATTTTACATATGAAAAGGACTAGATGAGAAAATAAAGAGGTCATCTATTACTGTTTATAATGTTTTTGATAGATTTGTTTATAAGTGAAGTTTAATTAGGAAAAACTGATTCGGTACTAGCAGAGGGTGACTCCGTAGAGAAGATATGGTGCTGTAACTTTTCTTCCACTTTTGCCATTATCTCAGAAAACTAGAATAGAGGGAAACCATCATAGGCATAAATAATCAACAAATGAATATTTAGATTTAGGCTCACAGGACCCCAGTTTTCAGGAGTTATGGCCCCTTAGGTAATTAAACTTTCTAATGGCGAAACCGGAGTGGTGGGCGACTATAGGTTTTGACTGTATCAATTTGTCGGTCCATGTAGTTCATGCTCACCATTTCCTTAATAATTCTGTTTTAATTGAAAGCACCTTTAAAGGCCTAAAACTGTAAAACAGGTAGATACTGTTCTTGGTCAGGTAAGACTGACACAGGTAGACACTACCTGGTCAGGTAAGACAGTAACACAAGTAGATACTTTTCCTGGTCAGGTAAGACTGTAAGACAGGTAAAGACTGTTCCTGCTCAGGTAAGACAGTAACACAGAGACTGTTCCTGATCAGGTAAGACTGATGCAGGTATTGACTGTTCCTGTTCAGGTAAGACAGTAACATGGAGACTGTTCCTGATCAGGTAAGACTGATACAGGTAGTTACTGTTCCTGGTCAGGTAAGACAGTAACACAGGTAGAGCCTGTTCCTGGTCAGGTAAGACAGTAACACAGGTAGATACTGTTCTTGGTTAGGTAAGACCTAAGACTTTTATACAGGTAGATACTGTTCCTGCACAGGTAAGACAATAACATAGGTAGCCTAGAGAGTGTTCCTGGTCTGGTAAGGCTCAAGACTGTTATACAGGTAGATATTGTTCCTGCTCAGGTAAGACAGGAACCCAGATAGTAACTGTTCCTGCTCAGGTAAGACAATAACAAAGGTACCCTAGAGAGTGTTCCTGCTCAAGTAAGGCTCAAGACTGTTATACAGGTAGAGACTGTTACTGGTCAGGTAAGACTATAACACAGATAGAGGCTATTCCTGTTCAGGTGAGACAGTAAAACAGGTAGAGAGAGCCTGTTCTTGGTCAGGTAAAAAATAAAATATGAAAATAAAGTCTCATTTGTTTATTATATCTCATTTCTTTTTTTTCTTCTCAATGTACAGTTGTAGGCCTTAGCCAAACATATCATATTTGGTGTTTTACAGAGAACAGACTTATAATGTTACATTAATTGGATAATCCTTCATCATTTTACCATCCAGAAGAAAAACACTTTTACTATATTGTTTACTTTGTTGATAATCAATGTATCACATTTTTATTATCATTTGGCCCAGCACAATGGTAATTTTACACATGGGCGGGTTTTAACTGTACTGTTTTCTGCATGACTGCTCTTACTGTAAATAATGTCACCGATTTTCTTTCGAGGAGAAAATCTTTTAACCCCTATTAGTCAGAAGAATGTTTGGAATTACCCGTCTACGATAATAAAATACTTTAATTTCGTATGTCATTCCGGATATTTTAATAATCCTTACTTAATGATAAGCACATTGCCTTACTTTGTAAATAAAGTGTGACCAAATTTTCATGCAATAAAATGAAGAGTGAAATATGCAAAAAGTCTATAAAAAAGGAATTATATATACATGATTGATATATATATATATAAACACATGCACATACTAGTCATGTATCAGTAGTCATGATATTTTTGATCACAGGATAGATACCTGTAAGACAGGTAGGTTATTTGTATTACCTGTGTACCTGTTAAAAGGTAAACCAAGGCTCTGTTACCTTTAAGTTCAATCCTATATCATTCTGAAAGCAAACACATAAAGCTATAAATATGGTATTTATAATCAATCTGAAAAATGGATTCTTAGAGAATTGAGGTCTTCAAAGGAGTGCAGGGTGCCCTGTGTACCTCTATAACAGGTAGGAGTTTCTGCTTCAATGCACGCTCATCAAGTATTGGAATTTCATGTTTTTATATATATATATATATATCTATATACATGTAAATATTTCTTGTACATAATGTCAGTTGAGTTATTCATTCTATGCAGGAACAATCACATGGTGTAATTCTTTTATTACAAAGATCTACTTGACATTTCAGTTTCCAAATCATAGTCAACATTCCTAATGCGTAAGAATGTATTGTTGTTTATTCATAGCGTTAGCGGACACTTTAAAAATAGTAAGAAAAGAAGACATTGAAACTGATGTTTAGTTATTCAACCTGTATTTACTGTAAGGAGTCTCATGTTTACAGAAATATGTCAATAAGGGTCATGCATATATAGGGCCTATGTATAGTAATAATAATTTCTTGATCAGGAAATAGAAGCAAAGTAATTAGTACATGTATATTGTTTACAAGGAAATTGACACTATTTTCATTCAAGTCAGTGTTTAAATATATATATATATTTTATTATATATATATATATATATATATATATATATATATATATATATATATATATAAAAATAAATATATATATAAAGTAGCATTCATAAAATTTAAATACATTCCTCAGGTAATGTTTAAACTTATACAGAACATTAACGCTGCTTCAACCGTCACATATTCAGAGGCACAGGTGTAAAATTAAGACTTACTCGACAGATTTTGGTTCTTACTATGTTGTCTGCATATTAAACACGTTGACCATGGTGCGAAAACGACAGTCGGATAACTTGATGAAGTAGTAAAGAGCCAAACTAATGCGTAAATGTGTTGTAAACTTCAAATGTGGTAGATTTTTAGTGTGTTACTATAAATAGAAGTCAAGGATGTATTGTTAGTGTATCATATTGTCGCACCTGTATAATTTTTTGTTGTTTTCATTGATTCGTACAGGTAAGAGAAGAATTTATTGATACAAATATCTGTGATTTAAAACAAACATATATGATATATCAAAAACAACAAGAAACTGTTTAAAAGTGTGTTACAACTTGGTCCATTGAAGTCTTGATCTTGAACACATTCAGCTCTGAAAAATGATAGACTCTACTTTGAACAATAGGTAATCTTCACTTAAGTAGAACAGTCATGGTAGTCATTTGACATCAGATAGTCTTCACTGTAACAGAACAGTCGTGGTAGTCATTTGACATCAGATAGTCTTCACTGTAACAGAACAGTCGTGGTAGTCATTTGACATCAGATAGTCTTCACTGTAACAGAACAGTCGTGGTAGTCATTTGACATCAGATAGTCTTCACTGTAACAGAACAGTCATGGTAGTCATTTGACATCAGATAGTCTTCACTGTAACAGAACAGTCATGGTAGTCATTTGACATCAGGTAGTCTTCACTGTAACAGAACAGTCATGGTAGTCATTTGACATCAGATAGTCTTCACGGTAACAGAACAGTCATGGTAGTCATTTGACATCAGGTAGTCTTCACTGTAACAGAATAGTCATGGTAGTCATTTGACATCAGGTAGTCTTGACTTTAGTAGAACAATCATGGTAGTCATTTGACATCAGGTAGTCTTGACTTTAGTAGAACAATCATGGTAGTCATTTGACATCAGGTAGTCTTCACTGTAACAGAACAGTCATGGTAGTCATTTGACATCAGATAGTCTTCACTGTAACAGAACAGTCATGGTAGTCATTTGACATCAGATAGTCTTCACTGTAACAGAACAGTCATGGTAGTCATTTGACATCAGGTAGTCTTGACTTTAGTAGAACAATCATGGTAGTCATTTGACATCAGGTAGTCTTCACTGTAACAGAACAGTCATGGTAGTCATTTGACATCAGGTAGTCTTGACTTTAGTAGAACAATCATGGTAGTCATTTGACATCAGGTAGTCTTCACTGTAACAGAACAGTCATGGTAGTCATTTGACATCAGGTAGTCTTGACTTTAGTAGAACAATCATGGTAGTCATTTGACATCAGGTAGTCTTCACTGTAACAGAACAGTCATGGTAGTCATTTGACATCAGGTAGTCTTGACTTTAGTAGAACAATCATGGTAGTCATTTGACATCAGGTAGTCTTCACTGTAACAGAACAGTCATGGTAGTCATTTGACATCAGGTAGTCTTCACTGTAACAGAACAGTCGTGGTAGTCATTTGACATCAGGTAGTCTTCACTGTAACAGAACAGTCATGGTAGTCATTTGACATCAGATAGTCTTCACTGTAACAGAACAGTCATGGTAGTCATTTGACATCAGGTAGTCTTCACTGTAACAGAACAGTCATGGTAGTCATTGGACATCAGGTAGTCTTCACTTGAGTAGAACAGTCATGGTAGTCATTTGACATCAGGTAGTCTTGACTTTAGTAGAACAATCATGGTAGTCATTTGCCATCAGGTAGTCTTGACTTTAGTAGAACATTCATGGTAGTCATTGGACATCAGGCAGTCTTCACTTTAATAGATCAGTTGTGGTAGTTATTGGAAATCAGGTAGTCTTCACTTTAGTAGAACAGTTGTGGTAGTCATTGGAGTGATTGGACATCAGGTAGTCTTCACTTTCGTTGAACAATCATGGTTGTCATTGGAAATCAAGTGGACTTCACTTTAGTAGAACAGTCATGGTAGTCATTGGACATCAGGTAGTCTTCACTCTAACAGAACTGTCATGGTAGTCATTGGACATCAGGTAGTCTTCACTCTAACAGAACTGTCATGGTAGTCATTGGACATCAGGTAGTCTTCACTCTAACAGAACTGTCATGGTAGTCATTGGACATCAGGTAGTCTTCACTTTAAACAGAACTGTCATGGTAGTTATTAAACATCAGGTAGTCTTCACTTTAGAAGAACAGTCATGGTAGTTATTAGACATCAGGTAGTTTTCTTCACTGTAACAGAACAGTCATGGTAGTTATTGGACATCAGGTAGTCTTCACTGTAACAGAACAGTCATGGTAGTCCTTGGACATCAGATAGTCTTCACTTGAGTAGAACAGTCATGGTAGTCATTGGACATCAGGTAGTCTTCACTCTAAAAGAACTGTCATGGTAGTCATTGGACATCAGGTATTCTTCACTTTAGAAGAACAGTCATGGTAGTTATTGGACATCAGGTAGTCTTCACTGTAACAGAACTGTCATGGTAGTCCTTGGACATCAGGTAGTCTTCACTTGAGTAGAACAGTCATGGTAGTCATTGGACATCAGGTAGTCTTCACTTTAACAGAACAGTCATGGTAGTCATTGGACACCAGGTAGTCTTCACATTAACAGAACTGTCATGGTAGTCATTGGACATCAGGTAGTCTTCACTTTAACAGGACTGTCATGGTAGTTATTGGACATCAGGTGGTGTTCACTTTAGTAGAGCAATAATGGTTGTCATTGGAAATCAAGTGGACTTCACTTTAGTAGAACAGTCATGGTAGTCATTGGACATCAGATAGTCTTCACTCTAAAAAAACTGTCATGGTAGTCATTGGACATCAGGTAGTCTTCACTCTAAAAGAACAGTCATGGTTGTCATTGGACATTAGGTAGTTTTCACTTTAGTAGAACAGTCTTGGTAATCATTGGACATCAGGTAGTCTTCACTCTAAAAGAACTGTCATGGTTGTCATTGGACATTAGGTAGTTTTCACTTTAGTAGAACAGTCTTGGTAATCATTGGACATCAGGTAGTCTTCACTCTAAAAGAACTGTCATGGTTGTCATTGGACATTAGGTAGTTTTCACTTTAGTAGAACAGTCTTGGTAATCATTGGACATCAGGTAGTCTTCACTTTAGTACTACGGTCATGGTAGTTATTGGACATCAGGTAGTCTTCACTCTGACAGAACAGTCATGGTAGTCATTTTACATAAAGTAGTCTTCACTTTAACAGAAACAGTTGTAGTAGTCATTGGACATCAGGTAGTCTTCACTGTAACAGAACAGTCATGGTAGTTATTAAACATCAGGTAGTCTTCACTTTAACAGAACTGTCATGGTAGTCATTGGACATCAGGTAGTCTTCACTCTAGCAGAACTGTCATGGTAGTCATTGGACATCAGGTAGTCTTCACTCTAACAGAACTGTCATGGTAGTCATTGGACATCAGGTAGTCTTCACTCTAACAGAACTGTCATGGTAGTCATTGGACATCAGGTAGTCTTCACTTTAACAGAACTGTCATGGTAGTTATTAAACATCAGGTAGTCTTCACTTTAGAAGAACAGTCATGGTAGTTATTGGACATCAGGTAGTTTTCTTCACTGTAACAGAACAGTCATGGTAGTTATTGGACATCAGGTAGTCTTCACTGTAACAGAACAGTCATGGTAGTCCTTGGACATCAGATAGTCTTCACTCTAACGGAACTGTCATGGTAGTCATTGGACATCAGGTAGTCTTCACTTGAGTAGAACAGTCATGGTAGTCATTGGATATCAGGTAGTCTTCACTGTTACAGAACAGTCATGGTAGTCATTGGACATCAGGTAGTCTTCACTCTAACAGAACTGTCATGGTAGTCATTGGACATCAGGTAGTCTTCACTCTAACAGAACTGTCATGGTAGTCATTGGACATCAGGTAGTCTTCACTCTAACAGAACTGTCATGGTAGTCATTGGACATCAGGTAGTCTTCACTTTAACAGAACTGTCATGGTAGTTATTAAACATCAGGTAGTCTTCACTTTAGAAGAACAGTCATGGTAGTTATTGGACATCAGGTAGTTTTCTTCACTGTAACAGAACAGTCATGGTAGTTATTGGACATCAGGTAGTCTTCACTGTAACAGAACAGTCATGGTAGTCCTTGGACATCAGATAGTCTTCACTCTAACGGAACTGTCATGGTAGTCATTGGACATCAGGTAGTCTTCACTCTAAAAGAACTGTAATGGTAGTCATTGGACATCAGGTATTCTTCACTTTAGAAGAACAGTCATGGTAGTTATTGGACATCAGGTAGTCTTCACTGTAACAGAACTGTCATGGTAGTCCTTGGACATCAGGTAGTCTTCACTTGAGTAGAACAGTCATGGTAGTCATTGGACATCAGGTAGTCTTCACTTTAACAGAACAGTCATGGTAGTCATTGGACATCAGGTAGTCTTCACTTGAGTAGAACAGTCATGGTAGTCATTGGACATCAGGTAGTCTTCACTTTAACAGAACAGTCATGGTAGTCATTGGACATCAGGTAGTCTTCACTTTAACAGAACAGTCATGGTAGTCATTGGACATCAGGTAGTCTTCACTTTAACAGAACAGTCATGGTAGTCATTGGACATCAGGTAGTCTTCACTTGAGTAGAACAGTCATGGTAGTCATTGGACATCAGGTAGTCTTCACTTGAGTAGAACAGTCATGGTAGTCATTGGACATCAGGTAGTCTTCACTTGAGTAGAACAGTCATGGTAGTCATTGGACATCAGGTAGTCTTCACTTGAGTAGAACAGTCATGGTAGTCATTGGACATCAGGTAGTCTTCACTTTAACAGAACAGTCATGGTAGTCATTGGACATCAGGTAGTCTTCACTTTAACAGAACAGTCATGGTAGTCATTGGACATCAGGGTAGTCTTCACTTTAACAGAACAGTCATGGTAGTCATTGGACATCAGGTAGTCTTCACTCTAACAGAACAGTCATGGTAGTCATTGGACATCAGGTAGTCTTCACTTAACAGAACTGTCATGGTAGTCATTGGACATCAGGTAGTCTTCACTTGAGTAGAACAGTCATGGTAGTCATTGGACATCAGGTAGTCTTCACTTTTAACAGAACAGTCATGGTAGTCATTGGACATCAGGTAGTCTTCACTTTAACAGAACAGTCATGGTAGTCATTGGACATCAGGTAGTCTTCACTTTAACAGAACAGTCATGGTAGTCATTGGACATCAGGTGGTCTTCACTCTAACAGAACAGTCATGGTAGTCATTGGACATCAGGTAGTCTTCACTTTAACAGAACTGTCATGGTAGTCATTGGACATCAGGTAGTCTTCACTTTAACAGAACAGTCATGGTAGTCATTGGACATCAGGTAGTCTTCACTTGAGTAGAACAGTCATGGTAGTCATTGGACATCAGGTAGTCTTCACTTTAACAGAACTGTCATGGTAGTTATTAAACATCAGGTAGTCTTCACTTTAGAAGAACAGTCATGGTAGTTATTAGACATCAGGTAGTTTTCTTCACTGTAACAGAACAGTCATGGTAGTTATTGGACATCAGGTAGTCTTCACTGTAACAGAACAGTCATGGTAGTCCTTGGACATCAGATAGTCTTCACTTGAGTAGAACAGTCATGGTAGTCATTGGACATCAGGTAGTCTTCACTCTAAAAGAACTGTCATGGTAGTCATTGGACATCAGGTATTCTTCACTTTAGAAGAACAGTCATGGTAGTTATTGGACATCAGGTAGTCTTCACTGTAACAGAACTGTCATGGTAGTCCTTGGACATCAGGTAGTCTTCACTTGAGTAGAACAGTCATGGTAGTCATTGGACATCAGGTAGTCTTCACTTTAACAGAACAGTCATGGTAGTCATTGGACACCAGGTAGTCTTCACATTAACAGAACTGTCATGGTAGTCATTGGACATCAGGTAGTCTTCACTTTAACAGGACTGTCATGGTAGTTATTGGACATCAGGTGGTGTTCACTTTAGTAGAGCAATAATGGTTGTCATTGGAAATCAAGTGGACTTCACTTTAGTAGAACAGTCATGGTAGTCATTGGACATCAGATAGTCTTCACTCTAAAAAAACTGTCATGGTAGTCATTGGACATCAGGTAGTCTTCACTCTAAAAGAACAGTCATGGTTGTCATTGGACATTAGGTAGTTTTCACTTTAGTAGAACAGTCTTGGTAATCATTGGACATCAGGTAGTCTTCACTCTAAAAGAACTGTCATGGTTGTCATTGGACATTAGGTAGTTTTCACTTTAGTAGAACAGTCTTGGTAATCATTGGACATCAGGTAGTCTTCACTCTAAAAGAACTGTCATGGTTGTCATTGGACATTAGGTAGTTTTCACTTTAGTAGAACAGTCTTGGTAATCATTGGACATCAGGTAGTCTTCACTTTAGTACTACGGTCATGGTAGTTATTGGACATCAGGTAGTCTTCACTCTGACAGAACAGTCATGGTAGTCATTTTACATAAAGTAGTCTTCATTTTAACAGAACAGTTGTAGTAGTCATTGGACATCAGGTAGTCTTCACTGTAACAGAACAGTCATGGTAGTTATTAAACATCAGGTAGTCTTCACTTTAACAGAACTGTCATGGTAGTCATTGGACATCAGGTAGTCTTCACTCTAGCAGAACTGTCATGGTAGTCATTTGGACATCAGGTAGTCTTCACTCTAACAGAACTGTCATGGTAGTCATTGGACATCAGGTAGTCTTCACTCTAACAGAACTGTCATGGTAGTCATTGGACATCAGGTAGTCTTCACTTTAACAGAACTGTCATGGTAGTTATTAAACATCAGGTAGTCTTCACTTTAGAAGAACAGTCATGGTAGTTATTGGACATCAGGTAGTTTTCTTCACTGTAACAGAACAGTCATGGTAGTTATTGGACATCAGGTAGTCTTCACTGTAACAGAACAGTCATGGTAGTCCTTGGACATCAGATAGTCTTCACTCTAACGGAACTGTCATGGTAGTCATTGGACATCAGGTAGTCTTCACTTGAGTAGAACAGTCATGGTAGTCATTGGATATCAGGTAGTCTTCACTGTTACAGAACAGTCATGGTAGTCATTGGACATCAGGTAGTCTTCACTCTAACAGAACTGTCATGGTAGTCATTGGACATCAGGTAGTCTTCACTCTAACAGAACTGTCATGGTAGTCATTGGACATCAGGTAGTCTTCACTCTAACAGAACTGTCATGGTAGTCATTGGACATCAGGTAGTCTTCACTTTAACAGAACTGTCATGGTAGTTATTAAACATCAGGTAGTCTTCACTTTAGAAGAACAGTCATGGTAGTTATTGGACATCAGGTAGTTTTCTTCACTGTAACAGAACAGTCATGGTAGTTATTGGACATCAGGTAGTCTTCACTGTAACAGAACAGTCATGGTAGTCCTTGGACATCAGATAGTCTTCACTCTAACGGAACTGTCATGGTAGTCATTGGACACATCAGGTAGTCTTCACTCTAAAAGAACTGTAATGGTAGTCATTGGACATCAGGTATTCTTCACTTTAGAAGAACAGTCATGGTAGTTATTGGACATCAGGTAGTCTTCACTGTAACAGAACTGTCATGGTAGTCCTTGGACATCAGGTAGTCTTCACTTGAGTAGAACAGTCATGGTAGTCATTGGACATCAGGTAGTCTTCACTTTAACAGAACAGTCATGGTAGTCATTGGACATCAGGTAGTCTTCACTTGAGTAGAACAGTCATGGTAGTCATTGGACATCAGGTAGTCTTCACTTTAACAGAACAGTCATGGTAGTCATTGGACATCAGGTAGTCTTCACTTTAACAGAACAGTCATGGTAGTCATTGGACATCAGGTAGTCTTCACTTTAACAGAACAGTCATGGTAGTCATTGGACATCAGGTAGTCTTCACTTGAGTAGAACAGTCATGGTAGTCATTGGACATCAGGTAGTCTTCACTTGAGTAGAACAGTCATGGTAGTCATTGGACATCAGGTAGTCTTCACTTGAGTAGAACAGTCATGGTAGTCATTGGACATCAGGTAGTCTTCACTTGAGTAGAACAGTCATGGTAGTCATTGGACATCAGGTAGTCTTCACTTGAGTAGAACAGTCATGGTAGTCATTGGACATCAGGTAGTCTTCACTTTAACAGAACAGTCATGGTAGTCATTGGACATCAGGTAGTCTTCACTTTAACAGAACAGTCATGGTAGTCATTGGACATCAGGTAGTCTTCACTTTAACAGAACAGTCATGGTAGTCATTGGACATCAGGTAGTCTTCACTCTAACAGAACAGTCATGGTAGTCATTGGACATCAGGTAGTCTTCACTTTAACAGAACTGTCATGGTAGTCATTGGACATCAGGTAGTCTTCACTTGAGTAGAACAGTCATGGTAGTCATTGGACATCAGGTAGTCTTCACTTTAACAGAACAGTCATGGTAGTCATTGGACATCAGGTAGTCTTCACTTTAACAGAACAGTCATGGTAGTCATTGGACATCAGGTAGTCTTCACTCTAACAGAACAGTCATGGTAGTCATTGGACATCAGGTAGTCTTCACTTTAACAGAACAGTCATGGTAGTCATTGGACATCAGGTAGTCTTCACTCTAACAGAACAGTCATGGTAGTCATTGGACATCAGGTAGTCTTCACTTTAACAGAACAGTCATGGTAGTCATTGGACATCAGGTAGTCTTCACTTTAACAGAACAGTCATGGTAGTCATTGGACATCAGGTAGTCTTCACTTTAACAGAACAGTCATGGTAGTCATTGGACATCAGGTGGTCTTCACTCTAACAGAACAGTCATGGTAGTCATTGGACATCAGGTAGTCTTCACTTTAACAGAACTGTCATGGTAGTCATTGGACATCAGGTAGTCTTCACTTTAACAGAACAGTCATGGTAGTCATTGGACATCAGGTAGTCTTCACTTGAGTAGAACAGTCATGGTAGTCATTGGACATCAGGTAGTCTTCACTTTAACAGAACTGTCATGGTAGTCATTGGACATCAGGTAGTCTTCACTTTAACAGAACTGTCATGGTAGTCATTGGACATCAGGTAGTCTTCACTTTAACAGAACAGTCATGGTAGTCATTGGACATCAGGTAGTCTTCACTTGAGTAGAACAGTCATGGTAGTCATTGGACATCAGGTAGTCTTCACTTTAACAGAACTGTCATGGTAGTCATTGGACATCAGGTAGTCTTCACTTGAGTAGAACAGTCATGGTAGTCATTGGACATCAGGTAGTCTTCACTTTAACAGAACAGTCATGGTAGTCATTGGACATCAGGTAGTCTTCACTTTAACAGAACAGTCATGGTGGTCATTGGACATCAGGTAGTCTTCACTTTAACAGAACAGTCATGGTAGTCATTGGACATCAGGTAGTCTTCACTCTAACAGAACTGTCATGGTAGTCATTGGACATCAGGTAGTCTTCACTTTAACAGAACTGTCATGGTAGTCATTGGACATCAGGTAGTCTTCACTTTAACAGAACAGTCATGGTAGTCATTGGACATCAGGTAGTCTTCACTTGAGTAGAACAGTCATGGTAGTCATTGGACATCAGGTAGTCTTCACTTTAACAGAACAGTCATGGTAGTCATTGGACATCAGGTAGTCTTCACTTTAACAGAACTGTCATGGTAGTCATTGGACATCAGGTAGTCTTCACTTTAACAGAACAGTCATGGTAGTCATTGGACATCAGGTAGTCTTCACTTGAGTAGAACAGTCATGGTAGTCATTGGACATCAGGTAGTCTTCACTTTAACAGAACTGTCATGGTAGTCATTGGACATCAGGTAGTCTTCACTTGAGTAGAACAGTCATGGTAGTCATTGGACATCAGGTAGTCTTCACTTGAGTAGAACAGTCATGGTAGTCATTGGACATCAGGTAGTCTTCACTTTAACAGAACAGTCATGGTAGTCATTGGACATCAGGTAGTCTTCACTTGAGTAGAACAGTCATGGTAGTCATTGGACATCAGGTAGTCTTCACTTGAGTAGAACAGTCATGGTAGTCATTGGACATCAGGTAGTCTTCACTTGAGTAGAACAGTCATGGTAGTCATTGGACATCAGGTAGTCTTCACTTGAGTAGAACAGTCATGGTAGTCATTGGACATCAGGTAGTTTTCACTTGAGTAGAACAGTCATGGTAGTCATTGGACATCAGGTAGTCTTCACTTTAACAGAACAGTCATGGTAGTCATTGGACATCAGGTAGTCTTCACTTTAACAGAACTGTCATGGTAGTCATTGGACATCAGGTAGTCTTCACTTTAACAGAACTGTCATGGTAGTCATTGGACATCAGGTAGTTTTCACTTTAACAGGACTGTCATGGTAGTTATTGGACTTCAGGTGGTGTTCACTTTAGTAGAGCAATAATGGTAGTCATTGGACAGTTGATTAAACCCACCTTGGACATCAGGTAGTCTTCACTTTAGTAGAACTGTCATGGTAGTCATTGGACATCAGATAGTCTCCACTGTAACAGAACAGTCGTGGTAGTCATTGGACATCACAAAGTTTTCACTTTAGTTGACAGTCGTGGTAGTCATTGGACATCAGGTAGTCTTTACTGTAACAGAACAGTCGTGGTAGTCATTGGACATCAGGTAGTCTTCACTTTAGTAGAACAGTCATGGTAGTCATTGGACATCAGGTAGTCTTCACTGTTACAGAACAGTCATGGTAGTCATTGGACATCAGGTAGTCTTCACTTTAGTAGAACAGTCATGGTAGTCATTGGACATCAGGTAGTCTTTACTGTAACAGAACAGTCGTGGTAGTCATTGGACATCAGGTAGTTTTCACTGTAACAGAACAGTCGTGGTAGTCCTTGGACATCAGGTAGTCTTCACTGTAACAGAACAGTTGTGGTAGTCATTGGACATCAGTTAGTCTTCACTGTAACAGAACAGTCATGGTTGTCATTGGACATCAGGTAGTCTTCACTGTAACAGAACAGTCGTGGTAGTCATTGGACATCAGGTAGTCTTCACTGTAACAGAACAGTCATGGTAGTCATTGGACATCAGGTAGTCTTGACTTTGGTAGAACAGTTATGGTAGTCATTGGACATCAGGTAGTCTCCATTGTAACAGAACAGTCGTGGTAGTCATTGGACATCACAAAGTTTTCACTTTAGTTGACAGTCGTGGTAGTCATTGGACATCAGGTAGTCTTCACTGTAACAGAACAGTCGTGGTAATCATTGGACATCATGAAGTCTTCACTTTAGTAGAACAGTTGTGGTAGTCATTGGACATCAGGTAGTCTTCACTTTAACAGAACAGTTGTCATAGTCATTGGACATCAAGTGGTCTTCACTTTAGTAGAATAGTCATGGTAGTTATTGGACATCAGGTAGTCTTCACTTTAGTAGAACAGTCATGGTGGTCATTGGACATCAGGTAATTTTCACTGTAACAGAACTGTCATGCCAGTCATTGGACATCAGGTAGTTTTCACTTTAGTAGAACAGTTCTTGTAGTCATTGGACATTAGGTACTCTTCACTCAAACAGAGCATTCGTGGTAGTCATTGGACTTCTGGTAGTCTTCACTCTAACATAAAGTCATGGTAGTTATTGGACATCATGTGGTGTTCACTCTAGTAGAGCAATAATGGTTGTCATTGGACATCAGGTGGTCTTCACTTTAACAGAACAGTCATGGTAGTCATTGGACATCACAAAGTCTTCTCTTTAGCAGAACAATCATGGTAGTCATTGGACATCAGGTAGTTTTCACTGTAACAGAATTGTCTTGGCAGTCATTGGACATTAGGTAGTTTTAACTTTTGTAGAACAGTTGTTGTAGTCATTGGACATTAGGTACTCTTCACTCTAACAGAACTGTCGTGGTAGTCATTGGACATCAGGTAGTCTTCACTCTAACAGAACTGTCGTGGTAGTCATTGGACATCAGGTAGTCTTCACTCTGACAGAACAGCCATGGTAGTCATTGGACATCAGGTAGTCTTCACTCTGACAGAACAGTCATGGTAGTCATTGGACATTACGTACTATTCACTCTAACAGAACTGTCGTGGTAGTCATTGGACATCAGGTAGTCTTCACTCTAACAGAACTGTCGTGGTAGTCATTGGACATCAGGTAGTCTTCACTCTGACAGAACAGCCATGGTAGTCATTGGACATCAGGTAGTCTTCACTCTGACAGAACAGCCATGGTAGTCATTTGACATCAAGTAGTCTTCACATTAACAAAACAGTCATGGTAGTTATTAGACATCAGGTATTCTTCACATTAACAAAACAATCATGGTAGTTATTTGACATCAGGTAGTTTTCACTTTAGTAGAACAGTCATGGTAGTTATTGGACATCAAGTGGTCTTCACTTTAGTAGAACAGTCATGGTAGTCATTGGACATCAGGTAGTCTTCACTCTGATACAACAGTCGTGGTAGTTATTGGACATCAGGTAGTCTTCACTTTAGTAGAACAGTCATGGTTGTCATTGGACATCAGGTAGTCTTCACTTAAGTAGAACAGTCATGGTATTCACTGGACATCAGGTAGTCTTCACATTAACAGAAGAGTCATGGTAGTCATTGGACATCAGGTGGTCTTCACTCTAACAGAACTGTCATGGTAGTCATTGGACATCAGGTAGTCTTCACTCTAACAGAACAGTCATGGTAGCTATTGGACATCAGGTAGTGTATTCATTAACAAAACAATCATGGTAGTTTTTTGACATCAGGTAGTCTTGACTTTGGTAGAACAGTAATGGCAGTTATTTGACATCAGGTAGTCTTCACTCTGATAGAACAGTCATGGTAGTCATTGGACATCATGTAGTCTTCACTGTAACAGAACAGTCATGGTAGTAATTGGACCTCAGGTAGACTTCACTTTAGTAGAATAATCATGATAGTCATTGAACATCCGGTAGTCTTCACAATAAGAAAACAGTTATGGCAGTCATTGGACATCATGTAGTCTTCACAATAACAAAACAGCCATGGTAGTCATTGGACAGGTAGTGTTCACATTAACAAAACAATCATGGTAGTTTTTTCTTCACTTTAGTAGAACAGTCATGGTAGTTATTGGACATCAGGCATTCTTTACTCTGATAGAACAGTTGTGGTAGTTATTGGACATCTGGTAGTCTTCACTGTAACAGAACAGTGATGGTAGTCAATGGACATCAGGTAGTCTTTACTTTAGTAGAACAGTCATGGTAGTCACTGAACATCAGGTAGTCTTCACTTTAAAAGAACAGTCATGGTAGTCATTTGACACCAGGTAGTCTTCAGTTTAGTAGAACAGTCATGGTAGTCATTGGACATCAGGTAGTCTTCACTTTAACAGAACAGTCATGGTAGTCATTTGACACCAGGTAGTCTTCAGTTTAGTAGAACAGTCATGGTAGTCATTGGACATCAGGTAGTCTTCTCTGTAACAGAACAGTCATGGTAGTCACTGAACATCAGGTAGTCTTCACTTTAAAAGAACAGTCATGGTAGTTATTGGACATCAGGTAGTCTTCAGTTTAGTAGAACAGTCATGGTAGTCATTGGACATCAGGTAGTCTTCTCTGTAACAGAACAGTCATGGTAGTCATTGGACATCAGGTAGTCTTCACTGTAACAGAACAGTCATGGTAATCATTGGACATCATGAAGTCTTCACTTTAGTAGAACAGTTGTGGTAGTCATTGGACATCAGGTAGTCTTCACTTTAACAGAACAGTTGTCATAGTCATTGGACATCAAGTGGTCTTCAGTTTAGTAGAACAGTCATGGTAGTCATTGGACCTCAGGTAGTCTTCAGTTTAGTAGAACAGTCATGGTAGTCATTTGACATCAGGTAGTCTTCACTGTAACAGAACAGTCATGGTAGTCATTGGACATCAGGTAGTCTTCACTTTAGTAAAACAGTCATGGTAGTTACTGGACATCAGGTAGTCTTCACTTTAGTAAAACAGTCGTGGTAGTCACTGGACAGTTAATTAAACCCACCTTCTAGAGACGCACACATTTCAGTGGTAGATGGGGTGGTCTCTGAAGTCAGGTTCCACTGTAGCCCACTCCAAAATTTGTGTCAGATTTGCCAGTTTTCACTGTATTAGAAGGTGATGAATAATTTGTACATTCATCATTTATAAGTACAAGAAACACAATATGCAAATTAATTTGATTATCTTGACAAAGTATATTCACACGCATCAGACAGAAATTTTAGAAGTGTAAACAAAATACATGTATGACTTTGCTTTTGGTTAAAGCCATCTCCTGACTTGTAGGAGCAAAATTATCAAACAAGAACATTTGAATCCTTGTGGTAAGAGACTAGAAGTCTTAACCAGACACTTTCCACTTCATGCACTTAGGATGAAATCTCTTTGTTCTTTCAACACATTCATGTAAGATTCCATTAATCATGCTATACCTCAGTTATCTCCCTTTAATGCTTTCTATTTGTCATTTTTATGTTTTCTATGCTTGAGATTTTGACATTTATCTACTTAATCAAAGTTAATTTGTAAACATCACACACTCTCTCTCTCTCTCTCTCTCTCTCTCTCGCACACAATCAGAAATCTCAAGAGTTGAACATTGTTGTTCACTGCTATCAGATAAGGTATAAATTACACTTGAAAAATAGTGTTTGTGACATTCTATTATGAAAATACTTTCTGATTTGATTTGACTTGACCAACTGTTTTACACTGACCAAACCTTGTACTGGTGAGACAAGTTTGACTACAGTAAAACCTGCTTTACAGACCACCTGTGTATAAAGACCACTTGGTCAGAAAGACTGTTTTTGCTGTCCCAATAGTACTATTTGTGTACAAATCAACCTGTATATAAAGACCACCTCCCTATAAAGACTGTACATAGCACAGGTCAAAATTTGTAGCACTTCACCTAAAGCTGATGACGTCTCAATCTAAGTGAAAAATTATTGACGGGATGTAAAACAACAAACAAACAAAGTTCAATTTTAAATCTCATTTGAAAGATGTATTCCAGATGAACACAGACCTCTCATGTGGAATATTTGTTCCAAGTAAGAGATGACCCCGGGTCTCAGTTTTTTAGAATTACCAGAAAGAAAGAAGTGAGAAATTTTTTAGTAAATATCATTTATTTTGTTAGGGGTTTGGCACAGTAGCAGTCCATTCATGAGTTAGTCACAGTAGTGACCTAACAGAAAAACATAGATCCTCCACTTGCTGCCCTGTTGCTATAAACAAAACCTTGAATTAGGGTACAGTGAAACCTATCTTTAAAGAACACCTTTTTGTCTTTTGAGACCACATTTTGAAATCCATTCAGCTAACTATCTCTGTACATCACTTTAGACCACAATAGATCAGTCTAAACAATAGAAAAGAGAGTACCATCTAGAAATTTAGGGGTGAAAGGGCTAAGATTATTTCTATCCTGGATTGCTCTAATTGTGAGGGATCTTATTGTCTGTGGTTTTATATTTCTCCTAATACATTTTCATATGAAAATGTTCATATTTGAAGGCGGATACTTCACCTGTCAGTTGAGTTGGTTCTGGAACTAAAGTGGGTGTGGAAATGCTATTTTGATATCAACTCATCAATCCCTGAAAAACAATGGACTCTTCTGTAAATCAATGACTTAGACCAATCCAAATATGTTTTTAAGGGGTGAATAAGTTAATTAATTATTAATTTAATGAAATACTGTATACCTGGAAATTTTCACTCCTGTTTCAAATTTTCTTTATTTTCGTCCTTAGAGGAGAGGTCGAATATAAAATGAAAGCAAACTCTTCAAGCTAATTTATTGAAACATAGATATGCATGCCATCTATGAGACTTAATGGTGGTTTAGGGCAAATTGAAGATGGTGTGAATGTGTTTTATGTAGTAAAAGGGCGAAAATAAACAGGGGCGTTTTTTTTTCTACTATTTTCGACTGATTACATGTATGGGTCCTAAAGTTTATAGTAGAATTGATATGAACATTCCTGTCGTGTACTTAACACCGAGTAATTTATATTCAAGTGGAATTTTATCAAATATGATATTGCTATTATCAATAAATATACGAATACTGATATGGATTCAAATTTGAGGGTAAAGATTACTCAGAACAACATTTGACAAAGTTTTAGTATAAAAGGAGTAGGAGCTTATTCTTCCTCTACAGTCGATTGGTATTATGATAATTTTCGGCAGGCCTATCAAAATACATCAACATACATACAACAGAATTTATCTTGATTTACACGGAGCTTTTTGTTGATCGGGTTACCAACGCTTTGTAAAGGTAAAAATTACAGTACCTATATAATTATATAGATGTACAAATATGTCACATGGCTCATGCCTGTTATGTTGCCATGTAACAGTATTGGGAGCATTGTAATACCTGGGGTGAGGTAAGGTGAACAGTTTTGATACAGTAGAACCTGCCTTACATGAAACCCCCTGTGCTGCTGAAATGTGGTCTAAAAAGACAGGTGCTCTCTTAGAAGAGGTTTTATCTAAAGAATCATTTAACTATGTGGTTTTCAGAATGTGGTCTCAAAAGACAGGTTGTCTTCTATGGCAATGGCCCTCTATGATGGTGGTCTCACAAGACAGATGGTACTCTTTGACATTTGTCTCAAAAGACAGGTTTTACTGTACATGCGTTCATTTACCTCTATACAGTTTTCTCTACAGTTTCATACATCACTTAAATATTTTCCCTCTAATATTAATAATGGTCGCAATTTTTAACCTATAGCCTATACTATGGACTCCTGTACCTCAAACAGCCCAACGTGTGATGACGTGTCTAAGTATATAAGCCTGTACAATGATATTTGTGGTATATTCATCTTGACTGTGTCTGAGTAGGAGTAAAGTTTCTTGTGTTTATTTACAGTAGTTCTGCCAAAATTGTTCAGATATTGCTTGTTCTTTGTTGTTTTACATCCTGCCAATAATTTTTCACTTAAATGGAGACGTCACCAGCTTTAGGTGAAGTACCACAAATTTTGACCAATAATGTGAACTGACACCAATGCGGCAAGGGTTCTTTCTTTGTGTCCACCGTGCCCAGTCTTCAGTTCACTTTGTATACCATGTGCTTGGCCAACGAACAATCATTACAGTGGTATGTCCTGGTATAGGGGGAAGTCACTCTACCACTAGACCAATGTGAGTGCTTGTTTAGATAAAGGGAGACAGTAAGGGGTTAACTCATCACCCCCTGTGATCACATTTAGACTTACCCAAATCAATAAATAGTATGGTCTAATGTCATAATTCAGGAGTGAACAAGTTCATAATTGCATGTAATATTGTAAACATGGAAATATTTCCATGTGTTGTTAATTATGCAATTTTCTCATGCAAACCATACCCATTGGGGTATTTATGCAATGTCACAGTCCTGTATTAAACCACCATTCTTAGCATAACTGCAGGATGGGGGGTGGGGGCTGGAGGGGGTAATTTACACAAAAATTTCTTAATTGCATATTAAGTGTAAATTACCCCCAAGTGTAAATTTCCACATTTACAGTATTATTAAAACATTTCAATTCATACACCCCTGAATTCTGACAGTGGACTTAACCGTTCTTTGAAATGGGCTGGTCCAAATGTGACTTCAGGAACTAATGAGTTAAAGTGCCACAAATTTTAACCTGCGCTTTGTACTCTTAACAAGAGATGTTTATATAGCACTTAGTATTTGAATTTTGAATAATGTTTTATGTCACACTCAACAATTTTTCAGTCATGGTGGCGGCCAGTTTTTAATGGTGGAAGAGAGAACTTGGTTACAATGTACCCGCAAAGAGACCACCTGAGCCTTCTGCAAGTAAACTGGCGAATCTTTCTTACAAAAAATCAGCTTAGATTCCAGCGGGGCTTGAATCTGCACTGACCAAAAGTGAGAGGCTTCATGGTTCAAAACACTATGCTCTACCCACTCGGCCACGGAGGCCCCTATATAGCATTGAGTCAGTGGTCCTAATACCTAGTACCCTAAAGTCGCTCATAGAAGATGTTAAAGAATGTGTGTTTGATAATAAAGAGCCCAAAAACAACTTTCTGTTTCAATTTTTAAAAAATCATAAAAGTTAATATTCGGTGTAATATTCAATTTCTGTTATAGCCAATGGGATGGGAATAGTATTTAAAATGTTTGTATGAAAATCTAAGTTAACACAGAGGTTATGACAAGGCAAATAAATATTATATTTACCTTTGACGATAATTGTTTGAATGAAGATAAAGACTTGGTCAGGAAAGACAGTTTTTCTTTTCACAACATAATCTTTATTTGACCTAGTTTTGACTGTGGCTTTACAAATCTGGTATGTGAATCCACGATTTTGTCATTTTCCATATCTCAAGTAAAGGATCTTTCTAAATTCTTTGAATGTTTTCTTTTCTAACAACAAAAACAAACACAATGAAATTTCTTCAGATTCAATAATCTTCATATAAATGATGTACAGTGGATACTGTCTTGTCGGACCACTGTCATAGAAGACAATCTGTCTGGTGATATCACTGTCTTCAATGACAGTGTTCTTCTATAACAGTGAACTCAGATCACAAGACAGATGGTCATCTATGACAGTGTTCTTCTATAACAGTGAACTCAGATCACAAGACAGATGGTCATCTATGACAGTGTTCTTCTATAACAGTGAACTTAGATCACAAGGCAGATGGCCATCTGTGACAGTGTTCTTCTATAACAGTGAACTCAGACCACAAGGCAGATGGCCATCTGTGACAGTGTTCTTCTATAACAGTGAACTTAGATCACAAGACAGATGGTCATCTATGACAGTGTTCTTCTATAACAGTGAACTCAGATCACAAGGCAGATGGCCATCTGTGACAGTGTTCTTCTATAACAGTGAACTTAGATCACAAGACAGGTCGGTCTTCTATGCAGTGGTCTCACAACAGGTGGTCTTCTATGGCAGTGGTCTTCAAGACAGGTGGTCTTCTATAACAGTGGTCTCACAAGACAGGTGGTCATCTATAACAGTGGTCTCACAAGAAGTGTGGTCTTCTATGACAGTAGTCTCACAAGACAGGTGGTCTTCTATAACAGTGGTCTCACAAGACAGGTGGTCTTCTATAACAGTGGTCTCACAAGACAGGTGGTCTTCTATAACAGTGGTATCACAAGACAGATGATCTTCTATGACAGTGGTCTCACAAGACAGGTGGTCTTCTGTGTCTGTTCTCATGAGACAGGTGGTCTTCTGTGACAGTGGACCTCAGGATAGGCAATTTTCTATGACATTGGTCTCACAAAACAGGTGATCTTCTATGACAGTGGTCTCACAAGACAGGTGATTTTCTATGACAGTGGTCTCACAAGACAGGTGATCTTCTATGACAGTGGTCTCACAAGACAGATGATCTTCTATGACAGTGGTCTCACAAGACATGTTTCACTGTACTTCTTCTTTCTTAAGGTTAACTCATCACCCCCTGTGGTCACATTTAGACTCACCCAAATTAATAAATAGTACAGTCTACTGTCATAATTCAGGAGTGAACAAGTTCATATTGCATGTAAAATGATCATAACATTTTGATTCTAAATCATACACCCCTGAATTCTGATAGTGGACTTAATCTTTCTTTGAAATGGACAGGTCCAAATGTGACTTCGGGGTTTGATGAGTCACTAACTTGTTCACATTACAATTAAAACCATGGCACATGATAACATGCTCAGTGCTATACAACCATTTGTTTACCTGCACAAAATCTTCCATTTCTGCTGCTCAAAGAAAAATTCATTAAATCAAGTATGTCTTTTTTTTTTTTTTTAAATTGATACTTATTGTGGGGAAAAATAATATTTTTTTAAAAAGAATAATTGTCTGTTTTGTATTGGAAGGTGTTATTAACACTTTTTTTCTTTATAATTGGAAACATCGTCATATATATTTAGATATAGATTAATTGTAGGCCTACATTTCCCATATTGAATGAGTGACAAGAATATCAATGAAATTCCCTGAATGATTTGTTATCAAGTATATCCCACATTTTAAATCAGAACTTTAATTCTCTATGTATACACCTGAAAGGTAAACGTTGTCAAAAGATTTAAGTTGAAGATTTTGTTGAACTATTACCTATAAAACCCAACTAGACCACATGTTACGATAATCGTGAAAATAAAGATAGTTTTCACATCAGCAGCAACAACAAATTGTAAATAGTTTCAGTTACATTGCAATAGTTCATCAGATAGTTGTTTGGAATCATAGAAATGTTAAGAAAGGGAGATAACTCTGTGTAGACTATTGTTAATGAAAAAGAAAAACAATTTCACCTCGGCTTCATGACTTTGTTATGCCTGGTTTATTTAGCTTAATTTATGTAGACTTTCACTCAGGTGTAAACATTCCACTGCAATGAACAGTAGGTGTCAGAAAATTTGCTGTGTCCTGTTTTAACTTATTTAAATCATCTGAAATGAATAAAGTTATTTTGTATTTTGTCATTCATAATTGACAATAGACATATACAGTAAAACGTCGTTATACTTCCACCGTTTGTTCAACCCAAATTTGGCATTAAAAAGGACGTTAGCGATAAGTTGAGGGAAACCTAAATGAAATTACAAAATGTATAGGGAAAATTTTAAAAGTGGACTTTCAAAAATTGTGGCGCAAAGCGAAGTGGCAATTGCAACATGGGGCTTTATAAAGAGGTTTTACTGTATAGTGGAATCTCGTTATCTTGAAATTGGATGAGTTGAAATTCCAGATAATACAAAGTTGAAGAGCCTGTCCTGATTTTAAATATGTTACAAAACAATATGCTAATTAAATTTATGTTTTTCTAAAATTCCGTATACCTTGAAGATAATGCAATTATCTCATCTATTTTGAGATAACGAGGTTCCACTGTATGTAAGTTTTGATTTGATCATTTGGAGTCACTGTCATGATGGCCATCTGTAGGATACTTATTTCAAGTTATCTATTTGAATTAAAATTAAGGATATTTAAAAAAAAAAAAAAATCTGATGAAATTGATTTTAACATCAAGTTCACATACAGGGTTCAGTGGAACTTGTCTAGATAGATCACCCCATCTGAAAACTAAAATGTGGTCTCTCAAGACAGGTGGTCTCTCAAAAGAGTTTTTATTCCAAAGATTATTTGACTAAGTGGTTTTTAAATTGTGGGCTCAAAAGACAGGTGTTTTTTTTATGAGAGTGGACTTTCAAGACAGGTTCCGCTTTACATATTCATGAGGGTATATTAAAAAAATGGATGTTGATTGTAAAGGACAGTGTCTTGGTGCTATGGGTTCATAGTTATATAAGTAATATCACCTATTCGAAAGAGTGATATCACTAACTGGTATTAAAGAGTAAAACGGCGCCCCATACTTAGTGAGTTACTAGATGTCTTCTATATATTAAACATTTTGTTTGGACTTCTGAAATGAACGTTTGAATATTTGTGAACCAATAGTATTTTTTGTTTTATTGATGTTTTATGCCCCACTCAACAATTTTCCAGTTGTATTGTGGTGACCATTTTTTAATGGTAAGGGGAGAGAACCCAGTTACAATATATTCCAGAAGACTACTGGCCTTCTGCAACTAAACTGGCAAATTTTTTCATATCGAATATGCACTGGTAAGAGGTGAGAGACTTCATGGTTTAAATCATACATCCCTAAAGACAAATTTGGACTTTTCTGTGTCATTAATTTTTAGTAGAGTCCATTATTTTCAGGGGTAGATGGGTTAATCCTTCATTACAAGAAACCCTGACTACTAGAATTAGGTATGATTATTTTATAACATTTTATCAAATATTTGAACTGCTCTGGACTCAGACATGAGAAATCATTTTTATTTTTTTTTATCCAGAATTAGATTTTGAAATTTTACACATATGATATACATGTACACGTATATTGTACATTAATACTAGATGGTGGATCCCTCATGCCTGAGTGGTTAGATCATTGCGCTTTGAACCACGGATTTTCTCATTTCTGGTCAGCACAGGTTTGAGTCCCACTTGAACCTAAGCTGATGTTTGTGAGAAAGTTTACCAGTTTACTCGCAGAAGACCGGTGGTCTCTTCCCGGGTACGTTGTAACTGGGCTATCTCCCCCACCATTAAAAACTGGCTGCCACCTTATAACTGAAAATTGTTGAGTGTGGTGATATACACCATTCAGAATTCTATAGACTGTAACCACAGAGTAGCATTATCCAACATATCTATTAAAGGGAAGTAACTCTTGATAATATAGTATTATATTGTAGTATATTTTCCCAGGTAGCATCAGTATTTTGTATTTGATAAGAATATTTTGTTTTATTTTGATATATGTATGCATATTTGTCCATATAAATTTATTGTTTTGTTTTGTTGTTTCTTCAGATCCAGAAAAACCAAGTCAACCTGTTCGTAACATACAAGTATTCAAAATGGCAGACCTACAGGTAAGACAAAGCGACAAATACATGTACTGTCATGTACAGCAGAACCAGTCTTGATTGACCATCCCATCATTCTGCCACCAAAATGTGGTTTCAAAAGACATGTGGTCTCTCAAAAGAGGTTTTATTTAAAGGATTATTTAAGCAGATGGTTTTCACAGGTCTCAGAAAACAGGTGGTCTATTATGAGAGTGGTCTTCCAAGACAGGTTACATAATCATTTAAAAAATATGGGTGGGGTGCTGTAAGGAACTCTTACACATGAACATGTAGTTATATATTAAAGGGGCATTAGCTGTGGTTTTTTTCAAAACATTTTTGTTCTTTTTTTTACTACTTAGATTGATAAACAACAACAAAAAAGAGATAAACACAGGCATAACAATTCTTAAATTCCTATATATTTTGTGAAAATTGCTTGAGAAACTCAGGTTTTGCACTTTTTCAATTGCAATTGATTAACTCAACTTTATCATTTGTATATAAATACAAGTTCTTTTATCCAAATAACTGAGTTCTGAAAAAAAAAACTGTCCTTGACTAAGAAAAACCTTTTCCCACACTTTTTATATGATAGAAGATACAGACAGACTTGTCTATAAAGGCCACTCAAAGGAACAGGCAAAAGTAGCCATTATAGACAGGTGGCCTTTATAAAGAGGTTTATTCATTATAAAAAAAAGTTAACAAAGGTTTTGTTTTCAATGGCCTTTACTGACAGGTGCCCTTGAGGTGGCCTTGAATGCAAGTTTCATTGTACATCTGTGAAATTTATAATAATATGAGCCCATTGAAACTAACTAATGTTTGTTTGTTTAATGTTGTTTAACGTCCCACTCAAGAATCTTTCACCCATATGGAGACGTCACCAAATGTTCTTTAACGTGCCAACACCAACTGCGACACAGGACCTTGATTTTTACTGTCTCATCAGAAGGACAGGAAACCAACCTGCCGCCGGCTGGACTCGAACTCAAGACCTCACGATCAAGAGTCGAGCGTGCTACCAACTGAACCAGGCTGGCTCGAAACTAACTAATTTACAAGATCAAATGCTATTTATATGAAAGAGAAACAAAAGGTGAAATGAGGTTTATCAAATGTTATCAAACTAATTGTGGTCAAGCATGTAGCAATTGTCACATATCATTATCTTAACAACCTCAGCAGAACACTTCGGATTTTAACTAAGATTAATATGTCAACTTAATCAAAAATATATCCTAAATACTGATAGTGAAACTTAGATCAGCACTTTGTATATGCTATATTGGGTTACCTGTGATTAAATCAGGTACAGTGGAACCTATCTTGAGAGGCCATCCGTTTCTGCCACTGAAATGTGGTCTCTCCGAAAAGAGTTTTTATTTACAGAAATATTTGACTGAATGGTTTCAAATTGTGATCTCAAAAGACAGGTTCCACTATTTTATACATATTACTGGTTTTAAGTTATAATACAGTAAAAATGACCTCTTTAGGGACACAAGAAAACCGGTCTTTATGGGGAGGTGGTCTTTATATATAGGTTGATTTTTACACAAAAGGTACTATTGAGGACAGTAAAAAAAAATAGTCTTTGTGACCAGGTAGTCTTTATACACTGGTGGTGACTAAAGCAGGTTTTAGTGAAGTTTTATCCGTAAGTATACAGCCGAACCTGTCTTGAAAGACCACCCCATCTGCCACTGAAGTGTGGTCTTACAAGACAGGTGGTCTCTCAAAAGAGGTTTTATTTAAAGGATTAGGTATTGAGCCAAGTGGTTTGAGAATACAGTCTTAAAAGACAGGTGAATATGATCTTTTATGAAAGTGATCTCTCAAGACAGGTTCCACTGACAGTTCCACTGTATCATGTGTATACTATATTATACTGGCTATTTGTTGGATATGGAAATTGTTAATATCTCCATGAAAAAATATAATTAATTCCTGAGGAAACTGAGGTTTAAATGAAATGGGAGACACTCCACCCACCTCCACAAAAATAAGTAATTAATTGTCAATCTAGGTGAAACTGAGGTTTACAATGATTTTCAAAGGGAGACAACTCCACTACCACCATCTTTAAATGTATATTCAACATTCATGTACTCTGAGTGTGTGTGAGTGTACGCGCACGCTCGTGTGTGTGTACAAATACATGTTTAGTTTCCGTTTTTTTTTTTTATTCCATGCATTATTTTAAAGAAGATTTTTCATATCTAAATCTGTGATAGTGTTGTTGTCGAGCGAAAGTAGCACAAGACTTCTCTCATTTATAATATAAACAAAACATTTTGAGTGCTGTAAGTAATTTTTGACACGGTAAAAGAAAAATATTTTATGGTGATGAAAAAATAATCCGGACAGAAAAGGAAAGTTTCACCAACTGCTCTTTATTCATTTATTTATTATTTAGATTTTGGGTACAAATGTTTTGACTTAATAAGAAATATGAAATACTTTTTTGTGTGTTTAATTGCTCTGAAATCAATGACATCCTATGTGTCGATACCAGTATCCAGAAACCTTTAGTTAGAAACCTTGTTACTCAAACACTCTTTAGTCGAACGGTTAATATTTCCGAAATTTAGATTCTTAATCTATTTTCTATATTCAAGGACTCGGTCTTGTTCTACTGTTTGTTTATTTATTTTGGTCAGAATATTTGCACGACTTTGCAGGACCCAGTTGTATCAACGGTTCATTAAATTTAATGAAGCATTAAACCTAATGTTTCGTTAAATTCTTAATAATTCATTAGTTAATGGGTACATTAAACATTGTTGTATAAAACCTTCCTTAAATCTTCATTAGTTAAAATGTCATTAAATCTAAACGTGCTCATTAAACCTGTATTAAATGTGACGTCACAATGACTTTCATGACATAATGCTACCATGCACAGCACATTTAACATGTTCCGTCAATTCAAAAATGGTTATATGAATGGATTTTTCTTATTTTAAATTATCTAACCAAAAGGCCAGCTAGGCTATTGATATTTAATACAAAGTTACTTTTGATGCCCACCATTATACCAAATGTTTGTTTATGTTTATGCCTTTTACCCCTCCTGGTGCATAGGCCACTAACAAGCCATCTCCATATGATTCATACGATTCCAAATGTGAGTGGCAAATTTAGTGAATTTGACTGAGGTATGTTTTAAATATGAGTCAGACAAAACAATGTATAGATTCCGAACTTACAGATAGCGACATTTTGCAATTACAATTTTATTGAAACGCGCAATTTCTACAACATGACGATGTGTAATTGGGGTATCACCCTGCATCAATTTGTAAAAATTAGCATCTACCGGTACATATATAGGTCTACCAGGGTAAAGTGGCACATCCGGGTTGAGTCGAAATCCAAAACATTACGGTCTACTTTCCAAAAATAGTTTGTACAGGTAAAACCTATTGCCTTGCACGGACTCCATGCATTACTGAATTTCTAATACTTTTGTGACAAGTTACATGTCACCCCTGTTATGATTCGATTTAGACTCTAAATCTCTTTCAATGGAAAATGATAAATCTCATGAAGGTGGAGATCTGGAAATTTAATCACCAATAATATCCAATTCTTTACACAGAACAAACGCACCATTTTCACTCTTTGAAAATACCTGGACCCGCGCCTGGGCCACCACAATTATATTTTAACTGAAACATTGTTACGTGTGGCGTAGAACACCATTTAAACCAAAACAAACAAAAAATAATCGGTTGGGCTCATTTTTGTAGGAGAAAAAATATTCGCAGAGAGAGAGAGAGAGAGAGAGAGAGTGTAATAATGCACGAAACAATACAAAATCATTTTAGCCTATACTCGCTAGATTTTTGTTTGTTTATTGTTGTTTAACCTCCCTATACTCGCTAGATAATCATTGCAAGATATTTTTGCAATGAATAGGACTACTTATGCAGGCGAATTGATACAGATACGGTTTGTTTTGTTTCCACGGAAATCACCATGGCTAGATTAAATCTTTGTCAAATTATAAAAACCAATTAAATCAAATTAAATTAAATTAATAAAACAAGCCTGAAATAATGGTAGGGGGATGTTACCATAAAAACACTGTGAACCTTGCAGAAACAAACAGATCTAAATATTATTGTGTTAAAATGAGTTTGGTAGTAGCCTATAGGCCCTGCTCTATCCGCAAAGTCTGAAATCTTGTCTAAGCAATGGCTTAAAAGTGGGCCGTGCCCGAATTTTATTTTAGATATATTTATTTATTCATACATTTATTTGTTTATTTATTCAATTTATTTATCAGGTTAACCCTTTTCTCACAAGCATCTCCGATTATTATTAGACTAGAGTCAACCACTGAAAGTAACAATTACTCATAGACTTGTAAGCTTTTGTCAGCACAAAATAGTGCTGTGACGTAAGAAATGATGTCACATCTTGATGTAAACAAGTATGTTTCATCTGAATGGTGTAAGCTTGGCTTAGATGATCTTAGATCATACATATAATATAGCGATAGATATACTGTGATACCTGTATGTAGGGGCCACCCAAGGGACCAGAAAATATTGACCTTTATATGCAGGTGATCCTTATATACAGGTTCAATTTAGTTGAAGTATGCAGTCAAGGGACTTGAAAAAAAACAAGCCTTTATAAACAGGTAATCCTTAAATAGAGGTGGCCACTATAGCAGGTTTTACTGTATATGTTTTGTGTTTGAATTATCTTGTTTATACTGAGTTTTGATTATTTTATGTAGTAAGACTACACTATATTTAATGACTGTTTAATGGAGGCCCTTAGTCCATTAAAGATGGGAAGTTTAATGAAGCTTTAATGAACGGAACCAGTCATTAACTATTGATACAACAGACTTTAATGTTGCATTAAATATTTTCAGTTTAACGAAGCTTTAATGATTCATTAAACTTTGATACAACTGGGTCCAGACTGTTTAGTTATGATAATATGTCAAAGATGATTATGACATCATAGTAGGAATGACGTGACGATCGTCGTCGTCATTGATATCCTGCTGTTTTTAACTGCAGTAACCAATCAAAATCATGTACATACCTGTTCCGTTTTATGATATTTCTTTGATATAAATTACCGGTTACCAGATACGATACATGAATAATACAATAAATCAATTTTGATATCGGTTGACATCTTAATTTATCAACCCCACGAAAAGTGATATTCATGTCGGCTGTTTGGCTTCGGTGGATATCACTCCCTTGGGGTTGATAAGCCAAGGTTATAACCTCATCAAAAGTCAATAATTGTAAAATATCAATTCACTGGATTAAAGGGGAATATTTTTGTTCAAATGAATTGTTAAAAACATTTATTTTTGTGCATGTGATATATATTTGTTTAATTACAGTAAAACCTGCTTTAGCGACCACCTGTGTATAAAGATCACCTAGTCACAAAGACTGTTTCTTGCTCTCCCCAATAGTACCATTTGTGTACAAATCAGCCTCTATATAAAGACCACCTCCCTATAAAAACAAGTTTTTTTGTGTCCCTAAGGAGGTTCTTATATACAAGTTTCACTGTACATAACAGTCTTATCCTCAAGTTGCTGATTGGCTGATTTTATGCTTTCTGTTCTTGCTAAATCGTTATATCAACCTCCAAATTCACTTAATGAAAGTTTAGGTTATCTCCAAATCTGGATACCTTAAAAGTAAAAGGGACAGTCCAGTGACTTATCAATAATGATAACAAGATTCCACAGTGTAAAACTATCTGTGTTGACTGCTCTATAAACTTCCACTAACAAAATATATTTCCGAAATTTTCATAGAACAAATGTTACTTTGGTACTATTGTAAATAATCCCGCAGGAACCTTGAAGCTGATTGTATGAGAAAGTTTCACCAATTAACTTGCGGAAGGCCAGTGGTCTCTCTTCGGGTACATTGTAACCTGGTTCTTTACTCCACTTTTAAAAATTGGTTACCACCAAATATTAACTTGAAAATTGTTGAGTATGGCGTAAATCTCTATTCACAAAACACACACACATACACACACACACACACACACAGCAGAGATGAAATTTATAATTTTTGAATTAATGACCTACCAATCAATTTTATTACTCATCAATCCCTGAAAATCAATGACTCAGATCGGTCCAAATGTGTCTTTAGGGGCACTGTAAAAAGGTTAAGCAGACGACAGTAAAAATTTACAGATAAACACAGTTAGGATACCATGAATGATCACCGCCAAAAGCAGAAAGTTTGACTGTAAAAATCTACTCAACTCATCTACCCTTATGGTCATATTTAGACTCACCGAAATCAATAAATAATGTGGTCTACTGTAAAAAAAAATCAGGAATGTGCAAGTAAATTTTGAATATTGAATCCAACACTCCTGAATTCTGCCAGTGGACTTTACCATTCTTTGAAATGGGTGAGTTCAAATGTGACTACAGGGGTCAAAGCATTAATCAATACTTTGAGGATACCATGAATCAGTCTGCAGACGCAGAATATATAACTTGGCTAAGCATTATTGATAAAATGCCGATATTCTTTATAATTAATGAAAACAATCCAATAACAGAGAAGTCCAAATCTGATATTCTGCAATGGCATCAATTATTTATGAGCAGTACACAGGTAAACATAGAAACCGGTTTGTTACCTTTGTTGTGTCCTCAGGAATAGAAGATGATGTCTGTTATTAACTGTTACTAACAAAGGATGATGATAGCTTTTACTCTTCTATACTCTGTTCATAAAGACCTGTATAAGAAAGAAAAGCGTACTTGAGCCTGTTTGTAAGGTAAGAAACAATATTTCGGTCAGACTGAGAGTTAGATCTGACAAAGATCGTTGTAAGGAAGAATACTCGGGCCTGTAGTTGTAAGAAGGAATACTAGAGCCTGTATGTGAGTTATGGTGCAAAAGTCTGTATAAGGAAGAGTAAGGAAAAATACTTAGGCCTGTAATTTGTAAGTCTGTAAATGGTAAAGTCAGAAAGATAATTTGGAGGGAATACAATAGCCTGTATGTGAATTTTGGTACAAAGATCTGTGTAAAGGAAGAGTAAGGAAAAATACTTAGGCCTGTAGTTTGTAAATGGTAAAGTCAGAAAGATATGTTAGAGGGAATACTAGAACCTGTATGTGAGTTAAGGTACAAAGATCTATGTAAAGGAAGAATACTTGGGTTTCACGGTATGTAATAGGTAAGTCAAAAAGATATGTAAGACGCAATACTAGAGCCTGTACATGTATGTGAGTTAAGGTACAAAGATCTATGTTAGGATTAATACTTGGGACTGCATGTAGTTTGTAAAAGATAAAGTCAGAAAGATTAATTTATGAAGGAATACTAGAGGTAAGTCCAAAAGATCTACTGAGTAACATGTATGTAAGGTCCAGAAAACTAGAGCCTGTATTTGGGTCTGCATGTTTGTTTATTGTTGTTTAACGTCCCACTCAAGAATCTTTCACTCATATGGAGACATCACCAATTGCTGGTGAAGGACTTCAAATTTTGGCCTATGCTCGGCACTTACGACCATTGGGCAGTGAGGGTTCTTTAACGTGCTGACAACTACTGTGACATGAGACCTCAGTTTTTACTGTCTCATCTGAAGGATAGCAAACCGACCTGCCACCGTCAACAAATTGAAATGGGTTTGGAACCCCCGGTACCCTACATTGCTTCAACAATTTATCATTTGATCAATGAGATGTTTTGATATAAATATACATGTACATGTATACATATAGTTATTTTCCAAACTTCACATGTAAATGGCGGTATTTTCTCTGTAGCGATCAAGCTCTACATATCTCTGGTTTAACGGTATTAAAGAGAAATTACTTTAATATTAAATAATTATGGACTACATATTTTACTGAAAGCAATTCATTATATCTATCTATCTCAAAGATATAAACTACAAACAACTCCTGCAGGATATAGCAAACCAAGTAACACATATAAAGACACTAACTGTTGTATAAACACATATCTAACGAGGATAGATGGCGGATCAAATCACTTAGATGATCATCTTTTTTTTTTTCTAAATAGTACACGTGATTTTTAGATTCTATTCGAGTAACGGAGTACTGATTTTAGTATTTGATAATTGGACCTTCCGACCGGTACTCCGTTGGACGGTCACTCGTTGACAACCCTAATATATACACATGTATTTATACAGTGAAACCTGTACATAGGGGCCATGCAAGGGACCAGAAAATAATGACCTTTATGTGCAGGTGACCTTTATACACAGGTTCAATTTAGTTGAAGTATGCAGTCAACGGACTTGAAAAAACTGGCCTTTATAGACAGGTAATCCTTATATAGAGGTGGCCACTATAGCAGGTTTTACTTATATACATATATATATATATATATATATATATATATATATATATATATATATATATATATGAATGAAAAGATGAATACCTGGGTCTTTGTGTGCTTTAATTTAGTCAGAAATATCTATGGAAGGAGAAATTCTTGTGCCTTAAGTCATAAATATCTACTAAGTAGGTAAGGTCTTTTTAGGAGAAATGCTTGGGTCTGTATAGAAGGGAAGTCACAAAGATCTATATAAGAAAAAAAAATTACACTCGTGTCTGTATTTGAGTTAAGTCACAAAGATCTATGCATGGAGGAATACTGGGCCTGTATGTGCTTGAATTAACTCATCAACCTCTGAAAAACAATGAACTCTTCTGTAAATCATTGACTTAGACCAGTCCAAATGTGTCTTTAGTGGAGTTCACTCATTATATTTGAAATAATTTTGTTTTTGTTTTTGTTTTAGGCAAACAAAAGAGCTGCAGACAAGGAAACAAATTCAAATGAAAATTCCAATGAGTCAAAACCAATACCCCCTCCTCGTAACGTAACTAAAAAAAGAAACAAAATGGATTACGACAGCATGACAGATTCCGAGTTGTCTGATTGGGAAACTCGATCATTCGGACATACAAATATAACATCTCCACCACTTATTCCAAGACAGTCTGTGGAAAGTAATTCACCTCATGGTTCACCAAATAAACGCAGTTATCCCCCTTTATTTGATACTGGACTAGACTCCACAAATTTCAGTACGGATCTTTTTCCAAAGAAAAAATATACAGATCGTTTTAATTGGAGTCCAGATAAAGAGAATCGTTTCCATGGAAATTGGAATAACTCTATTTCATCACATGACAGTGCAATAGGTGGGTCTTTATTTAGTGCATTTGGTTCAGTTTTAACGGACAGTTCAAGCTCTTTCGAAAGTCAAGTAAATTCAGAGGAATCAGCATCAAATCTCAGTTCTCCTGCTCATAGCGTTTATGGTAGGTACCAGAAGACACTTGGGGAGGAAAGCAAGGGAACAAAAGCCGAAAATGACATAGAAACTCTCGTACTTCACAGACTACCTGGGGAAAACCTGGGTATGATTCTGGGAATCAACGGAGGGAGGTCAAAAGATGCAGTCTCAGAAGTTTACGTGAAAACTGTGACAATAGGCGGAGCGGCCTACCGAGCCACAGGTGGTACCAAAGGAATTGAGGTGGGGGATAGGATACTGCAAATCAATGGGACAGATATCAATACTCTTACGCATGATGAATGTCTGTCGGTGCTACGAGAGATGCCTCTTCGTGTAATACTTCAAATTCGTAGAAATCATAATAAAAAAATTCCTGTTGTCACTTCGCCTGCAATGTCAGTCCGAAGTCAAAGAAGTTACGCCAGCAGTCAATATGGTATGAACAATGACTATTCAGAGTCTTCCAGTTATTCCGAAAGTGAAGACGATGGAAATTTTGATGGATTTAATCTCATACAGGTCGAGATCGACAAAAATCCTGATGAAAGTCTCGGCTTGAGTATTGTTCCTAGTTATGGATCAACTCGACATTTTTACCAGGTAAGCAAAACATTTGTAATCAACAAAATGTGTACCGCTAATTGATATGTCTGTTACACACTGGTGAAACTGATTCAGTTTTGCTGGTCACATTTCACCTCTGATGTATGAAAAACAATAGTGGTTCTGTGGAACCTGTCCTAAAAAAAACAACCGGCCACTGAAATGTGGTGGTCTCTCAAAAGAGGTTTCTTTTAAACGATTATTGAACCAAATGGTTTTGAGAATTTGGTCTCCTAAGACAGGTGGTCTTTTATGACAAAGGTCTCTCAAGAGAGGTTCCACTGTAATTTTAAGCAGAAAGGTGACTGCAAGTGTTAATCATGAAGTTGTGAATTTATTTAAGCATCAGTAAAAAGTTGAAATACAGTCAAACTTGCATTAAAGACCACCTCTGTATAAAGGGCACCTGCCTATAAAGGCCATTCCAGCATAACCTTTGTTAAATGTTTATAACAAATAAACCTCTTTATGAAGGCCACCTGTCTATAATGGCAACTTTTGCCCATTACTTTTAGACAAGTTTGACTGTACATGTATGTACAATGTATACAAGGTTTGACTGTAGACTATGTTATTTTGGTACCACCAAATACTGTAAATCTAGAAATGTTTGCGGGATTTTATTTTCGCGATACCTAAGTTCTGAATTTATTTGCAAGATAATCTTTTCATGATTTTGAATGTCCATTTTAGTGGTTAAATGGTGTTCCTACTAGCTTGGCTAGTGGGGTTACCCCTTAGATTTATAATCCAGGGGCTTTAGGTTCAATTCCCAGCCGAGACAGTTATTTGTCTCTGTGACATTTGGCGCCCACGTTGGGACAAGGGTTCTTCCTGGATAGAATACAATTATCCATCACTTATTTCACAATAAGTGATTGTTACCTCCGAATGAAGAGTCGGGACGTCTCTTTCAAAATGGAGGAGATAATGTAGCAGTGGTTAGATGGTGTTCCTACTAGCTTGGCTAGTGGGGTTACCCCTTTAGCTCAATTAGTAGAGCATCAGATTTATAATCCAGGGGCCCTAGGTTCGATTCCCAGCAGAGACAGTTATTTGTCTCTGTGACAATACTATTATCATACTTCATTACGTGATAATTTTATTTTCGCAAGTTAGAGCTTTTACGAAATTATGCATAAATAAAATTCTCGTGAATAAAACTGGATTTACAGTACAGTACAGTCCGAGAATAAAGAGTATTTACATGTTACTTACATACAAAATACTGAAAAATCTTTTCAATGATGTCCCTGTGTATATAACAGTGAAACCTGTCTTGAGAGACCACTCCATCTGCTACTCAAATGTGATCTGTCAAGACAAGTGGTCCCTTATTTGGCTTAAAAGAGGTTTAATTTAAAGGATTTTATAAATGATGTGGTTTCCTGAATGTGTTCTCACAAGACTGGTGCCCTCTGGTGGCTGGTTTCACTGTATTACTTTACCATATATATATATATACATATACATGTGTATATATATATATATATATATATATATATATATATATATATATATATATATATATATATATATATATATATATATATATATATATATATATATATATATCATATGATCTGTGTGTTATGCAGCCACATAACAGATTACATAAATATTTTATATGTAACATGTATAATAAAGCCTAGTGGTGATTTGATTGGCTAATATGCAGCAAAATGAACTTCTTTTATTCACTATGTAGGCAGACTTCATTCATCTGAAGGTTGATTATGACGTCACTTGGTGTTTGTGATGGCACTTGAACTTGAATGGGGACAATCGAATACAACATGTTGTGTAGATGATTTTAAAATTTTGTTGTATTCAAGTCGGCAATTTTGCTAATTTCAACATCTGATAAAGTATGCTTAGATGTAAATAATAATTTTAAATGTAGGCTATAAATGTATGTATTCGAATATAAGCAATATTTACAATATGTTTTGTGCACTTATTTCTGTGCAAGTATTTTACCTATTTGGAACAATTTGGTCAACTCTACAGAAAGGAGAATATAGATTCTCATCCCAAGTCATCAGAAAATGCCGTTTATATTGCACAATGTTTGATCATATGATAAAAAGAATCTGTCACAAGTTTCCATTTATATCACATTTATGATACTTGCCATGGGCTCGCAAAATGGAAAATTCAAAACTTTGTATCATAAATGTGATATGAATGGAAACTCATGACAAATCATTCATATATATACTATCTAGAGGTACAGTATAGAGAAGGTTATAGGTTTTGTTAACCTTTGACCTTTTGTATCGCATCTTGTAATAAACAAAAGAGACAAATAAAAATAAAGTCATATGACTTGAAAAAAGTAAGTCACATGCACCGTTCTGAGGTAAAGTTAAGCAAATTACCGGTATGATATGCAAATTATCCATGAATTAGGTTGTCGAATGATGACGTCACACAACAGTCACTTGCACATCTGTTGCGGTGTAGATAATTGTATCGCTGGAGCAAATACAATTTGCCACCACAAGGATATATATATATATATTGTCCTTTTAATGATCTGACCATTTCATCAATACTTTACCATTGTGTACATATATGTATAGGTCTGTCAATTGATCTATCACTTCAAAAAAAGAAAGAAAAGGTATGACAAGTTCAGTGATTACCTGACAGATGGGCATGATCAAATCGTTTTCTCATATGTCAGGGGTGTTATAATGATAAACAGAACATTAGGTAAATACAGTACATTTAATTTACTTACAAAATAGACATTGTCCTTGTTGTATTTCATTGGAATTCGACTGTAGACTCACAACCAGTATGATAGGTTGACAGGGGATACTTACTCCTCCGTGTCACCTGGTCCTACTTTTGGATTACCCAGAGGTTCACATTTCTCCAAATACTTGTCAGATTTGTTTATTGTCTACTGAACATTCTTACAATTAAGACTTTGGTACAGTGGAACCTGTCTTGAGAGACCATCCCATCTGCCACTGAGATGTGGTCTCTCAAGACAGGTGGTCTCTCAAAAGAGGTTTTATTTGAGGGATTATTTAACCAAGTGGCTTTCAGAATGTGGTCTTAAAAGACAGGTTCTATTATTACCTGGCTCTCTGTTTGATTGTATATGATGTATTTTTGACTGTTTGAATAAAACATCCTATCAATTAAAAGACTTAAAACCTGTAAAATTATGTTAGAGGGCAACAGTCGACTGTTGCCTGGTACTGTTACATGCACGATAATTATGCGCAGACAGTTTCCCCATTGCGCGCCCTACTCAAGCATTAGAATCAGGTAATAAATCAGCTGTTTCATTGGTACTGAGGGAACAGTCAAATCATTGACCCGAGGTAGCAGGGAAGGCCTACGGAAATGCTGCCAGAGGCCGAGGGCTGAATACTGTATCTATAATTTTCTAATATGTGTACAATTGATATTGTTTTTCAAATATTTTGTATGATTAATATGATAATTTTGTTGTTGTCATTGTTAAAGTGAATCATCACAGTGTTTTTTGTCCTGTCATGATGTTCATTTCTAATTCTAAAATGCATTGACTCTTACTCTTTGATCTATTATATATAACAGTACATAATCAGTACAGGATGCTTTTGAAGGCAGAGGACAAAGATTGCTAATCATTTATAACAATCATCATAAATATTCACTTCAGTTTTGGAAATCCTGTCTGTCAGATGAGACAGTAAAAACAGAGGTCCCGTGTCACAGTAGGTGTCGGCACGTTAAAGAACCCTCACTGCTCAATGGCCGTAATTGCCAAGCATAAGCCAAAATTTGAAGCCCTTCATTGGCATTTGGTGACATCTCCATATGAGTGAAATATTCTTGAGTGGGACGTTAAACAACAAGAAACAAACAAAAAACAGTTTGGAAAACATTGCTTAGTTACGGACCTATACAATTCTCAAGATTTTGTCTATATTAAGCTTCATAGTTTTTAAACTTGAGTTATGACCATTGGCTAAAAATACTTTTTTTTTTATTTTGAATGTTGTTTTATGCCACACTCAACAATTTTTCAGTTATATGGTGGCAGCCAGTTTTTGATGGTGAGGAGAGAACCTGGTTACAATGTACCAGGGAAGAGACCACCGACCTTCTGCAAGTGAACTGGCAAACTTTCTCACATAGTAAGCTTAGGTTCCTGCGGGATTCGAACCCGCGCTGACTGGAAGTAAGAGACTACATGGTTTAAAACATGATGCTCTAACCATTCAGTCATGGAAGCCCCACCCATCTCACTAATTGAATACCAAGTACAGTAAAACCTGCTATAGCAGCCACCTCTATATAAGAATTACCTGTTTATAAAGGCCAGTTTTTTCAAGTCCCAGGACTGCATACTTCAACTTAATTTAACCTGTGTATAAGGGTCACCTGCACATAAAGGTCAATATTATCTGGTCCCTTGGGTGGCCCCTATATACAGGTTTCACTGTAATTTACTTACTACTCAGTAAATGTTACTGTAGTATTCCCAGTACAAAATGTCTGTTTAAGGGGTCTCTGTGGCCGAGTGGTTAGAGCATTATGTTTTAAACCATGAAGTCTCTCACCTCTTGTCAGTGCAAGTTTGAACCCCCTGGAATCTAAGCTGATATTGTGAGAAAGTTTGCCAGTGTACTTGTAGAAGGACAGTGGTCTCTTCCCGGGTACATCCTGACTGGGTTCTCTCCTTAAGGGAATGGGTTATATCAAAGACTTTAAAGAATGGTAGTGTCCCTTGTGTTCAGCATACAAGGTGAAGGTTACAGGTCTTTCCAGTTGAGACTTACATCAAGGTCTCATGTCATGGCAGGCATGGGTGTTACGTTGAAAATGGATGCCCGTTGAAAATGGAACTGGGGTCAGTTTTCAACGTTGAATATGGAACTGGATTGGAATTGGAAATGGATCGTGCCATTGAAAAATGACAGCTGCTGGGGTCAATTCTCTAAGGATGGTCTGTTGAAAATTGACCATTGAAAATTGGCTGTTTAACATAAACTTGACCGACCTACTCTGCTTGACCTAAAATTCATGCCACAAACTCTTTTCTTTCATATTCAACATTGAAAACTGACCCTGGTTCCATTTTCTATGGGTGTCCATTTCCAATTTTACATGGGCAATTCATCAGTCCATAGCAGAGGTCAAAATTTGTGGCACTTCCCCTAAAGTGAGTGATATATTCATATAAGTGAAACATTCTTGGTGGTATGTAAAAAAAAACATTAATGAAAAAGGTGTAACCCACCATTTTCTGCTTTTGCTGACAATTATCGGTTTGTTCTTGTATTTATACGTATATTCGTATTGTATTATGGCAGTTAAAGTTTGTGAAAAGGTTTTTGGTGATTACATTTTGATTTATTGTGTGACGAATTTTCTAGTCACTGTGTGGAGTTTTATGAAGTGTGAACAGAGATACAAAGGCGGAAAGAAGAGAAATATGTGTACACTGTACATGTATGTCAAACCAAAACATTCACTCTTAAATCATGTTGAAAATTAATTTCAGATCCCTTTCCAAAGATTTGAATAAATTATTACCATGGTTGCACAAATAGAACTCCATCAAAGGACATTGAGAAGTAGGTTGAATGAAGTTTAATTAATGTCATTCTTCCTGTCTGTTCTATAGGTGTTTGTTGTTCTCTTGAAATATGGTATACTTCATTTTCCAGAACTTTCATTGTACAAAAATACACACTTAAATGTACACATATTCACATGTACATACACACACTCACATGTACACACACACTTACATGTACACACACTCACATGTGCACACACACACACACTCACATGTACACACACACTTACATGTGCACACACACTTACACAAACACACTCACATGTAGATACATACATATGTGCACACATTCACATGTACACATGCACTCACAAGTACACACACTCACATGTACACACACTCAAATGTACACACTCTCACATGTACACATACACTCACATGTACACACACACATGTGCACATACTCACATGTACACAACACTCACATGTACACACACTCATACACCGATAACCGATGAGAAACTGATTAGATTAACTTGTCAACTCCTGAAAAACAATGGACTTTTCTGTAAATCAATGACTAATACCAGTCCAAATGTTCCTTAGGGGTGAATGACATGTTGTTGTCAGTCAGACAACAATGTCAGGATCTCGGGTTGTTCTGAACAGATTTAACTTAGTACAGTGGAACCTGTCTTGAGAGACCACCCCATCTGCCACTAAAATGTGGTCTCTGAAGACAGGTGGTCTCTCAAGACAGACTGGTCTTTCAAGACAGTTTTCACTGTAGTTAAAATGATCTAACAACTACTCATTTCTAATATTGATATTTTGAAACTACTCACATGTATTGGAGATGAGAGTTTTTTTTCTTTTTGCTTGCATATCTACAACCCCATTAACTGTTTGATTTCTAGGGTAACCAATTTCTGTAGTAAATATTGCTTGCTTTGGCTTGATTTAATGAGTGATGTGACTACTTAAAGCCCTTGTCTTATCCCTGTCAGACAGGGAGAGATGTGTTTGTGTGTGTCCTTCATGAGTGGTCCATATTTCCAACATCTTTTGAAGTGCCACCAAACAATTCATCCAAGGTATCAAACTGCAGATCCTAGACCATTTACCCACCACCTAGACATAGAGCTGTGCGGTCAGTAGATGAAAACTAACCTCAGAAAATCTGGCACAATGGGGGATGAAACCAGGGACTGTTGTGTTGAATACCTGAAACTCTAGCAACTGTGCTATTCTGTCTGCTCTTGTAATTTGTTAATCAACATGAACACATCCCATCCTGAACAGTATTGATAATAATCAGATGTTTATACTATTATTGACAGGTAATCAATAGTCACATCTGTTAGGTTTCCACTGTATTGTACTTGTCACATGGTAGGAAATTGATTTTTAAAACAAACTACAAACTAGTAGTGGTAATATGATAACATAAATGTTCATACACCATACTTTATTTATTTTCTCAGAATATTTAAAAACAAAATTGAATGAGTAAATAGATGGTACTTGAAAATTTACAAAAAACAAAAAAAAAAAAAAAAAAAAAAAAAAAAAAAAAAAACAAAAACAAAAACAAAAGATAACAAAAACTTAACATAGAAATAAACAATTAATAGGTCAAACTTTTGTTATTGGTCAACCATTTCCCTGTCCTTTCAACACTTAACTCATCAACCCTGAAGTCACAGTTGGACCTGTCCATTTCAGAGAATGGTCAAGTCCATTGTCAGTATTCAGGGGTGTATAATTTAGAATCGAAATTTTATAATAATTTTACATGCAATATGAACTTGTTCACTCCTGAATTATGACAGTAGACCATACTATTTATTTATTTGAGTGAGTCTAAATGTGACCACAGGGGTTGGTGAGTTAAAGCCCATGTTCCTGACACAAGGATTACGAAAATCATATTTCCATATCATGTGATTTGAAGGCTCGAGTGAGCTTCTCTGATCTGTAGTCATTATTGTTGTATTGTCCGATTCACAAAAGATGGTGAGGCGGTGTGACCTTTTGATTATCATATGGATAATTCTACTCACTTTTTGGTTATGACAACGTTTTAACGGGAAAACGTTTTATTCTTCACTGGGTACTCTCTTATATATGGTGACAAGTAAGAACGATTACTCTAATCAGTGTAATTTTAATGTTATGCTTTATTACCTAAAATTTAAACTCGTCCAGGTCAAAGAGCGGTTCACAAGACTACAACCCGCCAGTTTATATGGAATTTACTACATCAGTGTTGTAAACTTTTCATATTTTTTACTTCTCCAAAAGCAATTTTAACTAGACTTAGCATAAATAATCCTTGGAATTGAAGTTTGTTCAAAGAAAGGGATACCACCCCTTGAAAAAGGGGAGATAAATGAGAGTAAGTGAAAATAGAATGGATGTCTTAAAAATCATTTGTTAATCAGAGAATTTGTGCAAAAGCTTTTTATGTGATGTAAGGTCTAGTTTGCAGCATCTGGGAAGAACTCTTTTTGACGATTACACTTGTATGTAAAATCCAAATTAGGATCAATCAAACTGCACAACCTACATGTACATTTGGAATCATCCATTTCAAAGACAGAGTGCCAATGTCAAATTTAAAATTCAGGAGTGATTTAGAATCCAAATTTCAAAATGATTTTACATTTAGTTAGATTAACTTGTTCACCCTTGAATTTTGACAGTACACCACATTATTTATTTATTTGGGTGAGTCTAAATGTGACCACAGGGGTTGATGATAATCAAACAAGCAGCTAAATACAGTCACATGCCAAAAATTGATGCAACTCATTATATACATGTATATATATACATTGTCCGATTCAATAAGATGTCGAGGTGGAGTAACCTTTTGATTATCATACGGATGATTCTACTCACTTTTCGGTTATGACAAGCTGCACAGGAAAAACGTTTTTTTCCTCACTGGATACTCTCTTATGTATAGTGACATGTAGGAACGATTAATTACTCTAGTAGGTGTTATTTCAATGTTATGCTTTATTATCTAAAATTCAGATTCACCCAGGTCAAGAAAGAGCTCACGAGACTCCAACCCACCAGGTTATATGGATTTTACTATATACAGTAAAACCTGCTATAGCGGCCACCTCTATATAAGGATCACCTGTCTATAAAGGCCAGTTTTGAAAAGTCACTTGACTGCATACTTCAACTAAATTAAACCTGTGTATAAGGGTCACCTGCACATAAAGGTCAATATTGTCTGGTCCCTTGGGTGGCCCCTATATACAGGTTTTACTGTACATGTATATTTCATGTACATGTAAATTTGCAATTTTTCAGAATGTTCATGGAAGTCATTTCTTAAATGAACTTTGACAAAACTCGTACCATAAAAGCTAAAATATTTTACCATTCCATTGTGTACATTTTGTAATTACTCATTATGTTCCAAATTTCTGTTCACAAGATTCAGCATTTTAATGGAAATTTAATTTTCATACTTCATTTCCCTATTTACACATACAGTCAAACCTATCTATAAAGGCCACTCAAGGGAACAAGCAAAAGTAGCTGTTAAAGACAGGTGATCTTTATAAAGAGGTTTATTCATTATAAAAAGGTTAACAAAGGTTATTTTTAAATAGCCTTTATAGGCAGGTGCCCTTTATACAGCGATGACCTTTAATGCAAGACTGTATATAGACTTAATTATATATACAGTGGAATTCATGCAAATTTGACTGTAACATAAAGAGACATTAAAACTTTGTATCCTGCAAATTAAATCATCAGTGCTGTAAAATGAAACGATGGAAATCCACAACAAAACAAACACAAAAACGCTTCAAAGAATTAATGGTTATTAGGAGAAATTGTATTGAAATTGAGATGGAAGTGATCCCAATACTTGTAGATTTATTTAGATTTTTGGTTTTATATGAAATACATGTATAAAATTGCGTCAATTTTGGCACGTCACTGTATAAAGTTAGACTCATACATGCTGATACAAGTATCACTTAATATTTCCTGTATTGAGTGACACATTTGGTAAATATTTTTAAACTTAAAATAATTAGCTAACTTTCCCTGCAGTGCTCGCAGTTGTATATACAATGTACAAATGAATGACATCATAAACATTACGATTATAAATTCATGAATTGGAATGAATCTTGAAGAGCGATTTAATTATAATTTGTAATATGCATAGATATATCTGGTAATACACATTTCTTAGACTGAAATGGATATGATACTGTGATACATGTTCATGTATGTTAGTTGAACACATCTTAATCAGTTCATCAGAATTAAAGGCTGTCTAATTTGAAATGAAAAGTAAACATATATGTAAATGGAGGGTTGTATGGGGGAATCATCTTCCAAAGTCAAGGTTTTCTGATCCATGTCTTTCCTCATACAACTTGACAGGTTACATTTCATATGTTTAGCAGTCACTGGTGGTGACATCTATCACCCAACACTGACCCCTGACTTTAGCCAATGAAAAGTCTCATAGCATCATAAGCCTGCATGTCACCATTATTCTGTGTTATGTACTTTCCCATTTATCATGTGGTCGATGCTTGATTGAATGTTAGATGCATTCTGATTGGCTCATTCAACAGTAGTTGCATCCAATAGAAATCGACACCACACGTAGTCGCAATATTCAAGCCAAATCTGTCAAGGTGTTTAAGGAACAAAGTGAATCAGAAAACCTCGACTAGGGAATATGGGGGAGGGGGTGGTCGCTTGCAGTTTACAGTTGCGTAGAGAGGGTGACGTGACATATATATGAACAATGTACCTGGATTAAATTGTATATACCTACCAACATTAACCCCACCTTGTGGCCCCTTCCCTGCACAGTTGTCAGTATATCCACACTTTAACTCATTGGCCCCTTTAGCCACATTTGGACTCATCCATTTCAAAGAATAGTAAAGTCCACTGTCAGAATTCAGGTATGTAAAAATCAAAATAATTTTACATTCAATATTAACTTGCTCACCCTTGAATTATGACAATAGACTTTTACAGTTACTGATTTGGGTGAGTCTAAATGTGACCACAGGGATTGATTTAAACACATATTACATGTATATACAGTACAAAGAGCTATATTCAGTATATCTTTTTATGAAGGTCTAATGAAATTTGCATTTATATCAATATTACCAGCAATAAATAAAGCTTTATATATCGCTGCTGTTACATATAAAAAAAAATCTTATAAATAAATTTCATGTCCTATGAAACACTGATGTTGATAAAATCAACTGTTTTGAAATATTTAATGCCACCTTTTTATAAAGAGCACCTGCCTATAAAGGCCATTCAAACATAACCTTTGATTGTTAAGTCTTTGTAATGAATAAACATCTTTAGAAAGGCCACCTGTCTATAATGGCTACTTTTGCCAGTGTTATTGAGTGGCCTTTATAGACAAGTTTTATTGTACTGTAGTACAGTAGCTTGCAAACTTATCTTTTATGTTTAATTTGTTTGTGTAAAGATTTAACAAGTATTTGACAATGTTAATCTTTCATAAGTTTACTGATACAGACTTTAAACAAATCCGTGTAGTTCTAGTTTCATGAAACAAACCATACCAAGTTAATCTGTCAACTCCGAGAACTCGCTGTTGTATTAATATATTTCAAATCTGGTCGTCTGCTCACTTCACTGATTGTTAATACACATATACGAAGGTAACTATTTTTGTGGGGAAAAAATTGTTTACTTCGAGGATAATTAAAAAAAAAAAAAGCTGCAGAGGAGTTGCCTGAAGTAATTAAATTTTCTCAAGTAAGTTATTATTAATTCAGGTAGATTTTTTAGTATAATTTATAGGCCTATATTAGGCCTACCTGTATAGTAAATTGTGCAGATTTCAATTGTCTAATTACTTATTACATGCAGAAATTATTAATATCATTGATGACATTCTAAAACTGATACAGGACTTATTTGTCCTCTTGTGTTACAAGGCATCGATATTTGTACTCAGCAACGCAAATTTTCACTTGTCCGTCTCAAAGAATAAGAAATTCCACACAGGTGAGCGAGCGCTCCACATCTGACCTGTAAGTGAGAGTAAGATTTTTTTTTACTCTCTCATGTATTTAGTTTCAATTCATTGGGTAGCATTATTTGAAAAGTATAGGTTAATTCTTCTGTTTGTGTTTCGTAAATTTAAAACGATTCACAAAATCTAATCGTTTACAATACTGACAATGAACACACACGTTTTATAAATACCTGTACAGTACTTGTAGGTTCTGTATAGATTTAAGGTGAGGGTTTTCAGATATTCATATTCTTTCAAAAGTTAAAATATTCGTTACCTATCGAATGAGTAGCAGGAACTTAATTGTATCTTACACAACAGATACAGGTAGGCCTGTAATACATTGTAGATATTGACAGTCCAAATTACAGGTAAGTTGATAGCTATTGTGCAGCATTGAAAAGTCACAGGTACGTAAATACCCAAGATTTTGTTACCTGGCATCAGCGTCGGAAGCAAATTGAAAGTGGGGGGGCTAAACCAACTTAAAACACATACACACGCCAGAAACGTCTGGGGGCTAAGCCCCAATTTTTAACACCTATGTCTATCTAAAAGGTGGGGGGGGGCTAAGCCCCCCCCTAGCCCCCCGGTTCCAACGCCTATGCCTGGTCTAAGTTGACCATACAATGTAACTTTTGGTTTCAGATTTTAAGTCTGTATATGTCACTGTGTCCAGTAAATGAACATGCCCAATGATATTATTGTAAACAAAATATCAGTGTCAAATTCACTTCATTAAAAAGAAATCACTATCTAAGTCTACTACAAATAAATTTCAAGTTGGTCTTGTCTGTAAACAATTATTGTTGATTTATTTTAAATCAAAGTAACTTTTGTTGATAAATAAGCTAATATGTTTCCCTAAACTTGGATTTCTTGGTCACATTTAGGTGGAGGTCAACATGACATACACAGACACACACACACACATATATTTACACATACACACACAGAGACAGACATATTAACACAGACAGATGCCCATATTAATGCTGTATAGACCCATGCACACACCTGGACACACAGACACAGGCACACACATACACACAGGCAGACAGACACAAACACACACACAGTCATACACACAGACACACACACAGACTACAGACAGTTGTAGGCCTACATGATGTAATAACAATACTGTCAGGTGAACATAATACTGTTAAAGATATTTTTATCCACTGCAATAATTTTTTACATGATCTATAAATCAGCTACTTTTGTACTTGTTTATCTATTATCAGTGTAAAAAGACATTTTTATGATCACCTATAATTCTACCAGAAATAACCTACATGTACAACGTATATATAATTTATGTTCTCCTGTCCCTCAGCAATGTTATTTTTATTGAACTTAACATCATGGAAATGGTATATTATTTCAAGTGTACAGACGTTAAAATGATGAAATGGATAAAAAAGTCAGAGTTATATTTTTAGATATCCAGGACTAAAATGAAATTGTCACTGTATAAAAATTTATATGTGTTAGCTAAAAGTTCTATTTTGGCTACATGTACATTGTATGTATAGATATACATGTAGATAAAATGTCAGTGTTGTTGATTTTACTATGTACATATTGTTAAATTCCTTCCGTCCTTTGAAACCGTGTGATTCTGATCTTTTGAGAGGTGATACAAAATGAAGCCCCCAGTATTTGTGTATTTGTCCATGGTTTTGATACAAAATGAATTGGTGTATTTGTTTTGAGCTTGTGATACAAAAAAGTGTATTTGTCCAGAGGTTTTGATATAACACGAAGGACTCGATGTTGGTGTTTGTTGAGAGGTTTTGATACAAAATCAGGGACCCGGTATTGGTGTGTTTGTCCAGCGGTGCAGCAGACGATACAAATTGAATTGGTGTATTTGTCCTGAGGTTGTGATACAAAGTGAAATCCCCACTATTTATGTATTTGTCTGGAAGTTTTGATACAAAAGGAATTGGTGTATTTGTCCATAGGTTTATTAGAAAATAAAGGGTTCGGTGTTGGTGTATTTGTCTTAAGGTTTTGATACAAAATGAAATAGTATATTTGTCCAGAGGTGTTGATACAAAATGAATTGGTGTATTTGTCCAGAGATGATGATACAAAATGAATTGGTGTACATGTATTTGTCCTGAAGTAGCGATACAAAAATGAATTGGTATATTAGTCCTGAAGTTGAGATACAAAATGAATTGGTGTATCTGTCCTGAAGTGGAGATACAAAAATGAATCGGTACATGTATATTTGTCCTGAAGTGGAGATACAAAATAAATTGGTGTATCTGTCTAGAGATAATGATACAAAATGAATTGGTGCATTTGTCCTGAAGTGGGGATAAAAAATGAATTGGTGTATTTGCCCTGAAGTGGGGATACAATATGAATTGGTGAATCTGTCCAGAGATAATGATATGAAGTGTATTTGTCCAGAGATGATAATACAAAATGAATTGGTGTATTTGTCCTAAATTGGTGATACAAAATGAATTGGTGTATTTGTCCTAAAGTGGTGATACAAAATGAATTGATGTATTTGTCCTGAAGTGGAGATAGAAAATGAATCTGTGTATTTGTCTAGAAATAATGATACAAAATTAATTGGTGTATTTGTGCTGAAGTGGATATACAAAATGAATTGGTGTATTTCACTATTTCTCCTGAAATGGAGATACAAATGTACAAAATGAATTGATGTATTTATCCAGAGATACATGTAATGATAAAAAATGAATTGGTGTATTTGTCCTGAAGTGGAGATACAAAATGAAGGGTTCTGTCCTTAAGTGGGTGGTACAAAATGAATTAGTGTATTTGCCCATGCAGAGGTGATGATACAAAATGAAGGGCTTAGTATTGGTGTAATTGTCCTGAGGTTGTGTGTAACTACTGAATTAGTGTTAACTGTGTTACATGTGATACAAGATGAAAGGCTCGGTATTGGTGTACATGTATTTGTCCAAAGGTAGTGATACAAATTGTATTGGTGTATATGTCCAGAGATAATGTACATGTAAATGTACATATTTTTCTGTCTATAGTATACATGTAGGTGTTTTGATGGTACAAATGAAAAGTTAATAAATGGAAAGACGTGATACATGTATCTCAGATTGCTTGAATTGATTAGAATGTCCTCTGGTTAACCTACATGTATCCTGTTGTACATGTATTCTATGATGTTTATGCACATGCATATCAGGTGACATATTCTGGACATCAGATACTGTGTGGTATGGCTTATTGTAAAACTTACATACATTGTATGATACATGTACAGTGAAACCTCTTTATAATGCTCCTCATTTCATTTACATGTACACCACAATTTTTGAGAGTCCAATTTTCCCTATAATTTCATTTAAGTTTCCCTTAACCTAATTGTCGTTTAACCCTTTCATGATGCCAAATTTGGACTGAACAAATAATGGCAGCATAACAAGGGTTAACTGTACAGGTATATACAGGTATAAAGGTAGAAATACGTACTGATTACTGGTATACATGTATATAGTACGTACTTATATATCTTTGTCCTGTGGTTAACATCCAACCAGAAAATGTACAAATGTAGTTTGACAAACAGTAGACAATATTGACATGTATTGGCTCTCAAGCACTCTGAGTTATTCTTTATTCACTCTCCACTCACTTATAATGACCAGGGCTTGACCATTTACAACTTCTTTAGTTTGTCACTGCAGATGTGCATTAAATCTAATATAACCAGAGTACTTGTATGTAAACCTGATCAAAAAGCTCTTCAACCCTTTCACCACCAAGTGACTTAATGGTTAATACACTTTTATGTTGTATTGGACCAGTCTATTATAGTCTGTAGGGTTGAAAGGATTAAATTGCGTGATACATGTATGATAAAAATATGTTAAAAGCACTTTTTTAAATATGAAATTTTATGCAGCTCCACTGGCGTTCGTTTGGTTAAAATCTACCGTTCTATATGGTATGCATGTGTGTGATCACACGTGTGTGTGTGAGTGAGTTATCATTTGAAATAACTTACATGTATGATGTATGTATATCTGAAGAAATTTTCAGTTTTATCTATGTGAAGGATGTTATCATGGTGGCATTCAAGTTCTTCCAGGTCTTTGAAACACACCTGCAGGTCCATTGAATTGTATTATATATCATTATCTTGAAGAAGACTATTAGAAATTTTAACACTTAGCTGGCTGACATTGTGTTTTTGTATCACTTTACCTGACGAAAACAAGGACTTGCCACTTAGCAACATATACATGTAGGTAGTGCATGTGGTGAATGTCAAACCTTGATGACAAGATGCTGTAGTTATCATCCCGCTTGTAGTAAAGAAGGTGTTTCAGTTTCATTTTATTCTTATTTAAGCTGTTTTTTTGGGGAAAATTGTCAATTTTTTTTCCAGAATGTTAATGGTCTTCGCCCGTTTACACTGTAACAGGAGTTTTTCTCTCCCAGTTTTGAAAATTGACTACCATGCACTTTAACTAAAAGTTAAGATTGAGTCTTGGCTTATCATTTGTGAAAAAAAAAAAAAAATTGAGTGTGAACAAAACTTACTGTGTCCCAGCAAATATGGAGTTTTCCATAAAAATTTCGTAAAAATATTGTCGTGTTGGAACAATATTAAAACATATTAAATATAACTATATTCATAACCAAAAAAATCCCACGGTAGAGCAAATTCCCTTGGTTGTATTGAGGATGTGTTATACCATGTGAAGCTGTGCCTTATATTAAGTGATCTAGTCTGATATATTGTGGGACCTGTCTTGTGAGACCACTGTCATAGAAGACCACCTGTTCAATTTCCACTGGCTGCAACTACCACTGAATGCAGCCAATCAGGACTCGTATAACAATCAATCACAAAACAACCACATGATAGAGGGGTAAGTATGTAAACACAGAATAATTGCGACATGCAGGCTATGCCACAAGTCATTTCATTACCTAAAGTCAAGGGGCGGTGTTGGGTCAATTTAAGAGAAATTTTAGATCAGTGCTAGATGTCGCCACCAGTGACCACCAAATACATCATGTATGAAATGTAATCTGTGAAGGTGTATGATGAACAATGTGGATCAGAAAACCTCTACTTGGAAGATAACCTGTCTTATGAGACCACATTCTAAAACCCACATAGTTGAGTAATCTTTTAGATACATGTAAAACCTCTTTTGAGAGGCCATCTCTCTTCTAAGACCACATTTCAGTGGCAAACACAGTGGTCTTTCAAGACGAGTTCCACTGTACATGTATATCCAGTATACATATAAAAATTGTAAAATGTAAACTTGGACACAATATCATGTTTCAATCACATTCAGGACTTATACATGTAGTTGGAATCACTTTAATAAGGTGTTTTCATTTGCTTTTTGTATATCCAGACCCAAACAATCTCGTATTGTATAGAAATAAACCGCAAGATTTCTGACAGTCCAAATGAAATTGAGCCATAAGCTGTGCATACTTTAATTAGTAGGGTGCGTCCAATATCAGTTCTCCATAAAAATAGAATCCCTAATTGGCAGTTGGGAATTCTAGTTTATTGAGTTTCCAATTTTGGGATAGGGCTAGTGTAGTAAATGCAAGGTTTAGTGATAAATATTGGAGTAATTACGTCCATAATCTGCCGGTTTATTGTCAGCCATTATCAAGTTAATATTGCCATGAAAATACATCAAAGTAACGCTTCATTTGATATGATTGTAGTACTTTTAAATTAATGTACATGTACATAGGTTGTTGTCTGAGTAATTAGATTTTTTTTTTAAGATGGTATACATGTACTGTCAAACTTGTTTAAAATAGCCGTTATAAACAGGTGGCCTTTATAATGAGGTTTATACATTATAAAAATTACGATTATGTTTGAATTACCTTTATAGGCAGGTGCCCTTTATACAGGTTGTCCTTTAATGCAAGTCTGATAGGAAAAAAATAAATAATTCATTGGCATCGGTCCAGAATATAGGTCAAAATTTGTGGTACTTCACCTATAGCTGTGACATCTTACAAGAGAAAAAAATACTTGGTGAGATATAAAACAGCTATAAAACATATACAGTAAAGCCTGCTTTAGCAACCACCTGTGTATAAAGACACCCTGGTCATAAAGACCGTTTTTTGCTGTCCCCAGTAGTACCATTTGTGTAGAAATCAACCTCTATATAAAGACCACCTTCCTACAAAAACTTATGTCACTAAGGGGGTTTTACAAATTATATACATGTATAATTTTTACTGTATCTCGTAAACTGTCATGGGTGATTCCTGTGATACTTGCATGCATTGTAGATGTACATCATAGCATGTACAGTGAAACCTGTATATAGGGGCCACCCAAGGGACCAGAAAATATTGACTTTTATGTGCAGGTGACCCTTATACACAGGTTCAATTTAGTTGAAGTATACAGTCAAGGGACTTGAAAAAACTGGCCGTTATAAACAGGTAATATAGAGGTGGCCTCTATAGCAGGTTTTACTGTACAAGGGTTTTTATTAGTAATGTTATGGCTTGATAAGACATAAATAAGTTTGCATAATTTATTTTCACCATATATTTTTAGGAAATTCACATTTTTTCCAATCACAAACTCCTCTAGAATTAAACTTTTATCCAATTTTAAGAAACTTGATTCATGGAAAGTCGATGTTTGGACATTCATTTGGTAGAAATTCCATTGCAATCTATTTATTATTTCAGGAGAAATACATTATTCTTAACAGTGAGAGTAAAATTCTAGCATGTCATTTCAATATTTATTATGCAGATAATGAATGGATCTGTTACATATATCATAAACTTCAAAATACAAACCATCCATACATGTACCTATACATGTTTGTGATTTATAGGTGTGTATATACTATTAACAATAATATTATCAGACTCCCAGGGTTAAACTTGACATTTTTCATTTATTTCGGATGATAACAAAATTCAGAGGACAAAATCAAATAAATGCAGAATATATACTATAAAAAAAATTAAATTCTAAATTTCCTGTCAAATGTGACTTAGAGTTTAAGAATATATAGTGCGGACTCTCTTTGGTCCTAAATACATTGCACTGTACATGTACATGTACATCTATATTTAGGAGTACAGCTATCACTTTCTCATTTTGGTCAATTTTGATTTCTCCAGGCATTTATTTCCACATTCATGTAGATTTAAATCATATCATTGTGGACATACTTAGTATAATACATGTATATATATACTGTGTTTTACAATCAAAATAAAATGACCAAATATTTATGTGAGTCAATGTCTGGCCCTATAGGGTTATTGAATACAAATAATGACAACATACGTGTACATGTATATGTTTAAGGCTTGTTGTAATGTAACCCTGCTTACAATTATACTGTTTCAACATGGAGTGAAGGTCTTCGCTTTAAAAAAGAATGTCTAGGAACTTATTGTAAAGATTTTGAATTAGGATAAAGATATGGGAGCAGTTGTTGTTATGTACATGTATAAGATAAGAGATTTTGACTTCAGGGCTTTATATTTTACAAAAGCTATCAAGACATGGTCAAACATGTAGTATGGTAAGTGTTTTAGATGGTTTAATTTTTTGTAGACTCGGTACATGTACACCAAACTTGTGTGGCATTTAGTTTGTTTCCTAATATATGAGAGAGTATATATTACAGGTGAACATATACTACAGGTAGAACATACATGTATACATGTACTATTGGTAGAACATATAGTGCAGGTAGAGTTTATACTATAGGTAGAACATACTACAGGTAGAGTTTATACTATAGGTAGAACATACTGCAGGTAGAGTTTATACTACAGGTAGAACATACATGTCCTGCAGGTAGAGTTTATATTACAGGTAGAACATACTACAGGTAGAGTTTATACTACAGGTAAAACACTACAGGTAGAGTTTATACTACAGGTAGAACATACTACAGGTAGAGTTTATACTATAGGTAAAACACTACAGGTAAAGTTTATACTACAGGTAGAACATACATTTGTACTATAGGTAGATTTTACACTACAGATAGAGTCTATACTACAGGTAGAACATTTAGTACAGAGTTTATACTACAGGTAGAACATACATTTGTACTATAGGTAGATTTTACACTACAGGTAGAGTTTATACTACAGGTAGAACATTTAGTACAGATGGAGTTTATACTACAGGTAGAACATTTAGTACAGATAGAGTTTATACTACAGGTAGAACATTTAGTACAGATAGAGTTTATACTGCAGGTATAAGATTCCTTAGAGATACTGTCAGTCTATAGCACAGGTCAAAATTTGTAGCACTTCACCTAAAGCTGTTGAGTCATCTCCATATAAGTGATAAATTCTTGGTGGGATGTAAAACAACAATAAAACATATGGTATTAACCCATCTACCCCTGAAAATAATGGACTGTACTGAAAATCAATAACACAGACCAATCCAAATTGTCTTTAGGGGTGTATAAGTTAATATCAGTGAAATTCTGAATGACAGATTTAGTGAGGTCCTACATGTACTCATGTTGAAAGTGACATTATCAGCTGTATATGTAGTAAATAAAGTGTGTATACAGTGGAACCTTGCTATTTAGACCACCTACATGTAACTGACTGACTCAAAGTGGTCTAATTTGTGAGGTGGTCTCTTAAGTGAGGTTCTGTACTGATTAAATAATAAGGAAGAGACTGGAAATTCATGGATCTAATTGTGAGGTGGTCCCCTAAGGGAGGTGTTCTTTAGGCGAGGTTCCACTGTATAGGTCTACCAAGATATAGTGGCACATCAGGTGTCTGTCATAAAATAAAAAAAATATACTCTCTATTTTCCAAAATTAGTTTTGTACAGGTAAATCATGTTACCTTGTATTAAATAAAAGGTACAAATGTACATGTATGTCAAGTACGATTTTTAAAAACTTTAAAAAGTTTCCACTTTTTATGGAAACAATAAAATTGTATAAACAATGTACATGTACATATGTATATATCATTTTATGGTTGTAGGACTTGTACTCCCAATAATATTACAGCTCGTTTTACTATCAGACATGAATGCCGAAGTGCTAGCGAGCCAAAAGTATCTGGTTGAGTTAAACCTTTAACATTGTTAGAGCACAGAACCCGATGCTGTTTTAAGTTACCGTACTTCCGATCTGCGAATTTAAAAAGAATTGAAGTACAGCGCAATCATGTTGGGAGAGAAAAAAAAACATGAAAATTTAAACCCATGGAATTAAGCTCCTGTGAAGAACATGGTCAAAATTTGTGGTACCTCACCTAAAGCTGGTAACATCTCTTTGTAAGTGAAAAATTCTTGGCAGCAATAAAACACTTGTCTGTTAAGACCATTCAGAGGAACGGGCAAAAGTAACCATTATAGACAGATGGCCTTTATAAAGAAGTATATTCATTATACAAAAAGTTAACAAAGGTAATGTTTGAATGGTCTTTATAGGCAGGTGCCCTTTATACAGGGGTGGCATTTAATGCATGTTTATAACTGTAGTTACATACAGTAAAACCTGCTTTAGCGACTACCTGTGTATAAAGATCACCTGGTCATAAAGACCCCCAGTAATGCAGTTTGTGCATAAATCAACCTCTATATAAAGACTGGTTTTGTTGTGTCCCTAAGTGGGTCTTTATATACAAGTTTGTGTGCTTTTGAGCTTCTTGATGTGACATGATTTCAATAAAAAATAATATTACAGTTTTATTTGTACTTGACATAGGATCTTAAATTCAAAAGACACTGGTGACGATATTTTTACACATGTGATTTTAACTTTCTGTAGATTGGGGTCCTAGTTTTACATGACATGGGATCTTGGTTTTATGTAGATTTACATGTAGATCTTGGTTTCACATGACATGAGATCATGAGTTTTACATGACTTTAAAAATGGTAGTGACAGCTCTTTTGCCAAGTGCTTGGTGTACAAAGTGAAAGTCACGGGTCATTTGAGACTTAAAACCGAGGTCCCATGTCATGGCAGTTGTGGTACGTAACAGAATCCTCATTGCACATGGCCTATAATCTATAACACAGGTCAAAATTTGTGGCACATCACCTAAAGCCAACCTCTCTATACAGGTGATAAATTCTTGGTGGGATAAAAAACAACAACAAAACCAAAACAAAACATTAATACTTCTACATGTATATTTCGTGTATATATACAATTTTTACATGGCTTTCTCACGCTCTCAAACTACCACGTAACTATACATGTACATATATTCTAACATATATGTCTTTTTTGTTCAAGTCCAGTGCTTTTCTTCAGATTATTGTTAACAGATATAAAACCATTACACGCATAGAATAAAATAGTGAAATCTGAATCATAAAATATGATGTAATTAAACAGTCTAAAGTGGTAACAGGAGATTTATGAACTGGTGTAAAAATATTTAAAAAAAAAACTGAAAGGCAATGTACAATACGTTTTCACGACACTCAATATGATTATACCTTATAACTTGCATGTATGCACATTTAGATCACCTGATTTGGACATCAGTATATCAACAGTTTTTCACAAATTCTTGGCTTGAATTCAACAAATTTACTCAGTATACTTAAGCCTAACTACTGTAAATCTGGAAATTTTCGTGGGACTTATATATCGTGGAACACAGTTCTATATTTATTGGCAAGATGATATTTTCGCGATTTTGAATGTCCATTTCGCCATACTGTTGTCATACTTCATTACTAAAGATTTCCTCTGTACACCCATGTTCTGATGTGAGCTCAATAAATATTAACCGTTTTCTAAAACTTGTCATATTCCTCTATGTCTGTCGGCAAAAATCAAACCCAAGAACATTGCATAGTGCCTGTCAGTTTCACTTCCAGTATCAGGTTAGATATCTTGGTGAAAATTTTATTTTCGTGAGCCAGAGCTCTTGTGAGATTATATGCGTAAATAAAATTCTCAGGAATAAAACCGGATTACAGTAAGTTTTCAATGAAAGCTAAGGTAGTGATTGCTTGTTTATACCAAGTGCTCGGCATACAGAGTGAAAGTGACGAGTCTGTCAGATGAGGCTTAAAGATACTTCAAGTTTGAAACAACAATAAAACAACAACAAAAACAAACAATGTTTTAAATCTGTAGTCTCCATCAACATAGATTTATAAATTCTGTAGCCTAACTTAAGCAGACACGTAGGCTATATACTGTACACTTTCACTCACGTATAAGCCACCCAAAAAATGCAGACACACCTCACTTTACTTTCATTTAATTTTACCTGGATTTTAAGGTGTCCAGGTGTTGCGAGAGATAGTCTGTGATGTGTGCGAGATAAGTGATGGTGATAGCAAGACATTTTTCTCCTCAGGTCAAACTAATGGCTCGACAGGACACCTATAAAATAGAAGTAATTATGTCTGATGTGTCAATTTTACCGATCTTCTAAAAACATGTACCTTTAGGGAGAGTCGTTAACACAGGTAGTTAGTAGACACAGACTATAGGTGTTCAATTTAATGTATACATACATGTACTTGACATACATGTATTGATAGATGTTGAAATATACAGAAAAAAAATGTGGAATTTGATCATATCAGCAGGTAAGACACAATTGCATATATATATATATATATATATATATATATATATATATATATATATGGCACACATATTGAGTTGTTTGAAATATTACATGAGATGAATGTCAAAATTATTCTCAGTAAAAGATGTGTGATGTTCAATGATTTTTATTCTCAAACATTTTCTGAGTTAATGCTGCTGGGCAGTTGTGTAAATCTCTTTATATATGGAAGTGTAGAAAAATATATTAGTATATGGTGAGATGAATATAGTACATTGCTGTGTGAACAAAAATTTTATACCCTTGCAGTACCATCTTTAGTTGCTGTGTTTCTGTCTGAAGTTTAATCAGTTGGATAAGACTTTCCTTGGATGAAAGGTATTGAATTCTGACCCTCCCCCACCCCTGCCCAGTAAAAAATAAGAAACTAGTAAGTTAATTTAGAACTGTATACATTTGCACCTCTGATTTGGAAAAAAATGGATGATTTAGGAATTGCATAGTAAATAAATTTGTCTGGATGACATTCAGCTTATACAGACTTAGACCGCTTGCGGTGGTCTAGTGGTAGCTCTCACAGACTTAGACAGCTTGTGGTGGTCTAGTGGTAGCTTGTGCAGACTTAGACAGCTTGTGGTAGTCTAGTGGTAGCTATTACAGACTTAGACAGCTTGTGGTGATCTAGTGGTAGCTTGTACAGACTTAGACAGCTTGTGATGATCTAGTGGTAGCTTGTACAGACTTAGACAGCTTGTGGTGGTCTAGTGGTAGCTTGTACAGGCTTAGCTTGTGGTGGTCTAGTGGTAGCTCGTACAGACTTAGACAGCTTGTGGTGATCTAGTGGTAGCTTGTACAGACTTGGACAGCTTGTGGTGGTCTAATGGTAGCTTGTACAGATTGAGATAGCTTGTGGTGGTCTAGTGGTAGCTCATACAGACTGAGACAGCTTGTGGTGGTCTAGTGGTAGCTCTTACAACTTTAGACAGCTTCTGGTGGTCTAGTGGTAGCTCATACATAGACAGCTTGTGGTGGTCTACTGGTAGCTGCATTCAACTAGCAAGTGGGAGGTCTTTATATAGGGTCATACCAAAGGCTTTAAAAGGTGGTAGCAACTATTCCTTTGCCAGGCCCTTCAGCATTTCAGATGAGACTTAAAATCAAGGTCTTATTATTAGTGTAAGGTTTGGCATGTCAAAGAAGCTTCACTGTATTGGCCTCAGTCCATAGCAAAAGGTCAAAATTTGTAGAACTTCACCTAAAGCTGGTGATCTCCACATATTAAGTGAAAAATTCTATGAGGGATGTAAAACAACAAACAAACAAACAAGCATTTGGTTCATATGCACTTAAATATTTGTGTCTCCTGTATAAGTTTTTAATTGTTTTATTGGTGTTTCACACCTCGCTCAAAAATATTACAGTTATATGGTTGCAGCCATTTTTTTAATGGTGGAGAAGAGAACCCGGTTACAATGTATCTGGTAACGACCACCAGCCTTCCCACACGTAAACTTGCGAACTTTTTCACAAAATCAGCTTAGGCTCCAGCGGGGCTCAAACCCATGCTGATTAGATCTGAGAGACTTCATGGTTTAAAGTGTAATGCTCTAACCGCTCGACCATGGAGGCCCCATCGCTTTTTAGTTAAAATTGATCTATAGCTGACTCACCTCAAAGTTGATCTTAATACTCAATGTTTGACAAACATGATTGTGTGTTTTAAGTGTTTTTGTTTTTACAATGAGACAAGAATTTCCCCTCGATAATGAGAATCACTATTCATATATATGTGTTACTTTTGTGTTATTGTTTAACGTCCCACTCAAGAATCTTTCACTCATACGGAGACGTCACCAAATGCTGGTGAAGGGCTTCAAATTTTGGCCTGTGCTCGGCACTTACGGACCGTTGAACAGTGAGGGTTCTTTAATGTGCCGACTCCTACTGTGACACGGGACCATCGGTTTTTACTGTCTCATACGAAGGATGGGAAAAACCAGTTGTATTCATATATATGTAATGTGTCCCTAATTTTTTACCCATGTCAAAGCTGCCATATTGCCACGCAGTGCAGTCTTCTGTTAGTAAGTCTTTACTAAACCCCAATGTCAGTTCTCTAAACAAAGACTAATTGCGACTTTCAGAATTTGATTGTAGGAATTGTTAAAATTTTCAGATATGATATAAAGAGATTGAAATGGGGATAGTCTTATATATAGCGGTCAGTTTGACCATATAAATAAAGTACATGTATTCATAGATCCTTTATCTACAGACATATAAATATCGTAATTTCTTACACCCATAGATTATTGTCATTCCAGAGGGTAGAAATATTTGGAGTTACTTCAATCCATCATATGTTTGACATACCTGTCAACTGACAAGTGGTATAGATTTTCTCTGATGTAAGATCAGAGACAAACCTAAACAAACAGAATTACATTAGATATACATGTATATGTATACAGGTGTATTACCTGTATGATAGCTAATCAGGTATATTATATACAGGTATATCCCTTGTATAACAGATGATATTGATATAGATATACATCTTTGCGTGTGTATATATGTGACTCAGGGATGTACATTTCATGTGTTATATTATTATTAAATTATGGGTCTTACACCTGCAAACATTTGTGTGTGTGTGTGTGTGTGTGTGTGTGTGTGTGTGTGTGCATGTAGGTGTGTGTGTGTGTGGTCTATGTACGGTGACATGTCGATAGTCCGACGGTCCGATAGTCCGACGGTCCGATAGTCCGACAGTTAAATCTCATGGCTATCAAGAGGATTAAACAGAACAAAAAGTCACTTAAATATTTGACGCAGTGTCTGCTTTGTCACCACGCAATTTGTAATAACTTTTTTAAAAGCCATCTTATTGGGTTCAAACCCATCTTTTCTACATTAAATTGGTCAAATTGTGTCTTAAGACGGTGTATCCGAAACATTTTCCCCTATGTAATTCTCTGATTTTGAAATTTTTATTACAAATTGTGTCGTTATTACAAATTGCGTGGTGACACTGCTTCTCCTCTGCAGCGAGTTCATCGAAACTTGACGGGAAGCAACTAGTTTTCTACTTATCAAATATGGCCGCACTGGCTTCTGACTGAACATGCATCGAACCGTCGGACTATCGAACCGTCGGACTATCGAACCGTCGGACTATCGGGATGTCCCCCTATGTACATGTATGTGTATACAGTGTACATGTACAGGTCTATACCAAGGTAAATTGGCACATGTAGGTGTGTGTGTGTGGGGGGTCTATGTACATGTATAGGTCTATACCAAGGTAAATTGGCACATGTTTACAAACACAACGAGTCTAAATCAAATCATAGCAATGGTGACAAGCTACTTGTCGTCACAAAAGTATTAGAGATTCATTAATGCATGGAGTACCTGCAGCATGGCAATATGTTTTACCTGTACAACCTATTTTTGGAAAGTAGACTGTATTGTCAATTTGGATTTTGTCTCAACCCACAGATGTGCCACTTTACCTTGGTAGACCTATACATTGTAATTATCTTAGTTCACAATTAATGTATGTGTACATGTATATGTACTTTATGTATGTGCATGTGTTAGATCTAGTACACATGTACATTTTTGTACATGTGTACATTATACAATGAAACTGCCTTTCTTTATGAGTGTGTGTATATATGTAACGTTTCACGCTAGCGTGAACTACACACGTATACACGGGTGAGTTACAATTGTAATGTTTCACCCTAGCGTGAACTACACACGCATACACGGGTGAGTTACATATATACATGTATGTGTGTGCATGTCTGTGTACAATGTAATTATCTTTATTAGTTCATGTGTGAATATTTCTGATCTGTTTGTGTGTGCATAAAGTGTAAGTGTGTGTGTATGTGTGTGTTGTGTTTGTTTGTGTGCATACAATATTATGCAATTGTTTTACTTCCTGACTTATTTGAGTTAAATTTGTTTATAATTATGTTTGTAGTTGAAGTATATTTCCTATAAGGAACTAAACTATATAAACCCTAGATGTGTATCTACATGTAATCAGGTCATCAAACAAAAACAAAAAACAAAAAAGGGAAAATATCAATTTCAGATTTTTGAAGTAAGTGAAATTGTTTTCAAGTTTGTAGTCGAGGAAGGATAAAAATAGCTAACAAACATTTTGTAGGTACATATATAGCATAGTGACAAAAGTGAGTAACATTTTCTTTTTCTTTACATATTTCATATAAATCCACATTTTTTCAAAATATATGAAGTTGTTTCTAAATTAACTTTGATAAAACTTATATCTTTTGCTGTAAAATACAATATTTAATAGTTGCACTGCATATTTCTTATAATGTTCCAATTTTTTTTCAAGATTCAGTAATTTAAACCAAAAATTAAATTACAGTACATGCAAAACTTATCAGTTTTATAAAAGGAAACAGTGGAAATTAATAACAAAATGAAAATACATGTAGTAACTTCAAAACATAAATGCTTATTTAGAGAAAATTGTATTAAAATAGATACAAAAAAATGACTTTGTAATTCAGGTGTTTGAAAAAATGTGGTTTTATATGAAATACTGATATATAGAGAAAAATAAAATGTTTACCCACTTTTGTCACCATACTATAGTTCAGAGATGGAAATATGATACATATATATATATATATACAGCATACTGAAATGTAACTTATGTCCTAAGTGACCTTGATAACTGGAGTTATGAACTTGAAGGTCAAATATTTATTCTAGAGGACATCAGACATTTAAAGACACTACCAGGTTTACTAAGCTTTCAGTGTTTCTTTTTTATTATTAGAAATCTGATAATTTTTAAATCATTTTTAGGAGATTTCACATTCAAGGTTATACATAAAATAAACGTGTAGTTAGACAATTGTCTCTCTTACATGTCTTAAGTTTGAATCTGATGTTTGGAACAATCGGATCGAAAAAAAAAAATTCTGGCGATAAGTTTGTTTTTTTAAATTACATGTATGTGCTGCTTTTAAGTTTGAATGTAGACATCAATTTCACTCTCATGATTCAAACAACAGTCGACTTCAAATTTGAAATTGAATTTCATAGTTGATCAGGATATTTTTATCATTCCAAAAGATGTGAAATTATGATCTGGTGTATTCTTAACCAGTAAAATCAATTTCTTAGCAATAATGCTCAATGCTGTGTCATTGGAAAAGACAACTTGACTAGTTAAGGAAATCAATTCTAGGAGCTGGTATGTGTGACTTGACAAGTTATGGAAATCAATTCTAGGAGCTGGTATGTGTGACTTGACAAATTATGGAAATCAATTCTAGGAGCTGGTATGTGTGTTAATCTTATGTATATAAACTTTCTTAGATTATGTTGATTGACTTAAGTGTTAGTTCAGTTGGTTAACGATTTGATTAACACTGATAGACTTAAAAGTGTAAGTTGATAAATAATGATAGACCTGAGTATTAGTTGATTAACGATGATAGACTTAAATTAGTGTTAGTTGATTAATAATGATAGACTTAAGTGTTAGTTGATTAATCATGATAGACTTAAGTGTTAGTTGATTAATGATGATAGACTTAAAAGTGTTAGTTGATTAATCATGATAGACTTAAAAGTGTTAGTAGATGAATAATGATAGACCGAAATGTGATTTGTTGACTTAAGTGTTAGTTGATGGACATGAAATGTGTGTTTTTTGATTAATAATGATAGACTTAAGTGTTAGGACTGAAATGTAGTTAAGTGTTGGTTGATAATGATGGACTGAAATGTGTTTGTTGGTTGATAATGATGGACTGAAATGTGTTTGTTGGTTGATAATGATGGACTGAAATGTTAGTAGATGAATAATAATAGACTGAAATGTGTTTGTTGGTTGATAATGATGGACTGAAATGTGTTTGTTGGTTGATAATGATGGACTTGAAAGTGTTAGTTGATAAGTCATGGTAAGGTTAAGTGTCAGTATATTGATGATGAGCGACACTGTATTACATGTTGGAGTAAAAAGGGTCAGCTAAAAAACTTAAAAGTAGAAAATGTCAGCTGTTATAGCTTAAAAGTGTCAAGTGGGGAGAACATTTCAGATGTTAAAGTTTAAAGTGTTTGGTGTAATGTAGAACAAGTTAAGTGTTTAAGTAGAAAGTGTCAGGTGTTGACGTGTTGAGAATGACATACTGATGATGGGGTGTTGATACACTCAGGTTATGCATCGTGTAAGTGTTGAAATGGAGATAAAAGTACAGTGACAACCGTCTTGAAAAAGAAACACTCTTATTAAGAGCATCTGTCTTGTCAGACCATGTTCAGAAAACCACTTGGCTAAATAACATTTTAAATAAGATCTCTCTTGAGAGACCACATTTTAGTGGCAAATGGGGTGGTCTCTCAAAACAGGTTCTACTGACTGTATATAATAAATACATGTATTGATTAACTGGGAATTTGTGTAACATTTATTTCGTAGCTAATTACACTATGCTTAGCTTCATAAGCACAACCTCAGGGTTAAGTCAAGGGTCTGATCCAGTCAGATCCCCGACTTCTCACAGTGGATTTTTTTGTCCAAGTCTCCATGGAAACTTTAAGGACCAGCCTTACTTAAGCATCAAAACTAGGAAAATATAGTCAAACCCTGATATATTGAAGTTGAAGGGGAATGAAATATTCTTTCAGATAAACAGGGTTTTCAAAATATCCAAGAAGCCAGCCTGGCTCAGTTGGTAGCGCGCTCGACTCTCGATCGTGAGTTTGTGAGTTTGAGTCCAGCTGGCCGCAGGTTGGTTTCCTGTCCTTCGGTTGAGACATTAAAAACCGAGGTCACAGTAGGTGTCAGCATGTTAAAGAACCCTCACTGCTCAATGGTCGTAAGTGCCGAGCATAGGCCAAAATTTGAAGCCAGCATTTGGTGACGTTTCCATACGAGTGAAAGATTCTTGAGTGGGATGTTAAACAACAATACAACAACAAAATATCCAGGTTATAATGATAATAAATCAATTTGGCTGAGGAATTGAAATAATTGCAAATAAAGCGGGATTTCGCTGTAACACAGTTTAATATAAGTGGGTTTGACTGAATTTAACATTGTATTGAAATTGTTTTTAACATTTAAGCAACAACAGTTTTTATTCAGCTTGTGTTTATTTATTTAAAAATCTGAGGAAGGAATGAATTTGAAAATTTGACTTAATGTACATTTGTAAATGACTGGCTGAATGATTTGAGAAATTAGAATGCTAATGTTGAAAGTCATGCATCATTATGTACGGGGAAATTATCACTGATGCATTTTAATGTATCTACAGGTTTAGCATGAGACAATTAAGTAGATTTACATTTGTTTGATATATACATCGTTCAGGTAAAGATTTACCTGTTGGGACGTTGACATCTACAGGTGTTATTTAGTATATATTCACAAACGAAGGTTAGTTCCTGTACTTCTTGTCTGACTACTTTGTATGCAATATGTCAAATGTTGATCTACGTATGTAATGTCGTATTCTGTTAATTTTAATGGTGCTTTTCCCCCCAAATCAACAATCGTTCAGTTAATTTACGATGAAGAAAAAAATTAAGGTTACAATGTACATGTGTACTCAGGGAAAAGACCACCGGCCTGGACCGCATGGAAACTGACGAACTTCCAGGCATAATCAGCTTACGTTCCACATGTTCCAGCAAGATTCAAACCTGAGTGACTATGTGAATGTCTATATATATACAATGTATATATATATATATATATATATATATATATATATATATATATATATATATATATATACAAATGTATAAATTAAGTGACTGATATATTTTGAAGTAGTATATGTTGTAAATTGATCTTTGAATTAGTATACTGGCTACATGTATATAAAGTGGCAGATGTTTTCGGAGTAGTAGATAAATAATTACATTTATCAATGTTTCCTTAAACTAAATCTTCTCAAGATAAAGGAAATTTTTTTTATATTCAACTATTTCACAGCTCCTTTCTTTAAAAGCTGACAAAATGACAGCCAACAGTTTCTGTCGGCTATTCTTACATGTATGAAAAGCAGTGTTTTTTTGTTTGTTTATTGTTGTTTAACGTACCACTCAAGAACCTTTCACTCATATGGAGACATCACCAAATGCCGGTGAAGGGCTTCAAATTTTGGCCTATGCTCGGCATTGAGCAGTTAGGGTTCTTTAACGTGACGACACCTACTGTGACATGTACCTTGGTTTTTACTGTCTCATCCGAAGGGCAGGAATCTGACCAGCCACCAGCTGTTCTCGAACTCATGACCTCACGATCAAGAGTCGAGCACGCTAACGACTGAGCCAGGTCGGCTCATGAAAGGTGGGGAAAGTTTTCAGCAACTTTCTCTTCTCTCCAGAAAAAAATTGCCGATTTTTATCACCACACAAAGTTCAGCTATACTTTTTTACCGACATTTAATGTACATGTAACTTTTTACAATGTATAATTTGTCTCCTAGTCCAAAAATCGTTGAAAGGGCTGATTCTACATTTGATGAAATTAATTAATACAACTGGGATTTTCCATCCTATCATAGGTATCCGAAATAAGCGCCTATTCCCAATGGAAAAATGCATTTTCCCCCAATTTGCAGTCGAAATTTCCCACTTGAAGTCAAATAACAATGAATTTAAAGAGATTCTTGTATTTTCACTTAGTTTTGTGTAACATTTTTTAGATTTCCCAATTTCAATAATACATGTATGTTACTAAAATTCCTAATGCAAAAGGCCTAGGCCCCATTCCCATTGTGAATTGCCACAAATTTTACTTGTGCTATGCACTGTTGACAAAGCGGTGGTGAGGAATCTTTTACCTGCTGATGCTTAGAGTTAAGCAGGTCCTCATTTCTAAGTCTCATCTGAAAGACCTTTGACTTTCACTTTGTAGACTGTCAGTGCTGGGGAAAGTCACTAACATGTTTTAAAGTTTTTGGTGTTGGAAATTAATCTAGGGACCTACCACTTGCGAGTTGAACAATCTACCAGTAGATCACCATAAGCAGTTGTGTAATATTGTCCGATTCACAGAAGATGGTGGGGCAAAGTAACCTTTTGATTATCATCGGATGATTCTACTCACTTTTCGGTTATGACAAACTGCACTGGAAAAACGTTTTTTTCCTCACTGGATACTCTCTTATGTATGGTGACAAGTAGGAACGATTACTCTAGTTAGTGTAATATTAATGTTATGCTTTATTACCTAAAATTTAAACTTGTCCAGGTCAAAATGGTTCAGAAGACTCCACTCTGCCAGGTTATTTGGATTTTACATTGTACTATACTGTAGTAGAGGATTTCATCAGGGATTTTCACGCTCTTTAGATAAGACTGACTTAAAGTTACAGAAGGCTCTTTATTTTACGATTTTATTTACATGCATTCCTGGTCATATATATTTTTTTATTAGAAACTTACAATGATTTGAATTTTTCATTTGTATTTCTAAAGCTAAAAAAAATAAAGACGCCAAAATGCGTTACTGAAATCTGTCAGCATACAAAAATGTATAAATGCATGTGACATCTACCTACCTGTGTTTTCTTTGTAGTATTTGGTTTAGGTATGTCAATATTAACACTGTGTCATCATTCGACAATAAGAGGAATTGACAACCGATCTAAAGAAAAGTGGTATCATTGACTAAGTAAATAAAAACTCCATTCTAAGTATCCTTATTGTAAAAATGTCTTTATAATTTGTTTCAGTTTTCACACTTTAAGGATCAAACTGAGTTCATTGGCAATACATTTACATTGTATTTGATAATACATGTACATGTACATGTAGCTTGATTAAGCTCATATTTTGCATGTTGTTTTCTTGTAAAACATCTTGTTAAAGTACATTTATTATGTCTTGTGAGGCCATTGTCAATATAGTTTGATCAGCTGTCTTCTGAGACCTCATTCTGCAACCATTTACTCAAGTGATCCTTTAGATAAAACCTCTTTTGAGAGACCACCTGTCTTCTGTGATCCCATTCTGATAACTGCTTAGGTAAAGATAAAACTTCTTTTGAGAGACCACCAGTAATGTAAGGTCATATTTCAGAGGCAGTAGCTGTGGTCTGAAAAGACAAGTTCCTCTGTAATATACTACAGTAAAACCTGGCTTGAGAGACCATCCCTAATGCCACTGAAATGTGATCTCAAGACAGATGGTCTCCCAAAAGAGGTTTTATGGAAAGGGTTACTTAACTAAGTGGTTTTCAGAATGTGGCCTCAGAAGACAGGTGGTCTTTTATGAGAGTGGTCTTTCAAGACAGGTTCCACTGTATATGGTATACAGTCTGTATGGAGACATAGCTACCCATAGATCTATATGACATAGACTTTTGTCAACATTATAATGGTTCTTAATCAAACCATATCTACCGTGATTTTGGGCCAGGTCTTGTTTCATGTCCTAGCAAACCCACATGTACATGTACCATATAACATTGGGTCTTAAAACACAAGTCCGTTCAGATTTATCATGAAATGTTGTCTTGTTTCATAAATTTCTATAGTAGATATACCAAGGCATCAGATCATGTTTCATACACATGTAAGACGATCCTTTCAGACATTCAGCAGTCTGCTTGACCTTCACGATATGTAGTTTGACCTTCGATAGCTGTATGTCATCCTAGTTATAAAGCTTGTGACTGAAAGACCTAGGTCAGATAAAATGTTCTCCATGTCATCCCTGAGGCTGTTAGAATTACCAAAAGTTGGCTCTCCATGTAACTTCTCATGCTGTTAGAATACACCAATACTGGTAGTTGGTTCTCCATGTCATCTCATGCTGTGAGAATATACCAATAGTTGGTTTTCCATGTAACATCTCATGCTGTGAGAATACACCAATAGTTGGTTCTCCATGTCATCTCATGCTGTGAGAATACACCAATAGTTCATTCTCCATGTAACATCTCATGCTGTGAGAATACACCAATAGTTGGTTCTCCATGTAACATCTCATGCTGAGAGAATACACCAATAGTTCATTCTCCATGTAACATCTCATGCTGTGAGAATACAACAATAGTTGGTTCTCCATGTAACATTTCATGCTGTGAGAATACACCAATAGTTCATTCTCCATGTAACATCTCATGCTGTGAGAATACACCAATAGTTAGTTCTCCATGTAACATCTCATGCTGTGAGAATACACCAATAGTTGGTTGTCCATGTAACATCTCATGCTGTGAGAATACACCAATAGTTCATTCTCCATGTAACTTCTCATGCTGAGAGAATACACCAATAGTTGGTTCTCCATGTAACATCTCATGCTGTGAGAATACACCAATAGCTGGTTCTCCATGTAACATCTCATGCTGAGAGAATACACAATAGTTGGTTCTTCATGTCAATTGTCATGCTGTTAGAATATACTAATAGTTGGTTCTATGTCATCTCATGCTGTGAGAAAACACCAGTAGTTGGTTCTCCATGTAACATCTCATGCTGTGAGAATACACCAATAGTTGGTTCTCCATGTAACATCTCATGCTGTGAGAATACACCAATAGTTGGTTCTCCATGTAACGTCTCATGCTGAGAGAATACACCAATAGTTCATTCTCCATGTAACATCTCATGCTTTGAGAATACACCAATAGTTGGTTCTCCATATCTCTCTCATACTGTGAGAATACACCAATAGTTGGTTTTCCATGTAACATTTCATGCTGTAAGAATACACCAATAGTTGGTTATCCATGTAACGTCTCATGCTGAGAGAATACACCAATAGTTCATTCTCCATGTGGTTCTCATGCTGTGAGAATACACCAATAGTTGGTTCTCCATATCTCTCTCATACTGTGAGAATACACCAATAGTTGGTTTTCCATGTAACATCTCATGCTGTGAGTCAGAGAATACACAATAGTTGGTTCTACGTCATCTCATGCTATGAGAAACACCAGTAGTTGGTTCTCCATGGAACATCTCATGCTGTGAGAATACACAATAGTTGGTTCTTCATGTCAATTTTCATGCTGTGAGAATACACCTATAGCTGGTTTACCATGTAACATCTCATGCTGTGTGAATACACCAATAGTTGGTTCTCCATATCTCTCTCATACTGTGAGAATACACCAATAGTTGGTTCTACGTCATCTCATGCTGTGAGAAAACACCAGTAGTTGGTTCTCCATGTAACATCTCTTATGTTGTGAGAGTATATTAATACATAGTAGATGTCAACAAGTTTTCTATGTTTAAACACTAGAATTAAGCTTATTAAAATGCTTACCACTTAAATCCAGTCATAGAAATTGTACACCTTCTTAGGATGTTTTGATTTACAAGTCAATAGTTGTTTGTTTTTACACGTTGAAATTACGTGGCAAGAATTAAGCTCCTTTGAATTGTTGATACAGCACCATATATGATCAAGCATTTCATGCGACCTTTGTCTGTAAACAAGAAGTGTCTGTCATTGAAAATGTCTACTGAAGATCAATTGGCACAACTTTACAAACACGACAAGTCTAATTTAGACCATAACAGGGGTGATAGGCTGGTTTTGGGCACAAAAATATTAGAGCTACAGCAATGTGTGGCATCAGAGCAAGGTCAAATATTATACCTGTATACTCCTATTTTTTGAAAATAGACTGGACTGTTTTTGTATTTTGCAAAATCCAGATGTGCCACTTTGTCTTGGTTTGTTGTTGTTGTTGTTTAACGTCCCACTCAAGAATATTTCACTCATATGGAGACGTCACCGAATGCCGGTGATGGGCTTCAAATTTTGGCCTTTGCTCGGCACTTATGGCCATTGAGCAGTGAGGGTTCTTTAACGTGCCGACACCTACTGTGACATGGGACCTCCAGGTTTTACTGTCCCATCCAAAAGACAGGAAACCAACCTGTCGCCGGCGGGACTCGAACTTGCGACCTCACGATCCAGAGTCGAGCGTGCTACCGACTGAGCCAGCTTTGTCTTGGTAGACTGATACAGAAAAACTTGTTTTAAGAGACCGCTGTCCTGAAAGACCACCTATCATTTGAGACCACATTTTGAAAACCACTAACTCTATAAATAAATCCTCTTTTTGAGGGAGCACCTGTCTTGAGCACATTATCAGTTGCAGATTTGGTGGTCTCTCAAGGCACGTATCACTGTACATGTTTGTATTTTAGTGTTACTGGTAATGCATACAGGTAAATAGAAATACTCACTGCTACTGGTAGGCTATATCGCAGGGAAGCTGTAAAGTGCTTACTGTAATGTTGTGCAAATAGATGTGTGATGCTTATAAAGTGAAAAACTTTAAAATTCTAAATATATAACAAAATTCTTGTTTTTATTTATTGATTCATTATATGGTGATATGCGTGTATACATGTATTTATTCTCTCATTCTCTCTCTCTCTCTGTCTCTCTCTCTCTCTCAGTGTACTAGGTGCAACTCTTGAGTAAAAGTTTCTACAATATGTGACCTTCTATTATCCAATGCGATTGGATATTGCATCATCCAATGCAATTGGATAATGCACATAACACATGTAATTAGTGACACAAAACCAAAATTTATGAAAAATGCACTACAGTCGACCACTCTCACCTGTCTTACTTTAAATAGAACCTTCTTTTGAGAGACCACCCGTCTTGGGAGACCACATTTCAGTGGCAGATGGAGTTGACTCTCAAGGTTCTCCTGTACAATTACCAAGTTAAGTTTTACATGTAGATTTTTCTACAACCATCATTGAAAACAGTTTTATTCACAATCAGTTAATCACTAGTTTTCTCCTTTTTTTGCTGATTATTGAGGAATATTTAAAACTAGAGACTTTAACAGCCTGTCTCAAAAACCATTGGGCCCCTGTAGCTGAGTTGTTAGAGAATCACGCTCTAAACCAGGAAGTCTCACTTCTCATCAGTATTTGTTCTAGTTCCGCTTCAGCCTACATGTAAGCTAATTTTGTGGGAAAGTTTGCCTGTGTATTTGTGGGAAGTTGATGGTCTCTTCCTGGGTACAATTTAACTAGATTCTCTCCTCAACCATTTAAAATTGGCTGCCACCATATGACTGAAAAAAAATTGTCGCGTGGGGCATCAAACACCGTTAAAACAAACAAACAAACATCAAAAACCATATTTTAAAAAGTGGAAAAAATGTACTTAATTTGCACTATTTCAGTGAAATATTAGGATTTTGTCAATTTTTTTTGTAATGAAAAATTTTCTATTTTTCAGATTAAAAGAATATTGCCAAGTGGAGCAGCAGCTAGATGTCAACAACTAAAAGTAGGCGATCGTCTTGTGTCCTGCAATGGCCTAAGTTTACGCAACGTTTCTCAAAGTCAATGTCTCACAACGTTAAAGTCAGAAGGTAATAGCGGGGATTTAGAACTGGAAGTACTTCGTCAGTCAGAACATGAATCGCAGTTAGAAATTTCGCTGAAGGTCTCAAATCGTGCTGGCATTGCAGGAGGTTATGACTCAACAGTGACCTTAAGGTCGCCAAATTCAGAACGACATTTTTTCTCGGAGGTACCAAATAGTGATAGTGACAATGAAGTCGTTTTGAACAAATTTCAATTTATTGATGATCAAAATAATTACAGACAAAGTGAACCCTACCAATATTCAAAACGAGGTGACAGGAATGAAAGTATAAATCGGTCACTCTCATCTGAGCGGGACAGGGACACAGACTCTGAAGTTGCGGCCATCACAGATAAAAATAAAACTTCTAAAATGGATCCGTCGGACACTTACATTCCTCCGCCCATGGAATTCTCTGCTTTTGGACCTGCAGTGCCACCACCAGAGGAATTCTCCCAAGGTCAAAGTCCTATTTTTGATCAAAGAGGAAACAGTGGTATGCCAGTAACAAATATTGATGAAATTCTTAATTCGTACTCTCAGACTGGAATGATTTCCACTGGACCAGTGGATTCTGCTGAAACAAATTCAAGTTCGTTTAATCCACCAATCATATCGGATGAAACAGAATTTGTCAATAATGAGAATGGATTCCAGCAGTCGGAATCTTTTACAGGATTAGAGAAAGATGAAAACGATTCATTGAACAACTCGATAGAAATCAATGGAGATCTAAACGATTCTCTCAATATCGCTGCACCTGTGGAATTTTCCAATCAAGAAAATATTAATGTATCGGAAAGCTACTTAAGGAAAGAGGATCAGGATGAAAACATTTTGAAATCAGATTTTTCATCACAACAACAAGTCTCTGGTACAGATTATACCATGAAAGATGAAATCTGTATCAAACTCAACAATTCTGTAGTAGAGAGTGTTGACGAACATTCAAAAGATCGGGATGTTTGGAACAATAATACGCTGAACAAACAAACTAAACACATTAGTGATCCGGATTCGGAAGAACTTGTGGTTCCAGTTAAGGTTCAGAGACAAAATTTACAAAATTCATCCATTCTGTACTCGGAAGATCCAGAGGATGTCAGCATGTCCTCAGGTGATATAGAAGAGGACATTATTGTTCCGTCCGTCATCAAGCGTCAAAATTTATCAGAAAGTTCAGTCGCTGTTAAGAAACAGAAAACAGACACAGAAGATGAAGAAAAAGCAGTACCTATACCTAGACCAAGACCACAGCCCAGGAAAGGTAAAAGTAACGTAAAATCGCCTACAGAAAAAAGACAAATGGATGCTGATTTGATAAGTCATCCTAAATATCCACCTCCAGTACAATTTGAAAATGAGGCTGCGGTTGAGGAGGAGGTGATGACACCTATTCTGCAGCCAAAGCAAAATGTCAGCAAGATCATAGTTGAAAAAGTAGGACCTAAAATTCAAGAGGACACTATTTTACCAGTGGAGGTCAAAAGAGGTGAGAACAGCTGGAATGCAGCGAAAATGTTAGTAATCACAAATATGTGGGCAAAGTCAGCCTCAGAAAGCCAGGAAAAGCAAAACGTGCAGGATGTGAGTAGTAATTTTGGATTTAAGGATGTAATTGGCTTAGTAAGTAAAGCCGAACAAATGGAAGAACCAGACTTAGAAGAAGATGATAATGTAGCAGACGACGACAGCAATACTGCAGCAATAGAGGAGGTTGTAGTTGATGTTAATTTGGCAGATGATTCAGACAAGACATTAAAGTACATTGCTTCTGATCAAGATGAGACTGCCAAACATGTTACTACGGTAACAGTGTCACATGATCTGGAATCGGATATTAATCAGACAAATAAAGACGGTGATGTGATTATCTCTGATAATGAATTCAAGCAAGTTCTGGAACCACAAGATACTACACAAAATGATTCAGAGAAAACTGTTGGTCTTAATGAGAGTTTAACTGTGAGCGTGAAAAATATTGGAGAAGAAAGTGCTCCAGTTCAAACTATAAAGTCATTAGAAAATGTGGACTTCAGTGTGAAAAGTGTTGAAAAGGATGAAGTTGACAAAAATGAGGTTAATCAAAATATTGTACAGGCTGATGGAAATAGAACTGTGATTAATTTGTCCCCTGGATCAGAAAATTCTGAAATGACAAATACGAAACTTAATGTGCAAGTGTCGTCTGCTAGTGCAAAAGAAAATAAACTCCCTGAAAAGACAACAAGCAATAATGTTCCAGAAAATCCTCCGAGCATTACTTCTCCTCGGCAGTACAAGTCATCAGTTTCAGTTACAAAACCTCAAAGCATTCTGGGAACGATAAAATCCCAAAACGCATCATCTGGATTAAAACCATTGTCTTCTATTAAACCATTGACTGTTAGTGCCAAAACATTTTCTCTTAGCAAACCGGTGAAATATGCAACTACCATATCAACCAGTTCAGGAAAACCATCATTATTGTCTACCATTCATGGCTCGGCTCTCTTAAGTACATCATCGTCTGCAAAAAATACTCGATCGGAAGACGAACCGTTCTTAGTTAGTGTATTAAAAGGAATTTTGGGATTAGGTATGAAAGTGGTTGTGATGCCTGAGGGTGCTGTTCAGGTTACTGAAATCCAACAGAATGGACCAATAGCAAAAGACGGCAATATCAGGTATGTTTCATTAATGTGAATATTACTAAAGGGAGATAATTCTCATTTGAATTGTAGTCTTGATGGAGAAACAAGTTTTAAAGTGCATGATCTGGGTCAGAAGTCACCAAATTTACTCAGTACTCGAGCTCAACTAAATTTTTAGGATTTCAAGATAAAATCACACATAGACTTTGTGCAGAAATAAGACATTTTTGTTTATTTAGGGCATACAGTTGTAAATAATAATCTGATGATATTAGTGTAGCTTTATTCAAGAGAAATTCTGAAATATCAAAAACAATGTTTGAGTACAGAATCAGATTTTGAGCACGAAGCTCAACCTACATTATATATTCTTTTTTTTAATATTTATACATTTATTTATGACATTTAAAAAAAGATAAAAATGTTTTACCTATAGTCAGTCACAGCCTGAGGTTTTAAAAACAGTCTATGTAGTCTAAATAATAAAATAAAAGTTGAGCTTGAGTATTGAGTACATTTGGTGACTTTGGTCTGAGACACACAGAACACATAAGTGTGAGTTACTAGGTTCATTACTTGCAAGCAAAAGGTTTCAAAATTCTTATTTGGTCATTAAATTTAACGGTACTCCAGATTGAATTTAAAACCATTTTTAGATTTCTTTGCCATGTAAAAGACAGTCATAGATCTTTTGAATGAGACTGAAAACCATCATGGCAGGCTTGGCATGTTGACTCTTCAACCCCTAAAATACAATGTACAATGGACTTTTCTGTAAATGAATGACTTAGACCAGTCGACATGTGTCTTTAGGTGTAATTGGGTTAAAAAATTGCATATTTAGAAGTTTTGGGGCCTTCGTGCCGAGTGGTTATACAGCATCACACTTTGAACCATGAAATCTGTGGTCAGCACAGATTTGAGCCTCGCTGGAACCTAAACTAATTTTTGTGAGAAAATTTGCCAGCTAGTTTGCTCGTGGAAGGTCGGTTGTCTTTTCCTCAGGGTATGTTGTAACCAGGTTCTCTTCTCCACTCCATGACTTTGTTCTTGACCTTGACCCTATTGTGTAAAGTAAGATGCAAAGTGAAATGTGTTTAACATAGTTTTTCACCCATCAACCCTTGAAGTTACATTTGGACCTGTCCATTTCAAAGAATGTTTAAGTCCACTGTCAGAATTCAGGGGTGTATGATTAAGAATAAAACTTTTATAATAATTTTACATTGAATATGGACTTGTTCGATTCACTTCTAATTAAGTTATGACAGTAGACCATACTATTTATTGATTTGGGTGATTCTAAATGTGACCATAGGGGTAGACAAGTTAAGCAACTTTATTTTTTTATTACATAGTAGAACTTCAATTTTAATCTATCTTTCAGGGTTGGAGATTACCTACTGTCTATAAATAGCACAGAATTGACAGGTCTCCCAGATAACAAAGTACAACAGATGTTGAGGCTGTTGCCACGAGGAATTGCTAAAATCATGGTATCTGCCACTGGAATTAAAACAACTGGTGAGTGCACCTGTCTCACAGGTGTAAAGATGAGTTTAATATATATATCCTTATATATATATATTTAAAGATAATATTGACTGAAATCAATTTTTGTGTCAGCCAGGATTCAAATCTAGCATCTTTGGTTTACAACTCTGATGCTCTCTATATGTACATATCAGACTAGTGATACAGGGCTCACCCTGGACTCAGAAAACCATAAGCCAAAAAATTAGCCCACCTACATTTTTTTTTAGTCAATTGAAATTTTCAAATGGTTCCATGACCTTTTGTCTCATGGCCGCGATAGTGTCATTTGACATACTTCTTAGAATCAACCATAATTTAAAGGGGCATTAGCTGTGTTTTTTCAAATTTTTTTTCCCTCTTTTTTTTACTAATCAGATTGGTACGATAACAAAAAAGATATATACACAAGCATAAAACTTCTTAAATTCCCATATATTTTGTGAAAATCGCATGAGAAACCCAGGTTTGGCACCTTTTCAACTGCAATTGATTAACTCAATCTTACTATTTGTATATGATTTCCAAACTGGACCTGAGCTTATTTTTACAAAACATATACATATATAAGATTTTTTATACTGGTGTATTATAGCATAGCTCGTATTTACTATTGTACATCAAGTACAAGTAGAAAAAATTGAAATAATTATTTTTCTGGTAAACACAGCTAATGCCCCTTTAATCCCCTTTTCCTTTAAAAATTTGACAATGAAACTGAAAAAAAAGATAAACAAGTAAGCTGAACATCATGTTTTATTTTCTGTCAGGAGAAGAAGACCAGACTAAAGCTAACAAACCAGAGGAGCAGAAACCGCAGGCATCAAAAGTAGATGAAAAGCGGAGTACACAGAGAACCTCTTTAGCATCTATGGCAAGCCCAGTTGTCCACTCTAAAAGAATTCCTACAACAACATCCGAGTCAAGTCAAAGCCCTGTGTCCTCAGATGTACCTCAAAGTCAATCATTAACGTCAACACCACCATTGTCATCCATTAAGTCATCACAAGACAAGCATCCTGAAATAAATGAAAGTAATGATAGTAAATTGGTGGAAACTGTTCTTGAAAGCAACATACCCAAGATTTCACAAGACTTCGAGTTAAAGAAAGATGAGAGCGTTCTAGAGGGTAATGTTGTGTCCAGCAAAAAGGTACCGCCCAAAGTTGCACCAAAACCAAAGCAACGTACTTCAGCCAATGAAACTGCAACTCACAAGTTTTCAAGTGTCAAAGGTCAAGGAGGATATGTTAGTTCTGCCGTTGGAAGGTCAAAGTCCTTTGAGAAGAAAAATGTGCCGAATGTGGAAAGAGATCCTCCGTTTCAGAAGCAGAAGGCAAATTATGTTTCATCGGCACAGAAAATTTCTGCCCCAGCAGAAAAAGACGGTCAGATGGATAATGGACCAATAGATACCATTATATTTGCATCTATAAATGATTCAAAAGATAAACCAGTCTCGGCATCGAACATTGAGAATCCTAATGGGCCCGAGCCGAAGCTCATTCCCAAAGGACATGTGGATTACGTAACAGCTGCAAAACCAAAGCAAGGGCCAGCTACAGCACCCAAACCAAAACATTTTACGTCAAATCCGCCTTTACACAAATCAAAGGATATCCCTATATCACCCTATGCTTATGAAGAAACTACTAAAAAAGTTGTACCAACAAGGCTGAATTCAGCTCTTAGTCCACGCAGGAAAAGTAGTGATCAAGGCGCTTTCAAATTCGGTGCAAATTCCTCAAAAAGTCCAAGCAAAGGTAAGAACAGTGCGTCAGAGCTTGATGTTTCACCAGCAGTGTCACCACGGAGCATATCATCACCTACATCACCCACATCACCCTCGGGTGGTTCATTATCGCCTTCCTCTCCCAAAACCTTTGTCACATCACTATCAAAAAGCAGTTCCTCACCTGTAGCATCACCAACAAAAAAAGACCTTACTTCACCAATTCCTTCACCCAGAAGAATATCCGGGGACTTATCACCAGCATTGTCTCCCAAAGTCCAGGAAGACACAACACATTTTCACAAGATTATGCCATCTTCCACGCCACAAGATTCAAAAACCCATCTGGATGATCCTGATACAAGCCCTGAAATGCAACTGCAAACACTTCAGAATAATCAAGACACAAGTCCTTTATTGTCACCTCAAACCAATCGAGATGCTCTTGACAAAAGTCCTATAACGTCACTGCAAACCATTCAGGATGCTCCTGACACAAGTCCTATAATGCCACATCAAACCAATCAGGATGCTCCTGACACATGTCCTATAATGTCACCTCAAACCATTCAGGATGCTCCTGACACAAGTCCTATAATGTCACTGCAAACAAATCAGGATGCTCCTGACACATGTCCTATAATGTCACCTCAAACCATTCAGGATGCTCCTGTAACAAGTCCTATAATGTCACTGCAAACAAATCAGGATGCTCCTGACACAAGTCCTTTGTTGTTACCTCAAACCAATCAGCAAAATCCTAATACAAGTCCTGAAGTGCAACCTGCAGCTAATTATAGTGATTGTCCCATTAAAGCTGACACCGCATCACAAATTTCTAGTGTTGTCGATTCACACATATTTGATGTTGTTAACAATGATGCACTCACAGAAAGTAAAAGTGTAATAGATGAATCTAATAAGGATGTGATAGAGTCTGCACCATGTGAGTTAGAACTTAGTGAAGGTAATGAAGAAATGGATAAAAAATTAATAAATGAAAGTGATTTTAATAGTTTACTAAATTTAGAAGAGTTTGCTGAAATTATTGTAAAGAATGCTATTCAAAGAGGAATCGATGAGTTTAAAGATTCTGAGGAGGATGATGGTGTAGATAAGGAGGCGAGTGATAAAGAGGATGATAATAATTCGGCAAATGATTTATCACGCTGTTCCGATACTGAAGGTAAGAGAATAGATGACATCAAAGCTTTGGGCTCGGTGTATGTGCATGAAACAGAACAGCAATTTGCTAAGCCGGTTATGGAAACTAAAAGCTTGAGAGCATTTTTGGAAAAATTAGACCAACCTAATAGTTGTGGTGAGAAAGAGCTACCTGTCCCTGAATCATCCTTGTCTATTTCAGATAATCCAGTAGCAACCAATATTGCCATGGATATGATTAATGATAAACATTTAGAAGCTACTACTACTATTAACTCAGATTTAGAAAAACCATTACAGTCGGGTGAAGTGTATACTAATACTAATACATTGGAACAGAATCAGGGGGAGGATGAAAGAATAGCTAAATCAAAAGTGGAAGATGGAAATCGTGAAGAGAAAAATGAATTAGTATTTGGTGATGGATTGGTTAACACAAACATACAGCCTCAATCCACTGCTAGTGTAATTTGCATGCAAGCTTCCCCTGATCCCACTCAATCTCCTAATAATGCATGTTCAGGTCTAGATGTTGTGGAATCACCTAGTGTACAAGGCATGCACACAGATTTACAAACAAATGTGAAATTAGACAATCTGGTCATGTCTGACCCTTTTTCAATGCAGGAAAGTTCTCTGCCAGAAGATTCCAAGAATAACAGGGGAGACACTTTGTGTGACGATGAGGTAAATTTAAATGTTGTAAATAGTTCGGAAATTGTTCATTGTGAAAATGTGAATGTATTCAATAAGTTTAATCAAGATTCATGTACAGATACACTTACTTCTGATAGCAATGTTGGAGATCAAACTGTTCTTGATGAAGAACACTCAAAGGGGAATAACTCTAATTCAGAAAATGCAGAAAAATTTAAGTTGAAGGAAAAATCAGATAATTTAGGAAGTGATGATAATAAGATGCCACCAGTGCATATTGATTACTCTGGAATAGTCAGCAGACGTCCGTGGTCACTGATCTTGGGCCAACAGGAAGTGTATGTGTCGTCTGCACCACAAAATGTGTGTCATTTGAGTGACTTAAATTTATCAGCTACCTCGAACACTGTTTGTGACCAAGAAGTGTGTGTTTTCTTGGATAAAACCAATGATTCAATGGACAGGCTTTCTTTACCTGTAGAGGATGAAATTATTGTTATCAGTTTACAAAGGCAGAGTATGGATATTCCTGTAGGATTGACTCTAAAACAAGGAGAAAGAGGAGGGATTTTAGTAAGTATACATATTCTTTTAAAGCTTTTTAAAAAATCAGGTTAAAAGTTTCATTAGCTGTTTATTTTTTTTTTAAATTTGTGTTCCCCTTTGTTAAAGACTTAGATTGGTTTACAATAGCAAAAAAGAGATATACACAGGCATAAACATTCTTAAATTCCTATATATTTGTGGAAATGTCTTCAGAGACCTTGGTTTGACACTTTTTCACTTGAAATTGAAAAACTAAGATTTTTTTTATATATGTGTCTATAACTCTTATTTGTTATTGTACATCAAGTACAAGTAGTAAAAAAGAAAAACTAAAAATAATTTTTTGGGGTAAACACAGCTAATATAATGCCCCTTTAATTTTAAGATTTGATAGATAAATTGGATGATAAAAAGTTTGACCTTGGTGTTAAAACTATTTAGGTAAATATCTGATAACAGGTCTCATTGCATAAGTCACTTCTTCATTTCTGTTATGTAATCAAGTGTTCTCTTCCAAAATTAAGGACCTCTGTGGCTGAGTGGTTAAAGCAGGGAGGGAGGGAGGGAGAGAGAGAGAGAGGAATGATAATACTAATATTAACAATAATACAGTAGGGTTTACTCCTAGGGTCATCCTTATTTAAATTCAAATTCAAATAAGTACATGGACATTTTAGGATTTTCCTAGGCCGTTATGGGGTCCGGTTATAGGGCTTATTCCCAATCAGGCACTTTTAGGTCCTTTTTTGGGAAAGCTTTAAGGTCCTGTACCCTTTCAATTTGGAATTTTATGTTGCAGTGGACTAAATTTGGTAAAAATAAAATAGTATTAGTTATAGTAATTTTACTGATAAAATTAAAAATAAAGATACAAAACTTTTGATTCATTTATCTCTTTATTAAACTGACAAAATTAACTTCATCTGAAGACATGAAGGTATTAATTCAGTAGTTTTTTGGTCTGTACATTGTATATCAAATGTTTTGTACATGGTGAATGAAATTGGGAAATTTTTGCTCAAAATTTGGGAAAATGTAGTTGATTTGGGATTGGGAATGCATGCGAGTCCTTTTATTGGATCTACATGTTGATGATAAATCCCTGCCATTGCAAAAAATGGCTTGTGTATTCCCAAAAATATGCAAAAATTCCCAATTTGCAATTTCAAAATGAATTATTAAAATATTTTCAAACAAATGCTTCCGACGAATTAAGTTTTCCTGACTTTTACATGTAGTTAAAATTTTGTGTATTTCCCCAATTTTTTGGACCCTGGGTCTAGAATTAAGGAGGTAGGAAATCAGGTATTTTCCATGTTTTCATACTGGGCCGAAATAAGGCCCCATTCCCAATGCAAAAACAATGTTTTTCCCAAAATTGCAGTCAAAATTTCCCAATTGAGGTCAAATGACAATATATTTTTAAAGATGTTTTTGTATTTTCACATAATAGTTTTGTGTATTTCTAGATTTCCAAATTTTAATACAGTGTTGCTAATATTAATTCCCAATTCAAAAGGCCCAGACCCCATTCCCAAAATAGAAAGGAAATTCCCCGGAAATCCTGTGAATTCTTACGCCTAACTGTATGCTAAGATTTGGCTCATTTTGACTCAGTCGGTTGGGTAATTTGACAGTACCGTGTCAGAATTACATAATACATTGATAAAGTATGTAAAGTCAAAGCCCCCAGGCCATTTACACCTCAGATAAATAAAAACCTGTTTGTTCTTTCTGGAGATTAAATCCATGGAATGTGTAGGACCAACTTCACTTGTAAAGAATTTAGATAGTAAAACCAACATTTTTGAGAGAGGGGTATATGTACATGTACCCAGTCTACCTATTGGCAGTATATTATAGCAGTGTATGTTTTGAGTGATGTCTTCTAGCGATTTACAGGTATGTGTGGTCATGTGAAATATAGATATTAATTTTTGCAATCAGATTAGTGTAATTGTACATGTAGGAATGACAAATTAATTAACAAATGAACGCTTGTTAGAGTGCATTTATTGTCACTAGAGTGCTATGAATATTTATCTGTCACCCAAATGGCATCCATGTTGACAATAAATGCACTCTGAAAAGCATCCATTCATGTTATTTACGTATCAATAGTTTTCAAATTGAAAACTAAATAATGGAATCGAATACATGATACACATGTACGCTTTATACATGATCGGTATCATTCTGATGGAACAGTGAAGTTCAAGCAGATCAGTAAAGTAGGCCTATAGAGCTTTTTCTGAATGAAATATTTTGGTGTGATGTCATTTTATGAATTAAATATAAAATATCTAAGTGATCCTACATGTACAGTGTAATACTTATGTTTGTTAAATTGCTTTTTACCTGTTAAAAAGTTTGAATATTGTCCAAGTGTATCGATTCAATATTTGAATTCAGTATGAATTCCTGGGGAATATAATAGCATATTAGGAAATAAGATGTAAATTATTTGCATAATATTGCTCTCTATGTTTGGTTCATTAATTCAGTTTCCTACTTGTTGCATTGTATAAGTATATTCAAATTTTTGAATAAAATATCTACCGTAAATATTGATATAAGAATACAGATTTTGTTTAAAACTTGATTTTGATAACAGAGGACAATTAAAGTTTCCTTGGTGTGACCCTGGGTATTTTTCAGCAGCATCACACATACCCTGAATCACACTGAGGCTGAGGAAAAGGTTAACTCATTCAACCCTAAAACACATTTTGGACTTGCCTAAGTCAATGATTTATAGAAGAGTTCATTATTTCTCAGGGGTTGATTTACATGTAAGTTAAAGAGATAGGAAGTAACACTCAGGGAACTTTGTTTTATTGTAGAACAGGACAGTTTGCACTAACCAATCCAGCTATCGATTTAATATCAGATTTAAATCTTTTTTTTTTTAAATTTTTGTTTTTAAAATTTGTCTCCATTTATTATTTTTTTTCATTGGGGTTTTCATTGATAAGATAGTTTGTTTTACCAGGGATGAGTTAAAAATAGAATTAAAACCAAATATCATCAGACTGGTCAAATCAGAATCAAATACAGTGTACATTGTAAACATGTAACCTGGGCCCCATTTTATGAAAAGTCCCAAGTCTTAGACTTGGTCTTAAGACCTCACTTACGATTTGTGATTATTTTATAAAGTGTACATTGTAAACGCATGCTAACCAATGGACCCGGTTCGATCCTCGGATTGGGCAGGGAAGTATGTGAAATTGTTAAAACCCCGATACGCTCCTGTCCTTCGGACTGAGACAGTAAAAACCGAGGTCCCGTGTCACAGTGACTGCACGTTAAAGAACCCTCACTGTCAATGGCCATAAGACGAGCATCAAAATTTGAAGCCCTTCGATTTGGTGACGTCTCCATATGAGTGAAAGATTCTTGAGTGGGACGTTAAACAACAATAAACAAACAAACAAACAAAGAATTAGGACTTGTGACTTACAACAAAATCAGGTCCAGTTTTTCGACAGCCCAGATGCATTGCATAAATTTATTAGGTTTTGTTACACATGTGTACAAAATATATGTGTGTCTAATTGATCTTTGTAAATGTAGCATTTGAATGTGCAGTGGAACCTGTCTTGAGAGACCACCCTTTATCTGCCACTCAACTGTGGTCTCCCAAAAAGGTTTTATAAAAAGGATTATTCAACTTAGTGGAACTCAGGTTCCACTGTCTTTATAAACTGTCAAACTCTTACATGAAAATGATTGAATACTCGATGATAAGACTCGAGGATTAATGACATCAGCATGCAAGTTGTGTGCAAGGACCCATTCCCAATGCAAAATCTAATAAATTTTCCCCAATTTTGAGCAAAATTTTCCCAAATATGTTCACCATGTCATTCACATTCAGTATAAAACAATGAAAAGGAGACTTTAGTACATGTATGAACTGCACTTTGAAGTCTTCACATGAAATCCATGTTGTCAGTTAGATAAGAGAAACTAAATGAATCACAAGTTTTGTGTCTTTAATCTTATGACTTAAATGACCATAGTTATTTTTTCCCAATTTGGCCATTGTCGTATGTGTAAAAATCTCAAATGGAAGGGCCCTGTCCCACAAAGGGTCTATTAACCCCTGAGACTTGAGTTAGGTTAGGGTTGATAAAATGGTCATAAGTTTTGTCTTAAGAACAATGGACTTAAGACTAACTTAGGACTTACATTATCTCTTGATAAAACATGCCCCCTGGTGTCTAATTTGTGTAATATTTGTTTCAGGTGTCTGGTATTTTACCCGGTGGCCTCATACCAGAGAATGGTAAAATCGGCATCAATGATCATCTACATCTGGTAAACGGGGAGTCTGTAGAATCGAAAGAGTTGAACGATGTTACAGAATCATTTGACAAATTAAGTGCGGACATTATTCTTACAATTTCCAAGAATTCAACACAGGAAAGATACCCTGAAACCACGTCTGTATCCCAATTTGAGGAATTAATTGACATTCAAAATAGTCAAGACGAAGAATCAAGTGATGATTCACCTCCTGCTCTTCCAGGAAGCCCCCCACCATTACCTCCAAAAAGTGACCTTCCAGATGTTGGAATAGATATGACCAATGTCACTGATAATGACAGAAAATCAGAAACTGATGATGTTAATCCAACAGAAATGCCTGATAAGGTGATAGAAATAGACACTTCGTTAAATAAAGAAATCAGATTCAATGAGAATACTCCCAAAATACCCGATATCATCGAAAGTGCTTTAATTCATGATACTGTTGATGAGAAAAATAAAAAGGTTGAGGACATCGGGAATACAGAGGATCCAAATGTCATCAGCAGTTCAAAGGAAGATTCTCCCGAAGATACAAATCTCAAGTCTGCAGAGGAATTTCCGGAGAAGTACAAAACTGAAAGAAACAGAGATGTGGAGGTCAATGGAAAAAATGATGGTAAGTTAAAAATCCAGGGGTTGGTTTTAAATCTTGTACCAAGTGGCTCACAGTGCCAATAGCATAAAAAATCTATTAGCGCCATCAAACTTCTATCGGCCCACAGATAACTCCAAAGAAATTATTTCTGTACTGTAAATCCGGTTTTATTCATGAGGATTTTATTTACGCGTAATTTTGCTCACGAAAATAAAATTATTGCGTAATGAAGTATGATAATAGTATGACAAAGCGGGCATACGAAATCGCAAAAAATGTCATCTTGTGAATAAATTTAGAACTTGTGTATCGTGAAAATAAAGTCTCGCGAAAAATTCCGGATTTTCAGTATATATTTAGATAAAGAATAACCAACTATAACATGTGAGGAGAAGACAGGATATTTTCAGTATGTATTAAAGATGAGATAGATTATTTTGTAAGATTTACATACGTGTAAAAATTATGGGCGATTCTTGTCAGTTACCTCCATATCTGTTACATAGATGGCACACGTTAGGCTCCGGTCCTGCCTGTTTATAAATGACTTGGAGCTAGCCAACTGAAACGGGAATTCGTGTGACATTTTAAACTGATCAAGACCCATTTTACTTGAAATTGGCTAATGGAATGCTGCTTCCATTTTCAAACAATTTCTAGCGCTATTTCGTTGTAGTGATGATAATTGTAAAACGTGAAGCCATAACCTAGCCCTTATCAATTACCGTCTGATGGACCTGAATGTATTGTGCGCCACATTGCACCATGGGGAGATAAATCTCAGTACAATCCATGATTGAAAAGGGCACTTGCACTTTATCTTGATTTCTCTTACGAGACAATGGGGCCAATCAGATGGGAAATCTGCTTGACTGTCCTATTATTTCCTGTTCACTGACCAGGTGACCAATGCTAAGTTTGTACATAGTGGTCATAAATACTATCAGTACATCAACATGTGCACACAGTGCTCTTAGATACTAAAAGAGAAGTGGTGTAACAGAGGGGCCTCCATGGCTGAGTGGTTAGAGCATCACGATTTGAACCATGAAGTCTCTCACTTCTGATCAGCGCAGATTCGAGCCCTGCTGGAATAAAAACTGATTTTTGTGAGAAAATTTGCTAGTTTACATGCTGAAGGCTGGTGGTTTCTTCCCAGGTGCATTGTAGGAAAAACAACATGGGCGCAGACATTTTGGACACCCAAAGTTGTGCGGAGGGTAAAATGAGCCCAGAGATCTGATTGGTCATTAAATGAAAAAATTAGTTTTGCCATTAATAAGTGAAATTAAGGTGATAAAAAAGATACATGAATATTGGTAGTACTTTGGAAATTATAGGGTTGACGGATGAAAATTGAAAGGGAGGGGTCATATGAGAATAGATATTTTCCTTTGGTGCGGAATACTACGAGTTGTAAACAAGTGAAAATTTGAAGTAGAAATGCAACGGCAACCTATACTTTTGATTGCATATTTTGTTATCAAAAATATTGATCTTTCAGCACAGGGTACTTATTTGACCCAGATTTAATAAACATGGGAGTGACAGTGACCTGAAGTTTTGTAAATTAGCATTGAGGCCTATGGGAAAATATTTGGTGATGTCTGTCCTGTAATCAGGTTCTCTCCTCCACCATTAAAACTGGCCCACCTCCACTAACTGAAAAATTGTTGAGTGTGGCATAAAACAACATTTAACATTTTAAAAATTCAAAGGAGTGTAACGTTCTGTCACTTCGCATGGCTCACACAGCTCTATGAATTTAGAATGTAAAACCGAACAAAACATCTCAATTTTAATTCAAAATATCGTGGATTAATTTCCTACTTATTTCGAATACCACTCCCAAAATTAAATTAATTCTATAATGTTCAGACATAGATATCAGAATTAACACCATCAAAACTGTTAACTGGAAATATATTTAGTGTTGGTTTTGACATGTGAGTTTATTTAGTGCATTGTACTAGTTGACATTTTATTCTCTAAGTCACATTGTCTTCAATTTTGGGCTTTACAGTTGCTATTATCAGCTTTTTAATATAACCTCTATTAAACAGCCAATTAAGGGATCAAGGAAAATTGGCTGTTTAAGTCAGGTGGCTGCTTAATGGAGGTCTGCTACAATCATGTGATGGAGAACTACGATACACATATGTCATCGTGTTTTATATAGTTTCACTGACTAAGCTGTTTCACAGTAATCTGTCATTGAACTTAGTTTTGAACTTTTGAAGCCAATATGGCCATTGTCTTGAAGAAGAAATTTTAAAATTGTGACCAGGCTGTTGGCTGCATAAGAGAGGTGACCACTTTATTAAGGCTCATTACATGTACATACTGCTTTTCATTGGGTGGAACTGCAACCTGACTGTTGAATAAAGGTGGCTGCTTATAAGTATGGTGAATGTTAAAGCAGGTTTGACCTGTATATTATAGGTTTTCAAATAAGCACTGAACTTTTGTTAATTTTTACAGATTTATGCAAATTAGGCATGCGTATGGTTAAAAATACAAATACATGTATATATAGATTCGTAAGAAAAAAAAATTGCCTAAATCAGTTTGCATATACAGTGGAATCTCGTTATGTTGAAATCGGTTGAGTTGAAATTCCAGATATGTCAAAGTTGAAAGTCTGGTCCAGATTTTTATAGATAAAATAATATACAATTAAAATTTTTTAGTTATCTCAAATGCTGGATATCTCGAAGTAGTAGGGGTGTGGTCCCGCAAGTTTTGAGATAACGAGATTCCACTGTATATATAGATTTAAATTACCTGTTCAGAAATTTGTCAGACTCTTATTTTTGTGTCTGGATCTGGGCCTTTTGAATTGGGAATTTTAGCAACATTTTATTGAAATTGGGAAACCTTAAAATGTGCAAAACTGTTTTCAAGAAAAAACAAGATTGTCTTTAAATTCATGGTCAGTTTGGGAAAAAAGGAATTTTTTTGCATTTGCTAATGGGCCTTACTTTGCCACACCCACCATTATGATAAGCTGGAAAATTCCTGATATAAAACAGTAAGAGAAGATAATTGCTTTAAGTGGCATTAGCTATGTTTTTATATTAAAAAAATCTTTCCTTTTTTACTACTTAAATTGATATACAGTTACAAAAAAGACGCATGTATACACAGGCATAAAATTTCTTAAATCCTTATATATTTTCTGAAAATTGCTTGAGAAGCCCAGGTTTGACACTTATTCAATTGCAATTGATTAACTCTACCTTATATTCATCAAGTAAAAGTAGAAAAAATCGAACTATTTTTTTTTTTTTTTTTTTGATCAACACAGCTAATGCCCTTTTAAATCAGTATGCATACATAGAGATCTACAATTAAATAATATGGCTACCATGGTGATTGATACCATTACAGTCAAACTTGTCTATAAAGGCCACTCAAGGGAACAAGCAAAAGTAGCTGTTATAGACAGGTGGCCTTTGTAAAGAGGTTTATTCATTTAGTTAACAAAGGTTATGTTTGAATGGCCTTTATAGACAGGTGCCCTTTAAACAGAGCTAGAATTTAATGCGAGTTTGACCATACTTTCAATACTGATCATTATTCTTAGCGGGGGTATAATTATTACTCATTTTTTGTACCGTTATCATTTTCAAGAATCACCAGCAACATCACCCGCTCCAGTTTTTGAAAACTTGGAGTTGCCAGCTTCGGATGACGGAGGTGAAACAAAAACACACGAGGTATCCATGCATAAGGGCGTTACAGGCCTTGGTTTCCTTATAGAAGGAGGTATTGCATCCCCAAGAGGTGATCAGCCCATAAGTATCAGGAGAATATTTAAAGGTAAGTCAAGCTATAATTAGAACATATTTTGGATTTATACTTTTTTACATCACCTGAAATACTCAGATAATCTTGTTTGGTTAATGACTAAATGTATAGCATGGTGTCAGTATAAATGTGATGTCATTGTGTCAAAGTATGTCATGCCATGCCACTCCATCATGATCCCTTTGTATCATGATGTTGTTGTGTCAGAGTATGTCATGCCATGCCACTAAATTATGTTATTGTGTCAAAGTATGTCATGCCATGCCACTATATCATGATCCCTTTGTATCATGATGTCATTGTGTCAAAGCATGCCATACCACTAAATCATGATGTCATTGTGTCAAAGTTTGTCATGTCACTGTCTGCCATGCCACTAAATCATGATTTATGTGATTAGGGTATACATTTTATGTTCGGAATTCGGAGTGGACAAGATTTGGTATACAAGATATAAATATGTATACAAGTAATAGTAAAATATATTTGATTGGATTAAAGTGGATATCCAAATACTCAACATGTCCAAGATATGGAATAGACAGATTACTACTGTATATTGATATATCAAATAATTTTGCAATTCTATAAGAGGCACTAAAGCCACTTTCCAGGGAGTAGTGTTCATAAATAAACTTTTCTGTACTCACTTAATGCATATTCGCATGAACTTTATACATCATAATTTTAAAGTCCTATTCCAACTAATCATTTAATTAATCGTGCAAAACACCCGGCACATCGATCGATTTATAAACTCTGAAAATAATTGATATGATATTAACTCAAAATTGAAAACAAGGCTGCGTGAGAATCAAAACAATTTCTTCAGATGGCGAGTTTCGACAGCAAGGTATCAGTGAGTAAAAAGTACCTTTACTCACTGAGTTATGCACTTCTTACATATCAGTAAGCTAAAATGCTATGTAGCCTATCAGAATCAAGTGTTTCAATGCAGTTAAGTGACTGTTGTAGCAAAAATTGTATTATTTATCAAAATGTGGATGGTCATGTGAAAGTATCAACAACGTCGATTCACTTACTAGTGATTGAGTACAATCGATGATATTTTTGCGTAAGAAAAAATTTTTGTTTATACATGAGGAGAGTATTCTGCATATTTACACTTTATGTATTTATACGGCTGGTCATACGGCTCGACCACCGCCTTCCGACGGGCGGAGGGAAAGACCGAGGACGCATAGCGGCCGGGGCCGGTTGCTTTTGCGTCACTCGAGTAGTCATGTATCTATAAACAAGCCTCTTGCCTACTGTATCAGATAAGGTATTTAGATAACATGGTTGTTCTTAGCAGGAGACTTGGTCATTTATAAATGAAAGTATTATTACCAAACCGCACTGAGCACATATTTACCTATGCCCATTCAGTTATGTGTTACATTATATAGTTGCTCTTGGTCATTAGTAATTTGATCAGATTTCAAATTCAGCTCTGACCTTAGAGTTCTCCATCTGTTGTGTTCTATCCTAAGAGTAATTGTTTTATGCTCCTAGTTTGCATACTGCTGTTACATGTACCTGTGCTTTTTTTTCGTGTCACTTACGGTTTTTCTCAACAATTCTAGGTGTTTTGCTTGCGATATTGCTTCTGAATCACATGGTTGTGCTCTTCAATAACTAGGGCGAAATTTGAATGTTCATACACCACAGGAAATATAAGAATCCACTAATAACTCCATTAATACATCAAATTTTTTGAAACTTTTTTCATTTTCGTTGGTTTGGAGTGGTTTTCTGAAGAAAATCTCAAAAATTACAATAGCGTCCCAAAAATTACGATGAAATGTAACATTGTTCAAGAACATAAATTAAACTGGACACAAATGGAAGTGAAAATTTCAGAAATTGTTAAAGAGAAATTGTGAAATGCATAAGAAATGTATCAGTACTATAAAATAAATATTGTAAAAATGTATCATATATATATATATATATATATATATATATATATATATATATATATATATATTTTAAAAATGAAAACCCAATCAATATTTAAGTATGGAATCGAATAAAATTTTTAAATCATAAACATAATGTCTGATGATTATATCCCACAGTGGACCTGCTGAGAAATACTAAGGTGAAGGATGTAATACTCTGTGTAAATGGTGTGGATATTTCACAAATGATATTGGACACATTATATATTTTGATTCAGCGCAAGGAAGAAAATATAAAGTATTTGATACCGGTTATGAGAGAAAATATAACGGGGGTCGACATATAAGTAAATGATTATATTTGAGTGTAATTTTTTTTATGAGGAGTTCTATCAATGAAAACCCAATTGCACAGCATATGTTAAGGAGAGCCATTCATTTCAGCAATTGGTAATTCTTATCGAATAAAATTTTTAAATCATAAACAACTAATGTCTGATGATTATATCCCACAGGTGGACCTGCTGAGAAATGTGGTCACTTGAAGGTGAAGGATGTAATACTCTGTGTAAATGGTGTGGATATTTCACAAATGAGACATTCTGAAGCTTGGACACACCTTAAATTCCTGGACGACGGAGAAGTCAAACTTTTGATTCAGCGCAAGGAAGAAAATATCTAAAGTGGTGATTTGATACCAGTTATGAGAGAAAATTAAAACGGGATCGACATATAAGTGAAATGATTACGAGCGTTTGAGTGTAATTCAGACCTTTAGTAAGCTGCAAACTAAATTTATGAGGAGTAGGGAGTTATTTCATTCATGGAAAAAGGAAGCTGATTAAAATCTTTATATGCATCAATTAGAATAGAATTTTGTATGAGGGTGCAAAAATATGAATCAATAAAAAAAATTTTGTACGAGGTTGCAAAGGTATGTGTAAAAAAAAAAAAGAAGATTTTTGTATAAGGTTGCAAACATTTGTATGAGGTTGCGAACATATGTATCACTAAAAAAAAAAAAGATTTTTGTATGAAGTTCGAAGGTGCTAAATTAAATGTTTATCAGGATTTGTAAATTACGTACGATTTTACCATTAGTCAGTGTCGTAGCCGTTATCTAAATATTAAGGCCCCGTGACTGCCCAGTTATGCTCAGTTAGGGTGTCCATTTTGTTTTAACCGATAATGTACTTAACATCATTCTTACATAAAAATAAAATGTTCCCATATTTTACATTTCTGTGTATTGCTTTGTTTGCAAGTAATTCCAGTAAGAAAATTTCAGTTGGGTCTTTACTTCAAGCTGTTTATTATTTTCACACTCGTATAACTCGTAAACAAACAACAGAAGGAGCTGTAATTTACGGGAACATTTTATTTTTATATAAGCATGATGTATAGTGCTTTATCAATTAAAACAAAATCGACCCCCTAACTGAGCATAAATGGGGATCATCAGGATATATAGATTTGGCTAATGGCTAGGTTCTATTTCTTCATTATAGCCAGGTTTGATTCATGAAATGTTTTTTTTTTCATTCTCTAAAGCTGTGATCCTGAAGTTGACTTTAAAAGGAAAGAAATCTACAGTGCCATTTTAAAAAGTCGAAAACCCATATATCAGTACATTAATGACACTACTTAAAAGGTATTGTTTTTGATATACATGTAATTCCAGAGCTGGTATAGAAACAACGTTGACTTGATCAAATGAATTTTATCATCATTATGAGGACCTTATTTGAAATTATAATGTTTCACAAAAGTAAATAATGAGTTACCTGTTTGATAGAGGTTGTTGAATTGTCTATACCGAATATGAGGAGGATTTCTTCCTGATTTATTTCATTTCAATTTGTGTGACTGTCAACAGGGGACAGTTGTTGAGTTGTCTGAGCTAATTATGATGCTTTATTTCTAACTTATTTTATTTCAATGTGACTTTAGATTTTCGGCAGGTGTGACCAGTCAACAGGAGATGCTTACTCCTCCATGGAACCTGATTCCACCTCTTGATTTTCAGAGGTCAATGTTTGTCCAATGTTCACCAGATTTGTATATTGTCTGAACCTCCTAATGATTAATACCTTGGTATCTGCGATTTTAAAATGGAAGCTATGTATTTTTGTGATAAGTGTACATATTTCATCTTCAATTCATCACTTCAGACGAAGGCAGAAACCCTACTTATCACTCCTTGTCCATTAACCTCAAATTTTTTGACTTCCCGAAAAAAAGTCTTGACATTTCTACAAACATTTATCATAGGTAGTAGCGTCAGGGGACTGAGTTTCATTATTTCAAACAAAAGTAGGCTTGACCCTCGTATATTGTTCATGGACACATTGAAAGAAAACATTATAGGGATGTGGTCTTCATATAGAGGTTGATTTGTACACATATGGTACTATTAGGGACAGCAGAAAACGATCTTTGTGACCAAGTGGTCTTTATACACAGGTGGTCGCTAAAGCAGGTCTTACTGTTTATTATTTGACGTTGCTGTATTTTAGCCACTAAAACATATCATATGTTTCATTAATTCAAATATCAGATTTGAAACAAATCCACATTTCACAGTTCATCATAGAACAATTTGATCTACAGTATTGTCATTATTTTTAGAATTTGTCTCACATGACTATATATTAACTTGATTACACACACATATAAAATATAAATATATATATATATATATATATATATATATATATATATATATATATATATATATATATATATATATATATTCATTCATAGATAATGACATTACATGTATATTGAAATTTCCAGAATATATATCAAGCTTAAGTATGAATCTAACATAGAGTTTTATAATAATATTACCTTTCTACATATAATTTTCTTTTTGAGGTCTATATATTCAAGGTCAGAAATGTGTGAGAGGATTGTGTGTAAATATTATATCAAGTATATCTTTGTGTAAATATAATGTCATTTTTGTCTTTGTGTAGATATAATGTCAGTTATTTTAATGAAGTCTTTATTGGAATAAAAAAAAAAAATTCTCTGAATTATCAGACTGTCAGTTCTACTGTAGTAACATTTGAATTCTAATTTTGAATTGTCACATGACTACGAAGTCTCTCACCTCAAGTCAATGAGGCTTCACACCTGTACTGGAACTTAAACCGATTTTGTGAGAAAGTTTGCCAATTTACTTGCGGAAGGCAGGTGGTTTCTTCCCCGGTCTGTTGTAACCAGATTCTCTCCACCACCATTAAGAACTGGCTGCCACGATGTAACTGAAAAATTGTGAGTTTGGCGTAAAACAGAATTCCAATTAAAAATTCAAGGGACTATAAGTAACCATTGATGCCAAATGTAAAATATTATATAGGTTGACTGAGGAAGACAAATATGTATTTTCTGTATCTTTTAACCCTCTTACCCCTATAAACATATATGGATTGGTCTAAGTCATTGATTTATTCCGAGTCCATTGTTTATCAGGGGTTGGTGGTATATATGTTGCTACAAATTTATTGTTACATGCTAAAGTTGGAAGCTTTTGTACATACAAATGTATTTCTATTATTTGCATATATATACACAAAGTAATACTGTATATTTATCAACTGGCAGGTGCCCGTTTTGGTCAATACATATATTTATACTCAAGTACTTGTTTACAGTAAATACAAGTGTATCTGATTTTGTTGTTGTTGCTTTATATAGTCACTTCTAGAACCATACAGTTAAATGATTACGTAACTGACGTAGATCAATTAAGAGGTTGAATCATAACCTTTGACCTCTAGCAATACTACAAAACTGGTAAATTACATAACATAAATATGTGTAAAAAAAAATTATGAATCTTTATAATAATCCAAGTGTTGTGTTCATGTCTCATATTTAAGAAATCAGGACGCATGTCTTTTTATCATTTTAATAGTCTCAAACTAGATTAATTGGTACGTAGTCTATCCTAGACAGTTGTTATAGTTGATATATTCTAGAGATATATACACGTAATGTCTCCTTCCCCGTCTCATTATAAATCCCGTTCAGTTGTATATCTGTCTGAGGTTCCACCCAACATTTATACTGATATGGAGATGTTCTGAGCTTTTACTGGAATTTCACAAAATATTACCTGCCCTATTTTCTTTAGACTATGTCACTTGACCTTAATTTTATATAATCTCATTCAATGAACCCAGGATTCTTAATACCATATGACCATGCCAAGAAAAGTCAAAGGAGTCATTTTAAGAAGTCTCACGAGCAAGATTGTCTTAGAATTGGAATTAAAATTTGTTTGCAATGTTGGCCACGGTCAGTTATGACAAGATCTACTTAATGGTCACTACTTGGTACAGATGACATATTCAGCCTTTGGAAATGAAGTAATGAAAGGCTTTTTTAAAAAACATGTCCTAAACTTGTGGAATCTTGTTCTTATTTAAAGGCATGATTCATCAGATTTGGATAAAGTCTTTTCTTTAATCATTTAAAAGTAACTTCTGCCTTTCTGCCAGAATTCAAATTATAACTTAGATCCAAGGTGAAGAACCCCTACATACACGAAGCGTGGGAGAAAATTAAATAAACATGGGTGTGTTGAGAGGAAAAGGGAAACCTCAAACCCTTGGGATAAGAATCTGAACGTCCATTTCAAGGAAGAACCTCATATTGGACAACTGGATTCTTACCACTTGGATGGATATATCCTTTCCACTCCATATATCTATGTAAAATTCTATAAGTCTTTACCGAATTTGCAGTCTCGTCCATGTTGAAGAAAGATTAAAAAATGAAAGTAGCTTGAACATCAGATTTAATCTGTAAAAATAACAATATATTTCAGTACTTTCAATGCTTTGACTTTTTTTGTACAGTTGTATTTATCTGAATATCAGAGCTTTAAGATTGTATTGCCATAGAAACGGAAAAATACATTTGAAACTATCGGGTTGTGAACTAAACCGAATAATTCAGTGGTTATTTTCTGCTCACTCGCTACGATCACTTCATTAACCCTCAAAAGATAAAAATTAGAAAATAAAAATTGTTTATAAGTTTTTTTGTTGTTTGTGTACATAAGTTCCAAATGTGATCAAAATAAAACATTCATGATATTATTTTATTGTTTTATTTAGCTTGGTGAGTTGTACTCAGATTGCTGCATTGTTATTAGCTATTGTACATGTTGTATATGTTAATATGGAGTGTCAAGTCATATACATGATATATAAAGTCAATACTATTAATGGAAATTCTACAAACCTAAAATATATCCATATCTGCAAGTGTAACCAGTATGTATTTTTTATTCTTGATTTTTTTGTCTTTCATTATATTTAAGTGTGTTTGGGTTTATTGTATTTTTTTCTTTGTTTGTTGTTGTTTAACGTCCCACTCAAGAATCTTTCACTCATATGGAGACGTCACCAAATGCCGGTGAAATTTTGGCCAATGCTCGGCACTTACGGCCATTGAGCAGTGAGGGTTCTTTAACGAGCCAACACCTACTGTGACACGGGACCTCAGTTTTTACTGTCTCATCCGAAGGACAGGAAACCAACCTGCCGTCGGCTGGACTCAAACTCACGACCTCAGGATCAAGAGTTGAGCGCACTACCAACTGAGCCAGGCCGGCTCTGGTTTTATTGTAACATTCATTTTTTGTTTTGGTTCCCAAATTTATCACTTTTCATAACCATGAAACCTGAATCACCTAGGATCGTGTTAAGACGTACATTGTACCAATAAACAGAGCAATAACTCTACCTACTTATTTAAAGATGATCACGTGTTGGATGTAAAGCTGGTGTTGCATTTTGGGACATTAAAGTGATGGAATGATAAAATTAACAGTGTACTCATTTGTAATTTCTGATAAAAAAAAAAAAATTAAGGTCAGAATAAAGAACTGTTTTTGCTATTACATTTTGTTGTTCTTGTTAAATGGCATTTTAATGTCAATATCTAGGCTATGGTGAAGATGAGATTTCTTTGCAGTTTTCTTAATCTGTATTTCATTTTGACAAATGATTTTTATAGTTATTATCTAGAAATGACTGTTATCCTTGAATCTGTGCTGCACGTGAACATAATTGTCCATGTTAATTAGGATACAAAACGGCGTCTACGTTAGTATCACAAATATCAGTTGTATTGTTGTACAGGTGAGATTATAGTTAACCATAAAAGCAATTTTACAATGAAACTGGAATTGAAACTATAAATTAGTATTTGTATTGAGATGTCCACAAGTGCATACGAACTAGTGAAACATATTTTTGTATAATTCTACGTGTAAGTTATCACTAATCATGTGTGGCGCACTCATCCAAAGTCAATGGTTTAAAAAACATGTTTTATGTCTGTAGACATAATCGGTGTATACAGATTACTGATGAAATATACAGAAAATCAAATGTTCAGTTTAAAATGGAAATAAGTGTGCAATATATTAATTTGAATTTATTTAGCATTATTGAGTATTCAATATATTCCCATGCTTTGTGAAAATATGACTTTGTCAGATGCCAGTTTTAATGTGAGTTCACACACACACACGCACGCACGCACACACACACACACACACACACATATATATATATATATATATATATATATATATATATATATATATATATATATATATATATATATATATCACAACACTGAATAAAACTATCCTGTTTCAGTAGTATACTCCTTGATGATATAACTGAAACCGGTTAAGTTTAATTCGGCGTTGTGATTTTTTATATTTTTCCAAGTACATGTGAATCATTTTAATATATATATATATATATATATATATATATATATATATATATATATATATATATATATATATATATAAGTGCATAAAGTTGACCAAGATATATTTGAAATGTTCACATGTTTATAAACAAAACAAGTTTAAATCAAATTTTAACAGGGTTGACAGGTCAGTTTTCGGCATAAATTATCGGAGTTATGTACAAAAGTGCACTGAAACTGACTTTTTCTTTTAATTGTACAACCCTGTTTTTAAATAGACTTTTGTTTTGGTTTTGGACAGAACCTGCGCATTCCACTTTATGTTGGTCTGACTACAATTTGTACTGTATTTTTCGATTTTAGATTTTCCGTGTTGCTTCTCATAATGTATTCATGTACTTTTGTATGGTTTCACGTGTAACTACAGGAAAGCTGTGAACGAAATTTCATTTTTTTTCTAAAACTTTTATTTTGCAACATGATATATACAAATATATATAAAATTGATACATATGTATACTACAAGGATATAATAAATATATAAAGACGAAATCAGTTGTATGTGTTTTGTTACTAGTTGGAATTTTACATATTGTTTGTTTTTTAGCTCACCTGAACCGAAGGTGGCCCATTGGCCTCTTGTTTTATTTCACAATTGAAGATATTCTGCAAATGGCCGGTAAAAGGGAAGCAACTGTACTTATCTCTAAACGTCTTTGAAAAACACGGGATTTTTAAAAAAATATCTTTCTTTGTACGTACAGTAAAGATTTTGTCCAAAATTTTACCAAACACCTCGCAAAACTTAGGGGCCTCCGTGAATGAGTGGTTAGAAAATTGCCCTTTGAACCATGAAGTCTCTCACTTCTGGTCAGCGCAGGTTCGGGCCCCACTGGAACCTAAGGTGATTTTTGTGAGAAAGTTTGCCAGTTTACTTGTGGAAGGTCGGTGGTTTCTTCTCGGGTACATGTAACTGGGTTCTCACCTCCACCAATAAAAACTGCCCGACACCATATAACTAAAAAATTGTTGAGCCTGGCGTAAAACACAATTCAAAACTCAAAAAATGCAAGTGTTTATTTGGGTTACTAGGTAATTAAAAATGGGTAATGCTTAGTAATTTTTATCTTTTCATTGCTAAATACAGATCTTTACGAGACGTTTCAAGTACGGTTTATATAACATAAATTAATTATATCGTTGTTTCAGATCTTGATCAGCTCCTATCAACTTTTGAATAATGGTGTTGAGTGGTGTAATTGTTTCTTGGGGAAAAATGCCAAAAAATCTTACTGATGTGGTTAATGAAATTTTCCCCAGTTAAACGGAGTTTTTTGTTTTCGAGAAAACTTACATTAGGTCAAACTCTGTTTTAGCTCGTCGGGAAAAAAGTCCGGAGAGCTAATGTCATAACATGGCGTCGTTGTCGTCGAGGTCCATAGACAAACATTTTATCTAGCCAATATCTATTTAACCCCAATGGACAGAACTTTGGTGTTTCACATATAGATTTCTTATGACCAGAGCTTTCATTTGGTACCTGGACTTTTGACCTGGTGACCATAGCAGTTTAAGTAAGTTAAACCTAGGTTTTTCGCAAACTAACGTGAGTCAGAAAAACTAGGATTACTTCTGAAAAAACTAGGTTTAACTCATTGATGTGGTTTGGCATTCCAAAGTAATGACTAATAACCTAGGAGTTCACGACCTTGGAAATTTCCTGGCTTCAGCTATGACTACAGACTATAGGAGAATGGACTTAATTACAGTTTATGATTATGGTGTTTTCTATTATAATAACTAAAGCAATTGATGACGTTCAACATGTTGATAAGTAGTAAGTGTTAATTTCGTGTGTGATCCTAAAATAGCATGTGATAATGAACTGAATATAACCAAAGAGGTGTAGAAGTAGAGTTTTACCTTTATTAGATAAAAATGATTGTACAGACAGTTATACATTTTTTATAAGTATAATGAAGATGCACCAATGGATATTGAAAACTCCAAGTCCATTAGAATACGACAAACTAAATATTACGGCCTCAACACGAAGATCATTTGCGGACCCCCATCGGGATGGGTCCAGGTGTCCGGAAGGAGTCAGCGCCCTCTGTTAACATGCCACACCCGTCGCAAATATTCCATGGAAACCTCTCGAGTTCGGTGTAAAGGTCATCAGTCCACTCCAGTTCTGACTGGCGAAATTAAGGGAGTCACTGTTGTGCTCCAAAATACTATCTAGCTTTCTTGAGAGGAGGCTTCGTATGCTGACTCCTTCCGGACACCTGGTCCTATCCCGTTTGTGATTCGCAATTGTTCCTCATGTTGAGACCATTGCACATCTAATTCGTCGTGTTCTAATGGATAGAGCTTCGATTATTAATTGGTACTTCTTCATTTTTACTTAACAAGATACCCGTAGCGCGTATCGAACATAAGATAAACATGGAGAAGAAACCCAAATAGATCAAGTCATTTTACTTAGAATAAGAAAATACTTAAAATTTTGTGGAAAAAACTAAAATACTTTTATTGTGTAGAACTGACTATTCCTGTGTTATAATTGATCTCAAACTTAATACTTTTACACAGAGAAAGGATTCTGGGAAATTCAAAACTGGGGTTACTTAACTGAAGAATATATTAGGTAAATATACACTGATAATGTGAAACAATATACGAAAGAACTAAACCAAATCCGTAAAAGTATTCTACAAGGATATAGAACAAGAAGAACCTGAAACAGCAATTGGATATTTGTATCACAAAGAAATTCTGTGATAAACAACTGACTTGGGACTTTTTTGGACTTGATCTTACATTTTGCTAGATTGTTTATTCATTTTCTTATCAAAATTTAATGTCGGGATTATTTCGAAACACGGAAATTATTTACATACAAAAGACTTTTACATCTGCACTCTAATTAATTTCATTGTTGTATTCATTCCATAATATGAAATGCTCATATGTTGAATACCATCTGGCATATCAGATTATCTGGGAGATATGAACACCATATGCAAACGAAAAGGGGATATTACTACTTAAATGTGGAAAGTTGACAATAGGAAAGCCAAAATCATCACGTTTTTGTAGGAAAGTTGATATATCTAAAAAAGCAAAATTATTCTTGATGGATTAAAGTGATATAAGCTGTCACAATGATGATTTTTGTCCCATGACATTATGATAAAATGTGTGTTCAAATACATTATCAAACACGTGGAACGTTGTAAAAGATCTTCTTTTCTGAGTTATTTTTTTTTTTAGAATTTAAGTTTTTATATACCTTTGAAAAGCCGGCTGTATTTCCGTATGCAATGACCTTTCAGATAAACTCTTTCGCCATATCATATGTGCTTCGTCATTCGGTCAGGAGGATTTCGGTCTTTTACGCGCTCGATCTATCAGCATCCTCGGCTCTTAACACAATTAGGTGTGTTAAAGTCGGCCAACTTTTATGTGTTTTATATTTACTTTTAAAATACAGGACGTGGTTTTTATTGGAAGGCACATATATTATGTAAGATATGTTATTCAACGCTATCTTAAATACATGAAACAAATCGAATCAATATATGAATAAAAATATCAGGTCATTAAAAGAATTTTTTTCTATTCTTTAATTTCTTTAATGCTACCTGAAATGAATGCTGATGTTGCCAAAATCTAAACAATATAAATGTGAAAATTATGCATACCGCATGTTTTACAATCGTGCCGCCATGTCCGGTGGAGTCGAGCAGTTCATATTTGTCAAGAAAGATAAAGCCGAGTATGCGATGGGACGAGTAAAATGGGTCGAGATCGCCCGATATACCCAGCACGTGGACAGTTCCAGAAACAAGTGTTTTTAAACGACGAAAAAGACCAACTTTGCCTGATTTAGGTATGAAATGATGATGTACGAGCAAAAAACCGCAAAGGGTAATAAGAATAGAATATATATTAACTTAAATAGCACGTCGTTATTGGACACTCGGTAATCTTCGTAACAATTACCGAAAGTCAATCTTCGTAACAATTACCGAAAGTTAATGTATAAATTCCAGAATGATATCAAACCAATATTACGGGTTACTTTTGTTATTCTAACCACCAGATGGTCAATTTGGAATATAAACGAGATAATTACATAAAATAGGCGTGTAAAATTTTTCACCTACTACAGCTCATATCGCTTTAAAATGTCTTTATTGAAGCGTTTTTCACATAAAGTGTTTACAATTCAGAGCGTGTTTAAGATATGAATATTTCATATACAGAGGATAACTATTTACGAATGTATGGGGCGCCGTTTTACCTTTTATTACCAGTTAGTGATATCACTCTTTCGAATAGGGGATATCAACTATTGGAATACGGAATAAGTGATATCACCTATTCGAATAGGTGATATCACCTATTCGAAAGAGTGATATCACTTATACGAATACGTGATATCACATATAAAAACAAATAAGTGATATCACCTATTCGTATAAGTGATATCACTCTTTTCGAATAGAAGATATTGCTTTATACGTTTTTATGGGTGATATCACCTATTCAAATAAGTGATATCACCTATTCGAATAGGTGATATCACTTTACAAAACGAATAAGTGATATCACTATAACAAAACGCAAAGGCCGATATTACGTACCCCGTGTCAGTTGTAGGATTTGAACGGAGTTCAGCATTCAAAGCAGACAGAGCTGCCGAAAACATACCGCCGACTCCTGCCATTTTGAACTAAGTGATATCACCTATTCGAAAGAGTGATATCACTAACTGTTATTAAAAAGTAAAACAGCGCCCCATACGAATGAGTATTTGTCACAAAGATATCAGGTCATCTATATGATGAGTATACATGTGCAATGCATTAATAGTTAAGATTTTATGAACATGCATTAATATGTATAGGTCTACCCAAGTGAAGTCGCACATCGTGGTTCAGTCAAAAACCAAAACAAGACCGTCTACTTTCCAAAAATATGTTGAACAGGTAAATATATTGCCTTGCACAGACTAGATGCACTACTGAATATCTAATACATGCACTTTTGTGACGACAAGTAGCTTGTCACCCATGTTATGATTTGATATAGATTCGTTGCGTTTGTAAACATGTGCCAATTTGGGAGACCTGTACACTCTATTTGAAGCATTGGAGAAAATCAAATAAACATGGTAGTGTTGAGAGAAAATGGGAAATCTCAACCCTTGGGGTAAGAATCTGAACTTATGAATCTGAATGACCTATCCTAAGGAGAGACCCTCAGATTGGACAACCAGATTCTTGCCACTTGGATGGATATTTCCTTTCCACTCCACATATCCATGTAAAATTCTATCTGTTTTTACAGTACATGTATTTACTAATATAAAACATCTCAGATACCAAAATATAAATCTTTAGGATGTCCAAGATATAGATACAAATAATCTGGTAAAAATGGACAAACACGGACCTCTGGAAACCAAGTGGTGGGATCAGGTGCCATGGATGAGTAAGCATCCCCTGTTGACCAGTCACTCCATATTTGCAATGTGTGCATGTTGAAGAAAGATTAAAACATGAAAGTAGCGTGAACATCAGGGTTAATCAAAAAATTAAAAATAACAACATATTTCAGTACTTTCTAAGCTTTGATTTTTTGTACAGTTGTATTTATCTGAATATTAAGAGCTTTAAGATTGTATTGCCACAGAAACGGAAAAATACATCTGAAACTATCAGGTTGTGAACTAACCCATTTAATTCAGTTATATTCTGCTCACTACGATCACTTCACCTAACCCTCAAAAGATGGAGATGTGCTTTTTGAAGTCACTGGTTTGTGAAGTCATAATTACACAAATGTTGGACGGGACACTTAATTGTGATGTAATAATTGAAAAGTTTACCAAAAGGTGCTGTGTCGGGCGTTTGGCGATAGGTCAAATTTGAATGAAGAGTTGTGAACATGTTAACATTGATCAGAAATAAAAATTGTTTTATAAGTTATTTTTGTTGCTTGTGTACATAGGTTCCAAATGTAATCAAATTAAAACTTTCATGATATTGTTTTTTGTTGTTTTATAAATGGAAACTTCAACAAACCTAAAATATATTACTATCTGCATGTGTAACCAGTATGTATCTTTATTTTATTTTACTTTCGTTATATCATTAAGTATTTAATTGTAATGTTGCCAAAATATTTGGTTCCCAATTTTATTTTTTCATAACTATGAAGCCTGAATCACATAGGATTGTGTTAAGATGTACAATGTACCAATAAACAGAGCATACCTACTTACTTGTTGAGGTTGCAAAGCTGGTGTTGCATTAAGGGAAATTAAAATGATTAAATGTAAAACCGTACTCATTTTAAATTTTAAATGGTGTTTTTAGTGTGAAGTGTTACTTAGTATAAATTTACCAGGTACTAGGTTTATGTATACCCTCGGTGAAACAAACGGTCCACCAGCAGTGGCAACGACCTAAAGGCTATAAACATTATAACACAAGTTATAATGCTTAAGACGATCATTAACTTTTCTGTCAATTAGACTTCATCAGATGAGCTCCAATTTTAAATAGGTCCCTTGTCACAGTAGGTGTCGGCACGTTAAAGAACCCTCACTGCTCAATGGGCGTAAGTGCCGAGAATGGGTCAAAATTTGAAGCTCTTTATCGGCATTTGTTGACGTCTCCATATGAGTGAAAAATTCTTGAGTGGGACGTTAAACAACAATAAACAAACTTTAATCACACGTGAAAAGATGATTTTAGAGTACTAGACCTTTCAGCTCACCTTTTGAAGTAAAGGGTAGTTATAAGAGTATAGTCTGTGTTCCATCTAGGTGAAACGTTTATCGTTAGCTGTTTAGAGACTCACCATTCAGAAAATAATGATATGATGGTGATATTAAGCATACAGGTTCTGTGGTTTGACTTTTGTTGTGTGTTTTGTATACTGTATCCTAGACATCTTGAAGATCAAAATTTTGGTATCTGTGATTTTTATATTTCCTACATATTTTTTCCTTTTTTGGGATCTTTCACATTTTTACCAAAATCTTTAGGTTAGAGTTTTTAGGTAGATTGTTACAGATACTTAGCATTGTGTAAGTCATGGTTCCAGATGCTGATATTTTGCGTGCAGGTTCGCTCGTGGTCTAGCATAGATGATATTTATTGAATGTATCAATCTTCAGGATGACATTTATTGAATGTATCAATCTTCAGGATGTTTTGGAGACAATATACAAATCTGGTGAACATTGGATAAACAAGGGTCTCCGGAAATCCAGAGTAGGGATCAGGTGCCATGGAAAAGTAAGCATCCTCTGTTGACCGATTTATAAAATAAATTTATATTTTCCCCGATTTTTGGACTTTTTTGTCCAACTTAAGTGTCAAAATAAATTGTAAATTGCTGTACATTTTTACTGAGTACTTGGCACATGTGAAGATCATAAAGTCTAAAATTTTTGCGTAAAAAATGAGGTATATTGAGAACTGGCAATAACATTTTAAATAAGTATCGGAATGATGTTCTGCAATTTATTTATCCAATACCGAAGTTTAACATAATCATTATATAATGTATTACGAGTTTTCACGTTTGTCCTTAGATGTTTGGCAAAAATATGAAATATTTGAGTTCAGACAACTCGAGGGAACATCCAAATTTAGCAGTTATAGATCTAGACTAGACAGGTGCCCTATATAAAGAAGTTTTTTCATTATAAAAAGTTAACAACGGTTATAGTTGAAGTGCTTTTATAAGCAGTTGCCCTTTATTCAGAGGTTACCTTTAATAAAAGTTTGCCTGTCTCTTTTAAATTTGCCATAACTTTTTTTAAAGTAGCAGAATGACTTTAGTACTAATACTTTCATTATACAGTATATATTTCAGAAACAGTCATACCTTCTTATATTGAACCCTATTATATTGAATTTTGCTTTATTATGCCCCCCCCCCTTCGTAGGAGGAGGGCATATTGCTTTGCCACTGTCTGTCGGTAGTTCGGTCGGACCGTATACCAAGAGTTTCCGTTCAGTGTCTCTGGAACAGGTGCACATATTGAAATGAAATTTGGTATACAAATATAAATATCTAGGTCAAATTACCATCAAACAATTTTTGACAGAGTTATGCCCCTTGAACTTTGAAAAATTCCAATAATTCACAGTTTGCCTTTCCTACTCTAAATACAATATTTGGCATTGTCTGGGTGCGAAGTCACCAAACGTACTCAATACTCAAGCTAAAAAATCATCTAGAAATGTAGGCTTATGCCATCGATATAGAAAATTTTGTTGACTCGGATTGACATGTCATTTCATTGGGTATAAAGAGTCACGTGACTGTTTTCCATGGTTCCATGGACAAGTCAGTAGCAAACGGCGTATGACCCCACACACAGTTTTGTGTACAGTGGCAATTGAAGACATTTCCTAAATGCGAATAGGATCCTGGAAAAAAAATGGAAATGTTCCATTGTTTTCTCTTAATATCATAGTTGAGCTTTAGTACTTTGTTTGAACGTTGTTTGACGCCGCACTCAATGATATTCCAGTCATATGGTGGCAGCCAATTTTTAATGGTGAAGTAGATAACCTAATTACAATGTACCCGGGATGAGTCCACAAGCCTTCTGCAAGTAAACTGTAAAACGTTCTCATAAAACCAGCTTAGGTTCCAGCGGGGCTTGAACCTGCACTAATTAGAGGTAAGAGGATTCGTGGATTTAATCCCAATACCCTCACCCCTAGTACTTAATACATTTGGTGAGTTTGGGTCCAAAACTATAAATACACCTCTTTCGTTTACTTTATACTTTATTTTCAGTGTGAAAATATGACATTACAGTAGATATAAGTGTTATATCCTGGACATCCTGAAGAATTATACTTTGGTATCTGAGATTTTTATATGTTGGTATTTGTAACAGTGAAAAGATCTCTCTCTCTCTCTCTCTTTCTTTTTTTTTTTTTTTACAATTTTGCCGAAAGTAGGGTATCAATAGATAAAGGTTTAGCATTGTTTAATATTCTGCATAGATAGCACGGTTGTTTAAATTTCAAAAAACTAAAACAACACATCCTTTTACAGTAGTTACTCTTTGGCGGATTTCACAATACATTTGGATTTAGTACATTGCCTTGTCACATACCTTTTTTTTCCTTTCAGAACTCGTAGCTAACGAAGTCATGCTGGCAGAAATTGTCGTCTTGAAGTATTTTAGTCCTATCCTGTTTTCACAAATCTAGAACGTTGATATTAGTTTTAGTATTTGCCCTTGTCACACATACCATTTTTTCCCTTTCGACACTATGGATATATTTAGGAATTTTAGGGGCCAGTTTCACAAAAAGTAGTTACCATGCCCATAAACGTAGACGAAACGGTAGACGTAACTGAGTTACGATTACTAAATTACGTGTGAAATTAGTAGTATGGAGCAGACGTATACTCCGACATAAGTTTATACTTGGAAGAAAAATGCGACCTTTAGTGAAACTCATTTTAGACGTAAGTCTAGATATACGTCCACACGTAAAGTTACGACCTTTATCTAAACTTATTTTAGATGTAAGTTATGATTAAAACTATTCATTTTATAGTGGATACTATACTCTTAGAAAATTTGACAGTTTTCTTGCGGAAGGTCGATGGTCTTTACCCGGGTAAAAAAATGGACGCCATCATATGATTGAAAGATTGTTGAGTATGGCGTAAAACAAAAAATCAAATCAAATTAAATCAAACTATACTCTTAGACGGATTTGACAATACATTTAGATATATTATTTGCCCTTGTGTGATACCAATTTTTCTCTCGGAAATATACATTCATATTAAATTCGACCTCAATTGATGAAGTCTTATTGACAGAAATGATCGTCTTGAGCATTTGTTTTGGTCTTTTTAGTAAAACTGTAACTTTGGTATTATAATAGTAATATTAATTATCGTCATACATTCACCCTTCAATCATCATAAGGCCATTCCAAGTTTTTTCTTTGTTTAGCATCCGCGGACGAAGTAGTTTTGAGATCATTAAACTGAAAAAAACACAAATATCTAAGGAAAAATATGGAATATAGTCCTAAAGTGAACAGTTAAACATAAACATTTGTTGACATCATTGTAAATACTAAAATTTCAAAAGTTAATTATTAGTATTTGCTAAAGATATTGGTTTTATAAGTGTAATTTTGTTTTCTTCCTTAGTTAATATATGAGGAAATAATAAAATAAAATAAAATTGCATTTATGCTAATATCTTTGTGTTGTGTTTGTTTTTTTCCTGATAGAAAGATAGGTTTTAGACTTTAGGGGGACGCTAAACATAAAAAAAAACTTGGAATGGCTTCACTTGTTCTACATTTCGGCATAATGCCGGTCATTAATCATCGTCGTAACACAGCGGTCCGGAATTGCTGTCCTCTTTCCTACCCGTGGTCTCATGCGACCGAAATATATAATTTTTTATTATTCATGAAGCCTCGGCCAATGCGAGTAAACGGTGCTCGCATTCGCCAACCAATCAGATCGACGCTTTTAAAAACAATCAGAAAAGACTATGTGATATCAATACCAACTCCTCATAAATATTCATTAGTTACGAGAGATTTCGGTCGCATGAGACCAAAGGTAAGAAAGAGCATAGCGGTTTTACGACGATGATCTTCAATAAGATGTAACAAAATTTTAAATGTGTACATAAACACGCTTGACAAAAGTAACGTATGCCAATTAATATAATTTTCCCATAGCTTACTATGCTAAATCATTTTTTTATTTTTAAAAACTATCTTTATAAATTGGATGGTTGATAAAATCTCGTATTCGAAAACTTAAATGAACTATGAAAATACGTTATCCCTCTGTATTTAGTGATCCAGAAGTAGTAACTGAACTGGATACATTACATGACCAATATGTACTGGTCCCAGCAGACAAAGCCTAAGATAATATAGATTTTATTTGCAAAGCACATTAATATAATTGTTTATTAGAAGAACTAGGGTTTAATACGAATCCTGGTAATGCTACATACACACGTAGCTCACTTTCAATGGACAAGATCCTTCAAAATAACGTGTCCGTATTACGCTCCTTTGATGTACTTACAACCGATACTGATTTTGAGCTACCATATTTATATTGGATACCTAAACTTCATAAAACCCCATATAAGCAGAGGTACATAATAGGATCCAGCAAATGTATTACCAAACCTTTATCTTTACTCGTTACCGAGATACTGACAGCCGTTAAGGAGAAACTTCAGCAATACTGTACAGTTGCACCAGAAGCGGTGTAAATCAAATGTGCATACTTAAAAATTCTAAACAACTTTTAGAAAATTTGAAGGCACCGTTTTTCTCAAATTCACAGTATCAAAACATAAGACCTCTCTACTCTTTACAAAACTATTCCACATAAAAATGAATACTTTTTAGCATTATAGACAACTGTTTTTTCACCAAAGGTGGTACCCGAAAATTTAATTTATTTTGTCCAACACCACTCTGATTCTACACATAAATACACTGAAGTTGATATAAAAACATCCTGGAATTTCGAATAGACAATATATTTGTAATGTTCGGAGACGTGGTCTTTCAACAAATAGTCGGCATTCCTATGGGAACCAATTGTGCCCCTTTATTGGCCGGCCTGTTCCTTTATTCATACGAAGCAGACTTCATTCAGAATCTTCTGAATCAAAAGAAGAAAAAGCTAGCGGTGCCCTTTATTTTGAAATTTAGATATATCGACGACGTTTTGTTAATTAATAATGACATTTTTCATACTTATGTCAATGCGATATATCCCAGCGAACTAGAAATGAAAGATACAACAGAATCAAGCACACACGCTTCATACTTAGACATTTTACCAACTACAGACACAGACGGGGAATTGGCAACTAAGCTAAGAGACAAACGGGACGATTTCGGCTTTCCCATCATGAAATTTCCACATTTAAGTAGTAATATCCCACAGTCACCTGTATATGGAGTTTATATTTCACACATGATCTGATATGCCAGGGCGTGTTCAACATAAGAACATTTTATATACAGATATAAATTACTCACTGACAAATTATTGACACAGGGATATCGAAAACCTTGTTTAATGTCAACGTTCCGCAAATTTTACGGTCTTGTTTGCGATTACTCTGTTTCACTATTTCACTAGGTGAAATGTTGAGTTGCTTTTCGTTGGTGGTTGTTGAGACGTCTGTACCAAATGTGACGAAGATTCGTTCCTCACGTATTTCATTTAGACTTGACTGCGGCTGTGACCGGTCTGCAGGGGATACTTACTCCTCCATGGCACCTGATACCACCTCTTAGTTTCCATAGGTCCTTGTTTGTCCATTTTTACCAGATTTGTATCTATATCTTGGGCATCCTAAAGATTTATACTTTGGTATCTGAGATGTTTTATATTTGAAATGCGTACATGTCGTTTTATGAAAACTGTATATTTATAAGCGATAAGCGAAGCGAAATGAAAAGTGTTTTATTTCCTTATTGGGGGACGGGGTGTGTCTCAGTGGTTAAGTGATTAGAGCATTGAGCTTTAAATAAAAAATTCTCTCACTTTTGGTCAGCGCAGGTTCGAGTCTCGCTAGAACCTAAACTGATTTTTTTTTATGAGGAAGTTTGCCAGTTTTCTTTCGGAAGGCTGGTTGTCTCCTCCCGAGTACATTGCAACCGGGTTCTCCCTTCCACCATTGAAAAATGGCCGCCACCCTATAACTGAAAAAATTGTTGAGTGTGACGTATAACAACATTCGAAATCAAAATAAAATATATCCTTTTTTTTGTTCATGGCGTAAACAAAACACTTATTGCAAAAAAGTGTTGCTTCTTAGAAATAAACAATTAATTGGCGATAGTTACTGGAAAAACAGTTAATGTAATATAGAAAGCTATTGGCAAATGGTGTTAATAACCACACGCTTGCCACGTGAGGTCAGATCTTGGTCATTTACAAATGTCCACATTATATCAATAATTATTACATTTAAATACACATCAAAATGTTTTGGAATAATTATCTTTTTTGGTAAAGTCAAAGATGTTAACTATAGAATGATATAAATGAAATATCAAAAGTTAAAGGTTTCCTAAAAGTCCTAAAAAAATGCTCAAGTTGATTGTTTCTGTCAATAAGATGTTGTCTGTTGAATTCGGTTTGTTATCTTTTCGACTTTTTTGCTAAAAAATTAGGCTCCATCATGTGTGAATGTAAAAGAATTCCATCAGTGAATAATGTATTAAAGTATCTGTGGAACGTATGAACTCGATTTTTAGATACATGAATACCGTATAAGCAGAAATGTTTACGAGGATTCAATTTTGGCATTATTAGCGAGGTTGTTGAGATCGCTTAAATCGAATAATCGCTAACAATTCATTCCTCATCGTAGGTAAGAGTTATTTATTTTTAATCATAAAATCGCTGAAATTACTTTTAGCTAGAATTATATACCATATTTTTTAGAACAAATCGTTAAGTTTGCATCTCGCTAAAATGTCCACTTAAACGGAAATTTCGAAAGAAAAAATAGGTATGAGACAAGGTAGAAAACTAAACCCAACTGTAATGTCTAAAACGTCTAAGTTTCTTTCTTTCTTTATTGTTGTTAAACGTCCCACTCAAGAATCTTTCACTTATATGGAGACGTCACCTAATGCCGGTTTTCAAATTTTGGCCTATGCTCGGCACTTACGGCCATTGAGCAGTGAGGGTTCTTTAACGTGCCGACACTTGCTGTGACACGTGACCTCGATTTTTACTGTCTCATCCGAAGGACAGGAAACCAACCTGTCGCCGGCTATACTCGAACTCACGACCTCACCATAAAGACGACTGAGCCAGGCCGGCTCTCTAAATCGTCTGATTAAAATAATTAGTTGGTACCGTTTATGTACACACCAGGTACTCACTGGTCCCCCAGCAGCGACAACGACACAGAAGTTGTAAATAAAGGTTATAAATGTGAAAAAAGACAAAAGTTTAATATGTGTTCATTTTCACATTGCTCTGAATTTGCATAAACTGTCAATGGTATTCCATGCTTTATTGAATAGATACATATCTCCCTTGTAGTTGTTGAGTCGCCTAAACCGATCATGACCAGGAGTTACCTCTCCTGTAGTTGTTGAGTTAACTCCCCTGTATTCGTTTAGTCGTCTATACCGAATGACACCAGGAGTTATCTCCCAAGTATTTGTTTAGTTGTGTATATCGAATGTGACCAGGAGTTGTCTCCCCATAGTTGTTGAATTGTCTATACCGATTGTGACCAGGAGTTATATCCCTTGTAGTTGTTGAGTTGTCTATACCGATTGTGACCAGGAGTTATCTCCCCTGTAGATGTTGAGTTGTCTATACCGGTTGTGACCAGGAGTCCTGTTGTGGTTGAGTTGTCTATACCGAATGTCACAAGGAGTTATCTCCCCTGTATTTGTTTAGTTGTGCGTATCGAATGTGACCAGGAGTTGTCTCCCTATAGTTGTTGAATCGTCTATACCGATTGTGACCAGGAATTATCTCCCCTTGTAGTTGTTGAGTTGTCTATACCGATTTGTGACCAGGAGTTATATCCCTTGTAGTTGTTGAGTTGTCTATATCGATTGTGACCAGGAGTTATCTCCCCTGTAGTTGTTGAGTTGTCTATACCGGTTGTGACCAGGAGTCCTGTTGTTGTTGAGTTGTCTATACCGAATGTCACCAGGAGGTATCTCCCCTGTATTTGTTTAATTGTACTTTAGTAGACGAACTGATTTTTATATTAATTAAAAAAAAAGAATAATACTTTTGAAATAAATGTCACCGATTTAGTTACTCCCACGGCAAATTTGAATATTATACCGCGTGTGGGGCTTGTGTTCTATTCAAGTATCTGCTACTGATTTTTAATTAAAATTGAAAATTGTTTCAACGTTGAAATGTCGCTTTAAGGATAACAAAATATCAAGAAGAACACAATGAAAAATCATAATAATGTTATTATACATATGATTTACATAAAACAAGAAGAGAGATAGTACATCACACCGTAGTTATATGAAATAAACAAGAAATATAGGCGAAATGGAATGCTAAAAATCGATTATCAACGTAGGAAACATGTCAATTTCACTCGGTGAAATTAACACATTTGAAAAACAACGAAACTTGTTAATAACAACCATCTGACTTTCAAGAAATAAACAAAAAATTAAAATGAATTAATTATCACTTGATAGTTAACGCATTTTCTGTCATATTTGAATTTGAAACCAGCTTTTGGTATTGGCTGTAGTCCTTTCAGATGAGAGATTTAGGTGTCTTGTAGCTTCTGCTTTAATTTGTCTTGTCTCAATTATCATCTTGTAACGAAGATTCATTACACACTAATATTATTTGAATTTGACTGTTGACTCGCAGTGGGTGTGGCCGGTCAACAGAGAAGCTACTTACTCCTCCATGACACCTGATCCCACTTCTGGAGGTCCGTAATTGTCCAATGTTCACCAGATTTGTATAGTCTCCTGGGCATCTTGAGGATTCATTCTTTTTGGTATCTGTGATTCTATTTTATATTTTTGGCATATGCATAACTTCAGCTCTTTTATTATCTCATGCTATTTTTTTCGTGAATCGTCTTTAGCGTTGTCTTTAAAGCTTCCCCTTACATTTTAAAAATCATGCCTTTGAAATTAAATGATTGATTCATATCTTGCTGAATTGAAAATCAGTTTTTCATTTGGATGGACTATTCAAATTTTCAGTGAACAAAGTCAGTCTTAACTGCTGTGTCGCCGTTCTTCCCGTTTACTTTTCGCCATTTCTTGCCCATAGAATTTAAAATGGAAGCAGAATTGTCAAGCTTAATACATGAAGCACGGACATACATGCTATCGATGAGACTGTAGTGAATTAGGGCGAATTTAAGATGGGGGTGAATATGTTTTCTAATGCAAAAGGATGAACATTACAAGAGGCGACAATTTTCAGTTATACAATATACATTTTGAGTCAAATGGTTACATCTATCAAAGATATCTTGATAATTGGAATTGTTTAATTAATCGGAAATGGCCTAATAAAACTAATGACAATAACACTTCATCATCACTACACCAAGGGTACCATGTAAAACGTTTATAAAACAAAGTAATCCAGTAATCTGCAACAGGACAATAACAGTGCATCATCACCACACCGAATGTATAATGAAATCTATATGACCTGGCGGGGCGGAGTCTCGTTAACCCGTTCTTGATCTGGACGAGTTTAAATTTCAAGTAATAAAGCTTGAAAACATTAAAATTACACTTCCAAGAGTAATCGTTCGTATATGTCACCAAACCTACAATTATCCAGTAAGGAATAAAATCTCGTTTTTCCCGTGAAGCTTATCATAACCGAAAAGTGAGTAGAATCAGCCGTATGATAATCAAAAGGTTACTCCGCCCGCCATGTCATGTGAATAGGACAATACCAAATACATGCTTATAAAATAGGTAATCAGGTAATCCAGTAATCTAGAATAATCATCGAGTATTCGCAGTAACAGGTAGTAAGTGCAGCTGAAATCCTTTGTTTTTCGATTGTTTTGAATATCTTTGCCGGTATAGGCTACGGAAAGTCGTTCGAAATTTTTTGGACATGCCACCATAAATGATAGGATTACAAGCACTGTGCATGTATGTTAGTGCTCTTGTAAACGTGAGAAGGTTAATATATCCGTCATAACCCAAATAGGCAATATTATTTTCGTCTGTTAATGAAAGCCATAACACGAATACCTTGAATGGAAATAGACAGATAACGAACGTTACCAGTACTACTATCAACATAGGTGCGACACGATTTCGTCTCGTCATGGCATCACAAGAAGCTGAAATCTCGGAACGCGAGAGTTCCCGAGACATGGTACAAGTCAGGTAAATTAGGGCGAAACATGTCAAACCGAAGAAGAAGACAAAATTCGAAATAATGTATACCGTCTTCCAACTTTGATCTATCGGGGTAGAACACACTGTCACTGGTGTTCCGTCAAGGAACGCATCCTGATGATACACGGTCATGATACACAATGGTATACTGGAAACACAGGCAACGCCCCAAAGCAATGGCAATAGAATATGTAGGCTGGTATGCATATTAGACGTTTCGTATTCGGTTATACTGCATATTCCTTTAAATCTTTCGTAGGCGATAGTGAGAACAAATACAGCTGAGGCCACTGTAACAGTGTTTTCGATGAAAGGAATAAATTTACCTGTAAAACAAAATAACCACACAAAAATCATTCATAAGCACCAAAATGTTAATTATCAATAGTGCACTATTGGTAAAAAAATTTAGATTACTAATTAGTTTTTACCCCAAATTTTCAATATCACGTTACATAACATTTATGTATTCCAGGACTACAAAAATGATAATTTTTATTTCTCATATATACCTAATATGGTGACTTAGGTAATGCCTTGAAAACGAGCGCCGCTCCTTGTTTTATAAATGCGTGGGGGGAAGGGATGATACATCGGGAGTTTACACAATCTGACAAAGTAATATCTTAATTTCGCGAGTTGAATTTTGACTAGAAAAAAGGTTTCCAAAACATTTGATTTGAATATGTTTTGTGAAGATTGACTGGTAAAGCGTCAGGTTGAAGTGGCCCAGTCTTGAGAAATATTTAGACTGTACAGTGTACAGCATCTGACACAGTTATGTCACTTTTCTACACGTCATCTATGTGTTCTGATTCGCGAATGGTCTTCGCTGCGCTCTTTATCGAACAAATGACTATTTATTAACCCCACGCAGACACAGAAGTACATTAGGGGTCAATAAGTAAATCATGAAGAAGTTCCAATGGACAAACGACATATTGTATGTTAAAAATTCGTCTCATCATGAAGAACAATTGCGTATCCCAGACGGGATGGGAGCAGGTGTCCACAAGGAGTCAGCATGTCACACCCGTCGCAAATGTTACTTGGAAACCTCTCGAATTCGATGAAAAGCTCAAACTCGGTGAAAATGTCACTTTCTTTGGTGAAAGGTAGTCACTGTATATGGTCGTGCCCCGTATACTATCTAACATTTTTAGAAGGGGTCGTATTGTTGAACAAGATCTCCGCATCGACCTTAAAGTTTCATTAGAAACAGCCATAGGTATAACTATATTATTATCCTAAAAAAGTAGAGAAACGAATTTGTTCATTCCTTTCAATACTATATGATACCAATATATAATGTGCGAAATTAATATAATCCCGGTATTGCCTCTATTATCCAATAAAATAAAAGTATTTCGATGTTTACTTATTATATTGATAACAAATAAGAGATAATTTATATACAGATATAAAAATTCCTTAATTCCTATATATTTTGTGAAAATAAGATCAGGTTCAGTGTAGTATACATTTAGAAATAGCAAGGTTGAATTAATCATTTGCAAACGAATAATTTCCAAACTGGATTTCTCAAGCATTTTTCACAAAATATATGGGAATTTAAATTTGTTTATGCCTTTGTATATCATAATTTTTGTTATTTTACATGAAGTAAACAAGGAAATAATTGTTTTTGAAAAAAAAAACCCACAGCTAATGCCCCTTTAATATTTGAAAATTGTACACAGTAATAAAATGACAAAAACTGGTATGAAACTGACATGAAATCAATACTGTCATTTCTTTCGATACGTGACCCATTAGTATAAAGACATCTGTTTGTGATTGAATTATAGATAGAATTTGAACGTTGGAAATCTGGATGTGCGAATGTATTTATACGAAATGCCTACCAACTCATGTCAGTTTTATTTCTTATACACAAAACATAAGGCATGTATCTCTTGTATCGGGAGCAAAAGATAGTGAGCAAATAATGTGTATTTCATTGTATACCCACAAGTCCAATACACACCGTTAACATCTAGAAGTACTTGATTGTATATGTCTTATTGTTATTTACATCACACCATTAATAAATATTATAAACATAATGCCAAGTTTATAATGCTGAAGACGACCGTTTCTGTCAATTAGACTTCATCAGTTGAGCTCAAATTTAAATTATTTTCTAAATGGAAAGTGGTATCACACAAGGCCAAATAACATCCAAATGCACAACAAATTCCGGCAACGACCTAGTGGTTATCAATATTATAAACATAATACCTAAGTTTTAATGCTCAAGACGATTGATGTATTAATTGTTTACATTTCTATATATAAAAATTGATACTTACATAAGAATTCTCCAAAGTACCAGACCTCTTTTGAAAACAAATCAACTGCTCCTGATGGCAAACAGATCATACATATCAATAAATCTGAAACGCTGAGATTTACAAACATGTAAGTCATTCTATTCTGTATAGACGTCGTAGAGTGAATGACAGCAATAACTGAAATATTACCAATTATTCCAAAAATGAAGGTACAGGAGTATATTACACCCGCTGCAACAAGGAGGAATGTTGATGGTTCGGGTACGGAGTAGTCGTTAATAAATTCCAGGGATTCGGATGAATTTACTTTGGTACAGTTCATCCTTAAAGTCCTTTCTCCGATGAAAATTTCGGTCTGTTATATACAGACACAAAAGCAATGCTTGTAAACGGAAACGCTTGAACTGGTATCATGCGCAAACCAATCAAATTGCATTTTTAAAATAACTTCGTCACCATACGCTTGTAGATATTAAATTCCATATGTCTGTGACCAAGGTCAATTAATACTTTTACATCATATATAGTTTTATCTGGAAGTAGTATAGAGCGATTCAACATAAACCATGATTAAGATTAGCACACGTTAAATTTTGTAGTAAAATATTCATGGGTAAAATAAATAAAAAATGAATATAACTAGAAAAAATAAAAAGTAAATAATACTATTAATATAAGTAAATAATTATAATTACGGAATAAACATAAAATTAACAAAATGGACAAATAATAAATCATATTCAAAAGATAAATATGAATAATTAATTGGATAATTAATTAAAATAGATGAATAAATAGAAAGAATAAAATAACTTACTTACAAATGAGTTCGAATATAAAATCATAGACACCAAGGTATATATCGATAGGAGGTTCAGGAGATAATATACAAATTTGTGAACATTGGACAAACACGCACCCTGAAAATCCAGATTTGGGATCAGGTGCAATGGAGGAGGAAACATCCCTGCCCTCACGGTTGTATGTATAGCGTGGTTGTTATTTTCCTGTCTGTGTCCATATAAAGTAAAATATACAAGTAGGAAGCGAGTGTACTTGATTCTGATGTATCTTTAATTTCTAGTTGGTTGAGATATATCGCATTCGTATACATATGGAAATTGTCATTATTAATTGACAAAACGTCGTCGATATATCTAAATGCTGAATTAAAGGTAGGATTGATATGATTAAAGGAACAGGTCGGTTGATAAAGGGGCACACTTGGCTCCCATTGGAATGCCGACAGTTTGCTGAAAGACCTGGTCCCTAAAACTACATATATGTTGTCTATTATGAAAATTCTTTTTTTTTATATTAACTTCAGTGTTTTGTTTAAATGTGTTGAATCGGCGGTGTTGAACGAAATAAGCATCATGATAGTCAATGAGTAGTTTATAAATTTTACCACTTTTAGTGAAAAAAAAACCAGTGGTCGATGATGCTAGAAAGATCTAAATTTATCATACGGAATTTTTGTATAAAGAGTAAAAAGTTGTATGTTTTGTACACTATGATTTTTTTTTTTAAAAAAATGGCATGTCTTTAAATTTTCTGAAAGGTGTTTGGAATTTGTTTAAGTATCCCTACTGATTCATACCGCTTCTGGGATAAGAAACTGTATAGTATTACTTAAAGTTCTCCTTAACGGCTGTCAGTATTTTGGTAAGGAATATAGATAATAAAGGTTTGGTGGAACATTTGCTGAATCCTGCTATGTATCTCTGTTTGCAGAGGATTTTATGAAGTTTAGATATCCAGTGTAACAAGAACAGCATCTCCCATTGCTACGTTTATTTATTTTCGTTAGATTTACATGTACTGAGAGCATGGTTCATATAATTATGTTACACCCACTTTGCAACAGACAAAAAGCATGAATACGGTACCTCACCTCAAGGATTGCCAAGTTTGTGAGCTTAAACTTACATCCATGCATTCATTCCCTTCTTGTTTAATATACTTTCTCTCGATGATAAACGATGTACAAGTCAATTACAATATGATGTGAGCATGGCATGATTTATTTTAGGTCACCTAAACCAAAGGTTCATGCAGACCATTGCGATCGTCTTTTGTCTGTCCTTAACATTTACAAGTTTACGACTTCTCAAAAACCAGTGGGCCAATTTTAACCAAACTTGGCATTTAACATCCCCATGTAAAGCTGCATAAAGTTTGCGAATGACAAGGGGCTAGGACCCATGGGCGACCCTAAAGGGGCCAAAAAGGACCACAACTTGGTGCATCTTTATAAAAACTCTTCTGATGATGAACCGATGATCAGATGACTTTCAAATTTTGTATGCTTGATTGTTCGGTCAATATATATACAAAGTTTGTGAATGAAAATGAAATCTGTCGATAAACTTTTTGTTTTTCTCTATATATTTCACATAGAACCACACTTTTTGAAAAAAAATCGTTTCCTATTCATTTTAAATACAATTTCCCCAATGGTTACAGTTTATATGTTAGTTTTGTTATTAATTTCCATTGCTTTGTTTTATAGTACTGATGAGTTTGCAGGATATAATGTGTGTAATAGGGAATGGTGGTATTACGAAATCGGTTGTTAAGATTTCTGGATCTTCAAAAAATGAAATATAAACACAACGAGCAAATACACACTGCAACTGTGAGAGATTTTGAGTTTAATGGTTGAAGTTTTGACAAAGTTGTTTTAGAATTGACTCCATGAATGTTATGAAAAAATGTATATGAAATATTTAGAGAAAAATATAAAAGTTGCATCAATTTTGGAACGATACTATATATAAGTCTGTTACTCTGGAAGTTTGAAACTCTACTATTAGGTCCATTAAACATGATCAATACCCTTTTGCAGGTGTACACTGCTATATAAAGTAACGTGAACCGGTAAGGTCAAATGACGCATAGTGACCCTGTCACATTACAGTCAGACATGTTGAATCAGGCCGCATACATCATCTATTTGGCAAAGAAATTGCTGGAGATACCCCATTATGATAGTAATCAAAACATGATGAAGAGCGCTTCTCCTTCAGCAATATGCAACTTCTTTCCTATCTCATCATTGACAGTCTCTAGCAAGGTTGACGGCATCTAGTAAACAAGTGTCTGTTAAATTCAACATTAATGACTGCTCCCTCATAACATGTCGCTTACACCATAACTCGAATAACTGCAGCGCCCTCTATCCACTAACATTTCTCGAGGAGCAATCGGAGATCGGCGGATTATAACGACTGGCATTATTCGGGTTACTTATACCACCAAAAATTCAAGCTAGCTTGCCTGCCATGAATGCGAATTATCTCCCGTTAATTACAATTGCTGTAACGGGCGTATATGGTGTTTTTTATTCTATGATTAACTATTGCTTACTAGCAGATATATATGATATATATATATATATATATATATATATATATATATATATATATATATATATATATATATATATATATATATATATATATATATATATATATATATATATATATATCCTGTTTCACAGAGTGGAATGTTGGGTTGCCTATCGATAGCGGTTGTTCAACCGTCTGTACAAATTGTCTGTCCCTCAGTTATTTCATTTGAATTTTAATGTTGACTAGCAAAGGGTGTGACCCGTCAATAAGGGATGCTTACTCCTTCATGGCACCTGATACCACCTCTGAATTTTTAGAGGTATTTGTTTGTCCAATATTCACCAGATTTGTTTATAATTGTGTCCTGAACATCCTGAAGATTTATATTTTTGTATCTGTGATTTTTTATATTTCATTAGAGAAAGTACGGGCAGATATAAAATTTAATTTCTTATATTTTATGATAAATCAAAATGTTACAAGAACGACTGCATTTTTCTTAACTCTATTTTTAGACGATAAATGATTCATCTCTATCTTGACACCCGAAATTTCCTTGAAAATGAATATTACTTCTGAATCTGTTTACGCCTTGGGTCATCTTCTGTTTATTTTGGTATTCTTTTGCGGGTAAACTGACCCGTCACTTCCGGCTATCGATTTAACGAATTTATCGATGTAAGGCTCATCAAAGACATTTTACAGTTATTACCTGATTGGTTAATAGGACAAGTCCGAGAGCCGATCTTTGGGGAAAGTCGACCTCGATAAAGTCATTTCAAGAGTGAAATTTCCAAATCACACTTTTATTCATAAATTTTTGCATTTTAAATTGACGAATATAAAGTAAATCAGAAAACAGTAAAACTTGTTTTAGTAACCACCTGTGTATAAAGACCACCTGGTCATAAAGACGGTTTTTTACTCTCTTCAATGGTACCATTTGTGTACAAATCAACCTGTATATAAAGACCACCTCTCTACAAAGACTGGATTTGTTGTATCCCTAAGGGGGTCTTTATGTACAAGTTTCAATATAGTAAACTTTTTACAGTGGTAACTCTTAGACGGATTTGTCGATACATTTAGGTTATGTTTTTTCCTCATGTGATACCTCTTTTTGTTTCAAACCTCTACATCTACATGCAGTTTTAATTCGAGCACAACTGATGAAGACTTATTGACATAAATGATTGTCTTGAGCATTGGAAAAACTAGAGTGAAACTTGTATATAAAGAACCTCTTATGGACACAACAAAACCAGTCTTAATAGGGAGGCGGATATTTTGGGGTCGCTAAAATTTGGCCACTTTGGTCATAACATAAAGGGATATTTTTTAGTCAGTAAAATTTAGGATATTAATATTTATATCATGTTAAAATATAGCCGTCTTTCTTGTCAAGTGGAACATTCAAGGTGTTTGAAATATTAAAAAGTGCTGGTAGAACAAGGGCTAATTGTAACAGGGTCCTGTTACATTATGTCCCCCAAACTTTGGAACAAGTCGTGTTGATATCAACCAGCATTTATTACATAGAAAACTGCTATTGTTCTTCACAGATTTTAAGGAATAAAAGCTACAAGGCCGAAATCGCAATCGCTGATACTAGTAAATTTAAAATTTCATCAAAATCAGACAATGTTGACATATTGACCAATCAGAAGGCCCGGTTTTCCATAGACGGCAACAAAACCAATACCATTGAAATTGCAATCCCTTGATACCCATAAATTCCAAATTTCATAACAATCGAACATTTAAATTCTGACCGATCAGAAGCCTCAGTTTGCTACAGACGACAATGAAATCCATACCATTGAAATCACAATCCCTTGATACCCATAAATTCTAAATTTAATCAAAATCGGACAATGTTTAAATTTCAACCAATCATAAGTATCGGTTTGCCATAGATGGCAACGAAACTCATACGATTCAAATTGCAATCCATTGATACCTATTAATTCCAAATCTCATCAAAATCAGACAACTCTGAAATTTCTACCGATGAGAAGCCTCGGTTTGCCATAGACAACCAAGAAACCAATACAATTAAAATCGCAATCCCTTGATACCTATAAATTTTAAATTTCATAAAAATAAGACAATTTTGAAATTTCAACCAATCAGAAGCCTCGATTTGTCATAGACAGCAAAGAAACTCATACAATTGAAATTACAATCCCTCAAAATCAATAAATTCCATATTTCATCAAAATCGGGCAATGTTAAAATTTCAACCAATCAGAATCCTCAGTTTGCCATAGACGGCAACGAAACCCATACGATTGAAATCGCAGTCCTTTCATACCTATAAATTCCAAATTTCATAAAAATAAGACAATTTTGAAATTTCAACCAATCAGAAGCCTCGATTTGTCATAGACAGCAAAGAAACTCATACAATTGAAATTACAATCCCTCAAAATCAATAAATTCCATATTTCATCAAAATCGGGCAATGTTAAAATTTCAACCAATCAGAATCCTCAGTTTGCCATAGACGGCAACGAAACTCATACGATTGAAATCGCAGTCCTTTCATACCTATAAATTCCAAATTTCATCAAAACCAGACAATTTTGAAATTTCGACCAATCAGAAGCCTTGGTTTTTCGGAAAACGGACAGTCGGATACACTTCAACTGACCCTCTGCAATATCCGTGTGAAGTGTGGTAAGGATCGTTCAAGCGGTTCTTAAGAATTTTACGTTTAAAAGCTTGACCCATCAGAAGCCACAATTTGGTCGTGTGACTTTTATTCGTAAAATGGGCAGTCAGTTACACTACAAGTAACCCTCAGTAATATTCTTGTGAAGTTTGATAACGATCCGTCAAGCGGTTTTAAAGTTATTTATGTTTAAGTGTTGGACCAATCAGGAGCCACCATTCGGTCATGTGACTTTTTCTCAGAAAACAAAAGTTCAGGAGCACTACATCTCACCCTCAGTAATATCCCTGTGAAGTTTGGTTAGGATTGTTTAAGCGGTTTTGGAGCAAAGTGTCGGACAAGTTCGCGGAAGAAGAAGAAGAAGGAATAATAATAATAATAATAATAATAATAATAATAATAATAATAAGAGGAAGAAGAAGAAGAAGAAGAAAAGGAGTAAACACAAAATGTCCCCCCCCCACTTCATTTGGGGAAATAATAATTAGAATTGATGCGTCACATAGTACTTAATTAAGATTAACACACACAGTGTTATGAAAAAAAATCTCTAAAACACTAAGATATTTTTTAAAAAGTAACTATAAGACATTGTGTACATATATTTTGGATGGTTAAATTCTGGTCATTTTAATAGGGTGGCTTAAACAACTTTATAAACAATGACCAAAATATCCCAATTTACTGTATTTAAATAGAGGTTGATTTGTACAGAAATGGCCGGTGGTTTATTCTCGGGTACATTGTTACCGGGTTCTCTCCTCCACCATATACATGTAAATGAAAAGTTATCGAGTGTGGCGTAAAACACTTATCATAATAAAGATATATCTTTCAGACATTGCTGAACATCAGTGAGTTATCGTGGCCTAAAATATAACATTTACACATATTTTATATCAGAAGGGCGATATTACTTGACTGTTATATGTTGGTCTTAGTAAAAGTGTTTCCAGTTTTTCAATGTTTGCAGGTAAAACAAGACTTGTCCCTTTACCCCTTGCTGAGCTTCATGTGGCATTGTCACAATTTTCAAGATGCATTTAACTGTATCTCAAATGAATAGATATCAGGAATATGTGTAAATTGAAGACCATTGGCTTGTGATTGGCTTGGTATTTGTCCTTTAATAAATATCTTATGGTAGGATATTGCAAATTCACTCTTCTGTACTTACGGTTGTAATTCTGGAGTTGACAAACTTAATTTCGCAAATCAGATCTAGAAGTGACTGATTGGCATGCTAACAGGGGAAGATTACTACTTCCTGCCACCTGTTCCCATCCAGTATGGCATTTGAAATAGTTCTTCGTGTTGAGACAGTTGTTATACCTAATTTGTCGTATTCTAATTGACTGAGTTTCCAATAACCATTGGGACTTTTTTTATTATACATTCACATGTAAGATAGGTAGCTATTTCTGATACTGTTTGAAGATATAGAAACGTCAGATATTCTGTCGAAGATTAAGCCAGACGATGGGCCAAACATAAAGATGTAGAACCAGACACTTTGTCTGAATGGCTAAAAGCCATACAATGATTGATAAAATCTCGTATTCGAAAACTTAAAGGAACTATGAAAACACGTTATCCCTCTGTATTTAGTGATCCAGAAGTAGTAACTGAACTTGATAGATTACATATCCAATATGTACTGGTACCAGCAGACAAAGCCTCAAATAATATAGTTTTTGCTATAATTGTTTATTAGAAGAACTTGGGTTTAATACGACTTCTGGTAATCCTACATACACACGTAGCTCACTTTCAAAGGACGAGATCCTTCAAAATCATGTGTCAGTATTACGCTCATTTGATATACATACAGCGGATACCGATTTTGAGCTACCATATTTATATTGGATACCTAAACTTCATAAAACCCCATATAAGCAAAGATGCATAGCAGGATCCAGCAAATGTTCTACCAAACCTTTATCTTTACACCTTACCAAGATATTGACAGCCGTTAAGGAGAAACTTCAACAATACAGTACAGTTGCTTGGAGGTGTAAATCAGATGTGGATACTAAAAAAATTATAAACAGCTTTTAGAAAATTTGAAGGCACACGTGAATGGAATTTCTAATAGTCAATATATTTGTAATGTTCGGAGACGTGGTCTTTCAACAAACTGTCGGCATTCCTATGGGAACCAATTGTGCCCCTTTATTGGCCGACCTGTTCCTTTATTCATACGGAGCGGACTTTATTCCGAAAAAGCTGATTCAAAAGAAGAAAAAGTTAGCGGTGTCCTTTAATTTGACATTTAAGACTTTTTAGCATCACAGACAACAGTTTTTTCACTAAAGGTGGTACCCGAAAATTTAAATATCTAGTGATTGGCTATCAGGATACTTATTTTGTCCAACACCACTCTGATTCTACACATAAATACACTGAAGTTGATATAAAAACATGCTGGAATTTCTAATAGTCAATATATTTGTAATGTTCGGAGACGTGGTCTTTCAACAAACTGTCGGCATTCCTATGGGAACCAATTGTGCCCCTTTATTGGCCGACCTGTTCCTTTATTCATACGAAGCGGACTTTATTCAGAAACAGCTGATTGAAAAGAAGAAAAAGTTAGCGGTGTCCTTTAATTTGACATTTAGATATATCAACGACTTTTTGTCAATTAATAGTGACAATTTTCATACATATGTCAATGCAATGTATCACACCGAACTAGAAATTAAAGATACAACAGAATCAAGCACACACGCTTCATACTTTGACATTTTACTTAATATAGACACAGACGGGAAATTGGCGTGTACAACATATGAAGATTTCATATACAGAGGTAAACTACTCACTGACAAATTATTGACACGGGGATATAAAAAACCGCGTTTAATGTCAACGTTCCGCAAACTTTATGGTCGGTATAATTGTTTTGTTTGTAATTACTCTGTTTCACTAAGTGATATGTTGAGTTGCCTTTTCGTTGGCGGTTGTAGAGACATCTGTATTAATTGTGACGAGGATTCACTCCTCACGTATTTCACTGGACTTGAGTATGGACTCACGGCGGGTGTGACTGGTCGACAGGGACATTCTATTAATTTATACTTTGGTATCTAAGATTTTTTATATTTATACCAAAGTATAAATCGTCATAATAACAAGAGTACGTACAATTCTGCTGTACAGTTGAAGACAACAACATCTACATATATTTACATACCGACTGCAATTCCCTTCATTGCAAGTATATAGAGCGATATATTGTATTTGCAGTCGCGTGCACCGAGAATTAACCGCTTTACTTTTCAGCGTAAAAATACATGAACTAATAAATAAAAAATAGAATATCACATGTTTATTTCTTATATATTTAATCTTAAAAGCCATATATAAGGCCTACCACAAAACAAATAAAAATCACAGAAAGAAATTGGAAACACGAGACAACATCTGTAGCACACTGTACAGCCTACAGGCCCATATCGCGATATATCTAGGTCATATTATGACCAGAACCACAGATCACAGTCTGGCACAGTAATGAAAGTTCGCTTCGTAGTTACAACAGAAAAAAGAGAGGCCTAGTGCAACTTTGTCAAGCATCTATGATATTTGCCTTCACCGGATATTCCTATTAAGAACAATTCCTCACTCGCATCTTGTGAAATTAGGTCGTGTGAAATACGTTGGTAAGTTATGTACGAATCAGTCATCATGGTTCCCAGCTGATTGGTAAAAAATGTCAAATAAAATGGCTACTTTCAGTTGTCATTAATGAATATTAGCTGTCTCCCTTCTCGTAAGTCACATTCAAACTTTCTATGGTATAACCAATGGTACATTCCCTTCTTTGCAAGTGTATAGAGCGATATATTGCATATGTCAGTATTTGCAGTCACGTGACCCGAGTGTTAACCGTTTTACTTTTTGGCGTAGGAATGCATGAACGAATCAATAAAGAAAAGAATATCACATATTTATTTCTTATTTCTTTGATCTTAAAAGCCATACATTACCACAAAAAAAATTGCAGAAAGAAATCGGAAACACAAGGCTAATCTGTAGCACACTGTACAGCCGGTACAGGCCCATATCGCAATATATCTAGGTCATGTTATGACCAGGACCACAGACTAGTTACTATTGTAACTAGTCTGTTGAACAGTAAAAAGAGAGTTAGGCCTAGTGCAACTTTGTCAAGCATATCTGATAAACAGGTCGATTTGTTTCCTTTAACAGATATTCCTGTCAGAAACAATTAGTCACTCGCATCGTATGAAATGGGGCCCAATGAAATAATGAGGAAAGTTACGTACGATCAGTCATCATAGTTGCATGTTTTGGGCTGTTTTTTGACATTATCTTGAAAAGTATGATAGATAGAGAGAAAGTGAAAGAAGCAAAAATGTTCAGTACACAGAGATTTACAAAATTGCTGGGTCGAGCCTTATGGGAGTTATTTCCCTTTTTAGTGGATTTCTCATATTTTTGTTAAAACCAAAGATTAATTATACATGTGTGTTAGTTTTCATGAAGTTAATCTAGCTATATATATAGCTATAGCCTGACATGTTGCTCTGAGACATTTTTTTTTAAAACCATTTTTTTAAATAAGTTTACATGACATCTTGCCCAACTAAAAGTCTGACTTGCCGCAGCAGGGCTATAACAAAGGTTTTGTTACATTAGGTTTCACATTTAAGTTTTCATATCGAATACCTAGCTATAACGAATACCTAGCTATTCTATGGGGTACTATTTCAGTATATATTCATAATTTCCCGACATAAAAAATGTTGATATAAAAATATTCTGATATAAGAAATACATTTCTTGATATCACAAAATACTTTGCTAACAAAAAACAAAATTTTGGTATCAAAAAATATTTTCTGATATCGAATTTCCATCATTTCATATCAAAAATGAAATATAAAGAATAAAAACTAAATAGCACACCATAGTATTGATATACTGTTTTTTTTTTGTCTGATAGCTATAGTCTGACATGCATCTGCTACTACAGATATTTCCTCTTAAAACTTTGTTTTAAATATCATATTCATGTAGCTTATTAGTGCTAAAACCAATTTTTAATACGGTAATTGTTTTTTTTCTTGGAAAATACGACACAGCCTGACATATTGTGGCATATATCTAGCTATTAAAATATTTTTTTTAATCCCAGAGTTTTGTTATATTAGTTTTAAATAAAATAAATATTCATTACATTCTTCTCCATCTGTTAAAATTTCAGATATTACCATTTATTCTGTTAGGCAAAGTTCTTTATGTCTGCATTTTTATTATTACAAATAGATCATTACAATTATGTGCATTTTCAAAACATTGCCTTTTCGTCTCGGTGTCAAATTCAAACAATTGTTAAACACTACTACAATATTTAATATATAAAAAAGTTTTTCTTTTTTTATCCTTTCAAAAAAAATTATATGTCCACATTTTTTGTGCATTTCATATTACCTTGTCAATTTTCCAATGTTTACTTTCATCTCAGGTAAATGTTGTATCAAAAGATTTAAAACAACAAAGCTTATCCCTACACAAATACACTGCTGCTGGCCTTTTACGAAATGATTCGTTTATTAGTTTCCACTGCTGGTGGACCGTTTGAGTCCCCGAAGGTATACATAAACCTAGTACCTGGTATTTTGGTATCTTATACTAAAGTAATATTTGGCAATGTTAACACCATTTAAATTTTAAAAAATTTCTAAAGCTAATATAGTAATTTTTTTAAAGTGGTTACTCTTAGACGGATTTCGGTTATACTTTTAGAGATATTATTTTGCCTTGTATAATACCACTTTCTCTTTAGAAAATACACATACTTTTTAAATTGGAGCTCAACTGATGAAGTCTAATTGACAGAAACGATATCGTCTTGAGCATTATAACTTTGGTATTATGTTTATATTTTTTCCATGATGTTTACAATCTACATGTATCTAGAATGGCATGCTGCTGTACAGCTATAAAGGTGTGTTTCAAAAACAATTATGGTTAATTAGTTTTCCATTGCTACCTACAATGACAAATTTTAATAAAAAAATAAATCATACTATTACAGAAACTATTTGTTTTAATATGGCAATACTTTTCAAGATGCCAATAACAAACTCATCATGATCTCAGTAAAAATACCAGCTAAATGTAAGAACTCTTGCTTCCCATTGCATGGATTGATGTCTGTATGTATAAAAGAACAAAAATGTTATGGGTGTGTACATGTAAAGATACTACCCAACACAAAAAGTTAATATTATAACATACACAGTTGCTTACATGCATGTACGCTTTGAGCTTGCCTATTAGTACATATACATACAGGTGTATATTTTACCCCGGAAGAAAATGGAGAACGGTTAAACCGAAATCAGTGTGAAATGTGTGTCTGTCTGATGACCAAATTTTGTTCAGAAGTTCAACTTTGACTAATTTCAACAAAAGTTGATAGAAAGTATCCCCAAATGAATAAGATATAAGTTTGTGTGATGAAAAGTGTGTGTGTTCCCTTGGGGACCCGTAGGGCAAAGAAGATCTGGAGTCAATTTAGAAGATAACATCTTCTAAATTGACTGCAGATCTTCTTTTTAAACCAGTGAGTGGATTTCAACGAAACTTGGCAGGTATCATAAATATTGCCGGTCACTTCAAGTATGCAAACAAAAAGGTGTGACCTCATAGGAAAAATCTTATGAACAAACAGTCTGATTGATTTTATATTTGAAATTGAAGGTTTAATGAGCAGGGTGTACAAAGTTTGCAAACGAAAAATAAATTTTGTCAATAATGAGCCTAAAATGCTGAAATCGTAAAACAAAAATCAACATGGACTTTTGATTTCAACAAAATTTGTTAGAAAGCATTCCCAAGTGAAAGGAATATGAGTTTTTGTGAAAAATGTTCTTATGACTCCTTTGTGTACAAAGAAATGCAACATGTTAATATCTTTTTCAATTGACTTCTTTTCATCATTGTATAACTATGCAGGTTACATAGGCTACCTATGTTGCTCTCCTACAACTATTCCATATGCAAGCATAGTATAAAGGCATGAACTCAGGTGACTGTCTAAGCCCTTTTGGGCCTCTTGTTTTATTTATTAGATTGTCTGTGCTTGAGTGTCTTTATAGATCTTGAGATCAGTTTTCTTTTCTGATATTTAGCTCTGTCACCATCTTTTTGAGCAATCGTCCTTAAAGCTCTAGCGCTTTGAACCAGGAAGTCTCTCAACTCTTGTCAGTCCCGCTGTAATCTAAGCTGACTTTCTGTAAAAACGTTTGCCAGTTTACTTGCAGAAGGTCGGTGGTCTATTCCCGGGTAAATTGTAAGCGGGTTCTCCCCTCCACATTAAGAACTGGCCGCCATTATATAACAAAAACATTCTTGACTGTGGCGTAAAACACTATTCAAAATTTCAAAACAGCTTACCGTTTTCTTAAACTTTTCCACATGCAAGATTTGTTTGTTTGTTTTTTGTTGATGCAAGTTTTGTTTGTTTGCTTTTTAGGTCACCTGACCGAAAGGTCTTGGTGACCTATAGCGATCACTCTTCGTCCGTCGTCGTGCGCCGTGCGTCGTCCGTCGTGCGACATGCGTCGTGCGTTAACTTTTGAACATTTTCATCTTCTATTCAAAAACCAGTGGGCCAATTTCATCAAAACTTGGTAGGAAGTATCCCCATTGGAAGCTCCTTCAAGTTTGTGAATATAAAGGGTCAGACTCCTAAAGGGGCCCCATAAGGGGTCAAAAAGGGGTAAAATTAGGAAATTTTTTAAAAATCTTCTTCTCAAGAACTAACAATGGGAATGACTTCATATTTGATATTTAGCATCTTTAGGGGGATGTTTACAAAGTTTGTGAAATAAAAAATTATCTGATGAAAAACGGCCCCACTAGGGGGCGCTGAAATCGGGCAAAAATTCAAAGTTGTCAGATTTCAACCAAATTTGGTAGAAAGCATCCCCCAGGAAAGGCAATCAAAGTTTGTGTAGAAATAAAAGGTTCTGATCCTTTTGGGGGCCAATAAGGGGGTAAAAAGGGCCAAATATTGAAATCTTCTTTAATGGACTTCTTCTCAAGAATCACAAGGCCAATTTCAACCTAAGTTTGCAGGAAGCATCTTCATGTGAAGACGCTTCATGTTTGTGAAAATTGTGGAGTTATGTCCCCTTAGATCCTCCAAAGCAGCCTAAAAGGGGTAAAATAAGGAAAATGTTTAAAAATCCTATTGTCAAGAACCAACAATGGGAATGACTTCATATTTGATATTTAGCATTTCTAGGAGGAGGATTACAAAGTTTGGAAATGAATAAATTATTTGATGAAAAACGACCCCATGGGGGGGGGGGGGGGGGGCGGGGAGCGCTAAAATCAGCCAAAAATTCAAAATGTCTGATTTCAACCAAATTTGGTAGAAAGCATTCCCAATAGTGAAGGCAATCAAAGTTTGTATAGAAAAAAAGGTTTAGGGGTCAAAGTTCAAGTTAGAATTACAGGAGGATCATAGGCATATGCATTTGAAAGTTGTAGGGACTGATCAGAGACGCCAATTTCTCTGAGAAACTCCGATTTTGTTTAAACAAACACCGCGCCTTTGATTGATGAAAAATTTTCTCCGATAATCTGCGGTTGTTTTTATAGTGTACAAGAAATTGCATTCACACCATCTGAGTAGGGCATTATTCGCCAATACACCGGTCGCCCGACTAGTAACTCCTCTGGCATTTTCGTTATTAACGAAACAGAGATAGGAGAATTATTAAATGCCACCGGTAGCCTAAAATTGCATTGTCAATGGTGCAAATTTTGTATAAACACTGCTATAAGCCTCATGGCCAATGCTGGACAGGCACAAAGGTTTCGGCACAAGTAGAGATGGACAACATACGTGACGGAGAAATGCTGGAAGGCATTGGTAGCCCTATGTCACCCAGAATAAAAACAAGTCGGTGCATAACCAGACCTATCTTAATTAAGTTGTTTATAGTGTAATTTGTCTAATACTCTGAGATTTGTTTAGTAGGTATAATAAAAATATAAAATGAATTGCTGCTTGCTTTGAGTGAATTTTATTGCACAATCAGGTAAACCACGCAATACCACATACATGTGTCAATACAAATAAATTTATGTTGTTAGACATTATTCAAACTCAATTTTGCAGTCCCTAAAGAGTCTTGCATGATTCCCTTTCTTAAAGTTGGCCTTAACATGTCAATCACTTAATTTAAGCGATTGTTGCTCTTTTACTCAGGTGACCGTTAAGGCCCTTTGGGCCTCTTGTTATTGTTTAATGTCCAACACAAGAATCTCTCACTCATATGGAGACGTCACCAAATGCCGGTGAAGGGCTTCAAATTTTGGCCTATGATCGGCACTTACGGCTATTGAGCAGTGAGGGTTCTTTAACGTGCCGACACTTACTGTGACGCGTCACCTTGGTTTTTTTATGTCTCATCCGAAAGACAGGAAACCAACCTGTCACCGTCTGGACTCGAACTCACGACCTCATGATCAAGAGTCGAGCGCGCTACTGACTGAGCCAGGTCGGCTCCCTCCACAAGTAAGTAATAAAATAATTTAAGTGAAATAGCATGTAGACTACCTATTCGATGGAGTTATTGAGTCATATGTATATTAAATCAACAGTATTTTTCTTTTAATGAGAGTACGGTAAAATGTTTTACCCGTTATTGCATGTAGATTTGATTCCAAAAGTACATTTGGAACCGGAAATTAAAACTCAACCAATTGGGTCAGTGACTGAATCTATAAAATGTTAATTTATATTTGCAACATCAGCACCATCAAGTTTAATACATATCATATTTATTTCCTCAATATGATTTCTGATTTTATTTTCTTTGAAAATTCCATGTTTTACTTGTTTGTTCAGTATTATTACTACATATAATAGAATCAACACAAATGCAAAGAGGGTTGTGAACATCAGAATATAAATGTGAAAAAGGTAAAGCTTTAAAATCAGAAATTGTAGTTTTAAAATCAAAGATACTAATACAATAGTGGATAACACTTACAATCTTTACATGTTGTCTTTCCTATGTTTTTATCACTTTTTAGTCTGCCATTAAGAATAAATTAATTTTGTAAAAATCTGATAATAAAATACCAAAATGGTTCTGAGTTGTGTCACAAGATGATAAATATTGAACTGGAATATCCAATTCATTCAGTGAAAAGACATTGTTTTCAAAACATTCTGAAGAAATCTCGTTATTGATATTTTATATATAATCAGGATCAGAAGCAATTCTGGCAGTAAAATCGCCTTTCTTGATTGAAAGTATGCAGACTGGTTGTGTTGCATATTTAATGCTGGACACACAGCTGTTCAATTGTTACGCCCTATGAAAACCTCCCAACGCAAAGTCAATTATACAGACTGAATTCGTATCCAGTTTACTACAGTTTCGCAGAAAATGGTATTATATATTCTGGTGGAAAAAAAGAAACTACATACTTGAAAGTTAAATAGAAACATAAAAAAAGTATTCTTTGATTACTCTTCATTCTTAAAGGTATACGTTTAATATACTAAACGCGTGTTTAAGTACTCAATTTGTTAAATATCGCACTTGATTCGCCTTGATGGCCACAGCACGCTTTTCTTGAGTTTCGAGCCTAAGCGACACGTGGTCAGTAATCAATAAGAATTTCCTGCATTCATTAACAGTATTCAATGTATTTAAACAGAAGAAAACAGTAGTTTTTAATGTAATATTTTGATTGTGAGATGCCTGGCATGATTGAAAATGATCATTTGCGTGCTATTGGGATGCCGGAAGCTGGGATGTCTCAGAGCAATGTGGCAGGGCAGTTTGGTGTTCAGATTAACACTGTGAATGCTTTATGGAGACGATATCAGCAAACTGACACCGTAGGGGATCGCCCACTATCGGTACGCTCGATGACGTCACGTAGGCAAGGTACGTATATAGGACGTCACATTTGCGGCTTCGTTGACCGCTAAGCATACTTGGGCATCCCATCGACAGATAAGTCCTCGTACCGTAAGGAACAAATTGTGAGAGGCTAATATCTTTCCTCGACGTCATGCCATCCGTCATATTCTCCTCTGGCGTCACCGTGTTGCGAGGTTAACGTGGTGTAGGAAGCATCGTTGTTTCAATAACAGATATTGGACGGAAATTCTGTTTACGGACGAGTCGAGATTTAATCTGGACAGCAGTGACTGTCGAGTTCGGGCTTACCGTCGTGCCGGATATCGTAACATTGACACCTCGGTGCAAATGTCGGTCATACACGCTTTTAAACTTGTGAAACGTTTTTGCACCCCTTTACTTTCAGCCCATAATGAACATATTCTGTGATTTGATGTTTGAATTGAAAGACAATGCATTATAATAAATAATGAAACACATAATGCAACATAATATTTTGTATATGAATCTATAAATGAAATTACTAAACTACACAGTTTCAGAAAATACAGTAAAACCAGGTAAATCTAAATCATCAGCATTATCAGTTTTTATTTAATTTAAACAAACAATACCAAAAGTATTTCAGATAAAAATTCTAGACAGTTAACGAGAAAGCCCACAAACATTTAAACTATGAATACGAAGTTAATTACATATATTAGTTGTGGAGAGAGTATGAGAACTATTGTTAATTTTACCTAATAAATAAAAGTGCTGTGGAGATCGTCCTTGGTTGTCATAGTGATGGACAGAAGTGTATTCCTGACTTTGGGTACGGGAATCTGCTTCATTAACACGAAACATGACATCGTTTATATATAAACGGTCAACATTAAGCACAACCTTTCTTTTCGGACGCTTCGCAGCTAGCATGCGAGGATATAACAGTTTATTCGTTCATTAATTTTCTTGGGAACTGTTCGTTCACTCCAAACGGTTTATTCCTCATTGTTTGTGAAGGTATCCTTCTTATCCTCTCTTTTTCTTTAAAAAGCACAAATTATGTCACAAAAGGTCGTGTTTTGCCATGAGTTTTCTAACCATTCTATGTACTCGGTGGAATTGGATATCCTACTTTGAGCAGAAAGTTCTCAAGCACTTTTTCCCAGGATTTCCTCACTTTTACTGAATATTAAATTGTCTCTCACATATGTTGATCTGTTGCTTCTTTTAGTCATTAATCTGGCGTTCGATATGAGTGTAGTTGCCTACTAATTATGATAAAAGTTGTGGTCCAGAGGACCTAGAATGAACTGTTATAACAAACCGGTTATTCCATTATTAGATTTGGTAGTCATGACAAATAATAATTTCCATACCTACTTCGCATTCGATCACTGGTAATAACTTTCCATAAAATACTAATTTCCTTGTCTCTTGCTGGCATAACTAAGAACTTACATGACCTTCGCTTTTTCTGATAGCACTTTAATGCTTCCGGATGATGAAAGGTAAGGTTGCCGCCAAATGCTACACGGGTCAAATTCCTGACTTTTGACGGCAAAATTCCAAAAAGGTATACGTCATCTACCCAGAAAAATGGAGTCGAAAAGGCAGCTCTATACAATAGTGGAATCAAATCAGTGGAAAGAAAAACCACAAAACCACTGCAATACGCATGCGGATAGGTCACGTGACCGAGAAACTGATTTTTTCTAACATACCATTTACTAGCTTTGTCTCGTACAATCAGCATGGAATGTGGCCCAATTGCGTTACAGAATATCAACTTATTTCTGTTTTTCAGAAAGGAGAATTTCTCGAATAATTTAAACATATCAACAAGAGCATCATCGTCGATCTTTAGCACGAATTCCGCGTTTTGACAGTTCTCTGTGATCCACCTATACCCCAAAACACCTTTGTGAGTCAAATTCTGATACGAATCGACGAAATGCCCTTGGACAATATCACCATTTATCTTGCTTTCGTTATCTATTGCCTGTTGTGTTTTATTATCTGTGGTACCAAGTAGAAACACCACAACAATATTTTCCGGACTATAATTTGCCTTGTTTAACCAGGTTCGTCTCATTTCGTTTCGTCTCCACGTATGCGACGGAGCAGTGTGGACAATCACGAGACAGGATACCTTTTTCACGTTTCTACACAAGTCCGGACTGCCTATTTTGTAAGGACCACTGACTGTGCATGGATATAAAGTTTTAGTTTGAGTAGTTTTTTTCTTGTTCAAATCACCGGAATTATACAAGGGTCTGTCTTTTTTATTGTTATACAAGTACCCATCCGTTTTATTCAAAATTACCCTTTTGACCAGTCTGATGTTTAAAGATTTTCGAAATGTTGTAGTGTACAAACCGACGAACAGCATCAACAGCAGGAAGAAAAAATGTTTTAACTGTATCGATGTTGCCATCACAAAATTACAGGTCGCTTTGAAGAAATTCTGTAAAACAAAAATGAAATAGACTCAACAGCAAAAGAAACGCGAAAAAAGTTCATCATAACTTAATTTTGTACTGTAAATATCAGCAAGGGAAAACTAATAACTGCATTATAGCTGATGCCCCATCAACTAAAAATAACATAAAACGGAAGCCAGTGTCATGTCGCAGAAGGCGATGTCAATTGTTGTTGTACCGAGGAAACATTGTTGACCAAGGCTAAGCCGAGATCAAGTGCTTTTCGAGGGGAGAAAATTACAAAGTTTCTTTTTTTCCGCTTGTATATATATATGTAATTTACCACATACGCTACTAGAAAAAACGAACCGTATGTGTATCCATTTCTGCGCATAAACCATAAATGTTTTAGGGTGACATGATAAATGTTTTAGATCGTGTAATACGATTTTGACGAATCAGAAGTAAAGATACATATTAGAGGTATTATAAAAAACAAGTAGCCTACAAACGTTTTGGATACGACAAAAAGCTCTCACTGGGTCAAACCGCATACCCGTATAACGTTGGCGCATGTAAAATTTTTTTGAATGTCACACTGGCTTCTTTATCTTTGTTAAATGAGCGGGTGACATTGAAAATTTCATATCTCTCTCAACCAATTATATCACGAGATTTTAACACAAAGTATAATAAAGTGAAAATATTGGTTCAAGATACGACCGTCTGGCTCTCAGTCCTTCGCTGCGCAGTCGATGTCAGAACTAATTCTGACATTGTATGTCCCAGGGAATCCCTTTAACTTGTACGAGTCTGGACTAAATCTATTGTGTAAGTGTGTCAATGTGCTGTATCGGTCCTGACGTGCTGAAGTCACCCCGTGCGCGCCCTGTTGGACACCGGTTGTTACTGCTACCGGTAGTGTGATGTATGTTTGACTGCCAAAATCGGTTGCCACGTCTTCTTCACGGTGACCTGCTTGTAATTGGTCAATCGCGCGTTCACGGTCCTTTAAAGAGACATGGCACTAACAATGTCTCTACATATAAGTTTTTCGGGGCTTACTTAAACGCTATACTCTAGGTTTAGACTCCAATACAAAGGGAGAGCTGTGTATGTGCATACCATGGTATTTGGCGGCCCATGTTCCGCACGGACTCGACGTACACCAGTTAATGAGTTAGCATTACGAGTAAGTGATTAAATGTATAATACACAACCTTAGATTCAAAACTTGAAATCACGTTTTTAAGATTAAAACACCAATTTCAAAATTTCGCGTTTATTCTGTTATATGTTTGAAATACATTGGTTAAATATTCCATAAAAAATTGCAGGATTTCTAAATGCAGTTTCCAGTAAACACAATATGCCTAGATGACGTTATTCTATTAATGGGAATACAAGGTTCGCGTCTACCAACGTAAAGTGGCACATCCGTGTTCTGTCATAAACTAAAACAATAGTCTAAATTGCAAAACTGGTTGTACAGATAAACATATTGCCTTGCACGGATTCCTTGCGTTACTGAAGCTCTTATGTTTTTGTGTTGACAGGTAACTTTTTGCCCCTGGTATGATTTAATTTAGACTCGTTGTGTTTGTAAAATGCGCCAATTTACCTAGGTATACTTATAAGTATAGTACAATCATATAATCTGGCGAGGTGGAGTCTTGTGAACCCTTTCTGGACCTGGACGAGTTTAAGTTTTATGTAATAAAGCATAACATTTAAATTACACTGACTAGAGTAATCATTCCTACTTATCACCATAGGAGTGATTGTCCAGTGAAGAATAAAGCGTTTGACCAGTGCACCTTGTCATAACTGAAAAGTGAGTGGAATTATTTGTATCATAATCAATTTCATGGGGAGAAAATTTCGCGTTTTTCTGAAAGGATCTTATTCACGGGTGTTAAATTTCGCGCAAGATTCGAACTATCAAAATCTGCTATCCTGTATTTAGTGACCCCGAAGTGGTAGCTGAGCTGTATATATTACACGGCTAGTATGTATTGGCCCCAGGAGACAAAGCCTCAGATAATATAGCCTTTATTTGTAAGGCACATTGGACGAATCCTTCAAAACCATGTGTCCGTCTTACGCTCTTTTGATGTACCTATATCTATAAGCAGAGGTACACAGCAGGATCCAGCAAAAGTTCTGCAAAACCTTTATCTTTACTGCTTACCAAGATACTGACAGTCGTTAAGGAGAAACTTAATGTACAGTTGCTTATTCTAGAAGCGGTGTAAATCAGATGTGGATACTTAAAAATTCTGAACAACTTATAGAAAATTTGAAGGCACACAATTTTTCTCAAATTCACAGTATCAAAACATACGACTTTTTTACAACAATTCCACATGAAAAATTTAAAGAGAGACTTTTTAGTGTCATCAACAACTGAATTTTCACTAAAGGTGGTACCCGAAAAATTTAATTGTCGTGTCATTGGATATCATATAGCTTTTAGAAAATTTGAAGGCACACAATTTTTCTCGAATTCACAGTATCAAAACTTATGATTTCTCAACTCTTTACACTACTATTCCATATAAAAAATTAAAAGAAAGACTTTTTAGCGTCATAGACAACTGCTTTTTCACTAAAGGTGGTACCCGAAAATTTAAAGATCTAGTGATTGGCTATCAGGATACTTATTTCGTCAAACACCACTCCGATTCTACACATAAGTATACTGAAGTTGATATAAAAAACATGCTGGAATTTCTAATAGACAATATATTTGTAATGTTCGGAGACGTGGTCTTTCAACAAACTGTCGGCATTCCTATGGGAACCAATTGTGCTCCTTTATTGGCCGACCTGTTCCTTTATTCATACGAAGCAGACTTCATTCAGAAACTGCTGAATCAAAAGAAGAAAAAGTTAGCGGTGTCCTTTAATTTGACATTTAGATATATCGACGACGTTTTGTCAATTAATAATGATATATCCCAGCGAACTAGAAATTAAAGATACAACAGAATCAAGTACACACGCTTCATACTTAGACATTTTACTTAATATAAACACAGACGGGAAATTAGCAACTAAGCTATACGATAAACGCGACGATTTCGGCTTTCCCATCGTAAATTTTCAACATTTAAGTAGTAATATCCCTCAGTCACCTGCATATGGAGTTTATATTTCACAAATGATCCGATATGCCAGGGCGTGCACAACATATGAAGATTTCATATACAGAGGTTAACTACTCACTGACAAATAATTGACACAGGGATATCGAAAACCGCGTTTAATGTCAACGTTCCGCAAATTTTATGGTCGGTATAATAGTCTTGTTTGCGACTACTCTGTTTCACTAAGTGAAATGTTGAGTTGCCGTTTCGTTGGCGGTTGTTACCCGTCTGTACCAATTGTGACGAGGATACACTCCTCGCGTGTTTCATTGGACTTGATTGTGGACTCACGGCGGGTGTGACCGGTCGACAGGGGATGCTTACTCCTCCATGGCACCTGATCCCACCTCTTGGTTTCCAGAGGTCCGTGTTTGTCCATTTTTACCGGATTTGTATCTATGTCCTGGACAACCTATTGATTTATACTTTGGTATCTGAGATTTTTATATTAGTTTTAAAGTCCGTTACATATGTGCTACAATATTCAATGGATTCGTCGTGCTCTCCTTTTTCTGATACTATTATTAGTTTTTATTCTAATCCCAAGGGAAGAAAAAAAAATGGCGCACGACATGACATGGGAGTTTGACAAAAATGACGCTCATTCGCCGAAAATAACGTGTTTGGTTAATCTTTTCACTGAAGGTGTCAATCTATTAATAGTATTTTATGGTAAAAGGGAACTAACTCTTTCTTCAAACACACTACCTGACGCGCCCGACGGGATTTTTTGGTAAATAAATGATATTGTTTTTAGCGACATTTTTTAGGCTGAAGAAATTGCTTAAAAACTCACACAATGAAAATAAAATCATTTGAGGGTTTCTGTAAAGTTTCTGTAATTTTCTGGACGTTATTGTAATTTTTCTTTGGAAAACCTCTTCTAACCGACGAAAATGTAAAAAAATTCATGTATTAATGGAGTTAATATGGGGATTCCGTGGGATACATACCGAAACATGCAAATTTCGACCTCGTTATTGAAGAGCGCAACCACGTGACCGCTAACACGTGACAATTCAGAAGCAATATGGCGGGCAAAACACAAACACGTAAAATTGTTGAAAGAAAGTGACACGGAAAAAAGCGCAGGAAACAGTAGTATGCGAAGGGCCATAAAACGATTACACTTGGGGCAGAACACATCAAAGCCGGAGCTAAATTTGAAATCTGAAGAGAAATTGCCAAACATCGTACTCGATCACTGGTAAGTGCGTGGACGTCATTGATACTTTCACATGGTCATCCACATTTTAATAAATAATACAATTTTTGCTACGACAGTCACTTAATTGCATCAAAACACTTGATTCTGATAGCCTGTGTAGCATGTTTAGCTTATTGATATGTAAGAAGTGCATAATTCAGTGAGTAAAGATACTTTTTACTTACCGATACCTTGCTGTCGGACCTTGGCATTTGAAAAGTTTGTTTTGATTTTCAAGTTTGCATCACTATCATAGTATTTTAAGAGCTTTCAAATAGATCGATGTGTCAGGTGTTTCCCATGATTAGTTAACTAATTAGTTGGAATAGAACTTTTAAAATACGACGAAAGTTCATGCGAATACGCATTAAGTAAGTAAAGAAAAGTTTATTTATTAACATTACTCCCTGGAATGTGGATTTAATGGCATATTTGCTCTCCTCTTTCGGATACTATTTTCAGTTTTTATCCTAACCCGGCTCATAGAATCGAAGAAAGAGAATGATGCACGGCATGACATTGGAGTTTGACAAAAATGACGCTCATTCGCCGACGATAATGTCTTTGTTTCATCTTTTCACTAAAGTATATTTATAGTATCATGGTGAAGGGGAACTAAGTCTATTTTCAAACACACTACCAGAAATAAATAATAATATTTGTTTTAGCGACTTTTTTCAGTACTAGGAAAATTTTGTAAACAGGCTGAAAATAATTTGCTGAAAAGCTCACATGCTGCAAAGAAAATTATTTTTGGGTTTATTTAGTCGCATATTTTTTTCCAGATCCAGCCAGTTATTTTGAATCATTTTTGCACAACAAAGATGTGACAAATTTAAATGTGCATATTTTATTTTTATAATGTAACATGTTTTTAAAAGAGCAATTAAGTTTCTCATTAAAATTTTACACAAGTAAATGTGGCACGAAATCAAACAATTATTGCCTAAAATATTAATTTCTTTTGTATATGTTTCATATGAACTACTGTGATTCAATAACTCATCTTTCTCATATAAGTTATGACATTAAATCAATTCAATGCTTTCACAATAATAATAATCACTAAAACGATAACCTTTTGTTGACATCCATGGAAGGAACATATTTTTATAAATGTTGGCACAGCTGGTAAACTATAATCTAACAAAAATAGCTCTATCTCTCAGTATAAAAATGATATAATAAATTGCATTTCTGGTACTGGTTCGTTTGACCTTTTAATGTGCATGTCAGCCAATGTATACAGACATAAATGTTTATCTATGGCATACAATCTGTCATTTCTTAAATGACGATGAAAATCAGTTGCGGGCGGATCTTGAACTTTGTCGAATGGGGTTGAGGCTGGTAACATGAATTATACCATTTAATTAAACTGTTATAAAATGTATACCTCGCCAAGGGCGGATTGATTTTAAGTTAGAGGGGCGCAAGGCTAGAGTATCCTCGCCAACGTCAGGTGTGCATCTGAATCCATCCCTCATAACCACATAAAATCTTAAAATTGCATATAAAAGAAGACTGCTATGGGAATCTGAGGCATGTTCACTCGTAACAGTTTTAATTTTACAATACATAATAGGCTATTTTGCTTCCACGTACCAAATTATTACTTTTTCATCCTGCTAAAAATATTTCATTGCTAGATCGATTAACTCGGAAAACGAAGGAAAACTTAGCATGCATTTACATAATTTTAAAACCTGATGCGGCATTGCCTAGTTTCCAGACAGAAAATTGCCGTCCAGGGCATGTTTTCCAGAAATTGTTCAATTGTAAAAGTTCAGAGAGGTTATTATCATCATATTAGAATCTGCTTTATCCCAAACATTGAATTAAATTGACTGACAAATTAATTTCCCACAACTCTAACAAGAGCAATGTTTGAGGAAGTACAGAAATTAATGAAATTTTGAAAGCTCTGGGACGCCTTTTTAGACACTAACAATCCCCTTCAAATCAGAGCACTTGCTTCGTCATTCCTTATTAAAAGAAATTTCAGTGTTTCATCTTCACTAATTTGTTTAAAAAACATTTAATAAGGATGTAATCCTCATATTCCCCTAGATCCGCCTATGAAAAAAGCAAAATAGGTCAGATTTACATTTCAAATAGTTCTTAAATAGTTACTCCTTTGGAATAGAATATATTGGTCACTGAATTTTATGCCTGACACCTTATGTCCTCATTGTTAATATCAAATTGTAAAAGAACCGGTTTTGTCACCCACTTCACAATTGGTTTACATGAATATGCCGTTGTATGACCATCCCTGGATATTTTCATTTACGGAAAAAAATCCACAAAGCGAAAACTGTCCTTTTTCGATTTTTTTTTCTAAAAGGAATATGCCCCTTATAATTCATTTACTAAACCTGATTAAAATACACTTTCGTTAGGTTATTTAATACATGTATATGTTTGTCCTGCTCCCCACCGGGGGTTGAAGCAGGTGTTTCATGGTCTACATAAGAATGTTAAAGTTTAATTTTATTTTGTATGAATTGAAAGAACATTTGATAATATTTTGTAATTTTTAGATACACTACAAAAATTACGCAACACTGATTTTTTAAAATAAAAACATCTTAACAGATATGAATCCACTTCTATTAACCTTATTTGTTTGTGTATGTATAATCTCCTTGATCTCGCAAAGAAAACAGGCAGACAATATTTTTTATAACATTCGATAAGCTTTATACCTCGGCTTAACATGGTCCAGTTAATGACCACAGTTTACACGCGTAAAAGTAACCTCGGGTAAACATTTCTAGGAATGAAACAAAATGTTCGGTTTGTGAATGAAAAGGGATTTTTTTTCAAACTTTCAGAAATGAAACTTTACGAAACTCAGGCAAGGCTAGTTGCCTAAAACATTGAATACTCAGAGACACGGGGTTAGAATATAATAATAAGCCTGACTTTTTTTTCCTAGTGTCCTGTTTTACTTTTAGCAGTTGTCATGCTCTAGATTTTGTATTTACCCACCACTAGTTTTGATGTTTTAATTTTTGTATACATGTATCCACCACTAAGTAAATCTGAAAATAAAATATGACACTAGAAAGCATATATAAAAAATCTCAGATACCAACGTATAAATAAATAGGATGTCCAGGGTATAGGTACAAATTTGGTAAAAAATGGACTAACGCGGACCTCTTTAAATCAAGAGGTGGGATCAGGTGCCATGGAGGAGTAATTCCCCTGTCGACCGGTCACATCCGCCGTGAATCTACACTCAATATAAAATGAAATACATGAGCAACGAATTCTCGCAATAATTGGTACAGACGTCTGAACAACCGCCATCGACCAGGTAACTCAATATTTCACGTAGTAAAACAGAGTAGTCGCAAACGAGACTACTATACTGACCGTAAACTTTGCGGAACGTTGACATCAAACGGTTTTCGATATCCCTGTGTCAATAATTTGTCAGTGAGTAGTTTACCTTTGCATATGAAATGTTCATATGTTGAACACGCCCTGGCATATCTGATCATCTATGAAATATAAACTCCATATGCGGTTGATTGTGGGATATTACTACTTTAATGTGGACAATTAACAACGGAAAAGCAGAAATCGTCGCGTATGTCGTATAGCTTTGTTATTAATTTTCCGTCTGTGTCCATAGTTAGTAAAATGTCTAAGTATGAAGCGTGTGCGCTTGATTCTGTTGTATCTTTAATTTCTAGTTCGCTGGGATATATTGCATACCGTCGTCGATATATCTAAATGTCAAATCAAAGGACACCGCTGACTTTTTTTTCTTTTGATTGAGCTGTTTCTGAATGAAGTCTGCTTCATATGAATAAAGGAGCAGGTCATCCAATAAAGGAGCACAATTGGTTTCTCATAGGAATGACGATAGATTGTTGAAAGATCACGTCTCCGAACATTATAAATATATTATCTATCAGAAATTCCAGCATCTTTTTTTAAATAAAACGTAATATTCATATATCTACAAAAATGTATTTGCGCATTTAAATTTGTAACATCTTTATTGTGCTTCAAGATAATTTTTAATTGGCTGGAATCGGGAAAAAATATGCAATTAATAAACCCTGAAATAATTTTGTTTTCAGCGTGTGAGCTTTTCAGCAAATTATTTTCAGTCTGTTTACAAAATTGCAAATGATTTTGCTAGCTCGGAAAATGTCGCTAAAAACAATATCATTTATTTATCTAAATTGGGTGCCTCAGGTAGTGTTTGAAAATAGAGTTAGTTCACCTTCACCATGACACTATAAATAGACAGACATCTTCTGTGAAAAGATGAAACAAAGATATTATCGTCGGCGAATGAGCGTAATTTTTGTCAATCTCCGATGTCATATCGTGCATCTTTCTCTTCTTGCGCCTCTATGCGTGGGGATTGGATAAAAACTGAAAATAGTATCAGAAAGAGCATGACGAATCCATTGAATATTATAACACATATGAAATATAAAAAATCTCAGATACCAAAGCATAAATCTTTAGGATGCCCATGATATTCATACAAATCTGGAAATAATGGACAAACACGGACCTCTGGAAACAGAGTATCAGGTACCATGGAGGACTAAGCATCCCCTGTCGACCGGTCACATCCGCTGTGAGTTTACACTGAATATAAAATGAAATACATGAGGAACGAATCGTCGTCACAATTGGTACAACCGCCAAAAAATGGCAACTCAACATTTCACTTAGTGAAACAGAGTAATCGCAAACAAGACTATTATACCGACCGTAAAATGTGCGGAACGTTGACATCAAACGGTTTTCGATATTCCTGTGTCAATAATTTGTCAGTGAGTTGTTTATGTCTGTATATTAAATGTTCATATGTTGAACACGTCTGACATATAGGATCATTTGTGAAATATAAACTCCATATGCTGGTGATTGTGGGATATTACTGCATAAATGTGGAAAATTTACGATGGGAAAGCCGAAATCGTCGCGTTTATCGTATAGCTTAGTTGCCAATTTCCCTTCTGTGTCTATAATAAGTAAAGTATCTAAGTGTGAAGCGTGTGTGCTTGATTCTGTTGTTTCTTTAATATCTAGTTCGCTGGGATATATCGCATTGACATATGTATGAAAATTGTCGTTATTAATTGAAGAAACGTCATCGATATATCTAAATGTCAAATTAATGGACACTGTTAGCTTTTTCTCCTTTTGATTTAGAAATTTCTGAATGAAGTCTGCTTCGTGTGAATAAAGGTACAGGTCAGCCAATAAAGGAGCACAATTGGTTCCCAAAGAAAGCCGACAATTTGTTGAAAGGCCACATTTCTGAATATTACAAAGATTTGAAATTCCAGCATCTTTTTATATCAACTTCAGTGTATTTATGTGTAGAATGAGAGAGGTGTAGGACAAAATAAGTATCATGACAACCAATCACTAAATATTCAATTTTTTGGGTACCAACTTTAATGAAAATCCAGTTGTCTATGGTGGTAAAAAGTCTCTCTTAATTTGTCTATGTGAAATTGTTGTGTAAAGAGAAGTCGTATGTTTTGATACTGTAAATCCGAGAAAAATTGAGTGCCTTCAAATTTTCTAAAAGTTGTTAAGAATTTTAAGTACCCACATCCGATTTACATCGCTTGTGGAATAAGCAATTGTATAGTATTGCTGAAGTTTCTCCTTAACGGCGGTCAAGGTAAGGAGTAAGGAGTAAAGATAAAGGTTTGGTAGAACATTTGCTGGGTTTTGCTATGTACCTCTGCTTATATGAGATTTTGTGAAGTTTAGATATCCATTAGAAATATGGTAAACTAAAATCAGTATCAGTTGTAGGTGCATCAAAAGAACGTAATGCGGACACGTGATTTTGAAGGATCTCGTCTTTTGAAAGTGGACTATGTGTGTATATTTAATTTGATTTGATTTTTTGTTTTACGCCACACTTAACAATCTTTCAGTCATATGATGGCGTCCAGTTTTTATAGGTGGAGGAGAAATCCCGGTTACCCGGGTAAATACCACCGACCTTCCGCAAGAAAACTGGCAAACTTTCCCACTTAATTCGAAATGACCCTAGCGGGATTCGAACCAGAGGTGAGAGACCTTGTGATTTAAAGCGCAATACTCTAACCACTCGGCCACGGAGGCCCCCACGTGTGTATATAGGATTACTAAAATTAGTATTTAACTCTAGTTTTTGTAATAAACAATAACAAATAGTAATGTGTCTTACAAAGAAAAACTATATTATTTGTGGCATTGTCTGTGGGGACCAGTACATACTGGTCATGAAATCTATCCAGCTCGGTTACCTCTACCGGATCACTAAATACAGAGAGATAGCGTGATTTCATAGTTCCTTTAAGTTTTGGAATATGACATTTTATCAACCATCGTACAGTTTGTAGCCATTCAGACGAAGTGTCTGGTTCTACGTCTTCAAGTTTAGTCCATCATCTAGCCTAATCTTCGGCAGAATTCATAACTAAACTGAAATTCTGTCGCCAGTTAAAGGAACGGGCTTCCACATGAATAAAACATTAGATATTTGAAACTTTTCAAACTAACGAAGATCCATTTTGACAGCTTGTATGCTTTTAATGTGATTTTTGGTGTCCAACATTTATTTCACCTCAGTAACTGTATTTTCTGACTCTGGTTTGTTATTACACTGTTACATGAAATTGCTCGCAGTAGATTTTTAATTGTCAAATTACATATTATAGGAATTATCTACTCGTCTTGCAATTTTACACATGTTAAGTGTAGTTTAATTATTATTTACATTTGAATAATTAGATATATGTCCTCTAATCATTTTTAATTTCATTACATATTAGAAATCAGTACAAAAAGCATGTTTTAGATACTGTCAATGTACTAGTTTTGACTCAGAAATTTTTTCCCCTCACATTGGTCACTGACAAAATTATCATAAAAATAATAAATAAAATTGAAATACAAAACAACATTAAACAATTTAAAATATTTAAGTTTTTAAAATTTAGATAATTAAATAGTGTACAATACCTGAATAAATATACTGGATCAAAATATCCCGATTAAGTTCCCTGTAGTATACTTTTTTCAATCTTCATATATCATAGATTTGTTTACGAGCTAATGAAATATATACATGGAATATTTGATTGAATTCGACCTAGATAATATCAGAGGCGGAGACTATCCTATTCACTTGATTCCACATGTTGTTGTCACCGGACACATTTCATGATTCCGCCATTGATTTAATGCTCGTCCTACCATGATTTAATGAAAACTATCCTTTTACTGTATACCAGTCTGTTGTGTAATTCTAATATATAGAAAATTCAACAACACGATATACCTCTCCGGAGCCCGAATCGCTTGTTTGGCAAGTTATCAAATAACGTTGAATTTTACTGTAAAATAAAGGAAAAAAAGCTCGAATAAGTGACGTCATCTGACAATTTTATTCATATGATCTTTTTATAGATCTTTGCAGGCTGACCTTTTTGTTCTTCCGATACTTTCTGTTGTATATTATAGTTTTGAAGATAATGATTAAAGGGCGATAATATCCTGTATATTGTGTAGTTCACAGTACACAGTGTGTAGTTCTGCTTAAAATCATCATAAATAAAATCATTTTAATTTACAAAAAAAAAAAAAAAAAAAAAAAAAAAGGATTTTCAAGAATTCGTTATTAAGGTTAATAAATACACTGGGGAGATGCAGAACCGTTTTGATATTCTATTATATGCTGAAAATAGTATACAAATGTATTTTTCATGAAAAATAGCTTTTAGGAGTTTTCCAGTACTAATTTATCGGTAGATGTTACGAAGGTGTCGGTGGACATGGTCACAGAATAAAAGCCTGTGATTGTTCGATTTTTTATATAGTCGGATTTTACTGAAAAATAGTAATTAGGGATATTTTCGTATTTCGAAATCATTTGCAGATGTTATGAAAGTGTCAGTTCCCATGGTAACAAAATAAAGGTCACTGATTGGTCAAATTTAGAAAATTTCCAGATTTTGCTAAAAATTGGTATACGCGGGTATTTTGACATTGCTAAGTCAATAGTAAATGTTACTGAAGCATTGGTTGTCGTGGTAAAATATAATGTTATTTGTCAAATCTTTAGCATTGTTAGATCTTTGTACGAAAACTAGTATTTAGGGATATTTTAGAACTATGAATTCACCGAAAAATTTGATCTCATATGCATCTGGAAGATGTTGATTCTGCAGTGGAAAATTTTGTCAAAATTTCAAGATGATAAAAGGTCATCTCTACTTGGGATTACTAAAATTGGTGAATATGTGGAAGTTTGTAGGTTTGGATTATTAAAAATACACTAATTTCTAAATCTATTTGAAAATGATATGGTTGGGAATGAACTGGTATAAATATATATTTTTTTCAAATTTGGAATGTTGCCAAAACAACTTAAATGGGTATTTCCAAGTAATATTTTGTGAATAATATTTCACTTAAAGCAGGGTTGTCGTATACATGTATATAACATTTATAAAAATACTATACATTGATGGTTTTTCTGTTGTTAGTCATTAATACAATGACATTGTCGTCTGCTATTTTTTAAATTCTCACTTTACTATTAATATTTTCCAACAAAATATGTATTATTTGAATAGGGCCAGATCTTGTAGGAAATAGAGGCAAAGAGGTTTGTGTGTCAATTTTTGCATCCATTTTTGTTGTTGGAAGTGAGATGACATACCATTGTCATCTGATAATGTTATGGGAACAAATGATTGGTAACTGAAAATTCACCCGTGATGTTTTTTCTAGATTTCTATATTTCAGTTAGAGGGTGTCTGTTTGAACCTTACTTTAACTAAAATATTTAAATTCTATAAAATTCGTTTTGGCTTTTTAAAATAATTGCAAATGACTTAGTAAACATGAAGAAGTACCGATGGTTAATCAAAACTCAAAGTCCATTATAATACGACAAATTAGAAATGCAAATGGTCTCAACATAAAGAACATGTGCGAATCCCAAATGGGATGGGATCAGTTGTCGTCCCAAGTTAGCATGCCACACCGTTGCGAATGGAAACCTATTGAGTGCGATGAAAAGGTCAAGCTTGGCGAAAATTTTATCAGTTTAAAATCTTTTGGCGAAAGAATGTCACTGTATTTGGTCGTGCTCCAAAAGTCTATCTAATATTCCTGACAATTTCAAGTTTTCAACAACATAACCCTGAGTGAGAAGTTTATTGGTGATTCGTTTGGTTGATTGTGAAATAAAAACGCCATAGTCAGGAGTATTACTACTCAGGAACGGGAAGTTCGTGATATGGAAATTGTCATAAATTGTCATAAAGGGATGTGTGAAGTTGGCCGTCCTTCCAAATCGACAGGAGTAAATCTAGATAGGAAGAATGTGTGTTGCTCTCTGTCGTCTC